>CM054817.1:6099282-6763540 GCA_028984105.1 Lavandula angustifolia
ATCAAGAGTCCAAAGGAGTGTGAGGATAGCATTTATTTGGTAGAAAGCTCAAAACCCTTCTGATCCAACTTGAGTAACAGGGAACGTCATGAAATTAGAAAGGAGTCATGCATCTTTATGTAGGAATAATGGCGGATACATCTCACAAATAGAATTAGGGTATTTAGAAAAATCCTTTTGAGACATCTTGATTATATTAGTTGTATCAAATTTATTCTAACCCTGCACTATGACTAATATGCAGAAACTATGCACGTCACTTCTTCCTTCATCTCCCCCATCACTTAATACTAGTTATTCTTTTTAGCTTATATAGCAGTCACACTAGAAAACTCTGGTTCCAAGTGCATGCACAAGAACAATAAGAATGAAATGTCCTAAATTTTTAAAAACAATTACACGAGCAACCAGCGACAGCTTCGTCCTCATCCTATATTCAATGCTACCCATTTATAGTCAATAATTTGTTGTTTTTCATTCACCTAAGAAAACAAGTATTGATAATTCTCAGCATTTCATGCAACTACTTACGTTAAGTAATGCGACATAAACTTGGTGTAGTAATATTATACAAGAAGTCCGATGTTTGAAACGCATACTGCTCTTAGTGAAGAATGCTTTAAGAATTCAAAAGTACATCCAATTGGTCCAAGTTCGCAACTAAAATAGTTTCCGGATCGCCATTGAATACACAGGGCATGCTCGTCCTTTTATGAAGCCCAAAAGAGGGGGCAAAATGAAAGATAAACACATACATACAAATTCCCTACTAGAACTACTACTTCAATTACAATAATAGTTAAAGAAACAGATTCCAACCACGAAACCCGAAAAAAATTGACAATTCAAAAACCCTAGACATTCTACACAACACATCAACTAATCGAAATCCAACACATTACACATATATTTAAACAATTATGCATCCCATACGTGCGCATAGCGATCTAGAAGGGAAAGGAGATTCATACGTTGTCGTTAGGTTTAACTTCGATCTCGAACTGCGTGCCTTTGAGAGTCTTGACAAAAACCTTCATCGTTACTCTCCTTTACGTCCGTACGCGCCTCGGAAAGTGCGTTTCCAATCCCTGGTAATACGGCGGCGATGTACAAATTGATCCAGAAAACTGAAAACGTAAAATGGAAGAATTAGCCTGTGGCGCTATTTTTATACAGGCCGATGATGGCAATTATAAGGTAACAGCACGGTCACTTACCAGCATGCGTACGCCCAATTATTAATCGACACGTATAAATGAGATGTAGTAGTGGTTTTGTGAGATTCTAATTTGCAATTTTATTTGGATTTGGTGAAGAAATAATCAAAAATTGGAATGAAGGATGGATATGAATCCTAGTGTTGGAGTTGGATTAAATACCCACTTTTCATAGGGAATGTTGTTTCCCCATATGAGGCAAAAATCACATACTGCTCATGTATGGTTAAAAGAAACAAATTTCCTCCATTATAATTGTCTAATGAGACCTTCATGTTGCTAATGGTTGTAAAGAGAAATTTTCTAATATTTTAATAAATTAGTATTAGAGGTCCCCAAATACTTTAATAATTGGTAAAATTAGTCTTTCAAGCTTTTATATTTTAACTGATATAATTTCAAGATTTTTATGATTTGTGGAAGATCATTCCGTTCACAATTTGTTAATGATTTTAAAAAATAAATAAATAAAAGTTCAAATGGCATTTTAGACATTTAATAGAGGGAAATACAAACTTTCATAAAAAGTTTGGAATATTTGACCAATTTGCCTACATTTAAAGTTTTACAATGGCTGAAATAGACATCAAACTTTTCACTATCGGTCCTAAAGTTTTCTCGAAATTTTTATTTATTTTCTTAAGAAGATCATTTACTATAATGTTTAACAAACAAATTTAGAGTGAAAAGTAAATTGGATACCCATGCCTTTGGACGTTTGAATTTTAGTGCCTATACTAAAAAATCCAATTTTGGTAGTTCTGTCAATTTAACGTTAAACCACAGCTAACTCTATTAAAAGAGAAAGAATGTAACTGTAATATTTTTCAAAAATAATTTCTATATTATATATTTATTTAAAAGAGAAAGATGGTTAATTATCAATGGTTATGACTAGATGTGGTAATATCTATTAGTACCTAATTTTCTTAAGTACAAATAAAAATTACCTACTTTTTATATTACATACTCATTATATCCAGTTTTATAATTTTGGCCTCCACTGTTTCGTTGCAAAAGTTTGGTGTCAGTTTCTGAATTCGAGACAAAATCAAATAACAAACAGACAAAATAGCAAAAAGTCTCGGTCGTTAAGACAAAGTTCATGTTGGTACCTATCGGTCCCGATTTACTCTTAGATGACAACAAGTCCTGATACATGGTGAAAAGTTCTGGTTGTAAAGACGAAGTCCCTATCGGTCCCAATGTACTTTTAAATGAAAACAAGTCCCAATATAACGAATAGTTACAGTCGTAAATATGAATTCCTTGTCGACCCCTATTGGTCGCGGTCTACTTTTAAATGGAAATATGTTGGTAGATTTTTAGATCTAGTGGATTTACATGTTTTGCATTTTGTTGGATATGAGTCAGTAGATGATACTCAGCTGTTGTTCGGTTAAAAGAAAATTGGGGGAAATCATAGTAGTACTATGGAATTGAAGATCCCAAAACCTAGCTGATATCAGTAGATTAGTGTGTCGTTAGGATTAGCTGATGTATAGGTTAGACTTGATGTATTGTTTATTATTTTTGTCTAAGTCCTGTACGGGGTAGTTGTTGAACGGATTTTTGGCCGAAGTACTTTTCAGAACCCCACGTCATCAGTGTAATCGCTTGTGTTCTTCGGCCGGCACTGATCTTCCACTCGCTCGAAGACAACGGCGCATCACCGACAAATCATCGAGAAGACTACTCCCACTGATAGTCATCGGCGAGAAGAACGAAACAAGCACAGCACCTTCGCGATCGCCCGGTGACCTACTCGGTAGATGCCCTGTCGCACCGACTCACTGAAGAAGACGAGAGACTTTTCGTCTCGTATCCTACGGAAAGCGACCCAGCTATTCAAGTCTTTTCGAAAAGTTCAGCAGAAGACATACGAGGTTGTTGAACGGTCAACTCTGACATTCTCACCAACTACAAACCTCGACCAATGAGAAGCCGACAATGCTTACCTACTCTACACAGTAAAGCTGCTCTCATGAACGGTGCATTAAGCGCCCGCTCGCAACAAGTTCGAATTATGGCCGTTTTCCTTGGAAGCTTGTGACACGTGGCATCGTCATCTCCAACGGACATATGCCATAACTCACAACTATAAATAGAGAAGTTTTTGAAGCTCCGAGTGACGGAATTTCGAAGGGACAAGCTCAAGTTCATAAACGCTCTAGAACACTCAAAGATCATCCAGAGGAAAACTTGCGTACTTAGAAGATTTCTCAGTTTTTCTCTCTAGAGTTCTTAGATCCCTTTCTTCTCTAGACTAAGCTCATTGTCATATTTATAGCTTAGATTCGAAGGAGTTCACATTTAGTGAATTGTTCTTATTGTAAGAACTCCTTCTCAGTTGGAGAATATTCCCTCCCCTTTCAGACTTAGGTTTGGATTGTAAAGTCGCTAAGGACTATAACTTAGAGGGAACTGTCCAGTGCACAGTATCCCTGCTGAGGCTTGCTCAGAATAATCAACAAGTTCTCCTGCTTTGTTCAGGACCGTGGACGTAGGATCTTGCGTATCCGAACCACGTTAAATCGCTTGTGTTCTTTTACTGTTTTATTGCATAGCATTCAACTGACTTGAAAATCATAAGCTTGCATAAAACGTATTTTATAAAGCGCACATCCAAAAGATTTAATTTGCTAAAACGTGTTTTCAAAAGAGACGAATTACGGGCCCCACACTTTCCGCACTGCTAGTCTCCGACCGATTCTCAAAAGTACCGACAACGGTCGGTAGGAGAGAGCTCGATGGCCGACTCACTCGTCCCGCGATCGAAGGCTTATTTGGCATCTTGTTCATCGGTTGCAATCATCGGCTCGGTGACCTTCATTGAGAAAAAGAAACCGAGCTCGTGTGTATTCACCCCCCCCCCTCTACACGACTTATCGTCTCCGGACCAACAATTGGTATCGAGCGCACGGTGTTCAACCGATCGCCGGTTTTGAAATCTTTGGTCCTCTCGAACCGATCCCCGAAAACCGTTTTCACTGCATAAGCATCTTTTCAGCATCCTTATACTCTTACTCTTACGATGTCTGATATGTCAGGTATTAGGATGGTACCGATGTTCTCAATAGAGAACTACACGGTATGGCGCGTACGTATGGAGGCACACCTAACGTTACTCCACGACAGCATGTCAGATGTCCTAGAGTCAGGACCGATCATTCCCATGATCGACAGCGTAGTATTTGCTGCTGGAGGAGGCGCGGGAGCACAAACTGGTGCTAAGGTTCCCAAAGATAAATCTACCTTCACGCCTGAAGAAAAGAAGTTGCACAACCTTGACCGAGTTTCACGTAATGCCATACTAACTACGCTCAGTGATTCACACCTCGGAAAGGTACAGGATTGCAAGATGGCGAAAGAGCTATGGGACACCTTGGCTGTACTGAGCCATGGAACCCCTCAGATCAAAGAAAACAAGCTCGAGCTAGAGCTTCAGAAGTTCGACGCCTTTACAATGGAGCCTACTGAAACCATTGACGAGCTGAGTGTCAGATTCACCATTCAATTCAATGTCATCAATGGGCTGGGGAGGTCGTTCACCAACAAGGAGATGAACACCAAGATTTTGAGAGCGTTGCCCCTACAGAAGTGGCTTCCTTTTGCTACTTATTTACGTCGCTCTGATCTAAATGCTCTAACTCCTGATGTTATATTTTCAGAATTAAAATCGGAGGAATTAGAGCATAGCCTACCCCAAAAGTGCTTAAGCGCTCCAGCTGACACACAGTTCGACCATGTCTTCAAGGCAACGATCAAGCAACACGAGAGCCAAGCCTATTTCCTCAAGCAAAGCTGTGGCCACATCGTAGCAAAGTCTTCCGAGACTCCAGGCCCCGATCGCCTAGCACCGATGGCTCTCAAATATCAGAGGGAAAAGGAGAAAGCCAGAAAGCTGAGGAAATACAACCGAGATTCTTCTTCAGGTAAGAAAGACTATCATAAGAAAGAAGAATCTAATCCTTCTACCGAATGCGGGAAATCGGAGTCTGCGCCGGTCCGTCTAAAGACTCAATTGGTAAGAGCAAAGCAGAACATCCACCGCTACTACCGCAAGAAGGAGGGACATTATCAGTATGATTGTCCCGAACTCTCAGCTGCTCAAAGAGCAGAATGGCAGGCCAGAAGAGAAAAATTTGCCAAGCGAAGGCAGACCTACATAGCCGGAGAGATATCCGACAACTCAATTGAAGAGTATACATTCATGTATTCTTCTGAAGATGAAGCTGCATTCGTAGCTGTTGAATTCGGAGAGAAGGTTCTTGAGGAATCGCTGAACCAGTGTCGATGGCCGGAGAAGAGGCTGAGGTAAATTCTAAACTTAATATTACCTCTTCTTCACACAGCACACACGACACGTGCTCGGTCTCAGATGATCCTCTAGATGTGGTACAAGCCTACGACGATCTACTAGAGGAACAGATTCAGCTGAGCAAAGAGTTCAGCAGAACCATCCAGGAACTAGAACAGGTAAAGGCTGAGAATCAGAGACTTTCTTCTGATTGTCAGGTCTCTACTGAGTCAGAGAATCTAGTTGCGAGACTCAAGGAAGAGATTGAATCTCTTATGACTAAGTCTCAGCTTCAAGAGACTCAGATCTCAGTCCTGACTAAGGACAATTCTGAGAAAGAGACTGAAATAGCCCAACTCAGTCAGAAACTCTCAGACGTACAGAAAGATTATGACTCACTTAGGAGAAGTGATGAGGTCTGGAGAGGACTGATGACTGAACAGTACCTGGGAGCTAAGGAGAAGCTAGAAAGCATGCTCAGAGCACAACGGCCAACTACTGTAAAAGAAGGCCTTGGCTATACCCACGAAGCTTCTACCTCTAAAAACTCAGCAACTCTGGCTGATAGGTTCGTCAGAGGAAAGGTGCAAGCTGTTGACACTACACCTCAGGCGAAGAACAAACAAAAAATGATTGCACCTCAGCCGAGTAGCAACAAGCAACTGACCAAAGGTTCCAGCCCCAGGACACCGCGATCAAATTCAGGGGGAACCAAGAAGGTCAGATGGGCAGAACAGTACAAGGAGCCACTGTATGAGCACCCGGCTCAGTACGGCTTGTACTACTATGAGCCCAGGGTCAGGAGAAGCGCTAAGACTCAGAAGAGGAAAGCGCCTGAACCCAAAATCATCAGCAGAAAGTCAGTATCTCCAAGTCCTGTGGAGAAGAAAGCTGACAAGGTTCAGAAGAAGAAGTCTCAGACTTCTAAGGTTCCTAGAAAGATCTGGGTTCCAAAATCACCCACTAACCAGTAAGGACCCAACTGAACCAAAGGGTACCTAAAAATGCCTCTGTTTTGCAGGTGCATAAGGACCCATGGATAGTGGACAGCGGCTGCTCGAGACACATGACTTACTAGAAGATCCTGCTGACCAACTACGTACAAGAAGATGGTCCCAGAATTGAATTCGGTGACAACTCCAAAGGCTATACAAGGGGATACGGAACGCTGATAATTGGGACTGCCACAGTTCCAAAAGTAACATATGTTGAAGGACTTCAACATAATCTCCTTTCAGTCAGTCAATTCTGTGATAATCTTAATAGAGTAATCTTTGACGCTGGTTTCTGTGATATAGTTGACAAATCTACAGGGAAAACAGTGTTATCAGGTTCGCGGAGGAAAAACATCTATGTTGCAGACTGGAAAACCGCAGAACCTGAGGCTTGCTTACTAGCACAGACAAAATCTGGTGACAAGTCAGGATGGCTATGGCACAAGAGACTCAGACACCTGAATTTCAAGACCATGAACAAGCTAGCCAAGAACTCCAAAGTCAGAGGACTGCCCAACGAATCGTTCGTTAAAGACAGAAATTGTGAAGCATGTCTGAAGGGAAAGCAAACAAAGAGTAGCAATCCACCTATTCCGTCACCTTCCACTGATGGAATCCTTCAGCTGCTTCACATGGACTTATTCGGGCCAGTCTCTCCAGTGATTATAAGAGGCAAGAAGTATGCCCTCGTCGTTATTGACGACTACTCGAGATATACTTGGGTCATCTTCATCGCCAATAAATCTGATGTTCAAACTGAGTTGCCCAATCTGCTGAAGAAACTCAGTGTGGAAAAGGACATCAAGATTCAAAGAATTTGCTCGGACAGAGGAACAGAGTTTCTAAACTCAGTAGTTAAGACATACTGCGATAAAGAGGGAATTAAGCACGAGACATCAGCTGCACGCACCCCTCAGCAGAACGGACTTGCTGAACGAAAGAACAGAACACTCAAAGAAGCAGCAAGAACGCTCCTCGCAGATTCTGGACTACCCTCGAAGTTTTGGGCTGATGCTACTGACACCGCCTGCTATACTCAGAATCGCTCACTACTCACTCAGCAACACATGAAGACACCATATGAATTATGGAAAGGGAGAATTCCTTCTATTTCTCATTTTCATATTTTCGGCTGTCCTTGCTTTTTCCACAATAATGGGAAAGATCAGCTGAAGGTCTTTGATAGCAAATCTGATCAAGGAGTTTTCTTAGGATACTCTCGAGTCAGTAAAGCCTTCAGAGTTTTTAACTATCAGACTCTCTGTGTGGAGGAAAGCCCTCATGTTGTTTTTGATGAATTTGTTACTGAGAACAGGAAAGAAACAGAGTCAAATACTGATAATGTCAGCAGCAAGCTACAGGATCTCGGACTTACTGATAAAGCTGAAAAGATCCAGCATGGTTGGGATGATGAGTCAGACGATGAACAAACTCAGACTCAACCAACAGTCGATGTAGCTGACCTAGTTGATTCTATCGAACAGAATCAACAACTGGTAACATCGGTCGATGAGGAAGCCCCTGTGGTAACTGAGACCTCTACTGAGAATATAAACTCAGGGGGAACGATTAATGTTCCTGAGCTAAATGCCCCTGAACCCGGAAACTCGGTAGATCCTAACCTTCTTCTTGAATTGCTACGGATCACGAACGCACTACTTGAAATGCCTAACACTCCTACCGACCCGTGCGAAGTAGTATCAGAAGAAGAAGCCCGACTCAGGCGTTCATGGCTCGATGCTCATTCTTCAGATCTTATCATTGGAGATCCATCAGCAACTATAAGGACGAGATCAAGATTAAGTCAAGGAGAAAGCTTACTTTACTCTTGTTTTCTGTCTACAGAAGAACCTCAGTCGATAGAGGACGCACTTAAAGATGCTGACTGGGTCATTGCTATGTAAGAAGAGCTGAACCAGTTCGTTAGAAATGAAGTATGGGAGCTTGTTGACAGACCTAGACATCAGCACGTGATTGGAACTAAGTGGGTCTTCAAGAACAAGTGAGATGAAAACAACGTCATCGTCAGAAATAAAGCTCGACTAGTTGCTAAAGGATACAGTGAGGCAAAAGGAATTGACTTTGATGAAACGTTTGCTCCAGTCGCTAGATTGGAAGCCATTCGTCTATTCCTAGCTTATGCAACACATCAAGGCTTCAAAGTCTATCAGATGGATGTAAAGTCAGCTTTTCTGAACGGCGTACTGAAGGAAGAAGTCTACGTATGGGTTAAAACAAGCACCCAGGGCTTGGTATGATACCCTATCAGACTTTCTACTTCAGAAAGGTTTTCAGAAGGGGACAGTAGATCGCACCCTATTCAACATAAAGTCAGGAGATGACATCCTACTGGTGCAGATCTACGTGAACGACATCATTTTCGGCTGCAGAAACGAAGCTATATGTCAGCAGTTCGATAAGATGATGAAGGAGAAATTCGAGATGTCCATGATGGGAGAGATGAATTATTTCCTTGGATTTCAAGTGAAGCAATCACCTGAAGGAATTTTCATCAATCAAGCCAAATACACTCGAGACCTTCTCAAAAGATTCGGCTGCGACTCCAAGCAAGCCGACCAAAATCCCCATGAACACGAACTTTAAAATCGATCTAGACAAAGAGGGAGCTTACGTTAACTCTACCGATTATAGAGCTATTAGAGGCTCTTTATCGTATTTAACGGCTAGCCGTCCCGACATAACTTATCTTTGTAGGTGTATGCGCAAGATTCCAAGCGAGATCCCAAGCGAAGTCATTTAGACTCGGCGAAGAAGATTCTGCGCTATTTAAGAGGAACACCCGATCTTTGGGTTATGGTATCCTGTTGATGATAACTTAATGCGACGAGTTATTTCGATGCCGATTATGCGAGATGCGGGATAGATTGAAAGTCAACTTTCGGAACTTGTCGGTTCCTAGGCGGCAAAGGCGATTTCTTAGTTTTCAAAGAAGCAAGCATTCGCAGCAACGTCCACTACCGGGCGAGTACATGGCTGCGAGGAAGTTGTTGTACCCAAATCCTTTGGCTTCGACAACAACTTAGAGATTATGGTATAACTCAGGATGAAGTGCCCATCTACTGCGACTCCACAAGTGCAATTGCCATAACTCAGAACCCAGTTCTACATACCAGATGCAAGCACGTGGATATCCGACACCACTTCATCAGAGACCATGTCGAGAAGAAGGATATCAGGATGGAGAAGATCCATACTGACAAGCAAAGGGCAGATATACTGACCAAACCACTAGCTGAGAACAGGTTCAGAGAACTATCAGTTGAGCTAGGTCTACTGGATCTTACTGAGATGCTTCAGTAGATGCCGACTACTGAGAACATCATTGCCCAAACAATTGGTATCAGCATAAGGAATCAGTACGACAGGTCAGATAACTAAGTACAGTGACTCAGTTGGGAAAGTCACACTGTACACAGCAAGGGGGAGCATAGTCATCAGCATGACAACCATTCTCCTTATACATAACGGTAACCAGCTGATAAGTTCAGCTGAAGAGGTTTGCGTAATTTTGTGTACTTATTCTTTTTTAAGCATGCTTGCTTTTATTGCATCAGTCGCTCACCCTCAGTAGTTAATGTGCATTTATTTCCCGCCATTAATAGGTTAAGGAAAGGTCAGTAGGAAACATTAACCTGAGTAATTAATGCTGTCTGTCGCGCATTTAATGCATGTCTTCTCACTTACCTTTATTACGTAGATCTATGTATTAGGCGACTTTTGTAATCATTCCTTTTATAACATTAAATCTTAGCCGTCCATAGTTATGAAAGATTAAAACTCAGCCGTTAGATTAAAACGTGCAATCAAGTCAATATATACAAAATCTTTCATCTTCTATCATTCCTCACTTTTCGCCATTTTCATACCTTACGAGCTTTACTCGCAATCAGTTTCTACTTCTTACAACTGCCTTGCCTGTGCATCTTTCAAGCTCTAATACTCGGTAATGTATTAAAATCTTCTGATAACTACTAACTTACTCTATTTTCAAGTGCTAACAAGTTGTTTTGCAGATTTCTATGGCGATCGTACAGACTCCTGAACCTATAGTGGAGATCATGACCATCCGGATTCAGTTCGAACCCACAATGGCTTTCCGCCAGGTGGATATCCCATATCTGGAGCCGATGTTTGATGCTCTGGAGAGGTCTGGGTTGGAGACCCTCGTGACCAAGCATCCGCGTGCCAGTCTACCGAGGCAAGTGGCGGAGGCATATTTCAACTGGAATTCTGTGGCTGCCGGAGGAGAAGAAGCCTCATTTTCTTACATGAAGGAGACTAATCCGAACAAGTGGAAGGCGTCTCAGAAGACCTTCAACATCCGAGAGGCCCTGGTCCTCACGTTTCAGCTTCCTACTTCTGGAATCTCCCCTATCGGATTTAAGGAGAGGGAGATCAACACTTATGTGCAAAAGTTCTGTGGACGCAATGATCTGACGTTCAAGACAGCTCTCCCGAGGAATCTCTTGCTACCTCAGTACAGAGGTTTAGCGTATGTGGTCTCGCACATACTGACAAGCTCAGCTGGATCGTATGATCAACTGTCCAAGCCAAGGATTCAGCTGATGATGGCCATAGATGATGGAGTAGAAGTGAACTGGGCTGACTATTATACAAGTCAGATGAAAGCCCAAGCCCAGAAGTTCACTACGCTACCCACTGGCGAGAGGAGGTTGGCTAGTGTGGGTAAGCTTCTATTCGGGACCAAGATGTCAGTCCTAATAGAGAGTGTTGTACAGAGGAACTCAGCTTTTGAAGACTCAAAGCTGTACAACACTAAGCTGATAAAGTTTCAGACTAAAGAAGCGACGGAGAAGTCTATCGGTAAGGGGCCGCCTGAGCCGAAGAGAGCAGCATCCGCTCTGCCCCCTCATACCGAAGTACCTAAGAAGAGGCGACTGACTAAGACCAGACCAGCTGAGGTCTCAGCTGCTCAGCCCCTCTCTATTATTGAACCCACTCCTCCTACTCAAGAAGAGCAGTTTTTAGATTCTGATACTGGCATTGAGGGTGCGACCCTCAAAGATAAAGTCCAGGTGATTAGCTCAGAGGAGACACAGTCGGACGTCAGGGAACCGACTGAGGAAAATGCGACTGAGTGGACAGCTATTCACACCACTCATCTCCGTGCCGCAGCTGACGTACACGATCATATTCCTGAGATCGCTGGGCACTCAGACTTAGTCGACATAGCCATCAGGGCTAGGGTTCAAATGCTTCTTAGATTTCTGAGTTGGGATATTCTAGAAGACATAATCAAAACCCACTCAGTTCTCTACCTGCATGATGAGGAGCAGAAGCTACAAGAAGTAATAGGGTACGGAGAACCAGCTGACTTAGCTACTCTTGAAGACCTCCGAGCCGCAATGCTTTATCTTCTAAGCTTGCGAGAGTCAGTCCCTGGTAACACTCCTCCACCCCCATCTCCTCCCCGCGATGATAAGCACGATGATGATGATAACAATCGGAGGAAGGATGACACACCCAAGGATACGAGTTGGGAGGCTCTGCCAGAGGTTCAACTCCCCGTGAGAAGAGCAAATCACCAAACCCACGATACATCGGGTGATGCTCAAGGTGCTCCGAAGTACGGTAGGGAGCGAGCTTCTCACATTTTTACGAGCGAGAGGCTCGGAACCAGCTCGTACCAGATACAACCCATCGGTTCCGTGACCTCAAAATCTGTCAACAAAGCCATCCGACGCCAAGGACAGAAAAACAGACTTCTCGCCAAAGACGTTCATATCACATGGGCGAAGTATACTAAGGCTCAGACAGAGAGCCTAGACGATTAGCAACCGGCATCTCAAAGACTCCAGAAGCTCCTCCGCAACCAAATTTTCAAGAGCTTATTGAGGCCGCGTTATCAGCTCAGAGAGTCGATCTAGAATCTCAGAGTCAGCAGTTGCTCCAGAATCAGCATAAGATATTTTCCGAGCAGCTGACTCAAGTTCTTGAATCTGTCAAGACAAAGATCGACGAAAGAAATAAGATTGCAACCTCTAGCCTTCAGAAAGCTATTACTCAACAGGCAGAGGCTCTGAAATCTATTCAGAAGGAAATGACCGAATCGCATGATCAGGCTCTGCTGAAACTCCGTCTGGGGTCAGCTGCATAGCTTAAAACATCTAGAGCTGATCAAGAAAAAGACTGGGAATTATATTGCGATCTCGTCAAAGACTTCGAATCCACAACAACTCAGATTAAGGATTCAGTCCACAAGCTGGAAAAAGAAGTCACAGCTATCCGTACCAACCTCGATAAGGCTGCTGATGCCAAAAAGGGGGAAGGTATAATAAAAGATGAATCTGAAACGGATAAAGCTGATGTACAGATAATCAGGGAAAGGGTTCAGGAGAAGAGACCCTCCACAGCTGAAGAACCCGCACAGACTCAGGGGGAAAGGGCTCAGGAGGAAGGACCCTCTACTACTCAGGATAAGAACTCTTCTGAGGTCCTTCTCCTAGAATTTCCACTACAGCCGACCCCCATCTCCTCTTCTGCTGCTCACGTTGAAGAAATAGCCAGATTTATTGAGCAGGAGATAGAAGAAGAAGAGCATGAGCCTGAACAATTGCCACCGCAGAGGCCGGGGAAGGAGATTGCAACTGTATCTACTCCTCCTTCCTCCCCGCTCCATAAATTCAAATCTAAAGCGGAGCAAGAGGCTTATGACCTCAATATTGCCCAACAGCTGCAAGATAAGCAGGACCGAGAGCGTCAGCTTGAAGAAGCAGCAGAAGCAGCAAAGAAGCCCAAGGGTAAAGCTGTTAGGGGCAAAGGCAAGAAAAAGGTCGAATCAGTCGAAGAGCAGAAGAAGAAAGCCCAAGCAGATTTTGCTAAGGCTCTTCCGACTGAGATCCCAGCTACTACTCAGAGCATTCCCACTCCTACTCTAACACCTGAGCAGATAGCGGAAGATCAAGCGACCTGGGAGGCGACACCTGCAAGGCCTAAATATCGAGACGAGGAGCCGTAGGGGCGCGGCTCTCCGAGAAAAGAAAAGAATGGCCGATATGGCTAAGATGATAAGCATATCCAAGAAGCCGGCGCTGATCCCGGAAGACAAATCCCAAGAGGATCAAGGAAGAGAACATCTCTCGCCAAGAAGGACTCGAGTTGTTCATGTCGATCGATGGGTTCCGTTGAGGTTAATGATCAATGGGAAGAACTTAAAGAGCAATTTATCAAAGGCTACTATGTTTGGGGATTCTATCCTCGAGAGCAACCTATCGATCAAGCCTTTGATGAGTTCATGCTTATGTACAATTCGTGAGCGAGGGAACGGCTCAAGGAGATCATGAAGAGAGAGAATATTCCGTTTAGAGCTCCGACTTTCGGGCGCATCCCACCTCCTAGAACTACGCGCGGAGTTCTATGTACAGAAGGATATAGAGGATGAGATCGGAGGCTGCAGCTTCTCGCTTCGACCGAGTGTCGACCTAGGCGAAGACGACGAGGATGTCCGGACTCGAGGAAGAGAATCTACTTATACTATGGTGCGCAACCTCCCATGGACGAGATCTGCGATTTCAAGAAGCGTACTCAAGCCTTCAGGCGTCTGTAGTCTTTCTCTTTTCTCTCTTTTGTAATAGTGATAGGAACCTGTACTTCATTGATTATATATATCAGTTCCTATTGCTTGTCAGACAATTACTCATTGTCTTTCAGCTCTTTGCTTTGTGTTTTTCACGACTGATCACTAAGTGATCTGACACACACTCACAGTCAGTTTCTCTGATTTTGCCTATCTCCCACCTACTGAAGTATTGAAATTCCTTTATTTTTTCTTTCCCTCAGAATGTTGTAAGGGGGAAATTGTTGTCAGTAGGATAGCATCTTTTATAGACTTAAGAAGTTTAAGAGGTAGAGGTAGAGGTTTTGGCATCATCAATTAGGGGGAAATTATTGGATATGAGTCAGTAGATGATACTCAGCTGTTGTTCGGTTAAAAGAAAATTGGGGGAAATCATAGTAGTACTATGGAATTGAAGATCCCAAAACCTAGCTGATATCAGTAGATTAGTGTGTCGCTAGGATTAGCTGATGTATAGTTTAGACTTGATGTATTGTTTATTATTTTTGTCTAAGTCCTGTACGGGGTAGTTGTTGAACTGATCTTATGTCGTAGATACTTTTCAGAACCCCACGTCATCAGTGTAATTGCTTGTGTTCTTCGATCGGCGCTGATCTTCCACTCGGTCGAAGACGGCGCATCGACCGACAAATCATCGGAGAAGACTACTCCCGGTGATAGTCATCGGCAGAAGAACTGAAACAAGCACGGTACCTTCGCGGTCGCCGGTGACCTACTCGGTAGATGCCACGTCGGCCGACTCGTTGAAGAAGACAGAGACTTTTCGGTCTATCGTATCCTACGGAAAGCGACCCGACTATTCAAGTCTTTTCGAAAAGTTCGGCGAAGAAGACATACGAGGTTGTTGAACGGTCAACTCGACATTCTCACCAACTACAAACCTCGACCAATGAGAAGCCGACAACGCTTACCTACTCTACACGGTAAAAGTTGCTCTCATGAACAGTGCATTAACCGCCCGCCTCGCAACAAGTTCGAATTATGGCCGTTTTCCTTGGAAGCTTGTGACACGTGGCATCGTCGTCTCCAACGGACATATGCCATAACTCACAACTATAAATAGAGAAGTTTTAGAGGAAAACTTGCGTACTTAGAAGATTTCTCAGTTTTTCTCTCTAGAGTTCTTAGATCCCTTTCTTCTCTAGACTAAGCTCATTGTCATATTTATAGCTTAGATTCGAAGGAGTTCACATTTAGTGAATTGTTCTTATTGTAAGAACTCCTTCTCAGTTGGAGAATATTCCCTCCCCTTTCGGACTTAGGTTTGGATTGTAAAGTCGCTAAGGACTATAACTTAGAGGAGGCGTCCGGTGCACGGTATCCCCGCTGAGGCTTGCTCGAGAATAATCAACAAGTTCTCCTGCTTTGTTCAGGACCGTGGACGTAGGATCTTGCGTATCCGAACCACGTTAAATCGCTTATGTTCTTTTACTGTTTTATTGCATAGCATTCAACTGACTTGAAAATCATAAGCTTGCATAAAACGTATTTTATAAAGCGCACAGCCAAAAGATTTAATTTGCTAAAACGTGTTTTCAAAAGAGACGAATTTCGGGCCCCACACTTTCCGCTGCAGTCTCCGACTCGATTCTCAAAGTCCGACAACGGTCGGTAGGAGAGAGCTTCGTAGGCGACTCACTCGTCCCCGCGATCGAAGGCTTATTTGGCCTTGTTCATCGGTTGCAATCATCAGCTCAACTGACCTTCATTGAGAAAAAGAAACTGAGCTCAGGTGTATTCACCCCCCCCCTCTACACCTGACTTATCGTCTCCGGACCAACACAGTTTATGGCTCGAATTTTAGTTCTTGAATTTGATTTTTCGAATTTTTGTTGTGAAAGTTTAGTTTTTGTATTCAAGATCTCGGATTTAAGTTTTTCAATTTTAGTTCCAATAGTTTAAAAAATGGTCTCTTCTTGAACATGAATTAATTACCATATGAAGTCCTTATCGTGACTAGGACTTGTATTAAGCGATAGGGACTTCATCGTATATGAACTTACTGCATCCACAACAGTTATGACATGGATTGACCTGAACTTTTTGCATAGACAAGGACTTTGATTTATTTTGATAAAATGAATCTATTATTTATTCATTTTCGCAGTCAGGGTATAAGAGGATAGCTATTCAGGATACGATGCCGAAAATATTGATGGCGTAAATGCCTTTATTTTCGGTACTATTAGGACTATATTAAGTGTTGTAGGAGGTGATGCACTTGTCACTCAATTTAGTTCAACTGTGTTTTGGAGATTTTTTAAAGTGGACCGTGGGTAGAAGCGCATCTAGAGCGCTAGATATTCTTATAAGTCAAAAGATTGTGTTCGAGGAAGATGACAAGATGGATATCTAATTTTTTGTGTGTGGAAATAAAATTAGATTTTTTGTCGTACGAATATGCCTTTGTGACGTGGTTTATGTTTGGTCATGGTGATTTCGATCCATATGCTCGTCATGACCCTCGTGACTATAAGGTTTACATGTGTGTTATTGATGGTTTGCTAATATCCGGATGCAATCTACTAGAAAAGTTCGAGAATGGTGAGTTGGATATGGAGGAGGGTTATTTGAAGGTGGCTAATATTTTAGATTTATATTTATTTGCACCTGCACATGATCCGTCGAGGAACATCGAGACTCAAATGTGGGTGCTAGTAGAGGATTTGCCTGTTTTTTATGCATTCCGCATTCCCATGGGGTTCATACACGTATGGTGCATTGAAGCATTACTCTGCTTATGTGTCATGATCAAGTCGTGCAAGAACAACGTGTTGTGCAGGTAGAGCGAGCCGGACATGGATCGTTTCTTAATTTTTTTTTGACACATCCTTCGTCAATTACCTCTATCAGACACATCAACCTCCCCCCAGCAGGTACCCAATGGGTCGTCCTTCAATACATTAGATTCATTTATGGTCGATCATCTCTTTATGCAACAAAAACCTACCTAGGTACAAAAAATCAAAGTTAAATATTGATTATTATCTACTGGGACCTAAGTATGTAGTTTTTGTCATCACTGACCGACCAGGACGGGAAAGATGATAGCTCCTCTAGCTATTTCGATCTGCTTCCCCATCATTAGGTTTTAAATAATAATGTTTAATTAAATAATTATACTAATTTTTTTGTTATACTGTTTTTAGATTGCAGAAACTGATTCTGGTTTGAGGTATGTTGGGAAACAATATAAGTTTGATCCAAGCCCCTAATTGACTGATGAACATGTTTGATGTATTTAATTAGATGTTTTCAGCCTGCGTCTGTATAGTCAGGCTGAACTTATGATTTCAGACTATGTTATTGTTTGATCAATCCGTTTGTATTTTGAGTCATGCTTATGAAGCTGACAACTCTCAGACCGCATCAATCTCAGATCAAATCTTCACCAGACCGCATTGAAGATTCAAATGTGAAGACAATATAAGGTACAAGGCGCATTATTCAAAGTTGATGGTCGACGGAGGAAGACGACAACATCAGAATCAACATTGATCAATCTCAGGTCGCCATGTCAGCCCTAGTCAAAAGGAAACAGAACAGTACCGCGCAGAATCTGCAGAACCAAGCGGAACACGACAAGTGCCATGCATTCAATGCATGAGACTGTTGTCATCACGGAGCCAATAGGAATTCGATCTTGCACAGCGAATCTATTCCCTAACTCGACTATAAATAGCAGAAGACCTCTTACAACGAGGTTATGAAATTTTCAAGAAGCACAAGTCATATATAAAAAAAAAAGAACCATCAATCATCACTCACTCTCAAGTTCTACTACTAGAAAATTCCTTCCGCTGTTCATACTCCAAGTGTTAAAGGCTTACATTCTAAGCTTGGAGTAAAGAGTGCTATTATATTCTTGTTGTTGAACAAACACTCAAAATCCCACCCTTACTAGATTGTTAAAATGAAACTGATAGCTTGATAGTTTGATTGTTAGTTAGATAGATTATTTGTATGTGTTGATCTACACTAGTCAGTATACGAGTAACCCTAGTGGATTCCTACTAAGGAAGCAGAAGAGCGGACGTAGGATCTTGTAAATCCGAACCACTATAAAATTTGAGTCTTTTACTGTTACATTCATCACCTATCAGCTCACTGCTCACCATCACTCACATTCGCTATTGCATTGAAAAGTCTATTACGTTAAGGTCCTACCATATATTCCGCATTCATTATCTGACTGACTCACTACCAGTCAACCTCTGATCTGAAAAATCAAAATTTGACATTAGGTGTATTAGAGTTGTGGTCAGACCGATTACTGTTTATGTTTACTTGGTCAACTTGATTAGATCCGTTGTTTTATGCACCTCAGCTTCTCTCTACTTGTTATTATGGCAGAACAATTCACTAAGTCTGGAATGCCCATGTTCTCAATCGCTACATACGACATTTGGAGTCTGAGGATGACGTCACATCTATCTTCAATTCATGACTGCATGTGGGATGTTATTACAAACGGACCCATTGTCATTACAGTTCCCAGTATAAGGTCATTACAATCTGATTCCTCAAGCAGCAAATCAACAGTCACTGGCGATGATGTGCCCGTTAAGGTTCAGTTCAACGCTGAAGAAAGGAAGATCAACAATCTGGATAAAGTTGCTAGAAATCAAATTCTACCTACACTGAACGATGAAGATCTTGGTCGGGTCAGAACATGCAAGACCGCCAAGGAGATGTGGGACACGCTTAAGAAACTGAGCGAAGGCAACGACAAGATTAAGGATAATAAGCTTAAGGCTGCCATGCGTGAACTTGACAATTTTGTTTTGCAGGATGGAGAACGAATATAAGACATGCACATCCGGTTTACCAACCTGATGAATGAAATCAACGCTTTGGAAAAGACCTTCTCAAACAAGGAGCTGAACGAAATAATCATACAGAGTCTATCCAAGGAGGAGTGGAAATACATAACCTACACCATCCAACGATCTGAGGAATTCAACACTCAATCGCCTGAATCGATGTTCTCAGATCTGAAGGATGCAGAGATCGAAATTGAGCGACCTGACATTTCAAAGAAAAAGAAAGACAGTTCAAAAACGATTGCCTTCAAGGCTTCTGAAAGTTCTGAGAATCCAGAAGACTGGTCTCATGAAGAACTACTAAAAGCTTTCGTTCTTCTTGCAGGAAACTCAAGAAGAGGTGAAGAAAGAAAGAATGGAAGGAAAGAGCGATCCAAGCATTACTCAAAGTCCTCTCGTAGCGGCAAAGACTGCCAGAAGAAAGAAACCCAAAAAGACAAGCCTGAAGGATCATCATCACACTGAAAGGAATACAAAAAGAAAGATGACGATCCAAAGCCATGCTACAACTGTCAGAAGATTGGACATTATCAATACGACTATCCAGTGCTTAGCACCAAAGAAAGAGCTAAGCGTAGTGTTGGAAAATCGGTAATAATATATATATATATATATATATATATATATATATATTATTAATATGGAAATTTAGTTAGCATTAAATGCTAATTTAACTTGGGAAAAAATCAGCCCGTTTAATCTTTTCCAGCCTCGATATATATCCGATTAATAAATTGAGATATATGACGTCGATCTACGTTTCGAGTAGATAATTATAGTGTGCTTAATTTCTTGATTCCAATTTTCGGTGAGTGAGAAATAGTGGCTCGAAGTTTGGGGGGACAAAACTAATATGTTACCTAAAGTGGAGAAACTTACCTAATTCGGGTTTTGGAGAGTTATTACATTAATCAATATCCCACATTGATTAATGTGTAATGTTTTTTGTGGTATTTAAGTCTCTACCATTTAGTAGGAGATAACAAAGTGACATATGGTGGGCTTGGGCCACACATGCTCATGCACGCGAGCCTTTTCACCGACCGCCGCCGCGCCGCACCGCGCCCGTGCCCGCCTCCAGCTCCAACTCCGGTTCTGTGTCCTTGGACTTAGACTTGGACTTGGACTTGGATCTTGGCAATTGGTCCTTTGGGTGGTCGGTTGGGCTTGGCAGTTGGACTTGGCATTTGACTTGACATTGGACTTGTGTGGACTGGCCCAGTTCAACATTGGTGGCCTGATCTAGCTCGTGGTGCAGTGCTCCTGCTACACCAGATGATCTCCTTTTGGAAGTCTTTGGAATGAGGCTGTTGAGAACCCTCCACCTCTCCACTTTCCTTCCCCACGTCCACCTGCCTTAATGGCACCAACAACCTTTCACCTGGGGGAAGATGCCTATAAATAGGCCAGTTGCATTTCATTCCAAACACACCAACAACACCTGCATCAACATCATCTTAGCTCTAGTAGTTGTCCAACAGCTTCTGTCCTTGTTCTTATGCAGTTCGCCCGAGCTCGAAGATCTTGCGGTACTGCAATCCTTGAGACGTTCGTCATTTCATCTTTGGGGGCGATAAAACCAGAATCGAGAGCGCTACCGGGGCATTTTTCGTCATACGGATGAGGTCTTCCTCGACTCGATGAAGTTTTCTTTTCGACATTTTTTTTGTTTCATTTTCTGACTTACCTATTTACTTTGTAATAGCAGCTTGTATTCAACAATCGCAAGACAAAAAATATTTTTACCTAAACTGCTTGGAGTTAAATCGGAAAATGAACTGAACCATGTCTTCTTCAAGTGCTGCCATCTCCGACGCTGCCGCTGCCGCCGCCAACATTGCCACCGCTGCCACCATCTCCTCCACCTCCGACGTTGTCGCCTCAATATGGTCCCCCCGGTGTCTGTCCCGGTTCCGACCCCGACTTTTGCAAATCCAACTCTGGCCGCCATGTCTGCCGCCACCAACGCAAGAATCACACTTAACCGTGCTAATGCCACTAACTCGGCATTCAACTTCAATGCAATGTCTTCTGCCTTGCAGAATAATATCCCTTTTGGGAGTGTGAACCACCATGGTATGGTGGGGGGGGGGGGGTTCGAACTCGACCCTGACGGCACCTCTGCACTCGTCTAGAGTGTTGCCTGCTACCGAGAAGCCGGCGAAGTTTAGTGGAGCCGACTTCAAAAGGTGGCAACAGAAGATGTTGTTCTACTTGACAATATTGGGGTTCACGATCGTGCTGTTGGAGAACGCACCCGCCCCTCCAAATGAAAACGAGGAGAATGTTGAAGTCCGAATAGCCTATGAAAATTGGCTAACTTCAGATTATTTTTGTAAAAACTTCTTGCTTAGTGGACTAGATGATAGTCTATACAGTGTGTATGCAAATGTAAAGACCTCCAAGGCAATTTGGGAGGCACTTGAAAGAAAATATTGTACTGACGATGCAGGAACCAAGAAGTTTGTAGTCGCCAAGTTTTTTTGGACTACAAAATGGTGGACTCTCGACAGGTCATGGAGCAACTTCAAGAGTTTCAACTCATTATCCATGACGTCCACGCCAAAGGAATGCTTCTGCCAGATGCTTTTATTGTGGCAACCGTGATTGAGAAGCTTCCCCCGAGCTGGAAGGACTTCAAGAGCTATTTGAAGCACAAGCGAAAGGAAATGACGCTTGAGGACCTTGCTGTCAAGCTGTGCATCAAGACTGATATGAGGACTCGAGATGGGAAGGGTAAATCACCCGTGGAACCAAGAGACAACCTTGCAGAGAAAGGTGGCAACTCCAACAATGTCAAGAGAGGGCTCCCAAACAGCAACCCCAAAGGGAAGGGCAAGGTTCAACCCCGCAAGTCTGAAGGGGATTGCTATAACTGTGGCAAGTCCGGCCACATGCCGAAGGACTGCCGTAAGCCGAAGAAGAAGAGGGCTCGTCAAGCCAACATGTTGGAGATGACTAAAGCTGACCTTGCGGCCATTGTCACCGAAGAAGCTAATGTCGTGGAGAATGAGGGGAAGTGGTATATTGGTACCGCTGCCACTACACATGTTTGTGGTGACCGAAGCCGCTTCACCAAGTACAAGAGTTTCTAAGGGAGGAAGCTCAATATGAGAAATTGTTGGTCCCGAGAGCACGTTCAGGTGTAGAGGGGGGGGTGAATACACCTGAAACCGATTTTCTCAACTTAAATACGAAGTCCTTTTTCAGGATGATGTCATACTGAACAAGTTCAGCAGACCAGATAAGATGTTCTGAATCGTGGTGGCAGAGTGACTGACTCTCCGAGACCACGCTGGGCGGCGAGAGTCAGAATTCAGTATCTTGCAGATAGAGTTCAGTGGTGCGGAATAGTGTAGGCCCAATTCAGTTGAGTTAGAAAACGTTTTTATCAAAACAGTTTCAGTTGATTAGTGCAGTCTATTTAGTTTGCTGAAACTCAGTTGAATGATTTAAAGAAGGTTTTTCAGCATGAACAGTAAATTAATGCAACAGTTAAGAACAGAATACACGACAGAGATTTTTAAAGTGGTTCGGACACAAAAATCCTACGTCCATTGTCCCGAAAGATCAGGAAGCTATTTATTATACTGAGGTAGTCTCGGTTGGTTTGTCTGTTGGACAAACACTGGTCTTGAGATTTATACTGAGCAAGTCTCAGTTTACACGGTTATCAAACTAAGTGTTTGAAAAACTCTCCAACTGTGAAGGAGTCCTTTACAATAAGGATTAGTTCAAAGATGAACTCCTTCGTCTAAGCTATGGATACATGCTATTGAGCTTATGTTAGAGGGATAGGGAACAAGAAGGTGGCTTCTAGAATGACGAACAACTGAATATAGCTTTGGGTTCGTGTATCGTCGCTTGGATACTAGAGGTTGTATGAAAAAGTTAAGTTTGGTTCCCTATGAGCCAGAATGTAGTCTTTCGCCGGAGATAGATTCTTCGAACTTCTTGCGGAAGACTTAGGCTTTTCGGATTAGCTCGTTTGAATGCTCTGTGTGTTCTTGGTAGTTCATTTTTTTCGCGTATTCATGTTCGTTTTTCTCGTGAGCTTCAAATTTGATTTATCCCTCTATTTATAGAAAAGATATTAGGATAGATCCGTTGGAGAAGACGATCCTTTGTCTCTCTCTTTTGGGTAGCTAACGGCTCTTTTGAAGTTTGGTGGCAGTGTCCTTTCCGTCCTTTTCTGGAAAGTTGTTGACTTGCAGCTTTAAGTAGATATAGGTTACGTGTCTGCTTGTCATTGGTCAAGGTTCAGAAAGTGGTTGAGACAGAACAGACTTCAAGGGGATCTGAAGCTGACTTCTCTCTTCCTCGTATTTACTATGCTGAAAGGTGACTTCAAAGATTCGACGGTCGAAGAAGACTCGTCCATTCTTTGAGTCCGATATCGATTCGATAGCATTCTCCTGCCGAGTCCGATCTACTTGAAGATCAGCTACGAGTATAGTGAACTACTCCTGCTGAGTCCGGTTCTACGATTCCTTTCGCATATCTTGCTCCCCTTGAGTCCAAGATTTCTTGAGTCTTCTACTTGGTGCCTGAGGCGGATAATCTACCGAGTGCACGAACCGGAGCGGAGGGTCTGGCCGAGTCCGAACAAAACAAAATACAACGTAATGGTTCACCAATCAATATAGGGTTTTGGGATCTTCAAATCTTCATAAATACATTCAGAGCACAGGGCTACTGACTGTTTCACAGCATAAAAGACTGAATCATTTCCCACTATTATCGATACTGCTGAGGGTAGAATCATCACCCAACAAAAATCAAGCCTCATCTGAGGTAGTTGGCTATGGTACTGTGGTGCTAAGGTTGAGCTCCGGGAAGAACCTGACTCTTGGAGAGGTGCTGCATGTTCCCGACATCCGGAAGAATCTAGTGCCTGGCTCTGTACTAGTCAAGAGAGGTTTTAGACTAGTTTTTGAGTCGGACAAATTTATTTTATCAAAATTTGGAATGTTTTTAGGAAAAGGTTACCTCTCTGAGGGCCTTTTCAAGTTGTCTGTAATGGCTTTGCGCCAAGAGCCCATTGAGGGCAAGAATAATGAGAATGAAGCTACTTCCTCCTACTTGACTGAGTGTTCTGATTTATGACATTCTAGATTAGGACATGTTAATCTAAATGCGATAAAAAGATTAGTTAATCTCGATCTACTTTAAGTAAATGAGTTTACCAAAACCAAGTGTGAAGTTTGTGTTGAAGCAAAATTGGCTAAGCTGACATTTCATTCTGTAGAAAGGAACACAAATCTTCTAGAACTCATTCACACTGACGTATGTGACTTAAAGTTTGTACAAACTAGAAGTGAGAAAAGTATTTTATTACTTTTATTGATGACTGCACTAAGTATTGTACTCTTTATCTTTTAAGGAGTAAAGATGAGGCGATTGAAGCTTTTACTAACTTCAAAGCAGAAGCCGGAAACCAACTTGATTGTAAAATCAAAATGGTACGAAGTGATAGAGCTGGAGAGTATGTAGCTCCTTTTGAAGAGTTGTGTAAGACACATGGTATTGTTTATCAAACCACTGCCCCCTATTCGCATCAATCAAATGGTGTAGCTGAAAGGAAGAACCGAACTTTAAAGGAGATGATGAACGCTTTCTTAATAAGTTCTGGACTGCCCCAGAACATGTGGGGGGAAGCTGTTTTGACGGCTAACTACTTATTGAACAAAATACCTCTAAAAGGTAGAGATGTTACTCCTTACGAGTTGTGGAGAGGAAGGAAACCTTTCTATAAATACCTCAAAGTGTGGGGGTGTTTGGCTAAGGTAGAAGTGCCTTTGCCTAAGCAAGTTGCAATCGGACCCAAGACCGTCGATTGTATCTTTATAGGATATGCACTGAATAGTAGTGCATATCGGTTTGTCATTCATAAGTCGGCCATGCCCGATATGAATGTTGGAACTACTATTGAGTCAAGGAATGCTATATTCTTTGAACATTTTTATCCATGTAAAAAGGATGGTAAAGTTGAGTCGAGCTCTAGTTGTGAAGCAAGAGAAATTGCTAGTAGTTCTAGAACTGTGGGGGTAGAACCTACTACGCGTAAAAGGCAAGCTGTCGATCTTGAAACTTTAGAACCAAGACGTAGCACTAGAGCAAGGGTTGCTAAGGACTTTAGTCCTTATTATGTAGTTTTTCTTTTGGATGAAGAACCGCAATCTATAAAAGAGGCTCTTTCTAGACCCGATGGCCCACTTTGGCAAGAAGCCGTCCAAAGTGAAATTGATTCCATCATGCATAATCACACTTGGGTCTTAGCAGACTTACCCGAAGGTTGCAAGCCCTTAGAATGTAAATGGATCCTAAAAAGAAAGTATAAGGCAGATGGGTCAATTGACAAATATAAAGCTCGTTTAGTGGTTAAAGGTTTTAAGAAAATTGAAGGATATGATTTCTTCGATACTTATTCGCCTGTAATGAGGATTACGTCTATCCGTGTGCTTCTCACGATTGCTGCTTTGCACAATCTTGAGATTCACCAAATAGACGTGAAAACTGCCTTTCTAAATGGATATTTAGAAGAAGAAATTTATATGGAACAACCTGAAGGGTTTGTAGTACCTGGCTAAGAGCGAAAGGTATGTAAGTTGGTGAAATCCCTATAGGGGTTGAAACAAGCACCATTACAATGGCACTTGAAATTCGACGAGGCTATGTTGTCGAATGGTTTTAAGATTAATGAATGTGACAAGTGTGTTTACATAAAGAATACAAAGAATGGTTTTGTAATTATTTGTCTTTATGTAGACGACATGTTAATTATGGGACAAAACCTTCAAGACATAAACGACGCCAAGCGTATGCTTAAGAGAACTTTCGATATGAAAGATATGAGAATTGCTGACGTTATTCTTGAAGTGAAGATTCAAAGAACTCCCAAAGGGATTGTTTTGTCTCAATCTCATTATATTGAGAAAGTACTTAAGAGGTTTAATACCTTTGATAGTGTGCCGACAAAGACCCCTCTAGAAGTTAATGTTCACTTGAGCAAGAATAGGGGTGATCCTGTAGCTCAAGAGGATTATGCTAGAGTCATTGGTTGTCTTATATACATCATGAATTGTAGCCCGATCTATCTTGTCCGATGAACAAACTGAGTCGCTATACTAGTAATCCTAGTAGAGAGCATTGTAAATCTCTTGTAAGAGTTCTGAGGTATTTGAAATACACCCTTAACTTTGGGCTGCACTACTCGAGACATCCCCCAGTACTTGAAGGGTACTGTGATGCGAATTGGATATCCGACACTAAAGACTCGTTGTCTACTAGTGATTATATGTTCACTATAGGGGGAGGAGCTGTGTCATGGAGATCCACGAAACAGACGTGCATAGCCCGATCCACCATGGAATCTGAATTTATTACTTTAGATAATGCCGGTGAGGAGGCCGAATGGCTGCGGAATTTTCTTGAAGATATTCCATGTTGGACGAAACCCATGCCACTTGTGATGATTTACTGTGATAGTCAAGCGGCTATTGGTAGGGCCAAGAGTGGGTTGTATAATGGTAAGTCGAGACATATTCGTCGTCGACATAATACCGTAAGATATTTGATCACGAGTGGGGTTATCTCTGTAGACTATGTGAAGTCATAGATAACCTAGCGGATGCGCTTACTAAGAGTTTGAATCGAGATCAAACGTGTAAGCTCGTAGAGGTAATGGGAGTTAAATCCACAAGTTAAAGACGATTATAGTGAATACCCAACCTTGTAGATTGGAGATCCCATGAACTTGGTTCAATGGAAAAACTAAGCTATATGAGTCTGTTGATACCACACTCAAATAATCTATTTCCTAAAAGAGCTCGAGAGTGTTGGTGACCTGTCAAGTGGTGAGGTTAAGTCTCTGACTTTTAATGATTCTTGGATGCCTTGAGAAGGTGGAGTATGGCAGGATACTCGAGTAAGAATCACCTATGTAAGTGAGAAGTGAGGGCCGGTTATATGTAATACTTATGAATCCAAAGAGGTTGTCCATGGCCTGTAAAGGACACAAACGTGAGAACGAACGAGGTTGAGACTTTATAATGTTAGTGTTGTTGTCTTAGTATACACCATGGAGGAATAGTTCAAGGCCACGTGTCCACTAGTCCGTCGATATGCTCGATATCACTAACTAAGGAAGGTTCAAGGTCACAAGCCACCTACCCTGATGCTTTATTATCTCTTGAGGACAGAGTTGTGTGTCTGCATACATGCATTTGACTATTTCCACTCATGTGGGGGATTATTGGAAAATCGGTAATAATATATATATATATATATATATATATATATATAAATATGGAAATTTAGTTAGCATTAAATGCTAATTTGACTTGGGAAAAAGTCAGCCCGTTTAATCATCTTATCGAGCCTCGATATATATCCGATTTATGAATTGAGATATATGACGTCTCGATTCTGATTTTCGGTGAGTGAGAAATAATTATAGTGTGCTTAATTTCTCGATTCTGATTTTCGGTGAGTGAGAAATAGTGGCTCGAAGTTTGGGGGGACAAAACTAATATGTTACCTAAAGTGGAGGAACTTACCTAATTCGGGTTTCGGAGAGTTATTACATTAATCAATGTCCCACATTTATTAATGTGTAATGTTTTTTGTGGTATTTAACTCTCTACCATTTAGTAGGAGATAACAAAGTGACATGTGGTGGGCTTGGGCCACACATGCTCATGCGCGCGAGCCTTTTCACCGACCGCCTAACACGCAGCGTGGCACGCCGCGCTGTACAGTGCTCGCGCCTGTGCCCGGCCTCAGCTCCAGCTCCGGCTCCGTGTCCTTGGACTTGGATCTTGGCAATTGGTCCTTTGGGTGGTTCGTGCGCTTGTCTGTTGAGCTTGACAGTTGGATTTTGCATTGGACTTGGTATTGGACTTGTGTGGACTAGCCCAGTTCAACATTGGTGGCCTGATCTAGCTCGTGGAGCAGTGCTCCTGCTGCACCAGATGATCTCCTTTTGGAAGTCTTTGGAATGAGGCTGTTGAGAACCCTCCACCTCTCCACTTTCCTTCCCCACGTCCACCTGCCTTAATGGCACCAACAACCTTTCACCTGGGGGAAGATGCCTATAAATAGGCCAGTTGCATTTCATTCCAAACACACCGGCAACACCTGCATCAACATCATCTTAGCTCTAGTAGTTGTCCAGTAGCTTCTGTCCTTGTTCTTGTGCAGTTCGCCGGAGCTCGAAGATCTTTCGGTGCTGCAATCCTCGAGACGTTCGTCGTTTCATCTTTGGGGGCGATACGCCAGAACCGAGAGCACTACCGGGGCGTTTTTCATCTTGCGGATAGAGGCCTTCCTCGACTCGACGAAGTTTTCTTTTTGACATTTTGTTTGTTTCATTTTCCGACTTACCGGTTTACTTTGTAATAGCAGCTTGTATTCAACACGTCGAGCAAAGAGATACAAGTCTCTCAACGAACAAAAAACTTTCATTGCTGAAAATGGCAATGCTTGCTCATCATCCTCTGAGACTGAATCTAAGGAAGAAAAGAAGAGTGAAGGAATCTTCGGCGAGTCGACGAAGATGAAGGTTACTTGGCCATGAATGTTGAAACCGAACCTGAGTCTGATTTAGCATCAGCTCAAGACGTTTGTCTCATGGCAAAAGATGTTGTTGAGGTAAACTCTCATTGTTCTTCCATTCATTCTTCCACACAACACACATTAGAATATAGTTACGTAGCGAGAAGACTTCGAGCTCCAAGATGGTTATGACGAATTCTTTGAAAAGCCACAAAAGTCCGGAGAGACTTTCACAACAAACAGAGTGAGTTGTTATATGATAAGGTCAAGAAAAACTCGGCATCGGATCAAGCGAGAAAGACCCGACTTATCAAGAAGGCGACGGAAGATCTGAAACAACAACAATCGAGTCTGAGACTCTGAAAGTCAAGTTGTTGAAACTCACCGATGAAAAGAAACTAAATAACCGCAAGTTGTTAGAGTTCAGAGTGAACTATACCAACCTCCAAAAGGATTACGACATCCTATTGAAATCAACATGCAACCATAGAACAATAACAGATAAATATGATTCTGCCCAAAGGATGTTTGAACATATGTTGAAACACCAACGACATCATGGAAACCGAGACGGAGTTGGTTACAATGCAAAGACTGATTCTAAGGTGTACGATAGAGCTCAGAACGACACCAAAATTACCCGAGTGGTTGATCTCAAAGATAGATTCATCAAGGCCACAAAACAACTTGAGACGTCTCCAGAAAGGACAAACAAAAGTAAGGGTAAGATGTACGGAGAAAAGGAGAGACAATCTGAGGTCAGACCTGAAGCTCAATCTCACACCAGAGCTCAGACCTTATGCAACTATCAGTCAGTGCCCCCAGCTCAAATCGCTCATGCAACTTAGAGCAAAACCAAGGTGCTCAACAAAAGAAAGAAGATTGGATCATCTTAAACAAATAGGGTTGTCTTACAAATTTGGATTCGCAAGAACTGATTAACCTGTTAGGACCCAAACAAAAATAAAGGGTACCTGAACCTGTTTTCTTTGCAGGTGCAGGAGATCACCCAACAAACAATCAATACTCTGAAGAGGACTGCGTGGTACATGGACAGTGGATGCTCCAAACACATGACATACTTGAAGGACATCCTGACTGACTATGAAGAAAAGAATGGATCACAAGTTATCTTCAGAGACAACTCATCTGGACGAACCATAGGATATAGTACACTTACTTTTGGGACTATTTCAGTAATAAAGGTCTCTTATGCTGAAGGACTTAGTCATAATTTACTCTCTGTTAGCCAGTTTTGTGATAATAACCACCAAGTTCTATTTGATGCTGGCTATGCTAATGTTTTGGACAAGTCCACTGAAAAGAGACATATATGTTGCAGACTGGTCTAGCTGTCAACCTGGTACCTGTTTGATTGCTAGAAGCAGCTCAGATGTAGGCTGGCTATGGCACAAAAGACTAAACCACCTGAACTTCAAGGCACTGAACAAACTTGCTAGAAAATCCCTCGTTCAAGGAATGTCAAAGTATACAACAAAGAAAAGGAGTGCGAAGCATGCCTCAAAGGAAAACAAACTAGATCCACCAAAAGGGACAAAGAAGATCCCTCTACAGAAGGAATACTGGAACTTCTACATATGAATCTATTTGGACCTGTCAATCCCATCAGTTTCGGAGGCAGTAAATACACTTTGGTGGTAATTGATGATTACTCAAGATATACATGAGTTGCATTTTTGCGCAAGAAGAAAGATGTCAAAACCAAACTTCCAGAACTACTTACCGAGCTGAGTACTGAAAAGAACATCAAAATTAAGAAAATTCGATCTGACAGAGGAACTGAATTCATCTACTCACATGTCAGTGGATATCTTAAGGAGCACGGAATTAAGCATGAAACCTCAGCTCCAAGGACGCATGAGCAGAATGGATTAGCTGAAAGAAGGAATCGAACACTAAAGGAAGCAATCAGGTCCATGCTAGGTTAATCAAATATTCCTCAGAAATTCTGCGTTGAAGCTAATGCAACAACATGCTACACTCAGAACAGATCCATTCTGACTCGCATCCATCAATGTACTCTATATGAACTATGGAAAGGGAGAAAACCTTCTACCTCTTACTTTCATATATTTGGTTTTCAGTGTTTTATTCATAACAATGGGAAAGATCAGCTTAAAGCATTCGAGAACAAGTCTGACTCTGGAGTATTTCTAGGATACTCCTTAGTTAGCAAAGCCTTTTGTGTTTTTAACTGTCGGACACTCTGTATTGAAGAAACACCTCATGTTGTGTTTAATGAATTTGTCAATGAGCCTATGAAAGAAACTCAGATCCCAAACCATGAGGAGCTCAGCAAAATAACTGAGAAACTGAACCTGAACGAAGAAAGTCAGACACTTCTACCTAACTTGACTTGGGACGATGAAGATGAACAAGCTCAGACGGAACCTAAGTTCCACAGCCCAAAGGATAAAATTGAGTCTTCCAAACAGATTCAATGTCATGTAACCCCTATCATCGAAGAAACCCAGTGGTAACTGAGACTAAAACTGTAGTCACAAATTCAGGGGGAACATTGAATGATCCTGAAAACAATCACCCTGAAGATGATCCAATCATTCCTAACTTTACACCTAATGATATCTCAAAGACTTGTACTCAAGCTGACAACAACGATGAACATGTCAGGAGAAAGAATAAAACTTGGAAAGACGGTCACTATCAAGAAGATATTATTGGAGATCCCAAAACAGGAGTGAAGACCCGTCATCAGATTGATCATGCGATGATATCCTGCTATTTAACTTCTTTCAAAAGAGCTTCCGCTTCTTCCGTAAATGTCTTAGTAGAAGATATTATTTCTTGGAACCGAGGTATATCCATGGAAGAACCTAAGACAATTAAGGAAACACTAAATGATGTAAATTGGGTCAATGCTTATGCGAGAAGAACAAAATCAATTTGAGCGAAGCAAAGTATGGGAATTGGTGGGTGACCAACCCCAGCAGTACATTATTGGGACGAAATGGATTTTCAAAAACAAGAGAGATGAAAACAATGTAATTGTCGGAAATAAAGCCGGACTTGTTGCAAAAGGTTATTGCCAATCCGAAAGCATCGATTATGATGAGACATTTGCACCAGTTGCTCGCTTGGAAGCCGTCAGGCTGTTCTTGGCTTTTGCCGCACATAAAAAATTCAAAGTCTATCAAATGGACGTCAAGTGCGCCTTCTTTAATGGCAATCTCAAGGAAGAAGTATACGTCGATCAACCCCGAGGTTTCCTTAGGGGTAATCGGGTTTATCGACCCGAAGAAAGCTTTATGTAGTTTGAAACGGGCACCCAGAGGTGGTATGCCACTCCATCAACTTATCTTCTCAACAAGGGATTTGAAGGGAACAATTGACATGGCTTTATTTCGGCGATCAAAGACACTCATATTTTATTAGTTCAGATCTACGTGGACGATATTATTTTTGGATCTAGAAATAATAATCTATGCAAGGAATTCAAATATAGGATGAAAAGTCAATTCGAAATGTTCATGATGGGTGAAATGAACTACTTTCTTGGTCTTCAAGTTAAGCAATCACCTGATGAAATATTCATTAACTAGGCCAAGTATGACGAGATTTAATTGACAAATTTGGCCTGACAAATAACAAGTCAGTTCAGATACCTATGAACACAAATTGAAAGATGGAACCTGATGTAAACGACACTCCAGTCAATCGGATCAATATAGAGACATTATTGTTTCTCTTCTCTATTTTACAGCCAACACTGATATTATGTTTGCAGTTGGGGTTTGTGCCCGTTATCAGGCTAATGCCAAACTAAGTCATATGGAAGCTGCCAAACGAATAATCTGTTACATCAAAGGAACCATAAATCTTGGTCTCTAATATCATTCAAATGATAATCTAGAGTTAACTGGATACTCAGATGTAGATCTTGTAGGCTGCAAGATTGATCTCAAATCGACATCTGGAACTTGTCAGTTTCTAGGAAAGAAGTTGATCTCTTGGTTCTCTAAGAAACAAAATTCAGTCGCAACATTAACAACTGAGGCTGAATATATGGCTACTGGAAGCCGCTGTTCACAAATCATATGGTTAAAACAACAATTACGTGATAATCAAGTTATCACTAATGATGTTCCTATTTTTTGTGACAGCTCCAGTGCCATATCCATTACTTAAAATCCAGTGCTTCATACACGGTGCAACCATGTTGATATCAAACACCATTTTATAAGAGATGATGTTGAGAAGGGTGATATTAGACTCGAAAAGATTGACACTGAACATCAACAAGCTGACATATTCACCACACCTCTACTTGAAGCAAGGTTCATACTACTCCCCATGGAACTAGGTATGCTTGATCCGGGCTAACAAAGTTCCACGCTATAAATAAGGGGGAACTTCACCTTTATCCATTTCAGATTCAACTTGAATCTAACGATCACTATGTGGTATCAGTCAGATTACAATATCTAACTGAGAGGTTTGCGTATCAGACACAACTTGTATCAATATTTATTTCTCATTCTCATTTAAGTCAATCATGCGGCCGAATGTTCTCTTACATTTATTGCACATCGCATCGAAATTAATGTGCCACCCATTTACAGCATATAGTACTATTAAACTTACGAATCAAACTTGTCCTCATATCTTACTTTATCACATTTAATCTAGACCATTCAATTTAAATCTCTAGATTAAATCTGCATCGTAGGATCTAAATATGAATCACCCTTATATATGATTTCCGCCATTTTCGAATAGTTACTGCATCATTTCTCTAAAATCGTTTCTTCACAAATTTTATCTAAGTGATTTATCTGCTCGTCTATCTCTACACATTTCTCTCTTACTCTCTTGCGTACTTCTCAGAGGTACATGTTTATTTCGTGTGGTTGAATCTCTTACGTCTTACTTGTTCTAGCTTAGCTTCTGATTTTGATTTGCAGGAGATACGGTACCAAAACTTCAAGAAGCAACTACTCGTCCTGTCGTATACACTCCAAAAAATTATTAATTTAGTGACGGACTTAGTGACATAATTTAATACGGGTCACCAATTTGTGATGGATTTGTGACGAAATTTTTATTTAAGACATAGCGACAAATTAGTTACGGAAATATTAGTCACTAAGGTTGATGACGAACATATTCCGTCACCAATTTATTGAAGCAGGCTACGCTTGAATAGTGTCAGATATATTCTTCACTATCTAGATTATCAATTTATTTTTTTAAAAGAAATTCATAGTGACGGAGTCGTACGTCACAAATTAATACTTGTCAAAATAATAGTTCTAATATGATTGAATAGGGACGACTATATCTGTCACTAAATAAAATATGTTAATTTTATTAACGAGTATTTTAGTGACAGATATATACGTCACTATTTTAAATGTAAATTTTTCAATAGCAGCATAATATAGTCTTAGTTATCCTTAAATTAGGGATGACAAAAGGCTCGGATATGTTGGACCGCACGTGATGAGGCAGTAATACCCGTCCAGTATGAGCGCTGGGAGGTTTTGGATCCAATCTGTACTACCGGGTCTGAGGCGGATTTGGTTCATGTGCCGAACTCGCCCCGTCCCGACCTGTTCCTGTAAAACTTAGATCTTAAAGTGTAAAAATAATTTAGATTTTAAAGTGTAAAAATGTTGTATGTGGGATTCAAACCCACATCAATAATTTTTTTAAAGCACCTATATATACTATTTGAGCTAAGATTCACATTTGTTATTATTTTACATATATAGTAATATTTATAAATATATCACACTAAAATAATTTTTTTGATACATCTAACAAAAAAACAGCTTATAAAATATAAATGTTAATTTCTAGATTTCAATATTAAAAAATTTAATTAGGAATATGTATTTAAAAAATGAAATTAACATTCTCTATGTTATAAATAAGTAATTTAAAAAAAAACGTATTTTTCATTTATATTCTGTAATTGAAATAGATTATTATATCATATAATTCATTTCATACATATAATTTATATGTATGAATACAATTATGACTAACTCACAATTACAATTGAAAACTTTTTATAATAAGTGAAAAATTTTACTCCTATTATTCACTGAATTTTTATTCTGTTAAGCATTTCATAAATGAAAAATCGGTTCATTGTCTTTTGTATACTAATGTTAACATTTATCTAATCAAAATAGTCGTTTGTGTTTGGGAAAACATACTCCCTCCGTCCCATTATTTGTGGCTCAATTGGTTTCGGACGGGAATTAAGAGAAGTAAATGATAAAGTATGAGAGAGGTGTAGATGATAAAGTAGAGAGAGAAGATGGGTAAGGATAATGAAGAGTATGAGAGAAAGATGATAAAGTAAGAGAAGAATGTAATAAAATAGGAGAGTAGAAGATGATAGAGTAAGAGTAATTTTTACAAATTAGGAAAGTGGGCACAAATAATGGGACCATTTCTGGAAAGTGAGGCCACCAAATAGCGGGACGGAGATCTTACTTAATTCATAAGAAATGCAAAAGTAATTTTTCCTCTTGTACAAATAATACAAATCTTAATCTTCAATTCAATTATCAAATAAACCTTCTAACAAAATGGAAATCAAAATTAAGCCAATAGAATTAGAGTATAATACTTATTTTTGAATTTATATCTAATATCTATATGGACAAATTTAATTATAAGTCATAAAACTGAAAAAAAAAATTATTAAGATTTATATTATAAATTAATAAATATTAATTTAGTAGTATTTAATAACTATGAACTATTCAATAAATATTCACTAATACAATTTTAAATAAGTTATAGCACTGTAATATTAAAATTTAAAATTCTAAACCCTACCCCCCTCACCGACCGTCACTCACTCACTCCCTCTGCCTCTCGCTATCGATTCCCTCTCCCTCACTCCCTCTCCCTCACTCCCCCACTCTCCCGTCTCCGCCCTCGCATCCTAGCCCAGCCTGCCGCTGTCGCCGAGCTTTGTTTCGCCCGCTTCCGTGACCCGCCGTCGCCGACCTCCGACTCTAGAAAGCGTATTAAGAATTCATCTTTCGTATTCCTTTTCTTCATAGAATTAAAAAAATAATTTAATTTGCTTCAAACTATGAATTTTATTACTTGGAATTTTCACAATATTGTTATGAAATATTCCCGTCACTTTTTTCCTTCTCCACCATATTTTTCTGCAAGGGAGACTAATCCCATCCTACTTCGATCGCGATTCAAGGGCCGAAGGCCTCCTTCAACCGCGAATCAAGTGGTGGAGGCCTTCCCTTAGCGCACTAATCACCTAATTCCTTCCGGGTATGTATGCATCGATTTCTCTTTGTTGTTAGAGCATTTAGTTTTGCCTTGGGAAATATCCCCAATGTTAACTTAGTCAGCCTTAAATGTGTTGATATTTCTTGGATGATCAATGTGAGGGAAATGAGCATTATACTCCATTCTTCTAACTTATAGGCCTATAGGACTTTCACCAGATATTACTAACCAGTGCCATATGTTCAGCGAGAAAGGTCTTGTAGCATTTTTAGTACTCCCTTCTTCTCATCCATTTGACGCGTATTCCTTTTCGGGACGTCCCACCCATCTTGACACGTTTCCAAAAAAGGAAATAATTTATCCTACTACTTTTTTATTTCTCTTTTCTACTTTTTTATTTTTTTCATTTCTCTCTCCTACTTTATCCTCTCTCATACTTTATCACTCACTTTCTTAATTCCCGTGCCGAAAAGAAATGCGTCAAGATGAGTGGGACGGAGGGAATATAAATTTGTATGGTGTAAATTATAAGAATACTTTTGAAAATGTATTTGATATATGCTGCTGATGTTCCTCTTTTATTTCTGGATTTGGAATAATTTTTTGCATTTTTTTATAAAGGCATGCAACAGTATTTGTAGCATTTGGCTTCTTTGGTTGGGATAGATTATGGTGCCAAACTTCTTGCACGTCTTGCAAATTATTTCGAGGTACTTAATTCCTGATTAATTTCTACTCTATCTTTTGCATGGTAATATTAATTTAATTAATCAACAAACATGGATTATCTACTTGAATTTGTATGGCTCATCGAATTTGCAGTATGACCACTGTCTTCATATTGTCAAGTTGTGCTTTCTCTTGGTTGACTAGAGGCCTTTTGTGTTATATCTCAGGAAGAATAGATGAAATAAGACAATCTCTTCCTACAGAATTTAACTCTTATGTTCTCTTTTATATGTTTTTGGGCTCTGCTCCAGATATATTAACAAGTTTTGAAAAATGTATGCTCTTTATCTTAAGAAACACAATGGCATGTGAACTTGTGCTGCATGAATATACATACATATATTTATGCACACACCCTACAACTAGAGTCACTTATCTTTTCTTCCAATTTGACATTTATCAGCTTCTCATTGCATATTAGTTTGTTTTGCAATTGAATATGTTAACAGGATTTATAAATCTTAGTATCTTTAATATATATCTTTAATCTTAGTTTTTTTTCCATTACTTCCCATGGCCTTGGGCCTCTTATGGTTTCTTTATGCTAAAACTTGTCTGAGTTGGTTCTGATAATAGGTTGTGGGATGAAATTGCAAGGGGATGATCCCATTGGCATGAAAAATTTCATTCAAAGTATTCCGAGTAGGGTAAATGAGTTGAAGGCTACATCTGAATTCGGACAATCAAATATAAGCAGCAAAAGAGTATGTACATTCTAAATGGTGGACTGACTTCATTCTATCAATATGTTTTATACTTTAGTTTAATTCTGTCAATTTCTGCAGATGGAGTTTATGATTGAAACTATATGTGATATAAAGAACAGTAAGAAGATATCGAAGGAAGATACTATCTAGTTCACTTGGATCAAGAAGTGGCTATAGAAGTGGAGTACGCTTCTCGACCTAACAAGAAAGGTCTGTGGTGGTTGTCTAGGGATGTTGGTGATTCGATTTTATAGCTCTCTCTTATATTTTCTTGATTTAAGCTTCAAAATCTCATTTAATGTTGTGGTTGTTTTAACTATGGAGTAGATAATAATATTCTTATCAAGTTTATGATGCCCATTTATTCTCAAGTTATGCAAGAAATTATTTTAAGATCCCTGAGACTTCATAAAGAATATTGATTTCTTCTTTCACATTTTCTCACTATACTTATATTGGATTGTGATATATCCGACAACCCGAGAGTTGGAGCTAATGACTAGAGTGGATGAGCTGAGTGCACAAATAGAGAACTATAAGGCTGAACAACGTGCTGGATGATGCATTTGAAAAGAAATTAGAGACACACTAACAACTAATCGCGAACCAGTATAGACGAGAGATGACACATTCTCCTCTCATGGTTGATTATTATGTGTTTCGTGATACATTAGCATTATGAGAACAAATTTTTTAGTTTTAGCTTTGTTGCTAGGAAAATTTCTAATATTATCTTTGCATCTAATAAAAATTGATTTTATTGATATGTAAATTGCTTTCAGGTGTGTATTGACTTATTGGTTTAGTTGAATATTATGTTCTATAGTTTTAGGGAATAGAGAAATTAGAAAACAAAATGTATTCTACTCACTATTCTAAAAAATAGTGATAGAATAGTGATGAAAAAAAGTAAAAAAAAAGAAAAGAAAATGGCAACAAAATGGTGACGGAAACTATCCAGTAACAAGCGGCGACGGATATTTCGTCCCAAACACAATTAATTTTTCTCCGATATGAGTGAGCAATTAGTGACAGACATTCTGTCACTAAAGGGTGACGAACTAAATCCGTTTCTACTTAGTGACGGAATATCAGTCACCATGTCGTCACTCATAGATGCGGGACGCGACGGACGATGTGACCTCGGCGACGGACATTCCGTCATTATCTCCGTCACCAACGGGTGACGGAAACTATATTCTGTCACCAAATATTTAGTGACGAAATTATTTTTACGGACACAATCCGTCACTAGTCCGTGCTGGATACTTTATATTTCTTTCCTTGGGGTGCTTGTCTTCGTAGTTGTAAAGTAGTACTCCAGAAAAGTAGTCTCCATTTCTGGCCAATGAGCAATGGAATTTGTGCGCAGACTTGAGTACCACGTGTTAACTCGGTCGCTTAGTGCATAAGGGAATGCAACTAGCTTCACTTCATCTTCAGTCTGCTAGTCACCTCTCTTCTGGAGCTTACATATCTTCTCGAATTCGTTTAAAAATGAGAAGGCATTCTCATTCGTCTTTCCATAAAACTTGGGCAGAGCATTCAACACCAGTGCCTTTAGTTCTACAGGGTTTTAACCATAAGTAGCAATCTGCACAGGATTCTTTCGTTTCCTAGCAGTGTGTTCATTGACCTCGAGGACCTGAGGATCTTCTTCTTCCATAGCTTGTTTGGATTCTGTCTTTGATTCAGAATCAGACTCTTCCATCTCAAATTGGTCCTCTACCCGGCCAGACAGAGTATCTTGGTTCTCTGGGGATCTGGTCTCAGTACCAGCCTCACTCGCAGTCTCTGTATGCAGATTTCATTCGCTCTGCGACTCTAGTTCAGTTTGTTGCTTCCGCAACTATGTCTCCTTCCTAAGTCTACTGGCAGTCTTCTCTATTTCAGGGTCGAGCCATAAATTTGGGTTGAACAAGCCACTCATAAACACATAGAAGAAATACTTGGGTAGAACAAAAATAAAAAGGTCAGTAGAAAATATTAGTTTAAATCAAGACGCCATTCCCCAACATCAGCGCCATTTTAATCGAATTGTCGAGACCAATACAAAAACAATTTATAATTTACACCTGCGACAGACAACTAAAATAATACTAGCACAGTGAGTAAGCAGGGATAAAATCAACAGGGAATGGGTAGATTTAAGCAATTTATCTCTAATGACCAAAAAAAGGGTTTGGTTAGTAACCATCATGAACTTTGCGTTTAATTAGCACTAGACAATAAATCATAAAATACACAATTAAATAGGTTATACGAACAATTAATAAAAGCGACTCGATTTTGGGAAGATCCACACTGATCAGCCTCCAGTCCTCGTGATGGTCCAGAGATAAACGTTCAGGTGTGGGGGGGAGGGGGAGGGGGGTGAATACACCTGAAAACTTTCTCAACTTAAACGCGAACAATCCTTATCAGGAGAGTGTCTTGTTGAACAGGTTCAGTAGATCAAATAAGCTGTTCTGAATCGCGTGGCAGAATGACTGACTATACTGAGGCACGCTTAGGCGGCGAAGTCGAATTCAGTACCTTTCAGTAAGAGTTCAGTGGAGTGCGGAAATGTGTAGGCCCACTTCAGTTGAGATAGAAAACGTTTTTAGTAAAACTGTTTCAATATATTAGTGCAGTCTTTTAAGCTTTGCTGAAACACAATTGAATGATTTTGGAAGATATTTTCAATATGAAAAGTAATCAATGCAACAGTAAAACAGAGTACAAATAATACAACGATTTTAAAGTGGTTCGGATATCAAACAATCCTACGTCCACTGTCCCGAAAAGATCAGGAGGCTATTTTATTATCTGAGTTAGTCTCAGTCGGTTTGTGCACTGGACAAACACTGGTCTTAGTGATTATACTGAGCAAGTCTCAGTTTACAAGATATCAAACTAATGCGTTTGACAAACTCTCCAACTATGAAGGAGTTCTTTACAATAAAGATCAGTTCAAGGATGAACTCTTTCGATCTAAGCTATGGATAGGTTCAGCTGAGCTTAGGTTAGAGGGAAGGGAACAAGGAGGTAGCTTCTAGAGCGACGAGCAGTGAGGTATAAACTTTGGGTTCGTGTTCAGTCGCTTGGATACTAAAGGCTTTGAATCTAATTAAGCTTGGTTCCCTTTGAGAAAGAATGTCACCTTTCGCTTGAAGGTTTTCTCTGGAGATCTTGCGGAAAGCTTAAGTCGATTTGAAGTTGCTCGTAATTGCTCGTGTGTTCTTCGTATGTGTCGTGAGCTTCGATTTGAATTCTTCCATCTATTTACAGAGAAGAGACATGGAAAGATCCGTTGTAGACGATGATCCATGTGTCACTCTCTTTTGGGTAGCTAACGGCTCTTTCAAGGAAATTTGGCAGAGTCCTTACCCTCCATTTCTGGAAATATGTTGACTTGCAGCTTTAATCAGAAAGTAGAGAGCTGGTTGCTCGTCATTGGTCGAGGCTGTAGAAAGTAGGTGAGACAAACGGACTTCAAGGCGGATCCGAAGGCGACTTCTCCGAACCTCGTATGACTCTACCGATTTGACTTATAAGATCACCGACGGTCGAGGCGATTGGCCGTTCTTGAGTCTAACCTTGGTTCGGCAGGTATGCTCTGCCGAGTCCAACTCTGCGAAGGTCAACTCGAGTTCGGTGACTCGCTCCTGCCGAGTCCGGTCCACCGACTCCTTTCGATATCTTTGCTCTGCTGAGTCCAGCACTACTGAGTCTTCACTCCATGGTACTAAGGCTGATAGTTTACTGAAAAGTCAACAGACAAAATTGAGTGCCTGAACCATGCAAAAAGAATGTCTACTGAGTCTGAAACTCTCAGAGACAGCACAATACAATTACAACATAATGGTTCACCGATCAAATTTGGGTTTGGGATCATTCAAATCTATTAGCACTAAGCTACTGAATTATCTCCCAACAATTTCCCCCTATTTGATTATGCCAAAACCTAACACTACAAACTATCAGAGACAGACTCCTTACAAATATTATAAGAAGAATCTGTGGAGTTGTTCATCAAGTTCTAATCTACTGAGGCAATACAGGAGAGAAATACCAAAACCTATACAGAATACTAACAACTGTTTCCCCCTTATACATATTTTTACAATAAACTTCCCTCATGCTTCTAACAATAGAATCTATCAGACTAAGCCAGACCAGACAAACACAGATATCAGCAGTGAGTGTGTGAGTCAGTAATCACTTCGGTGATTCTGAGTGTTAAGCTTAAATAAACAAGGCCATGAAGACAATAAGGTATTGTCGGGCCAAACAACAAAGATGTTTTATATAAGATAAGAAATTACGTACAGAACATCACTTGCTATACTAGGAAACAAAATAAGATACAAAGAAGCTATCTATCTATCTGTCTATCTATCTCCTGAACTTCTGGATCCGTGCTTTAAAATCTCTGGACTTCTCCTCTGGCAACGACAATCCATACATCTGTAAGGTGTCTTTCCTAAGCTTTTGTATCTTCAGCATATCAGCAGGGTCAGATTCATCGAGATCTAAGGCTTTGACGGCACTACTGACTTCTCCTTCTATGACTCCAATACGTAGTGATCCATCAAGCTTCAGTGGAGGAGGCAGCGGTCTAGGAATTGGGACTCGGATATTTTCCTTTTCAGCTAAGGCTTTCTGGACTCTGGCATAAATTTCAGGATCGCTCACCAGAAGTCATTGAGCAAAGGCATTTATCTTGTTCATGTCAGGCCAGTACTTCCAGACGAAGTACCTCTTAATGAATTCAGATTTCAGAGTTTCCCATCTCTGAGTCCGTTCCCATGGCATCCATTGGTCAATCCTTGGCCATCTGTGAATCTTCAGATCAGTGGGCTTCCTGCTTTGCCTATATTTATAAGGAATTTCAGCTTCCTTGTCAGGTACCCTCTCTCGCGCCTCTTTCTCAGTCCTCAGTCTCAAGGCTTCTAAGTCAGCCTGCCACAGCCTTTCACGAGCTTCTCTGATTTGCCTTGCTTCTGCCGTTATGTCCAAGGCTCTTTCCATCGCATCCCAGATCTGTTTCATCTCCAATTCTTGTTCCTTAGAAGGGACATACGACGAAACATGTTCTTCTGACTCAGCAGGTGATTGTGATTTGGATTTGGAACCTGAAGTATCACCCTGCTGTCCAGACTTGGACTTTTCTTGCTGCTGTTGCTGTTCAGCTTCCTTCTCCTTGTCGGCCTCATCGCCGATTCTTAATTTCCTATGGGGAGGCCTAGTCCCTGGCTTCTTTCCCCCTGAGACCTAGGTCTTACCCTTTGCAGGAGCTTTCTCGAGTTTGTTGGTAGCTTATGCTTCAGCAATCTCACGGGCAAGTTTTTCGTCAGGCTCAATCTGAGCTCTCTCCTCAGGGCTTATGTATCTTTTAGCTCCTTTCTGTGGTGGGGTTGGGAGTTTCAGCTTTTTCTTCCCCTTTCCCGCCACGAGAGGAGGCAGAGGAGTCTCCTCCTCGTCTGAATCCTCCTCTATGAAATCAACAATCTCCTGAATATGTTCAATGGGAGTTTGGGTTGCTGAGTCCTTCGGTCCTGAGCCGCTTGGGCCGATCTTAGCAGGCCCTACATCACCCACTGCTGATACACCCTTGGCCTGGCCTGGAGTACCTTGGGGGTCAGTAGGAGCTGATTGTCGTCCAGATGCTCCTCTTGCTGACCTAGTCCCCTTTGGTGTCAGTGTCCTTTCCCCCTTTTTGGCATCATCAGCTGAGACAAGGGTAGGAACCTGAACTTTCTTGTTCAGACCATCGAATGCAGTAGCCAGCTTATCCAGAGCTGTCTGCATGGTCTCAAGTATTTGGTGGAGGTTGTTCCTCTCAGTGATAAGATCATCGCTGTACTTCTTATGAGAAGAATCCACCGAGTTCTGAATATTCTGCAACTTAGCATCCATCTTTTCTTCAAGAGTCTTCTGAATGGATAGAAGTCTAAGCTCTGAAGCTTGACTCAATGAAGAAAGGGATTCAGTATGTGCTGAGTGAGCTGCCTTAAAATCTTCCAATAGTCGCTTCTGGGCAGCTTCCAGCGATGCTTGTTGCTTCTCGAACTCTGCTCTCTAAATTGATAGGGCATCTGTGAGTATAGCTGAGAAATCAAGAGCTGCTGATGTTTGGATAGAAGTCCTCAGCTCATTTATCTCCTCACTATGAGCAAGAGTAGACTTGTTGGGTGATGATTCTATCCTCAGCACAGTAATACATAGTGGGAAATGATTCTATCTTCCGTACTGACACGCACTCAGTAGGCTTATGCTCTGAGTGAATCTATGAAGATTTGAAGATCCCAAAACCCTATCTTGATTGGTGAACCCTTACTTTGTAATTGTTTTTGTCTCTAAGGTTTCAGACTCAGCAGACACTCTGCTTTGGTTCAGGCGTTCAGTAGATTATCAGCCTCAACACCAGATGTAGAAGACTCAGTATATCTTGGACTCGGCGGGAGCAGATATGCGAATAGAGTCGGTGGAACCGAACTCGCCGAGAGTAGTTCACTATACTCAGAGATGATCTTCAGTAGAGCCATCTCAGCATATTTGGTACTGAATCGGAGATCGGACTCATCAACGGCAGACACAGTCTTCGAACGTCAGAACTTTTGAATGACAATCAGCATAGTCAAATACGAGGAAGAGAGAAGTCAGCTTCAGTTGCCTCGAAGTCTGTTCTATCTCAACTACCTTCTAAACCTCGACAAATGACAAGCAGACACATGTCCTATACCTACTAAAGCTGCAAGTCAACAACTTTCCGGAAAAGGAGGGAAAGGACACTGTCATCATACTTCAAAAGAGCCGTTAGCTACCAAAAGATAGAGATAAAGGGATCATCGTCTCCAACGGATCTTTCCCAATCTCTTCTTTATAAATAGAGGGATAATTCAAAATTTAAAGCTCACGAGCCTTCAACGAGAACAAGCGGTAACGAGACCACAAGAACAGAGCATTAAAACGAGCAAACCGAAAAGCCTAAGTCTTCCACAAGAACTCAAAGAACATTCTCCGGCGAAAGACTACCTCCTAGCTCCTAGGGAACCAAGCTGAACCGATAAACAAGCCTCTAGTATCCAAACGACGTTACACGAACCCAAAGCTAAAACTCAACTGTTCGTCGTTTTAGAAGCTACATTCTCATTCCCTATCCCTCTAACCCTAAGCTCAACTGAACATATCCATAGCTTAGACGAAGGAGTTCATATTTGAACTTGATCCTTATTGTAAAAGGACTCATTCATAGTTGGAGAGTTTGTCAAACACTTTAGTTTGATAACTGTGTAAACTGAGACTTGCTCAATATAAATTCCAAGACACGGCTTTGTCCTATGTACAAGCTGACTGAGACTAACTCAGTATAATAAATAGCCTCCTGATCTTTCGGGACAGTGGACGTAGGATCTTGTGTATCCGAACCACTTTAAAAATCTATGTCTCTCCCTTGTGTTGCTATTTACTGTTGCATTGATTTTAACTGTTCATACTGAAAAATATCCTTTAAAATCATTCAACCGAGTTTCAGCGAACTTAAGCGATTATTCTACTCGACCGAAACTGTTTTGATAAAAACATTTTCAGTCAACTCTTTCGGGCCTACACAATTCCGCACCACTGAACTCCATCTGAAGATACTGAATTTTGACTCAGTCAGCTAGCAGATCTCAGTAGAGTCTAACACGATTCAGAACAACTATCTGGTCTGCTGAACTCATTCAGTACGATACTATCCTGAATAGGACTGTTCGTGTTTCAAGTTGAGAAATCGGTTTCAGGTGTATTCACCCCCCTCTACACCTGAACGTGCTCTCGGGACCAACAAGACTTCTTCCATGTCCTATGGACTGCCTTGGCCAAAAGTCGATTCTGAGCTCCTTGACTTTTTAGGGCCTTGGCAACAGTGTTAGATCGTCGGCTCTTCGGGCTGGGCACTACCTCGAAAGCAGACCCCAGCAATAGCTGTTCTAGGTCCGCAGCCTAACTGGTACCTGCCGCCGATTGTATTGGAGGGGGGATGGTGAGAGGTAGTTCAACGGTTGTAAGTTGCTCACCCTCCTCTAGTTGAGTTCCCTCAACAGGCTTCTCAGGGCCTGTATCACTGGGCGGGTCCTGATCATCAGGATCAGACCCATCAGAAGGCGCGGCTACTGTAAAAGGGTATCGGTCGTTCAAAACAGCCAACATAGCTGCCCTCAAATCCTCCAAGGAACTGATGTCCGCAGGCTCGGAATAGCCTATCTGTTCGCAGAGTATCAGCTCCTCCTCATGCAGCTGTTCGCAGGTATGGTGTAGAATAAGCTTGTTCAGCGTAGACCATTCTTGGAACTTGATCAGCATGTGAAGCCTGGCCTGCCTCGCGAGAGAAACCAAGTCAGAGTGACTTGATATCTCCGCTATGGCCTCTGACACTCTCGGGAGGCTCTATTCTAAAGAGCTTCTGCTTCCAATCCGATAGTCTCGACTTCAGATCCTGTCTCCGAATCTTCTACTTCTATTGGAGACGGAACCTTCTCAGCGAGAGGGAATGCTACGAGGGGTGGAACATCTAGTGGGGTCGAGAGATAGGAGTAGATGGTTCGGCTTCGGACCCCTGTTCCATCGACGCTTCCCTTTCGGTGGAGGCGCCTTCTCACCGAGGCCTGTTTTCTCATAAGACTACGATTCATCGCGCGATCGAAGGGAGGAGTAACAACCGGTTCATAAGCCGTCTTACGCTTCTTCGATGGAGTCTTCGAACAACTTTGGGTGGTGTTATCTTCTTGGTCGGTGTGGACTTTGACCCTTTCTTAGGCTCACCGGGCCATGCCCCAATCTATTTGTAGGTCGCTGCTGCCTTGCTTTGAAATCTGACTTTCTTGGGGTTGAAGTACCCTTTATCAGTGTAGGTGATGTGATCAACACCACAAAAGTCCTCTATCATAACCATCAGCTTCATTTCGTAGAGAAGCTTTCCCTTGATAGTTAGGTTATTCGTCGCCTTATCAAACTTGACAGCCTGAGTCATGAATTCTTTCAAGAAGAATTCCGTCCAATTGACCTGAGCTCTGTTATAGATTGCCATCATCATCTGTAGCTTTGGTTTGGACACTTGGTCAAAAGAGCCTGCCTGGCTAGGTAGAATCTGAGTGACTATAAGCCAGTGCTCTGTACTTAGGCAACATGGAGTTTTTCGGGAATGCGGCTCTGAATGACGTCGGCTTGCCGCAGAAAATCTCCAAATATTCGTCAAGTAAATCGTCTTTATATCCGGTGATGCTGATCTCAGTGCTGGGCGACTGAAAGCTCCGTTGAAGAGCTTGCTTAATCGATATCTGATTAATTTTAGAGTCAGCACGGGCATGATCGATGACATGGTGGATGATGAACCTCCCCACAATATCTCCATCTATTGAATTGCAGTTCAAGTAGAGCTTTGAAACCTATGGCGGAAGGAAGAAAGATGGCTTCCTCGATAAGAAACCCTCGAGGCCTGACGCCCTCAGCGCCTCAAACACATCGATCATAATGTCGAGTTCGCAGGTGCCAAACTCCATGATTGGCTCACACCAAACTCTATCCTTCTCGAGTATTTCTATGATGGTGGCCGGGGTAGCAACAACAACGTTCTTAGATACCATGATTATAATATGCAAAACGAAGTATCAGTATCGAAAGAAGAACAAATATTATAAATAATCATAGGATACTGAATATGCATATAATTGTACCGTAATATTTTCTGAGAAATTTTGAAAGCAGTTCGCAAATAGCAGATTGAGTTCTCGAAAAGTCTAGGTTTTAGTTGTAGAGAGTGAAAATAGCGGTTTTTCAGACTTTAAACGTGTTTTATATGATCAATTTACATCTGCTTTATGAGATGGACGGCCAGGATTCTATGTTATAAAATAGGTAATGATCAAACTAGCCGCTAAGTCAACTTACAGTTGTAAATAGCCAAAGAAGTAACTTGACAAGACAAGCATTTAATGCGCGGGAGAATTCAGCAAACATGGTATAGAATGTTGTGCTTTTAATTAAAACCATTATATTAAATGACATTCTCTTAAGGCATTGAATACGATGCTGAATCAGAATCATTAATGCATTAAATTTGACATTGGCTACTGAGTAGAGATACGCAAACCTGTCAGCTGAACAACGTAGTCAGCTGATACCTCGTGTAGATGGTTTCGAATCTCTATGTCTTGAATGACTCCGATGCTGAGAGTGAACATTCCCCCCTTCTTTGAATGCTCCTCTCTTGAATCCACTTACTGACTTGAGTCAGTAGGGTCCAGCAGACCTAGCTCTACTGAAAGTTCTCTTAATCTGGCTTCAGCTAGAGGCTTGGTCAGAATATCGGCCCTTTGATGGTTAGTATGGATCTTCTCCATCCTGATATCCTTCTTTTCGACATGATCACGAATGAAGTGGTGTCTGATGTCCACGTGCTTCCATCTAGTATGAAGTAATGGGCTCTGAGTGATTGCAATTGCACTGGAGCTATCATAGAAGATCGGCACTTCATTCTGAATGACGTCGTAGTCGCATAGCTGTTGTCTCAGCCAAAGGATTTGGGCACAGCAACTTCCGGCAGCCATGTATTCAGCTTCAGTAGTTGACGTCGCTACTGAATGCTGTTTCTTTGAAAACCATGAGATCAGCTTATTGCCAAGGAACTGACAAGTTCCCGAAATTGACTTTCGGTCAATCCTACATCCTGCATAGTTAACATCAGAATAACCAGTTAGTTCAATATTATCATCTACTGGATACCATAAACCCATGTCAGGTGTTCCTCTGAGATAGCAGAGAATCTTCTTTGCTGAGTCAATATGGCTCTGCTTAGGATTCGCCTGAAATCGAGCGCAGATACCTACAACATAAGTTATGTCAGGTCGAGTAGCAGTTAGATATAATAAAGAACCAATTATCACGCGAAATTCAGTATGGTCTACTGATACTCCCTCTTTATCAAGAACGATTTTCATATTCGTGTTCATCGGGATCTTGATTGGTTTGCCGAATGTGCAACCGAATTTCTTGATGAGGTCTCGAGTGTATTTGCCTTGATTGATGAACGTTCCCTTCTCGATTGTTTGACTTGAAATCCAAGGAAATAATCCATCTCTCCCATCATTGACATCTCGAATTTATCCTTCATCATTTTCTCAAATTGTTGACACATAGTGACATTCTTAGATCCGAATATAATGTCATCTACGTAGATCTACACAAGTAATATATCGTCGTCCAGTCGAATGCTGAATAATGTGAGGTCTACTGTGCCCTTCTGAAAACCTTTCTGAAGAAGAAACTCAGACAGGGTATCGTACCAAGCCTTGGGTGCTTGTTTTAACCCGTACAAAGCCTTTGTGAGTCTATAAACTTGATGTCCCTGATGAAAGCCTGGAGGCTGTTGTACATAGACTCTTCTTTCAGCACGCCATTCAGGAAAGGAGACTTAACATCCATTTTATAAACTCTGAAGCGCTGATGTGTTGCGTAGGCTAGGATTAGTCTGATTGCCTCCAATCTTGCAACTGGAGCGAAAGTTTCGTCGAAATCTATCCCTTCAGCTTGACAGTAGCATTTTGCCACGAGTCTCGCTTTGTTCCTTACTATGACGTTGTTTTCATATCGATTGTTCTTGAAGACCCATTTAGTTCCGATCACATGTTGATGTCGGGGTCTATCCACAAGCTCCCATACTTCGTTTCTCGCAAACTGATTCAGCTCCTCCTGCATGGCGATGATCCAATCAGCATCCTTAAGTGCGTCCTCAACTGACTGAGGTTCTTCAATAGACAAGAAGTAGGAAAATAGTGCGCTTTTTCCCTAACAGAATCTGGATCTTGTCTTTACACTAGTTGAAGGATCTCCAATAATTAAATCAGAAGTGTGAGCGTCCAGCCACGATCAACGATGTTTTAACTCTTCATCTGAAATTTGTTCCCAAGTTAGGCATTTCAGTTGTACTATTCTGAGATTGAAGCAATTCAGTTACTAGAGTTAGGTCTACTGAGTCACCAGGTTCAGGGGCATTCAGCTCAGGAACTTCAGTTGTTCCCCCTGAATTATTATTCTCAGTAGAGGTCTTAGTTACCACTTGGGTTTCTTCATCGACCTGAGTTACCTGGGATTGACTCTGTTCAGTAGAGTCAATCTGTTCAGCTACGTCTACTGCTGGCTGAGATTCAGTGGTCTTATCTTCAATTTCCTCTTCTGAATCATCATCCCAACACAGCTGGATCTTTTCAACATTATCTTTTAAGTTCAGATCCTTTAGCTGCTTACTGATGTCCTCAGATTCTGATTTTGAGTTTTTGCTCCTGTCTTCAGTAGCAAACTCATTAAAAACAACATGAGGGCTTTCCTCTACACAAAGGGTCCGGTAGTTAAGAACTCTGAAGGCTTTGCTGACCCGGGAGTATCCTAAGAAGACTCCACAGTCGACTTGCTATCAAAAGTCTTTAACTGATCCTTTCCATTATTGTGGAAAAAGCACGAACACCCAAAAATATGGAAATAAGATAAGAAAGGCTTCCTGCCGTTCCATAATTCATATGGTGTCTTCTGATGCTGCTTTGTCAGTAGAGATCTGTTCTGAGTGTAACATGCAGTGTTAGTTGCTTCTGCCCAGAATTTAGATGGGAGTCCTGAGTCTGCGAGCAGGGTTCTTGCTGCTTCTTTGAGTGTTCTGTTCTTCCTCTCAGCAATCCCATTTTGTTGAGGCGTGCGCGCGGCAGACGTCTCATGCTCTTTGCCTTCAGCTTTGCAGAACTCTTCCACCATCGAATTTAGGAACTCAGTTCCTCTGTCTGAACGTATCTTTATGATTTTGGTGTTCTTCTCGACACTGAGCCTTTTCAGAAGCGCAGGCAACTCTGTTTTGACGTCAGACTTATTGGCAATAAATATGACCCATGTGTAGCGTGAGTAATCATCAATGACCACTAAAGCATACTTCTTGCCTCTGATCGTCACAGGAGAGACTTAACCGATTAAATCCATATGTAGCAGCTGAAGGATTCCATCAGTGGAACGCGATGGAACAGGCGGATTTTGTTTCTTTGTTTGTTTTCCCTTCAGACATGCTTCACACTGAGTGTCTTTGCTGAATACATCATTCGGCAGTCCTCGTGCTAGAGCGTTTCTAGCTAGCTTGTTGAGCGTCTTGAAGTTGAGATGGCTGAGTCTTCTGTGCCAGAGCCACCCCGTTCTGTTGTCGTTCTTCGCCAGTAAGAATGCTTCAGGTTCAGCTGAGTTCCAGTCAGCTACATAGATATTCCTTTTGCGCGAACCTGATAACACTGTTTTCCTGTAGATTTATCAATGACATCACAGAAACCAGCGTAAAAAATCACTCTATTCGAGTTATCACAGAATTGACTAACAGAGAGAAGATTATGTTGAAGTCCTTCAACATATGATACTCTTGGAAGGCGTGGCGGTTCCAATGTTGAGTGTTCCGTAGCCTACGGTATAGCCTTTTGCATTATCTTCGAACTCGATTACGGGTCCTTCTTCGATAGTATAATTCTTCAATAGGTTCCTCTGGTACCAAGGGTCCTTGTGCACCTGGAAAAAAGAATTATATTCAGGTACCCTTTATTTTTGATTTTGGGTCCTTAGATGTTAGTTTTGGAAACCCAATTCTGTCTCACGACCCTGGTGGTCTCAGACAGTTTCTTCCCACTCGATCAACATACTTGACCACCGGGCTGGTCGATCTCGACTTCCGAGGCTTTCCCGGTTCGGGAGTCCCGATCTTACGAGTTGGTGGACTGCGACCTTAGCCTTACGAACGGCTTTCTTCTTCTTCTTCTTCGACTTTTGGGTCCTCTCGTGACTATAGGATCATAGTAATATAACCTATCTTGTTTGGATGTGTCAGTGCGGAGGTCCATCTTGATCGGCCCACTTAACTCGTTAGTTTCCCCTTGACTGAACTGGGGTGATTTTGAACTAATCTTCTTGTCAGAATGCTGATAGCTAGGATGAGGTGCCTTCATCTTCTGTTTGTTCTTTGCTTGGGGGTTCAGGATCTCAGCATTGATAGTCTCCCCTTGAACAAACCTATCAGTCAGTCGGTTCTCTGAGCGTACAGGGGTAGATGAAGAGGCTCCATGGCTGAACCCGAGTCCCTCCTTGCAGAATTTAGGCTTATTGATGGCTAGCATTGACTCAAACTTCTGTTCAGCTCCCATGTACCGCCCTGTCATCAGATTCCTCCAGACATCATCACTCTTCTTAAGCATTTCATGCTCGGTCTGAAGTCCTGACCACTCTTGCTTCAGTAGACTCAGTTCAGTATCCTTCTGAGTCAAGTCATTGGTCAGTACTGAGATCTGATATTCTTGATGCTGAGACTTGGTCATCAGAGAGTTAAACTCCTCCCTGAGTCTCAACATAAGTCCTTCTGACTCAGTAGCAACCTGACTCTCTTGAGAAAGTCTCTGATTCTCCACTTTCAGGGTATCCAACTCCTGAAGAGTCTTACTGAGCTGTAGGCTCATCAGAATCTGGTCGTCTAATAGTTCTTCATATGCGATCGAGACGTCCATATTCTCTTCTGCACCTGAAATGGTGTCGTGTGTGCAGTGTGAAGAGGAGTTAAATGGAGCATGAGGGTTTACCTCATCCTCTTCTCCTGCCATGAGACACTTTTCAGCATCTTCTTCAAGCTCTACGGCCATGAATGCCGCTTCATCGTCTGATGAATCCATGAAGGAGTTGACTTCATCTGAGTCGTTTGAGAGTTCACCGGCAATATATACTTGACGCTTCTTAATGAACTTCTCCCTTCGAGCTTTACGTGCTGCTCTCTCAGCTGTACTGAGCTCAAGACAGTCGTATTGGTAATGTCCTGGATTCTTGCAGTTGTAACAGGTGGTGATTCTATCTTCTTTGCTCTCACTGTCTTTCGACTGAGCTGAGTCCTCCTGTTTCCTACAATCAAGAGTATGCGGTTCAGGAGTGCGCTTGGGTGTATACTCAGACAGTCCCTTTGAGTCTATAACGACTCTAGAGAGCTTTCTGCGCCTCTCCTTCTCCTTTTGATACTTCACGTCAAGCAGTGCATATTTCTTAGCGAGGTTTCCTTCTTGTAGATCGTTGATTGAAGGCTCAGCCTTGCTAGATGCGGGAGCTGCTATGCCGACCGATGCTTTGAAGGCATGATCAATGCGGGTGTCGGCTTCGGCTCATTTGCTTCCTTTGGGGTAGGCCGAACTCGAACTCCTCCGCTTTTAATTCTGAAAAGATATGATCAGGATAAACAATATCAAGGTCAGAATGTCTAAGCAATGTAGCGAATGGAGTCCAATGTCCGTCATTATGTGACCTCGGCGACGGACTTTTCGTCATTATGTCCGTCACCAATGGGTGACGGAAACTATATTCCGTCACCAAATATTTAGTGACAAAATTATTTTGATGGACACAATCCGTCACTAGTCCGTGCTGGATACTTTATATTTCTTTCCTTCGGGTGCTTGTCTTCGTAGCTGTAAAGTAGTACTCCAGAAAAGTAGTCTCCATTTGTGGCCAATGAGCAATGGAATCTGTGCGCAAATTTTTTAGTTTTAGCTTTGTTGCTAGGAAAATTTCTAATATTATCTTCGCATCTACTAAAAATTGATTTTATTGATATGTAAATTGCTTTTAGGTGTGTATTGACTTATTGGTTTAGTTGAATATTATGTTCTATAGTTTTAGGGAATAGAGAAATTAGAAAACAAAATGTATTCTACTCACTATTCTAAAAATTAGTGATAGAATAGTGATGAAAAAAGTAAAAAAAGAAAATAAAATGGCAAGAAAATGGTGACGGAAACTATCCGTAACAAACTGGCGACGGATATTTCGTCAAAACACAATTAATTTTTCTCCGATATGAGTGAGCAATTAGTGACAGACATTCTGTCACTAAAGGGTGACGGACTAAATCCGTTTCTACTTAGTGACGGAATATCAGTCACCATGTCGTCACTTATAGATGCAGGACGCGACGTACGATGTGACCTCGGCGACGGACATTCCGTCATTATGTCTGTCACCAACGGGTGACGGAAACTATATTCTGTCACCAAATATTTAGTGACGAAATTATTTTTACGGACACAATCCGTCACTAGTCCGTGCTGGATACTTTATATTTCTTTCCTTGGGGTGCTTGTCTTCGTAGTTGTAAAGTAGTACTCCAGAAAAGTAGTCTCCATTTCTGGCCAATGAGCAATGGAATCTGTGCGTAGACTTGAGTACCACGTGTTAACTCGGTCGCTTAGTGCATAAGGGAATACAACTAGCTTCACTTCATCTTCAGTCTGCTAGTCACCTCTCTTCTGGAGCTTACATATCTTCTCGAATTCGTTTAAAAATGAGAAGGCATTCTCATTCGTCTTTCCATAAAACTTGGGCAGAGCATTCAACACCAGTGCCTTTAGTTCTACAGGGTTTTAACCATAAGTAGCAATCTGCACAGGATTCTTTCGTTTCCTAGCAGTATGTTCATTGACCTCGAGGACCTGAGGATCTTCTTCTTCCATAGCTTGTTTGGATTCTGTCTTTGATTCAGAATCAGACTCTTCCATCTCAAATTGGTCCTCTACCCGGCCAGACAGAGTATCTTGGTTCTCTAGGGATCTAGTCTCAGTACCAGCCTCACTCGCAGTCTCTGTATGTAGATTTCATTCGCCCTGCGACTCTAGTTCAGTTTGTTGCTTCCGCAACTGTGTGTCCTTCCTAAGTCTTCTGGCAGTCTTCTCTATTTCAGGGTCGAGCCATAAATTTGGGTTGAACAAGCCACTCATAAACACATAGAAGAAATACTTGGGTAGAACAAAAATAAAAAGGTCAGTAGAAAATATTAGTTTAAATCAAGACGCCATTCCCCAACATCAACGCCATTTGAATCGACTTGTCGAGACCAATACAAAAACAATTTATAATTTACACCTACGACAGACAACTAAAATAATACTAGCACAGTGAGTAACCAGGGATAAAATCAACAGGGAATGGGTAGATTTAAACAATTTATCTCTAAAGACCGAAAAAGGGTTTGGTTAGTAACTACCATGAACTTTGCGTTTAAATAACACTAGACAATAAATCATAAAATGCACAATTAAATAGGTTATACGAACAATTAATAAAAGTGACTCGGTTTTGAGAAGATCCACACTGATCAGCCTCCAGTCCTCGTGTTGGTCCCGAGTAAACGTTCAGGTGTGGGGGGGGGGGGGAGGGGGTGAATACACCTGAAAACTATCTAAACTTAAACGCGAATAGTCCTTTTCAGGAGAGTGTCTTGCTGAACAGGTTCAGTAGACCAAATAAGCTGTTCTGAATCGCGTGGCAGAGTGACAGACTATACCGAGGCCTGCTAGCTGAGTGAAGTCAGAATTCAGTACATTTCAGTAAGAGTTCAGTAGAGTGCGGAAATGTGTAGGCCCAATTCAATTGAGTTAGAAAACTTTTTTAGTAAAACTGTTTCAGTATATTAGTGCAGTATTTTAAGCTTTGCTGAAACACAGTTGAATGATTTTGAAAGATATTTTTAGTTTGAACAGTAATCAATGCAACAGTTAAACAGAGCACATAGAACACAACAATTTTAAAGTGGTTCGGATATCAAACAATCCTACGTCCACTTGTCCCAAAAAGATCGGGGAGGCTATTTTATTATACGAGTTAGTCTCGGTCGGTTTGTGCTATTTGGACAAACACCGGTCTTAGTGATTATGCGAGCAAGTCTCAGTTTACAAGATATCAAACTAAAGCGTTTGACAAACTCTCCAACTATGAAGGAGTTCTTTACAATAAAGAACAGTTCAAAGATGAACTCCTTCGATCTAAGCTATGGATAGGTTCAACTGAGCTTAGGTTAGAGGGAAGGGAACAAGGAGGTGGATTCTAGAGCGACGAGCAGTGAGGTATAAACTTTGGATTCGTGTTCAATCGCTTCGATACTAGAGGCTTTGAATCTGATTCAGCTTGGTTCCTCTGAGCAAGAATGTCGCCTTTCGCTTGAAGGTTTTCTCTGGAGATCTTGCAGAAAGCTTAAGTCGATTTGAAGTTGCTCGTATTTGCTCGTGTGTTCTTTATATGTGTCGTGAGCCTCGATTTGAATTCTTCCCTCTATTTAAAGAGAAGAGATATGGAAAGATCCGTTGGAGACGATGATCCTTGTGTCACTCTCTTTTGGGTAGCTAACGGCTCTTTCAAGGAAATTTGGAAGAGTCCTTACCCTCCATTTCTGGAAATATGTTGACTTACAGCTTTAATCAGTATGTAGGCAATTTGGTTGCTCGTCGTTGGTCGAGGCTGTAGAAAGTAGGTGAGACAAACGAGACTTCAAGGAAGATCTGAAGGCGACTTCTCCGAACCTCGTGTGACTCTGCGATTTGACTTATAAGATCACTAACGGTCAAGAGGCGGCCGGCCGTTCTTGAGTCGACCTTGGTTCGGTAGTATGCTCCTTTGAGTCCAACTCTGCGAAGGTCAACTGCGAGTTCGGTGAGCTGCTCTGCTGAGTCCGGTTCACCGACTCCTTTCGATATCTTTGGTCTCGTTGAATCAAGCACTACGAGTCTTCACTCCCATGGTACGAGGCGATAGTCTGCGAAAAGTCAACGAGACATAAGCGAGCGCCCGAACCATGCCGAAAGAATGTCTCCGAGTCCGAAACTCTCGGAGACCGATGACAATACAATTACAACATAATGGTTCATCGATCAAATTAGGGTTTGGGATCATTCAAATCTATTAGCACTAAGCTACTGAATCATCTCCCAACACCTCGATTATAAGATTAACTTAGGTTATCTAAGGTTGCCCGACTAAGTTGTCGTGTTGAGCACGGACGCACCTAAATCGTATTCCTGAAATGTAGAAGGAATGTTGAGCATTATCCTACTCCCTACCCTAGTGTCAATCTACCATGTTGAGTATTGTATAGATCTAAACTAAGGAGCATTATGATCCCAGAAACCGAACTAGCAAAGTTATCCATGTTAAGCATGCGAAATAACCACACTATACCCCCTGTCTATTCAACACCAGCCAAGGTAACCTAATGTTTCTCCAGAGACGAGCTTTCATGTGTGTGTGTGTGTGGGGGGGGGGGTGAATACATCGAGTGCAAATTTCAACTCAAACGCGAAAGTCGGTGTTGCGAATATTGCTACTGAACTAGTTAGTTGGCCAAATTAGCTTTCTAGATCGCGTGGGCAGAGTATCCTTCTAGTGAGTCCTATCTACTGACTTCAGTCAGTGAAAAGTAGTTCAGTATTAGATATAGTGTGCGGAAGTGTAGGCCCCAAAAATATGTTCGTCTTAGTTTGAAAACCCGTTTTATGTTGATTGATATGTTGATTGTTTAAAAGTCAGTTTTATGGAATATGAACAATAATCAATGCAACAATAAATTGACACAAGATTTTTTAAAGTGGTTCGGATACACATGATCCTACGTCCATTGTCTTGAAGGCCTCAAGGTGCGCTAATCTTATCCTCTCCTTTGCGGCTTGAATTCATCGAGGCCTCAACGATCATGTCCAAGTCTCTTTCGCGGGCATCCCATATCTCTTTCATTTCAGCTTCTTGTTTCTTAGATAGTTCAGTAGATGGGAGAGTCTACTCAGATTCAGTTATAACTTCAGCATCAGACGGTTTAACTGACTTGGACTTAGACTTGGAAGCTTCAGACTCCTTCTTAGTAGTCTTTTCTTTGGACGGCGAGCACTTGGATTGTCACGGGCACTACAGATCTTATCTTTTTAGGAACTAAAGATCTTATCTGTATGCCCTTCTTCTTGGCTTTTGTCTGAGCTTGTAATTCCTTAGCCATCTTCTCATCATAGGCGTCTGTTCTTCTGGTGTTAGGAATTTTAGCTTCTTTGCCTTAGGAGGACTGGGAAGGGCTCTGAGGCTTTTCCTTTAATAGCTGAGCAAATAGACTATTTTGTAAGTTTTTCTAAGAACTCACCTACTTCGGTGACTGCTGCCTCAGTGGGTTCTCCTGACCCTTTCCCTTTCTCCACTTTTTTAATGGTTCATGCCTCTTCAGCTTTTATGAGGGTCAGTAGTTGTTTCCTCCTCCTTCCTTCCCCCTTTTTGGCATCGTCTAGTTGACTTGCCAAGGTAGTAACCTTCTCAGTAAGCCTTGATACTGAAAAGTTGATTGTGTCAATCTTTGCCTCACCATCCTGAACGATATCAGTGTGCTCATTCCAATATTTATCATGCTCTAACTGAGCCAATTGGAGTATTTTAGATTTTGTAGCTTCGAGTCGTGTCAGGTAGGGTTCAACCATTTCATTGGCTTCTTTCTTAATAGCCAGGCTGGCGTTGTGCTGTTCCACGAGTGCTTTAGAGACACTCTCAATGGTTAGCTTATTACGCTCTTCGACGGCCTAGAGGATCTGATCCAATACAGTGGCCATTTTATCAGAAAATGTATCGGCCTGAGACTGCAGGATTTGCGGAAACTGAGCGTTCAGATCAGTCCTCTGAGCGTCAAGTGCACCACGGAGGACATCTTTAGTATCTAGAGCAGTAGAAGTACTGATCCTCTGCACTTCTATAGTCAGGTCGCCCAGCAAATGGGTCTGAGCTCAGTAGATCGACTCTATTTTGAGTTCATGTCTTTGACGAGTAGACGATTCTAGTAACCCTAACGCTTAAGACACTTGTTTATCGACGCCACATATATGTCTTTGATCTAGCAGCCTAATAACTGGATTGTTTTAGTTGCGTCTAAGTCATAGACGGTGCTGAGATGATGGTGCCTGATGAAGGCGGTGGAGGTGATGACTCATCATCTCTTAGAGATTTTCCCTTAGCGAGATCCTCCCTGAGTCTACATCCTTGGGTGACTAATCAAAATCGAGTCGAGGTTGAGTCCAGGGGTGAGTAGACTATTCGGTTGTGCCCTTCGGATCGGGAGCATGAGCATCGGCGGCGCGAGATCGTCCATAGACGCGATATCTACCGGCTCTCCATAGCCAATCTCTTCTCTCAGCGTCTGCTCCTCTTGGTTCAGTACGGGACAGTCCTTAGGTCGATGGTCTCATCCAGAAGATCCCATTTGAGGAATCTGAGACGCATCTGGACCTTAGCTCTGACTGCTATGTCCACTAGATCAGAGCGATCTAGGATTTTCGGTATCTGGTCCGCGATGTTTTCAGTAGTTCTGAGTTAAGCTGTTAGTACTAAAGTCGGGACAGATGTGGAGACTCAACCTGAGGTAAGTCAACAGGTACGTTTGACTGAGTCTCCTTTGAGTGTATCCTCTTGACTTTATCGGTTAGAGTCGCGTCCTCCTTACTGTACTCTGAATCTTGAATTGATACATACTCAGGAATAACTACTAATGGTTTGGCCTTCTTCAGTAGCTTCCTTTTCTTCTGCTGAGTAAGGCAGGGGTCCTGAGTGGATGGTGAGGGACGCTTGTCGTGAAGTCCGCGCCTTATAGATTTCTTAGTTGTTGTCGCGTTTAAGAATTTGATATTCTTCTTGTCATATAAGAATACGTTATCGAATGCCACTCTTCCTTGGCAATAATCCTCGATCAGGATAGAACTCTTGCTGCCAGAGAGAAGTTTCCTCTTAGGGATCAGCTACATTGAGGTCCTGTCCTCATTTGGCATAAATTTATGGGCCGAGCCTTGAATGCCGTAAGGAAGAACTCGGTCCGAGTTGACCCACACTCCATCTACTATCGCCATCATAATTTGGATCCTGACCCGAGAGAGTTGATCGTATGATCCGGTGGAGCTGGTCAATATGTGATTGACTATGTAAGTCAATCCCCTGTATTCAGGGAGCAGCCTGTTCATCGGGAAGGCCGCTTTTGAACACAATGTCCTTCTGCTCGCTGAATTGGCAAATGCACTTGTTGATAGATGTCTCCTTATATCCAATAGGAGAGACATCCCCTTGTTGGGAAGATGGAAGCTCTGCTGAAGACACTAAACAACATCAATATCTGCTATCTTCGCTTGCCATACATTGTTACTCATTTCTTGCTAGTAGGAGATGCAAGAAATGTACGATGATCTTCATTACGGCGAAGATTCATGTAGAATTCCGTGACTTCTGCGGGGAGGCGATGAAGAGGAACCCTAGATAGCGGGGTCGAAGGCACGAAGGCGAAGAGCATTGAAGATTGGCTCCATGTAGTCTACTTCACATGATCGGAAGGCGAGTGCTGGCTCGAACCAGACTCTCCTTTTTGCTAATGATCTCCTCCATATCTGATGGAATCAACAGTTCGTTACTTGGTAAACTCGCCATTTGAATATCTCGAATCGCAAGACAAGTGTTAGCACTCGAAAATAAAGTAAGTCAGTTACATTGCAGATAAAGTTTAAGAAATTTACTGAAGATAATAGTACTTGAATGTAGTAGATTTCGTATGCAGTTAGATTGCAGAGCACTAAGAAATTCGATAATGGCGGAAAATAGTTTTCGATCATAGATACATGCATATATATATATATATATATATATATATATATATATATATATATATATATATGGGAGGGATCAAATGAGAACCAATCCCTATATGAGAACTAAGAACTAATCTAGATCATTTATATATTTTAATCTGTGGTTGGTATTGAAACTTTATTTAATGCATTATATTCAATGCAAAAATAGTATAAGGTTATGATTGTAACTTTCAACTCATATGGTAATTAATGAGCATTCTATATTTGGTGATTTTTTTTATTTAGGAATTTTATCTAACGTTTTTAGGTAAATTAAATCCAATAATTTTGATAATAATTACGCTAAACAAGGAAAGATCTAAAAAGTAATTTTTGATAATGTTTCGAAGGCATTAATATTTAATGCATTTCTATAATAATTCATATAAATTAAAGTAAATATTACGACATGAATTATAGTAATAATTCTATGAATTATTATTAAATTCATAGAAATTTAATCATAATTCACAAAAATTTAATAATAATTAATAGAAATTAAAGTAAATATTATGATATGAATTATTATAGAAATGCATTAAATTAAGTGAATCAGTGCATCTATTCATATCCATAATACAATTAGTTCAAATATTTTCTTATAATGCATAAAAAATTGCATTTTATATATCACATTAAAAAAATTAAAATTTATGATTCATTTTTTTCATAGATATTTAGATCTCAAATGCTGGTTTTATTGTATAATTTAAGTAGATTATTATTATTATTATTATTATTATTATTATTATTATTATTATTATTATTATTATTATTATTATTATTATTATTATTATTATTATTCAAAATTGTTATTCAAATGCATAAGTTATGAATACCTATGCACTAATAATGCACATATATGCATCAAAGTAATATTTGTGTCGATGTACCTTTTTCAAGCTATTAGATTGATTTACGGGAATATGCATCACATTATGAATAAGTATGCATCGAACAATGCATACATAGGCATCACATGAACAATGCTTACATATGCATACACATTAAATAAGTGATAATAACATCAGGGTTTCGAAATTAATATGATTGAGTAGTTGAGATCGACGATTTTAGAAAACTTTTCACAAATGGAATGTTTCACAAATTAATGTTTCAATTTTACCCATATTAATGTTTCGAAATTAATATGATTGAAATTAATGTTTTCACAAATGGAATGTTTCAATTTTACACATATTTTTTTGTACAGATTTGCCCTTATGTAATTAAAAATTAATTTAATATTTTAGATTTTGGTGTAAATTTAACCGTAGATTGAAATAAGATCTACGATCTATAATGGTTCATAATTCTCATATAGGGATTGATTCTCATGGGAACCCTACCCTATCTATATATATATATATATATATCTCATATGAATATGAACGGTTAATTCAGCATGCCGTTGGGATTAAATTGAATTTGAAACATGGGTGGCCAAGATTTAATATTATAAGAGGTTATGATTACTGTGTCACCTATAATCTCGACCTATGTATCTATCATCTAAAAAGAAAGGTGAGATGACATGCATTTAATGCGCCACAGTCAGTATATAGAATGTCGTGTTTTTTATTAAAACGTTTTTAATTAATGACATCATATGAAGATTAATGGCGGGAAATGAATGCAATGACATGCTGAATAAATACTCATAACCTGCCAGCTGAACATAGTAGTCAGCTGATACCACTGTGTAGTCGCCGAGTATTTCAGCGATGCGAGAGTAATTCTCCGCGATCATCTTGCGGGCCGAGTCGGTGGGATCCGGTAGACCTAGTTCTGCGAGAGTTCGTTGAATACGGTCTCGGCTAGAGGTTTGGTCGGTATGTCGGCCCTTTGCTTATCAGTATAGATTTTCTCCATTCTGATATCTTTCTTCTCGACATTGTCTCGGATAAAGTGATGACGTATGTCCATGTGTTTACATCTTGTATGAAGAACATGATTCTGAGTGATTGCAAAAGCACTGGTACTATCACAAAAGATCGACACTTCATCTTGATAGATATCATAATCTCTCAATTGTTGTGACAACCACAGGATCTGGGCGCAACAGCTTCCGGCAGCCATATATTCAGCTTTAGTAGTGGACGTAGCTACTGAGCGTTGTCTCTTTGAAAACAACGATATTAGCTTACTTCCTAGGAACTGACATGTTCCTAAAGTTGATTTCCTATCGATTCGACATCCTGCATAATCAGCATCAGAATCCAGTAAGTTCAAGATTATCATCAGCAGGATATCATAACCCAATATCAGGTGTTCCTTTCAGGTATCGGATAATCTTCTTTACTGAGTCGATAGACTTCGATTGGGATTCGCCTTAAATCTCACGCATACACCTACAACATAGGTTATATCAGGTCTGCTGGCAGTTAAATATAATAATGAACCAATAATAGCACGATAATCAATTGAGTTAACAGATACTCCCTCATTATCAAGATCAATCTTCAGATTTGTGTTCATGGGTATCTTTCTCGATTTGCTAGATTCGCAGTTGAATTTCTTGATGAGATCTCTAGTATATTTCGCTTGATTAGTGAATATTCCCTTCTTAGATTGTTTCACCTAAAGTCCAAGGAAATAATTCATTTTTTCCATCATCGACATCTTGAATTTATCTTTCATCATCTTTACGAATTTCTGATACATGGTCACATTCTTGGATCCGAAGATGTCGTCCACATAGATCTACACTAGTAGAATGTCATTCTTTGACTTGATACTGAATAAGGTCCAATCTACCGTTCCCTTCTGAAAACCTTTCTGAAATATAAAGTCTGAAAGGGTATCATACCAAATCTTGGGTCCTTGTTTTAACCCAGACAGAGCTTTCTTGAGTCTGTATACTTGATGTCCCTGCTAAAAGCCAAGTGGTTGTTCTACGTAGACTTCTTCCTTTAGCACGTCGTTCAGGAAAGATGACTCAACATCCATCTGATATACAGTGAAATGTTGATGAGTTGCATATGTTAGGAACAAACGAATGGCTTCTAATCTTGCAACTGGAGCAAACGTTTCATCAAAATCTATTCATTCAGATTGACAATATCCTTTGACAACTAGTCGAGCTTTATTCCTGACGATGACATTGTTTTCATCTCGCTTGTTCTTGAAGACCTACTTAGTTCCTATCACATGTGGGTGCCTAGGTCTGTTTACAAGCTCCCAAATGTCATTTCAGGTGAATCGGTTGAGTTGTTCTTGCATACCAGTGATCCAGTCAGCATCATTCAATGCATCCTCAATCGATTGAGGTTCTTCAATAGATAAGAAGCAGGAGTATACAACGCTTTTTCCTATACAGAATCTGGATCTTGTCTTAACGCTTGTTGATGGATCTCCGATAATAAGATCTGATGTGTGAGTATCTAACCAAGAACGATGACGTCTTGTTACTTCTTCTGAAATTGATTCTGCACAAATAGTCGGATTATGAGGAATTTCAGTGGTACTATTTTGTGCTTGAAGCAATTCAGTAACAAGATCAAGATCTACTGAGTCACTAAGTTTAGGGGCATTCAGCACAGGACCATTAGTAGTTCCCCCTGAGTTGTTATTCTCAGTAGAGGTCTCAGTTACCACTGAGGTTTCTTCATCGAGCTGAGTTACCTGGGATTGATTCTGTTGAAAAGAGTCAATCGGTTCAGCTACATCGCCTGCTGGTTGGTTCTGAATTTTATCATCTGAATCATCATCCCAACAATGCTGGATCTTTTCTATATTCTCGTTTAAGCTTTGAATCATCATCCCAGCATTAGTAGCTTGCTGCTGACTTCTTCAACATCTTGGTGAGAGTTTTGTTTCCTGTTCTCAGAAGTAAATTCGTTAAATACAACATGAGGACTTTCCTCCATGCAAAGTGTCCGGTAGTTAAAGACCCTAAAAGTTTTGTTGACCCTGGAGTATCCTAAGAATACCCCTTCGTCTGACTTGCTATTAAAGGCCTTTAACTGATCCTTTTCATTATTATGGATAAAGTATGAACAACCAATGATATGGAAATGTGAAATAGAAGGTGTTCTCCCTTTCCATAATTCATATGATGTCTTCATGTGCATATGAGTTAATAAAGACCGATTCTGATTATAACAGGTTGTGTTAGTAGCTTCTGCCCAAAATTTGATGGTAGACCTGAATCTGCGAGTAGCGTTCTTGCTGCTTCTTTGAGTGTTCTGTTCTTTCTTTCAGCAAGACCGTTCTGTTGAGGTGTACGTGCAGGTGATGCTTCATGTTGAATCCCTTCAGCTTCGCAGTAGTCGTTCATCATCGAGTTTAGAAACTCTGTTCCCCGATCTGAGTGTATTCGTTGAATCTTGATATCCTTCTTGACACTCAGTCGTTTTAGTAGTTTCGACGGTTCAGTTTTAATACCAGACTTGTTGGCGATGAAAATCACCCAAGTATATCTTGAATAGTCATCAATGAATACAAGAGCATATTTATTGCCTCTGATCGTTACTGGAGAGACAGGTCCGGATAAGTCCATGTGGAGCAGCTGAAGGATTCCATCAGTAGAAGGTGACGGAATTGCTGGATTGCTTGATCTGGTTTGCTTTCCCTTCAAGCATGCTTCACAATTTTTATGTCGCTTGAATACTTCATTAGGTAGTCCTCGGACTTTAGCATCTCTCGCTAGCTTGTTCATCGTTTTGAAGTTCAGATGACTTAGTCTTCTATGCCACATCTATGTTGTTTTGTCATCTAACTTTGTATGTGCTAACAAGAAGGCTTCAAGTTCAACGGTATTTCAATCAGGATAATAAATATTTCTTCTCCACGAACCTGATAACACATTTTTTCTTGTAGATTTGTCAAGAACATCACAAAAACCTGCGTTAAAAGTCACTTTATTGGAGTTATCATAAAATTGACTGACTGAAAGGAGATTATGCTGAAGTCCTTCAACATATGATACTCTTGGAACTATGGCAGTTCCTATCTTCAGTGTTGTATCCCCTTGTATATCCTTTAGAGTTGTCACCAAATTCAATTATGGCTCCTTCTTGCTGAACGTAGTTGGTCAGGAAATTCTTTTGATGTGTCCTGTGTTTGAGCATCCGTTGTCCACGATCCAAGGGCTTTAGCACCTGCAAAACAAAAAAAAATCCAGGTACCCTTTGGATTCGGGTTGGGTCCTTAGAGGTTAGTGGATTTTGGGACCCAAATCTGTCTGATAACCTTGGTGGTTTGAAATATCCTCTTGCCCTTGTTGTCAGCTGATCTCTCTGCTGAAATGGGAGATGCTGACTTCTTTAACTTCTGAGGTTCATGTTTCTTCTTCTTCGCCGAACCTTAGGGCTTTTATTTTTGGGCTCATAATAGTATGATCCATGCGAGGTTGGATGTGCCCATTGTGGGTGGCCATACCTTGTTCGCCATCCGAAATTCTTAATTCCCCCGAATTTGATCCGAGTGTTCGGGGCTTGAACGCTGGGTCATCTTACGGTAGGCCGGGTTGAGGTGCTTTCATCTTTTGTTTGCTCTTTGTTTGAGGGGTTGAGGATTCGAGCATCCCGAGTTCCCCCCTTGGACAAATCTGTCAGCCATCTGTTCTGAGCTTTTCTGTCCATAAGTAATTGCTTCATAAGTATAACCAAGTACTTCCTTTATAGAACATGGTCTCTATGATCTCAATAACTTCTCAAACTTTTCTTTAGCTCCTATGTATTGCTCAGTCATTAAGGTTCTCCAAAACTCATCGCTTTTCCTCAAAGCTTCATACTCAGCTCTGGACTGTGTAATCTTGTCATTTAGACTCGCAATTTTAGTCTCTTTCTCATAGTTGTCCTTGGTCAGAATTGATATATGAGATTCTTGTTGTTGAGACTTAGTCACCAGATAATTTATCTCTTCTATTTGTCTCAAAACAAGTCCTTCAGACTCAGTAGAGTCCTAACTCCTCATCGGAAGTCTCTGATTCTCGGCTTTCAAGAGTTCCGGCTCACGAAGTTTCTACTAAAGCGGTGCACATCTAAATCTATTCCTCCGGCTTGATAGCTTTTTAAAGCTCTCTTCAGCTTCATCTTTCTGAGCTTGTCCTTCTCCTTTTGATACTTGACTGAAAGGAGAGCGTATTTCCCAGCTAAGTTATCAGTGGTTAGGATCGTCATTGAGCTTCCAGCTGATTGACTTGTGACTGAGGGACTTTCTCCATGTGTGCTGACTGTAGCCTTATATGCATGACCCATTGGCATTTCAATATCAGCACCAGGGTATGTGGAAGATTGAACTCAAACTCCTCTGCTTTCAGTTCTGAAAATATATAAACAGGAGTAACAGGGCTTAAGTCAGTTCTTCGCAAACAAGTAGCAAAAGAATACCACTTGGGCCTAGTAAGAGCCCTTAGAATTTTGGTGTTAATCTCCTTGATGCTGAATATTTTCCCCAACCCATTGATGATGTTGATCTGATTCGTGAATCTAATGCTGAAATTATCCATTGACTCTCCGGGTATCATTGCAAATGCCTCGCGCTTCTGCAGGTCCAACTAAAGTTTGTTTTCTTTGATTTGTAGAGTTCCTTGGCTCAACACTGCAAGAGCATCCCAGAGCTCCTTTGCAGTTTTGCAATCGTGCACCCTCCTGAGGTAAGAATAACTGAGCGTAGTCAGTATTGCATTGCGTGCAACTCGGTCGAGGTTGTGCAGCTTCCTCCCTTTAGGTGTAAAGAGGCTCATATCCTTGGGAACCTTCTCATTGACTTTGGAACCTATTGCTGCTACGGTTACAAGTTCGATGCTGTCGGTCATTGGAATAATAGGTCCTTTCTCCATGACGTCGGCCATGTTGTCATGCAGCGACGTTAAGTGCACCTCCATCCTTACAGGCCATACCGCGTAGTTTTCTACTGAAAATATGGGAATCGTCCTTAAACCTGAAATATCAAACATTTTAAAGGATGGGTATAGGATGCTACGAAGAGATGCAAATGCGGAGAAAATGGTTTTCAAGATCTGTTCGAGTGAATCGATTTTTAGAAAACGATGATCAGAAGAACACCGCTCTGATACCAATTGTTGGTCTAGAGACGAGCCTTCAAGTGTGTAGGGGGGGGAGTTGAATACTCCTGTTGGGTGATGATTCCATCCTCAAGCCTTTGTTACTCTTAGTGGGAAATGATTCGGTCTTAGACACTGATCTTAAGCTCAGTAGCCTTGTGCTCTGTACTTGTCTGAAGATTTGAAGATCCCAAAACCCTATCTGATTGATGAACCATTCCGTTGTATATGTTGTTTGTCTCTGAGGTTTCAGACTCAGTAGACACTCTGCTCTGGTCAAGGCGCTCAGTAGCTTATTTGCCTTAGCACCAGTGTAGAAGACTCAGTGATACTGGACTCAGCAGAGAGCGATATGCGAGAGAGTCGACCGAACCGAACTCGTAGGAGTAGTTCACTGGACTCAGAGCTGATCTTCAGTAGACTTATCTCAGCTGTCTATCTACTGAATACAAGGTCAGACTCAGCATCGGCAGACAATCTTCTGAATTGTCAGATCTTTTTGAAATGCAATCAGCATAGTCATATACGAGGAAGAGAGAAGTCAGCTTCAATTAGCATCGAAGTCTGTTCTGTCTCAACCACTTTATTCACCTCGACAAATGACAAGCATACACGTGTCATCCTACCTACTAAAGCTGCAAGTCAACACTTTCCGGAAAAGGAGGAAAAGGCACTGTTACCTACGTCAAAAAGAGCCGTTTGCTACCAAAAGAGAGAGAGAGAAGAAGATCATCTCCAACGGATCTATTTCAATCTCTGCTCTATAAATAGAGGGATTATTCAAGAAGAATGCACCGAATGCACGTATCTAGAGCAAAAATCAAGAAAGCATTCAACGAGCAAATAACCCAAAGAACTACGTCTTAGCAAGAACTCAAAGAACAATCTTCCGGCGAAAGACTACATTCTAGCTCATAGGGAATCAAGCTGAACCGACATACAAAGCCTCTTGTATCCAATCGACGTTACACGAACTTATAGCTTACCTTCAGCTGTTCGTCGATCTAGAAGCTACTCACTCATATTCCCTATCCCTCTAACCCTAAGCTCAACCGTTCTTATCTATAGCTTAGACGAAGGAGTTCACCTTTGAACCCGATCCTTATTGTATAAGGACTCCTTCACTGTTGGAGAAAGTTTGTCAAACACTTATAAGTTTGATGTTTGTAAACTGAGACTTGGATCAGTCTAAAAACCAAGACGCGGCTTTGCCCAGTGCGCAAGCTGACTGAGACTAACTCAGGATAAATAATAGCCTCCTGATCTTTCGGGACAGTGGACGTAGGATTTGAGCGATATCCGAACCACTTTAAAAATCCTGTGTCTCTATTGCTTTCTTGACTGTTGCATTGATTTTACTATTCATACTGAACATCTTATTTAAAATCAATCAACTGTCTCAGCATACTGAACTTTATATCTGCTGAACTGAGACTTTCATAAAACGTTTTCACCACTCAACTGATTTGGGCCTACACACATTTCCGCACGCTGAACTCTTACTGTAGATACTGAATTTCTGACTCAGTCAGCTAGCAGATCTCAGTAGAGTCAGACTCTTTGCCGCACACGATTCAGAACAGTTGTTTGGTCCGATGAAGCTGTTTGATCGAGACACCATCCCGAATAGGATTGTTCATGTTCGAAGTTGAGAAATTGAATCGGGTGTATTCACCCCCCTCTACACCTGACCGTACACTCGGGACCAACAATTGGTATCGGAAGCGGGGAGTTCTTAAGACTCTTGTCATTACGGCCCGGGGCTACCGAACGGATCCGGAGAAAACGTTTTACCTGCATATCACTCTACATTCATATCTTTATCTTCTATGGCCGATATGTCAGGTATAAGGATGGTACCCATGTTCTCAGTAGAGAACTATGGAGTATGGCGAGTCAGAATGGAGGCTCATCTAACTTCTCTCCACGATAGCATGAGTGAAGTGCTTGAGGAAGGACCTATCGTTCCCATGATCGATAGTGTTGTAACTCAAGACCAAGCTGGAGGAGGAGGAATGGTGGCCAGGGAAGAAGATTCCCAAAGACGAAGTCTCTTCACTCCTTAGGAGAAGAAGCTTCACAACTTAGAGGCCGTGTTGCCGGAAACGCTATACCGACCACCCTTAGTGATTCTTATCTTGGCAGGGTTCAGGAATGCAAGACTGCAATAGAACTCTGGGACGCCCTAGCGCTACTGAGTCGGGGGACTCAAGAAGATTAAAGCTAACAAGTTAGCGCTGGAACTCCAAAAGCGGGAAAGCCTCTCTCTCATGCCGGGTGACAAAATTGAAGATCTAAATGTCGGATTCACGAATCGATGAACTCCATCAACGGTGGGAAAGACATTCAAAGCAACCGAGAAATGAATCGAAGATACCGAGGGCACCGCTGGGACGGACACTTGGACACCTTTTGCCACTCTATTGCGACATTCTGACTTAGATGCTGTGTTTCCTGACCATATCTTTTCAGAATTACATGCAGAGGAGTTTGAGTTCGACAGACCTCAATGAAAGCTGAGAGCTGAAGCTGACACAAAGATTGATCATGCTTTCAAAGCGTCAGTCAGCACAGCATCTCCCGCGATGAGCAAGACGACGAGTAAGACTGAACCTTCACTCAACGCCCTACAAGAAGGGAGTCTGGCTCAGAAGTACGCGCTGCTCGCTGTGAAATATCAGAAGGAGAAGGAGCGATGCAGAAAAGTGACTAAAGCCTATCGGGAAATAAAAGGTAAGTCAAATTATATGTCGAAACACACTCCTGACTCACAAGCTTCTGAATACAGAAAGAAGGATGACTCAGAACCATCAAAGAATAGCGAAAGCAAGGAAGAAAGAGGCATCGCTTGCTACAACTGCAAGAAGCCAGGACACTATCAATACGGCGTCCCGAGCTCGGTAGTGCTCGAACGCGCAAAGCACGTAAGGCAAGGAGAGAGAAATTCGCCCAGAAAAGACAATCCTACATAGCTGGCGAAATCTCAGACGACTCAGAAGAAGTCGACTCCTTTATGGATTCATCGGATGATGATGCAGCTTTCATGGCCCTAGAGCTTGAAGCTGAAGAAACAACTGAAAACTGCCTAATGGCAGGCGAAGAGGATGAGGTGCATAAAGACCCATGGTATGTGGACAGCCGATGCTCAAGACACATGACATACCAAAGGAGTCTGCTGAAGAATTATATTGCGAAGATGGACCCGTGAATCGAGTTTGGAGATAATGCCAAAGGCTACACAAGAGGATACGGCACACTCAAAGATAGAACCGCCAACGTTCCTAGAGTATCCTATGTTGAAGGACTTCAGCATAATCTTCTCTCTGTTAGTCAATTTTGTGATAACTCGAATAGAGTGATTTTTTACGCTGGTTTCTGTGATGTCATTGATAAATCTACAGGGAAAACAGTGTTATCAGGTTCGCGCAAAAAGAATATCTACGTGGCTGACTGGAACTCGGTGAACACGAAGCTTGTTCTTTGGCGAAGAATGAAAACGAACGGGATGGCTATGGCATAGAAGGCTCGGTCATCTCAACTTCAAGACGCTCAAGCAAACTAGCTAGGAACACTCTAGCAAGAGGACTGCCGAATGAGGTGTTCAGCAAAGACACTCAGTGTGAAGCATGTCTGAAGGGAAAGCAAACGAAGAATCAAAATCCAACAGTTCCATCTCCTTCCACTGATGGAATCCTTCAGCTGCTACATATGGATTTGTTCGGTCCAGTCTCTCCAGTGACGATCAGAGGCAAGAAGTATGCTTTAGTGGTCATAGATGACTACTCGCGCTACACATGGGTCATATTTATTGCCAACAAGTCTGACGTCAAAACGAGTTACCAAAGCTTCGAAAAGGCTCGAGTGTCGAGAAGAACACCAAGATCGGAAAAATACGTTCGACGAGGAACCGAGTTCCTTAATTCCATGGTAGAGGAGTTACGCGAGCGAAGGAATAGAGCATGAGACATCGGCTGCCCGCACACCTCAGCAAAATGGAGTTGCTGAACGAAAGAACAGAACTCTCAAAGAAGCAGCTAGAACTCTACTCGCAGATTCAGGACTCCCATCCAAATTCTGGGCAGAAGCAACGGATACTGCGTGTTACACTCAGAATAGATCTCTACTGACAAAGCAGCATAAGAGGACACCATATGAACTATGGAACGGCAGGAAGCCTTCTCTATCTTATTTCCATATCTTTGGTTGTTCATGCTTTATCCACAATAATGGGAAAGATCGACGAAGACTTTTGATAGCAAGTCGGATCGGGGAGTATTCTTAGGATACTCTCGGGTCAAGCAAAGCTTTCGAGTATTCAACTATCGGACTCTTTGCGTGGAGGAAAGCCCTCATGTTGTTTTTAACGAGTTTGCTACGAAGACAGGAGCAATAACTCAAATTCTCGAATCGAGGACATCGGTAGACGGCCTACGGGATCTAAGCTTAAAAAACAAACCCGAAAAGATCCGGCTATGTTGGGATGATGATTCGGACGAAGAAACCGAAGACAAATCTACTGAATCTCAACCCAACAGAGCAAGTAGGCTGAGCAGATTGATTCTCCCGAACAGAATCAATCCCGGGGTAACTCGAGTCGATGAGGAAACCGTTGAGGTAACCGAGACCACTACCGAGAATAACAACTCGGGGGGAACATCCAATAATGTTCTGAGCCGAATGCCCTCGAACCCGGTGACTCACTAGATCATACTCTTATCACCGAAATTCTTCAATCTCGAGAATAGTACAAGTGAAATGCCTAACTCACCTACTATCGTGTTGAACAAATTTCGAGATGAAGAGTTAAAACATCGTAGATCGTGGCTAGATGCTCACACTCGCCGATCTTATAATTGGAGATCCTTCAGCACATGTCAAGACAAGATCCAGTTCGTCAAGGAGAAAGCGCATTATTTTCCTACTTCTTGTCTATCGAAGAGCCTCAGAATATTGAGGATGCACTTAACGATGCTGACTGGATTATTGCTATGCAGGAGGAGCTGAATATGTTCACGAGAAACGAAGTATGGGAGCTTGTAGACGAGACCCGGCATCAACATGTCATTGGAACCAAATGGGTCTTCAAGAACAAGCGAGATGAAAACAACGTTATAGTAAGGAACAAAGCAAGGCTCGTGGCAAAAGGCTACTGTCAAGCCGAGGGAATAGATTTCGATGAAACATTTGCTCCAGTTGCAAGATTGGAGGCCATAAGACTATTCCTTGCCTACGCAACGCATCAAAGATTCAGAGTCTATCAAATGGATGTGAAGTCTGCGTTCCTGAACGGCGTACTGAAAGAAGAAGTCTATGTGGAACAACCGCCCGGCTTTCAGCAGGGACATCAAGTATATAAACTCAGAAAGGCTCTTTACGGGTTAAAACAAGCACCCAGGGCTTGGTACGATACCCTGTCAGAGTTTCTTCTTCAGAAAGGTTTTCAGAAGGGCACAGTAGATCGCACGTTGTTCAGCATTCGACTGGAAGACGACTTATTACTTGTGCAGATCTACGTGGATGACATCATATTCGGATCAAAGAATGTCATCATATGTCAACAATTTGAAAAGATGATGAAGGATAAATTCGAGATGTCAATGATGGGAGAAATGAACTACTTCCTTGGTTTTCAAGTCAAGCAATCTGAAAAGGGAACGTTCATCAACCAAGGCAAATACAATCGAGACCTCATCAAAAGATTTGGCTGCACATCCGGCAAATTTATCAAGATCCCGATAAATACGAATATGAAGATCGATCTTGATAAGGAGGAAGTATCAGTAGACCAAACCGAATATCGTGCTATAATTGGTTTATTATTATATTTAACGACTACTCGTCCGACATAACTTATGCTCGTAGGTGTATGTGCTCGATTTCGGGCGAATCCGAAGCGAGCCATATGGACTCGGCAAAGAAGATTCTCCGCTATCTCCGAGGAACACGACATGGGTTTATGGTATCCAGTGATGATAATATTGAACTAAGCGGCTACTCGATGCCGACTATGCGAGATGCGGGATTGACCGAAAATCAACTTCGGGGAACATGTCGGTTCCTTGGCGGCAAAAGCGATCTCATGGTTTTCAAAGAAACAACACTCGGTAGCTACGTCGACTACCGAAGCTGAATACATGGCTGCCGGAAGTTGTTGCGCCCAAATCCTTTGGTCGAGACAAGAGTGAAAGACTATGACGTCATTCGGAATGAAGTGTCGATCTTCTCGCGATAGTACCGGTGCCATTGCAATCACTCGGAATCACTGTACTACACACGAGATGCAAGCACGTGGACATCGAGACATCACTTCATTCATGACAATGTCGAAAAGAAGGATATCAGGATGGAAAAGATCCATACCGACAAACAAAGGGCTGATATGCGACCAAGCCTCTAGCCGAATCCAGATTCAGAGAACTTTCAGTAGAGCTAGGTCTGCTGGACCCTACTGACCCTAGTCAGTAATAAGGTTTCAGGAGAGGAACATTCCAGTGAGGGGGAATGATCACTCTCAGTACTGAATGTATTCAGTACGTAGAGATTCAGAAACCATCTGTACGAGGTATCAGCTGACTACTATGTTCAGCTGACAGGTTTGCGTATCTCTACTCAGTAGTAATTTATATTACAGAACCTTGCGTTTATGACAAAGATTCAGCATGATATTAATATCTCTTGGTTTGTCTTTATTATTAACGGATTTCATTTAATGCACGACATTCCATAAATAAGCTTCTTTGAACTCGCGCGCATTTAATGCATGTCTTTTCACGATTACTACTTAGGCTATTTTACAAGCGGCTTTGAATTAGGCGGCATATGTGATCATTACCTTTTATAATATTGAATCTTAACCGTCCATCTCATAAAGTAGGTTTAAACTCTCGGCCTTAGATCGATAAGCTGTTCATCTTCTAGATATGCATATATTTCGATCAAATCTTAAGAACCGCCATATTCGCACTTAACATATCTTACCTCCGAAAAATCTCGAGAATACCTTTTTGCAAAAACCCTCATTTGCTTACTTTCACTTCGATCAAATTCTCGGTATGCCTACATGAAGTTACTTATGTGTTGATCATTATTGATTGGTATCATATATAAAAATGTTTTATTTAAAAATCGATGCGATAACGACTTCGTGTAACAGTACAATGGCGGAAACCAATATCTCGTGATCTCTCCAGGCAGATATGCGGAATATTTTGGAGAAGGATCGCGTGTGGTTTGAACCCACCATGGATTTCTACTCGTGCGATCCGGAGTATATGGATGAGATCTTCTCAGCTCTGCGCGAGTCAGGGCTGGAGAAATTTCTGTCTAGGAGGCCTACTTTATTCCTCCCGAGACCGGTTGCACAACCGTACTTGAATTCGGACGCCGTGTGCGAAGATATAGTGGTGAAGTTCGTTGCTCATTCCATTAAAGACGCCACTACGGAGCTGAAGCGGATGTCCATCAAGGAAGCCACGAAGCGGAGCTTTGATGCGCCCCTCCGAAGGAATTAGTACGATTGGGTACGAGAGACGCGAGTTGATGAATATCTTACCGTCTTACGTGGAAAGCCCACTACTTTCAGAGCTGCTTTTCCGAAGAACAGCATGTTGGCTCAGTTCAGGGCACTTGCTTACATTGTCACACAGCTACTGACAAGTCAAGCAGGGTCGTTTGACCAAGTGTCAAGGCCAAAGATTCAGATGATGATGGCCATATACGACCGAGCCCAGATTAATTAGACGGAGTTCTTTCTCCGTGAATTCATGGCTCAGGCTGCTAAGTTCGACAAAGCATCGAATATGCGGCGCCAAGGGCAAGTTGCTGTATGGACTCAAGCTGTCCATCATGATTGAAGATTTATGTGGATCTGAGCCTATCACCTACAGTGACAAGGAGTACTTCAATATGAAGAAGGTCAGATTTCACAACAGGACAACAGCGCTTCAGCAAATAGGGTCAGGACCCTCAGCAGTCATTCAGCAATCTAAGCCTCAGCAGGCTACGCCTACAAAGAAAAGAACCCCTCCCGCAAAAACTCCTAAGGCACCGACGAAGAAACTGAAGAAAGCCGGTGAGGTGCCAGCTACTGAGGAGGTTCCAGAAGTGCCTGCTGAACAGGCTCCTGAGAGGACTACTCAGCCCCTGCAGCTGGTTGATGAGTCCGAGTCTTCTGAGAAGACTCAGTCAGTGGAGAAGATCGTCTCCACTGAAAGGGACCAAGGGGATGCTTCTGAAGCTCAGAGCGCAGATATTCAGTGCCTAGACAGCCCCCTTTCCGTTCCTCCACTCAGCTCAATCCCGCCAACTGAAGAACTAAAGTCTCACATTGACTTGGAGTCTGAGACTGCATCTGAAGGTGAATCGACCGGGATGGAAGCCTCAATGATCTTATCTCGAGCAACCCGCGAGATCCTTCAACAGATACCGGAGCTTGCTGATCATTCAGACTTGATGATCATTGCCAAATCAGCAAGGCTCCACATGCTTCTACGCTTTCAGGAGTGGCCGCATCTACTTCGCCTTGTTCTCCACTACTCCTGTCAGCAACTCCATGAGGAGGAGATGAAGTTGAGGCAGCAAATAGGCTACTCAGAGCCTGCTGACCTCAGCACCATGGAGAATCTGAGAGCCGCTATGCTTGCGATGATACATGAAAAACAAGCAGAAGGCTCAGCACCCTCAGATGGGTCAGATCATGACGACCAGGACCCACCCAAGGATTCAGGCCCTGGACAACCTGATGAGGGATCACTCCATGACAAGGATACACATGCTGACATTCCTGATATTCCACTCAGTATCCTTGGACCTAAGAAGTCCACGGCTGGTGCTTCGTCCTCGCAGAGCCCGCTCGGCTCTTGCTTGCGATCGACTTTCGAAGCGGCGCCCGGCCCGGACCGCAAAGAGATCTCGATCAGTGGCTAAGGCCTTAAATGCTCAAGGGATCAAGAATCGAGATCTTGCGAAGGCTATCCATCGTACATGGAAGCAAACCGCTCAAGCCACGACTAATGAACTTCGGGGCTGAAGTCTTACGTTTCTCAATCGGCCCCCCCCCGATGTTTCCGCGCTTATTTCGGACGCATTGGCTCGCAGCGAGGTCCAATTTGAATCTCATCTCGGGATCTTTCGGGAGAGTCAAGCCAAACTACTTGAGGAATTTCGAGGCTTCCAAATTGGCTCATCCGAAGCTATTACGGAACAATCCTAGGCCAGGCATATAAGATTTGATAATATTCAAGCGGTCCCGGAGGATAAGATCTCCGAGAAGCTGAATGATTTTAAGGTCTCAGGTGAACACTCCTACAAGCAATACAATGAAGCTCGACTTCGAGAGGAACGAGCTGCATGAGGCAACGGCAGACCTTAAGGATCAAATTCGATCGGCTGTCAACCTCCTTCAACGACCTTCGAAAAAGGTACTTATCCCTACCCCGCTCGCTATTGATGATGCCAAAAGGGGGAAAGTAAAAGAGGGAAGGAAAAGAGTACCGAGCAAAGCAAAAGGCAAGAAACAAGTGCGAGAAGCCTACTCCTAAGGGGGGAAGCTACACCGAAGTCATCTCAGACTCAGACTCAGACTTAGACGGGTGAGGCCCAGGGTGTCCCAACTGCGAGCACAGCTGAGACCGGCCCAAGTGGCTCAGGATCCCAGGCTACTCATGCAACCCAGACTCCTACTGATATCATCAAGGAGGTTGCGAGTATCTTTGAACGTAAAGAGGACTCGAGATGATGAAGAAGAGGTTCCTCTACCTCCACCTGTTCGGGGAAAAGGTAAGAAAGTAATGGATCTCCCGACCCCTCCCAAAGAAAGAAAACCAAGAGATATATTCTGGCGAGGAGGAGGCTCGAGATAGCGGCTGATGAGAAGCTCGCTAGGGAGATTGCCGATGCTGAAAGTGCCAACAAGCCAAAGTCTAAGCCTGCTAAAGGAAAGACAAAGGCACCAGCACGCGGTGTAAAGAAGAAAGCGCCTGCTAGGTTGCCTCCCAGAAAACTCATAATCGAGGATGATGAAGATAGGGAGAGGCAACAACAACAGCAAAAAGGCACTCAGCAGCAAGGTACGTCCAAAAACAAATCCAGTACCTCTGCTGACTCTGAACAAGCTCCTCAGAAGCCTCAAGAGCAAGATGCGAAATTGAAGCAATATTCGCTCAGATGGAGAGATATCTCTACCGAGGAGAGGAAGCTAGACAGTTAGAGGCTGCCAGGCCAGAGGATACATTTGGCAGACCTCGAGGCACTCAAAATTCGTACTGAGCAAGAGGCCAGCCGAGAGTTCCTTCGAAAGGCGACATTCCTTACCGATACGAAGGTTCGGGGAAGCCAACTGATCTGAAAACACATAGATGGCCGAGATCAGACGAATGGATGCCTATTCAGTTCAATCAGAGATGGGAATCGGCCAAGATTGAGTTTATCAAGAGAAATTATTTCTGGAGATTACGGCACGAAATGTCTAAGGCCGATGCCTACGTCGAGTGGATGGTCATTCTCGAACCCGATCTTTACCCATATTTGCACGCAGAGCCGTAATCGAAGGGGTAGTAGTCGGCGTTCTGAAGCAAGAATCATTCCTCCACCCGGAAGACAAGACGACTCAGTCCATCTCGGAGTAATTGAACGAGAAGTGAAGAATGCTTGCGATGAACAGAGGTCTAGAACAAGATGATCCAGCGAGACTTCGCTGAATACTTGAAGGCGAGGAAGAACACGTTCGAGAATGTATGGAGTCCCATTTGCCCGAAGATCAATCTCAAGGTTTCATGAATAGGATTCGGCAGTTTAAGGGTTCTCCTCCTTAGTTCTCTTCTTAGCTTAGCAAGATTTGTATTGTACTTAACCGACTATCATATATATACAACTGCTTTTTGGCTTTGACAACTACTTGTTGTCTAAATAGCCGTGTTGGCTTTATGCTTTAACACTCGAGAATCATCGAAGTGATTACCGACACACACACACTTTGTTTATTTAAGCGTCAGTTTTGCTCGGTTAGATTTCGGATAGACTAGACTTTCATAGAGTTATTATTTCTCATAGGGGGAAATTGTTGCATGGGGGGAAATTGTTGTAAAGGGGGAAATTGTTACGCTCTGTCTCCCTCGGTAGTCTAGCACTTACCGGGACAACTCCACCGATCCTTCTTGTAATTATGTAAGGAGCTCTGTTCTGAGTAAGTTAGTGTTTAGCATAGATGATAGGTTTTGGCATCATCAAATAGGGGGAAATTGTTGGGTGATGATTCCATCCTCGGCCTTTGTTACTCTTAGTGGGAAATGATTCGGTCTTAGACACTGATCTTAAGCTCAGTAGCCTTGTGCTCTGTACTTGTCTGAAGATTTGAAGATCCCAAAACCCTATCTGGATTGATGAACCATTCCGTTGTATATGTTGTTTGTCTCGAGGTTTCAGACTCAGTAGACACTCTGCTCTGGTCAAGGCGCTCAGTAGCTTATTTGCCTCAGCACCAGTGTCGAAGACTCAGTGATACTGGACTCAGCGGGACCGATATGCGAGAGAGTCAGTGGCCCGAACTCGGCGAGAGTAGTTCATTTGGACTCGAGCGATCTTCGGAGACTTATCTCAGTGTCTATCTACCGAATACAAGGTCAGACTCAGCATCGGCAGACAATCTTCTGAATTGTCAGATCTTTTTGAAATGCAATCAGCATAGTCATATACGAGGAAGAGAGAAGTCAGCTTCAATTAGCCTCGAAGTCTGTTCTGTCTCAACCACTTTATTCACCTCGACAAATGACAAGCATACACGTGTCATCCTACCTACTAAAGCTGCAAGTCAACACTTTCCGGAAAAGGAGGAAAAGGCACTGTTACCTACGTCAAAAAGAGCCGTTTGCTACCAAAAGAGAGAGAGAGAAGAAGATCGTCTCCAATGGATCTATTTCAATCTCTGCTCTATAAATAGAGGGATTATTCAAGAAGAATGCACCGAATGCACGTATCTAGAGCAAAAATCAAGAAAGCATTCAACGAGCAAAGAACCCAAATGCATCTCTAAGAACATTTGAGTTGTGAGAAACATAATAGAGAAGTTAAACCAAGAGGATTACTTCCTATGCTAAGATTTCCACATGCAACCATGATTCTAGGGAGAACTTGAGGGATGACCACTAACCGCATCTACAAACTATTGTAAACTTGAAAAGGAAAAAGACATAGGATTACCTTGAAGATAACTCTATCGATCATTGTGGCTTGATATTGTGGAAGAAGAATGTTCAACTAGAATAGATTTTCTTTAGTGTAGAATAAGGACATGGAAGATGAAGGACCTTGTCTTATTTATGGAGCTAGAAAGTGCCTAGCTAATGATAGCCTATATCTAATAGGTGGACAATTCCCCATAACTATTCTTGCATGGAGTACACGTGGAGGGGAGGAGAAGTAATTTAGAAGCTACCTTCCTCCTGGCAATGATAAGATAGCTTTCCTATATAATTGTAATACCACTACCCAATATTGCTACTAAAAAAATATAAGGAAAGGAAATTGTATTATCATCAAATCTAATTGTAAACTTACGTCACATGATAGTCTATTAATATTATGTCATGATTATTCAATTTCTATGTAATAATCATCAACTAGTCCATAAGCATAATATATATATGTAATGCACCAGTTTGCAAATGATGGTTATACATACACTATGGTTTATATGAAAATACATATTAATCTAGCATTAACACTATGTTACGCCATGTATTAATCTTGCATAAATGTAACTTCTTAATTGATAAGTGCTTTTAACTTGTGCATCAAATTATTGAGAAATAGATAATGATCTTATTTTGAAAGCTAAGGTTTCATTGGAATTAAAGATTCCTAAAATATTATAAATAAATAAAAACACGGGTTATCACACCCCTCCCTGGGCAGACAACAAAATTCACAAAAATATACGAAATGACAAAATATGAGGGATGCCTCCCTCGGGCCGCCTTTCTTTTACGTCTTTGGCTAGACATTGCCTTAAGCAATCAGTTTGATGGTAGAACGGGGAAGAGATTGATGCTCTCCACTGCATGTATCTCGGATGGATCATGGTAAATCTTCAAACGGTGTCCGTTAACTTTGAATGCCTTCTCAGATGAGAGGCCAACAATTTCTACAACTCCGTTTGAGCAGACGTCTGTGACTCTGAATGGCCCAATCCAGCGCGATCGCAACTTCACAGACATAAGCCTCAGCTTTGATTGAAACAACAAGACCAATTGTCCTACCTGGAAAGTTTTTCCCCTAATATTCTTATCGTGCCAGAATTTCGCACGGTCTTTGTACCAGCTTGCAACATCATATGCTTCGATTCTCAATTCTTCCAACTCTTGGAGCTGAAATTTCCTTTCCTCCTCACACTTTGAGGGCTGCATATTGATTTGCTTAACTGCCCATAATGCTTTGTGCTCAATCTCCACAGACAGATGGCACATCTTTCCGAATATCAGTCGGTATGGGGACATCCCAATTGGAGTCTTATATGCTGTCCTATAAGCCCACAAGGCATCATCAAGCCTTGCACTCCAATCCTTTCGGGAGGGATTTACCGTCTTCTCAAGAATCCCCTTTACTTCTCGGTTGGATACTTCTGCCTGCCCGTTCGACTGTGGATGGTATGGTGTGGACAGGCGATGTTGGACACCATACTTCTTCATTAGGGCCTCAATGGTTTCGTTGCAGAAATGTGTCCCTTGATCACTGATAATAGCCCTGGGCACTCCGAATCTACTAAAGATGTTGGATTTCAAGAATCCAGAAACAACTTTGGAATCGTTAGTTCAGGTGGCCTTCGCCTCCACCCATTTGGACACATAGTCCACAGCAAGCAAAATATAAAGATTACCAAATGAACTGGGGAACGGCCCCATAAAATCCATACCCCATACGTCAAAGATCTCGCAAAATCTTATCGGTATCTGGGAAATTTCATCCTTATGAGAGATGTTCCCAGTCATTTGCCAACAAGGGCAGCTTTTACAAAAAAAATAGGAATCACGTGAAATGGAAGGCCAAAAGAAACCACTGTTCAATTTCAGTTTATCATCAATTTCATTTCAGCTATGCATGTTTACAGCTATACCTACATTTCAGCTATGCATGTTTATTGTCGAGCTCGAGTTATAAGCAATGTTTGGAATAGTTTTTTTATAATCAGCTTTTAGCTATTTATGCTTAAAGTTTTTTAAGTAAAAGTTGTTAGCGTTTGCAATATTAGGAAAATAAATAGTTTAATTTTCGAAAAAACATTGAAGCATACACACTCATGCTTTTAAAAAACAACCCCTGACCAAATTATAGGTTTATGCTTTTTCTAACTTATTTTAAGTTCGACTTCATTCCAAGTGCATTTTCTTTGAAAAAGCCTAAAAATAATTTATTGAAGTTGTTTCAAACAATGTGTTGGTCCCGAGTCAAACGTTCAGGTGTAGGGGGGGAGAGGTGAATACACCTGAAAACTTTTTTTCAAACTTGAACGCGAACAGTCCGATAACGTAGATTGTCTACTGAATGAATTCAGTAGACCGGACAAGTTGTTCTAGATCGTGTGGACTGATGTCGGAATTCAGATGCGTTCAACAGTGTTCAGTAGAGTGCGGAAAGTGTAGGCTCAATTCAGTTTGGTTTGAAAACGTTTGTTTATGAAAACTGTTTCAGTAGATTAGTGCAGTCAGTTAAGCTTGTTACTGAAACTTAGTTGAATGATTTTCTAAAATGATTTCCAGTATGAACAGTTAAATCAATGCAACAGTTATGAACATAGAGACTTTTAAAGTGGTTTGGATACCCAAGATCCTACTTCCACTGTCCTGAACAAGCATGGGGCTATTTTATTATCCTGAGTTAGTGTCAGTCGGTTTGTTCACTGGACAAGCACAGTCTTATGATTATACTGAGCAAGTCTCAGTTTACAGGGTCAAACAAAATTATGTTTGAATGTATCTCCAACGATGAAGGAGTTCTTAACTTTAAGAACAGTTCAATAAATTGAACTCCTTCGGTCTAAGCTATAGATAGATACAATTGAACTTAGGTTAGAGGGAAAGGGAACAAGAAAGACTTCTAGAGTGAAGAACAGTGAGAAATAATATCTCTGGGTTCGTGTTCTTCACTTGGATGCTAGAGGCTTGAGTTCTATGTAAGCTTGAGTTCCCTTAGAGTAGATTGTATGCTTTTCACGCTAAGATATATCTCTAAACTTCGTCGCGTATAGCTTGTGTTCTTGTTTGCTTGATGCTCTGTTCGTTGTTCGTTGTATATTTTCTTGCTTATCTCAACAATTTGATTTTCCCTCTATTTATAGACGTGAGCTATGGATAGATCCGTTGGAAACGAACTGTCCACATGTCACTCTATTTCGGTAGCTAACGACTCTTTAGAATTTTCGCAGAGTCCACTATCTTTTCCAGGAAAGTGGTTGACTTGCAATTTTTGGCAGATACTTTAACAGTTGACTGCTTGTCATTGGTCGAGGTACGGAGAGTGGTTGAGACAGTTGCAGACTTCAAGGTTGATACTGAAGCTGACTTCTCTCAGTTGTACGACCTCGGATTATTCTACTAAAATGACATTAAAGTCCTCTGTCAGTCACGGAAACTGACAGACCATTGCTGAGTCTGACCTATAGATTCAGTGGTATACTCCTGTTGAGTTCAACTCTACTGAAGGTGAAGACTCTGAGTTCGGTAAATTGCTTATGCTGAGTCCAGTTCTACTGACTCCTGAACATCTTTCAGTATGCTGCTGCTGGTGAGTCCATCACTACTGAATCTTCACGCCATGGTACTGCGACGGATAGTCTACTGAAAGACAGCAGACAAAACTTATAACTTCTGAGCCGGAACCATGCTGAAGGCTAGTCTACTGAGTTTGAAACATTTAGAGACAAAGGTGATTCATCAGTCAATATAGGGTTTTAAAATCAGTCAAATCAACTACTGAATCACATCTCATCACACTGTCATATTTATCTAACACAATTTTCAAGAACAGTGGAAGTGCTGATCATATATATAATTAATCTAGAAAAAAATTACACAATATACCATGAAACTTGAAACAACAAACGTAAGAATTTCAGAGGAAAAAAAAAACAGCACGAATATCTTGTAAAACGCCAGTTGTACGTAAAGTTAAGCATAATTAACGATAAAATGTATATGCATATACAAACGCTATTACTTTGTGTATATCCAAGTCCATTAAATTAAAGCTTCACAATCTCCGGTATGTGCACCGGATACCGGTCAACGCAGTCATTCCACGGTCCGTCGACCGGCGTCTTGATCGTCCGATTACACTTCCAAACGGCGCTGTTGCACTTGAATCCGCTGCCGAAAGCGATTTGCCACACTCTATTGCCCTTCTTCATCCTTCCTTTCGCCTCGATGTAGCTTAGTTCGTACCACGGCGAAGACGACGACGTATTGCCGAAGCGGTGCAGCGTCATCCGCGACGCCTCCACGTGCTCCGCCGACAGCTGGAGGTTCTTCTGCAGCTCGTCGATCACCGCCCTCCCGCCGGCGTGGATGCAGAAGTGGTCGAAGGCCTGCTTGAAGTCGGGGATGTAGGGCTTCCATTTGGGGTTGAAGATTTTCCGGCCGATAAGGGTGAAGAGGAAGAGGAGCTGCTCCGATGCCGGCAGAACGAGCGGCCCGATCCTCGTGATGTTGGATTTTAAGGCTTCTCCGGCGATCACCATTAGGTCTTTCGATAGATTTATGCCGATTTTGCCCTCCGGATCTTCCTGCTCGTAGACGCATTTGTAGGCCTTGTCGTCGGCGCCTTTGTGTGTACGGACGACGTGGACGAGCTTATACTTGGCGCGGCGGCTGTCTCGCCGCTTGTTGGAGAGGAGGACGGCGGCGCCGCCCATGCGGAAGAGGCAATTAGGGAGGAGCATCGCCCTCTCCGAGCCTTTGTAGTAGTTTGGAGTGATGATTTCCGTACTGATTATAAGCGCGTTTGAATTTGGGTGAATTTGGAGCAAATCGCGAGCTAAATCGATGGATATTAATCCAGCGCTGCAACCCATGCCGGAGAGATTGAAGCTTTTGATATTACTCCTCAATTTATACTTATTCACCACCATCGCCGACAGCGACGGTGTCGGAGAAAATAAGCTGCAATTCACAATCAAAATATCGATATCTTTCGGTTTAATTCCAGTCTTCTCCATCAACGAATCGATGGCAGAGAAGATGACGAGCTCCGCCTCTCCTCTGGCGGCGTCCATGGTGGAGGTGGGCGAGATATAATGAATCGCCGGCGGTAAGCACGTCTCCTCGCCGAGTCCCGATCTTTCTAGAATCCGCATTTGGAAGTCGACGCTCTTAGGGTTATCCTTGAGGATGAGTCTAGAATGTTCCATGAAGCTCGAGAAGGGGACCCGGCACGTGACCGGCGGCTTGTAGCACGAGTAGTCGACGAGGAAGATCGACCGCGGCTTTGACATGAAGTAGACGGTGGCGACGAACACCACCGCGAAGGAGGAGCACAGAATGTGGAGGCGGTCGACGTTGAGGGAGTTCCAGACTTCCACCATTTCCGCCGGACTTGAGCTGAGGGTTTGGAGGAGGACGGCGGCCATGGTTGGTATGAGGAGAAAGGTGAGGATGTGATTCACTACGTACTGGTAACCGAGTTTTGCGTATTTGAGGCGGAGGTTTGGTTGTTCTTGCGGCATGTTTGCGCTGAGGTGGTGGATGAGGAGGATGATGGTGGCGGAGGGGAAAGGGGATTTAAAGAGGAGAAATAGTACGGCAATGAATGAAGGCAGGTGGGGAGATTAAATTATCAACTTCACATCATACAACAACGCTTCGGACTACTACACGTTGGAAACAAATGGCTCATAAGGACCGGTCCAATATAGAGACTAAACAAACCAACATCGGCTGGCACTGTTACGATCTATGATAAATTTGGCCACATTCCCACAAAAGGCCTTGTAAAGGGAAGAGATATCCAAGCTTATATAAAGGAGTCATGATATTTATCAAATCAATGTGGGACATAATAATGGGCTCTAACAAACTTGCACTAATATTCATCCAGTGGAAAATTATACTCCCTCCGTTCTCACTCATCTTGCGGGTTAAAGATGTAAAGTAGTGGTGCAAAGTAAAAGATAGTGTGTCCACTTGTTTTGGATGATTGTGGTTCACTCATTTTTTTTCTATTTTAGAAAACATTGCAATATGAGTGAGATAGCCCGAAAAGGAAAATGTTGCAAGATGACTGAGACGGAGGGAGTAATATTTTTTTTCATTTAAGAAATTACTGCATTATGAATTACTAGTATTTGTTTACAACTAGTAAACGTGCAATGGCTATAAAGATTTTTATTATGATTGAACATGAGAAAAATCTCATTTTTGTGTAACAATCGGCAACCATACAAAAATTATAAACATATGCTAACTATGTGTGCAAATACCTAATGGGTCAGATCTTTAAAGAGAATCTAGAAAGATTGCCGTTAGTTTAAGCTAGTTTGGTTGACATACAAGTATCATTATTTGTGAAAATATAATTGCTAGAGGTATATATGATGAATACTGGCAGTTTTTCTAGTGTACGGATAGTTTAACGGAACAGTCAATATTGGTCCTTGGAGCGTGTAAACGTGTGTAACAATCGTTGCAGAAAAAACAGCATTTCTTTTCGATTTTGCCAACTTCAGCAATGGATTGTTTAACATCGCGAAGATTGTATGGATAAAGAGCGTCCACGACAAGTATTTATTCGCCCATGCCATGAAGTTTATGTCACCCATGATCGTCGCGGATCGTCGAAATCGGCGAAATGGGAGGATCGAATTCGTCAAAAACTCCGAACACATAATCCGGCTGAAGAGCTGCTATGGCCAGTACTTGAAGGCCTCGACCCAGCTGTTCCTGCTCAGCATGCCTGGCCGAAAGGTGCTAAAAAAGTTGTCGCCGCGTGTTTATACATTCAATAGAGATCAAAATTAAATAAATTTGGACAAATTTTGAAAAAGAACTGAATGAATTATTCCCGACTTAATACAAACACATTATCAAAAATTCATTTTTAATTTCTGATTCTAAAACTCTCTTACAAAACGCCCTAAGTTATATAAGTAAATATTCATGCATGCACTCACATACTACGAGCTTCTTTCGAAGTATATGAAACTTGTGAAATATTATAAGATAAGGAATTTAACTAATTAGATAATGAATATGTAGAAATTAATAAACTGAATCTGCACCTCAAATTTCGGTATTGATTTTTCCTCGTCACAGCACATTACAGTTAAATCTTAATAATCTTGATAAAATAATATTCGATAAAGTAATAATCTGGTTAAGATAATAATTTCTTCCGGTCCCGATATGGGTCAATATACTAAAATAATGTTCGATAAAGTAATAATCTTGTTAAATGAATATTTTTTCTCGATCCCAAAGTTATTACTTTATTGAGGTTTAATTGTACTAGTTCATTTAGATTACACGCAGACTTCAATTATTAGGATTTAGGTGAAGAAGCCTCCCGGCCCTTTCCAGTTCCCCTCCGAGCTTTATTGCTAAAATTTGGTCAAGCCCAACAGATTACAGTTACGTCTATGACTCTCAACCATATAAATTTAGTAAATCCACTAACATTTGATTACCACTAATTAATTAATGAGATTGATGTCAACTATATGACTAATCCTTGTCAGCGCTCTTTAATTAATGCATAGAAATTATATAGATCCAACATATCACATATAATTAATACAATAGGCTTTAACTATAATAGTGACATATTTTCTATTACACCAAAGTTATAATATATCATTAACGTAATAATTATAGTAAATGGCCTTAACTATAATAATAATAGTGCAACTAAATACTAAATTATTTTCAAGATTTTCCTGTTTAACATCATCCTATTACGCATAACAAGTACCAACCGACCATTACATGTTCAATTTAATATTTGAGTAATTGAATACAGCCAATTAATATTCCAGCTATAATTATTAGACGTTGTCCCTCTCACAGATTAACACGTAATTTGTTTAGTGAATTAAATGCAGCCGACAATCAACAAAATAATTTAGATTAATTACATATTCATACTTTATAGATACTAGGCTAGGCATGTAGGCGCTAGGCCCTTTAAATACGTATACACGTGTATCTCATTTAATTAGTAAAGAAGGATAAGTTACAATGTGTAAGTTTTTCTTAATTTTTCAAACTAGGGTTAGGCACAAAATAGAGTATCTATAAAGTTGCTGATGTATGTATGTTGCCGAAAAAACTATTTATAACTTGAATATCCACATGAGTAGATACTATTGATAGATTTTGAGTTAGAAATCTTCTTCTTCATCCTGTTCTAATAAGAAATTAGAAAAACTTGCAACTAAAACGCACACAGGGTAAATTTTTCATTTGATGCAATAGTTTGAAAGCAACAAGTTAACAACATTAGGTTAATCACGTATGATAGACTCCACCTATATAAAAATTGAATAAATCATAATTTGTGATATTTAGTTATTAGACAACTCACTCCACCAATAAATTAATTCAATTAGAATAGGAAGAAAATAAATTAGAAAAGTTACAATTTCATCCAGACTGATACAGATCCAAATCAAAATAGCTAAGGATCACTCACAAACCTTCATAAATGACATAAGGGTTGCTTGAGTGGTCCTCAGTTGGAATCTCGTTATTATCTTCAATCGAGCTTCAAATAAACTTCAATCGAGCTACAAATAACACAGTAGCTCAAAAATTTAAATTATAACTTTGAACTCAAAACAAATCATATGAGTAGCTTTGTGTTTTTCTATTCTGTTTTTTTTTTTTTGCCTAATATAACTGATTAATACATATTTTTCGTACTAATAGATAAACTTGGGTTTCTGAGCAGCATTTCAACGCAAAGTTAAGTTAATAACTGAATTCGTCACATTAAATGAATTGTATTAAGCCGATTAAAGATATGAAAGTCGCTCCAATTAAAAAAAAATTCCAAATCCCAATGTTTCAGGGAAGATTTATTTGAGATCATTACTAACACTAACCATATATGGCATGGAAGTGGATCCGTTTACGTTTGATCCTGCGGTGTTGGGGTTGGCAGAAGTTGGGAGGTGGGTGCTTTCCCAAGTTAAAAACACGTTACTCAACACTTCATACACTCATCGTCAACTCATGATAACTGTATAGTGGTGTATTCGCGTGTTTTTTCACAACACATTGTTTGATACCAAAAATAATAGAAAATCGAAATAAACTGTCAACAAAGTATTTGAGACGGATCTAAAAATGTGGTGGTGGTGGTGGTGGGGAGGAAGATGATGGATTTCGAAAAAGATGGGACGAACAGTAGAACATGGGAGAACCCACAACGCCCCCCGTTTGATCCACCTATCTGTTCTCATGAATAGGTAAAAGCAGAGGCTTGCACGTTTTCTTGACTATTCAAAGAGTAACAATAGCATCTTGAATTAGTAAATAGATGCATATGTATTGGGTTGGCATTCCCATATGCAAAGCAAGCATATATAATTGGAAAAAGATGAGAGGGATCATTCAACTAGTCCTCATTTTCCCAGGAAAGACTGACGTCTATATAGTCTAAGTAGATGCAGAAACAAGTAAACAAGTTCGATCATTTCGTAATTCCAGCACGTGGATCTTAACCAATGCGTATGGCAGCCAGAGACGAAATTGATTATGAAAACGACTGAAAATGGTGAGAGTTGAAGAAAGTGACATGAGCTAAGAGGAGCACATGATACTACTAGGAATCGACTACTTACTGAAACAGCTAATGCACTTTAACTTCCCGGGACAACACAATGCACTTGTCATGTCGATACCACCGGGGCCAGCCCTGACATTTCAGAAGCCCTAGGCGAAGACCAAAATGGAGCCCCTTATTGATGCTTCGTGAATCATCTTGCTACCCAAAGATAGACATATATACTTTTATTCTTGTGTGCCTACATAACTTTAAAAGTAGAAACTGTAAAGTGCAACAAACTAAAAAAAATACAAGGATTGAATAATTATTGAAATAATTTAGATCGTTTAGCATTTTGAGAAACAATCATCAATAACATCATCAGGATCAAGTTTTTCCAATACCACATTTTCAATACATAAAATAGATAGTACATTTAACCTTTCTTGAGACATAGTAAACGCAAATATGATTTGATCAATTTTAATTTTGAAAAACTTCTTTCTGCTGAAGCTACAGTGACAAGTATAATCAACAATATTCTATATCCAATAAAAACATTAGGAAAACAATTTGAAGCTTTAACAAACTCAAGAACTTCATGAATTGATTTTACTTCTGAAGGTAAACACATTTGTAAAACTTGCAATTCAGAATATAAATTTTCAGCATAAATATCAAATTTATCATTATGTTTAAGGGCATCTTGAAGCTTGACACAACATTTATGCAATGTATTATCATCCAATGAAGCTAAAGACTTATGATTAAATAAAAAACCAAAAATATCTTCAAAGACTACCAATTGCTCAAATCTAGTCCTTAAAAATAAAATAGCAACATCTAGTAACAATAAAATAATTAATCCTAAAAGACTCCTCATCAGATAATGAACTATCTTCATGACAGCTTTCATCAAATTGTTTTTTCCTATGAACCTTACGTTTTGGAGGAAAAATTGGATCAATTTCCATTTTAGATGCAAGCTCCTTAGCTAATGTCAATGCCGATTGAAAACCTTCATTCCTATACTTCTCAAAATAAGAAATCAAATCTTTCAAGATAGTTATTACAACATCAATTTGCATATCATTAGATTGTAATTTTTTGCTAATCAAATTTACTTTGTTCAAAATGTTATGCCATATAGTGATTCCCAACAAAAATTCAAAATTCTCTAATTCATTAATAGGCAAAGACTCGGCCTCACTCCTAGTTTTAGCATCATTACTAACTCTTGATAATTCAAATAGAGCATCTCTTATTTCATTAGGTTGAGTTATTATAGCATGAACACTATTAAAATGACTTTCCCATCTTGTAGTTTATAATGACTTTAAAGTTAAATGAGGAACATGATCTTGTAAAAATTTTCATCTTTTTGTAGAACCAACAAATAAAGTATATGAGCGTTGCACAACTCTAAAAAATGAGATGACTTTAACACAAGAACTAGTTAAGAGAATGACAAGCACAAGGCATGTAGAATGCTCTAGGATTGATTTCAAGAAATCTTTTTTGTACCCCTTGATATTTTCCTATCATATTGGAACCATTGTCATAACCTTGTCCTCTCACATTATCAATATCAAGCTCAAGTAATTGTAAAGTTGCTTGTATTTCATTACAAAGAGCTAATCCCGATGTATCATCCACACTTAAAAATTCAATAAAGTATTCTTTTACCATTATTTGATTATGAGACATATCAACACACCTAACTACTAAAGTCATTTGTTCATTATGACTTACATCAGAAGTACAATCAAGTATTACCGAATAATATTTAGCCTCTTTTATTTTCTTACTTACATCATTTTTAACTTTAGAAGCTAATGTTGAAATCAATTCATTTTGAATCTTTTGACTGAGGTAGTGATATTGAATTTCCTTATTCTGAATACGGCGTAAGTGTTCTTGTATTACCAAGTCAAATTCTGCAATTAACTCAAGTAAGCCCAAAAAATTACCATTATTATTTTGATAAATCTTCTCATTATCCCCACGAAAAGCCAAGTTACGTGTAGCAAGACATTTCACAACTAAAATAATTCTAACTAAAACTAGTTTCCAATGTTCTTTCTCTTTCTTAATTTGTAATTGTAAATGTTTATCAATTGTTTGATTATGTTTCAATCTAATATGCAAATCAATCCATGTCCTCATATTACTAATATACACGGAACTATTCTCATGTTTTTTGAGTCTATCATTTATATTTATATGTTTCCAATCGTCTAAACCTTCATTTGCTAACAAACTATTGCTTTGAAGTGATTTAAATAATTTGCAACAAAAACAATATACTCTATTTGCATCATTTGAGTATATCAACCATTTTCTATCTTGACTCTCACCATTTGGTAGTTTTCTTGTATAATAAGAATATGCAAAATATCTACCAAGCTCATCTATAGGAAAACCGAGATTGTACTCTCTTAAGGGGTCTTTCTCTATCAAGATATCTCTAGTTTTATTATCAATACTCTTCCAATTTCTAGGATCAAATATATCCAAAGTATTATTTTTATTCACAATAATATCAGTTTCTTCATTTAGAACACCATCCTCATTATCAACTACATTGACTTCCTCATTCTCATTCTGATTTACTTCCCTATTAACATTCATATCAATTTCTTCATTCAAAGCATCAACTTCTTCATTATCACTTATATCAACTTCTTTTACCGACGAACTAGAACTAGGTATAAGAAATTTATGAAGAGCCCCTCTTTGAGTTTTAACCACCTCCTCAAGTCTTTTTCTTTTGTTCCTTTTTTGACTTCCAGAAGCATATTTTCTAGGCAACATATTCACAAATCACAAATCACTTAAATACAACACAAAACCCTAATCATATTCTAAAAAAATAACACAAGTTGTAAAGCACGAAACCTAATTTGATGAAAAATTAACACAAACAGAAACGAGAAAACCTGATTTGAAGAAGGGGGGCATGTCTATCAAGTGCTGACGGACTCAATCGGACTGTTGAAGAGTGAATAATGAAGAGAAAGAGTGATTTACTGATTTCTATAATTCTATTCTACCTGCAGCCTGCATTGATTGTTGTCGTTGAGACGTTGAAGAACAGAAGAATGAGAGGAGGACTGGAGGAGTACTGTAATAAAAAGAGACATTAGCCACTTAGCCTTTTACTTTTGAAAGCAAGGGGGTGGAAGTGACTTCAGACGGTTTGGGGAATAGGACTCTCTGCCACTGCTGATGACCGTTTATAAGAAATGGAAGTAGTGAATCTAATTTAGTAAATTGATTTTTGATGTTGGGCTAATGATAACATATGGGCTTAAACAATTTTTGGGGCCCCTAGGCCCATGCCCCTTGGGCTATTCAATAGGGCTGACCCTGGATGCCACCTGTGTTCCGTGGCGCAACTGCATGCTTTATCTACATTCATACACGCTTACGCAGATCTTCAACACATTAGCAAACACAGTTAGGATTCGATGTTCCAGTATATGGAATATTGATCTATTAGTGGAGAAGAGTACTCGAGAACTCCAGTAATGCCCAGGATGTAGAAGCAAGCAAGGTAAAATGCTGTATCTCAGTTTCATTATAGGAAGGAAGATGATCCACCTTCACAATAAGCCAAATGACCAATGAAAGAACAAGCATGAGTAAGCTCGATGTAGCTTATGAAATAACATGAGAATACACAATAGTACCTATAACAAAGTCAAACAGACTCAAGAAAAGAGAGTTTATAATGGGATAAAGAGAAAGTAAAAATGTGTTGCAGTTCAATATACCATGGAAGCCTGTTAGGTACCTGTTACGGATACCGTGTATCGCCGAAGGAAGAAAACGAGAGCTGCGTAGCGGTGGAAGTGGACTAAGGAGCGATATACTATTATTGTAAATTGTAATTGGGCATGCTGCCCATGTTATTTTATTTTGTGTTTTGGGTTATTAAGTTAGTGGGGAGTATTTAAGTGAGGGAGGAAAGTAGGGTTATGCATCTTGGAAACCTTCATCTTCTGGGCAAGAACAACGTTCTTGAGTGTGTTTCAATTCTATTCTTCAATTCCAGTCTTTTTCAGTTTATTTCAGTCATTTAATCTAGTCTGTTCCCTTTACTCTTAACAGTATTAGAGAAAGTCTGTTGGGTCGTCATTAATGGTACAATACAACTAATGTAACATATGACCGAGAGTGGACAAAGGTTCACTCTGGGATAAGCAACCTCGAGAAAATATTTCTTGAGAGCCGAGAACGCCTCCCTCCATCGAATGGGGAGACAGAGCAAGTGGGTGTAAGTTTCAATCAAGAGGTTCCACCGAGATCAGAGGAGCAAGCCGGAGAGTCAAACGGGGAATCGGGAAGTGGGAAGGTGAGCAAGCCGGACAAGAGGTTCCCCTACTTCATGATTCTATTATAGTAAGTACAGTTGCTGCGTTTGGAGGGTACACAGAAGGGATTTCACTGCAATCTCAAGGGAATGTGTTGGGTTATGAGTTAGTAGATGATACTTAGCATTTTATTTGGGTAAAATAATATTAGGGGAAGTCATAGTGTTCATGCTATGGAATTGAAGATCCCAAAACCCAGCTGGTATCAGTAGTGTAGTGTCGATAGGACTAGATGATGTAATAGGCTAGACTATTTTTGATTTCGTTATCCTTCGTGTCTATGTCCTGTATGGGGTAAAATGTTGGATTGATCTTCAGTAGGAAGCTTACTTTCCAGAGCCCCACGTCATCAGTGTAAGAGCTTGTGTTCTTAAGTCATCAGCTGATCTCCGCCTCAGTAGAAGACACCTTATCAGCTGACAGACATCAGTAGAAGAACCTCCTATACAAAGCTCAGTACCTTCACATTCAACAACTGACTACACTTAGTAGGATATCTTGTCAGCCGACTCAGACGAAGAAGACAGAGACTGCATCAAGTCTACTGTATCCGACAGGAAACGACCCAGCCTTTAACATTACTCGAAAGTCAGTAGAAGATCATACGAGGATAAGTGAGATTCAACTCCGATGAAGACCGATGTCTGACATGTCTCACCTACCACAAACCTCGACCAATGAGAAGCCGTCAACGCACTATCTGCTCTAACCAACTAAAGCTGCTCTCATGAACAGTATCAATAACTCTGCTGCAACAATTTAAATTTATGGCCGTTTTCTTTGGAAGCTTGTGACACGTGGCATTGTCTTCTCCAACGGGCAAATGCCTGGGTCACGACTATAAATAGAGAAGAAAATCTGAGCTCCACGCACGGGATATCAAAGGCACAAATGCTCAAGCTTTCGAAATAACTCTAGCGCATTCAAGATAAATCCAACAAAGAACTTGCTCAATAGAATACCTTTAGTTCTTCTCTCTAGAGTTCTTTAGATCCGTCTTCTCTAGCTAAGCTCAAAGTTCATATCTATAGCTTAGATTCTCGAAGGAGTTCACTCTTTAGTGATTGTTCTAATTGTAAGAACTCCTTCCTAGTTGGAGAAAATCCCCTTCCCTTCAAACTTAGGTTTGATTTGTAAAAGTCGCTAAGGACTATAACTTAGAAGGGTCTGTCCAGTGCAAAAGATACCTTGCTGAGGCTTGCTCAGATTAATCAATAAGACCTCTTGTTCAGCAAGACCGTGGACGTAGGATCTTGCGTATCCGAACCACGTTAAAAATTGCTTGTGTTGTTTACTATTTTATTGCATCGCATACAAACTTCTTACAAAGTCATATCTTGCATAAAACGTATTCATAAAGTGCACTAGCCAAAACTATTTAATTTGTGAAAATCACGTTTTCAACCGGAGACGAACCTCCGGGCCCCACACTCTTATCCGCACTAAGTCTTCGCCGAGAATCAACACTGACTAAAGTCAGTAGGAGAGACTCAGTAGTTGGCACACTCTGACCCGCGATCCAAGGTTACTATTTGGCACTGTTCATCGGTTGCATCCAACAACTCATTGTCCTTCGCGTTAGAGAAAAGAAACAAGATCTCGGTGTATTCACCCCCCCTCTACACCCGACTCTCGTCTCCGGACCAACGAGAATTTGTATATGGGACCGCGTCACTACGGCATGCCAAGAGGGTATATGCAGCCGTGGCCAGTTGGGGCTCATCGCATTATTTTAGAAAATCTAAACCAATCTGGCGCTTCATCGATGCCAAGAGGTGCTACTTTTGGGCAATCCCCACCCGGATTCGGTATGGTAGGAATTAGGGGAAGTCCTTCTACTGGTATGGGGGGCGGATTGGGTTTATAAACACATATGGGAGGATTTAACTACAGTAATGTGGGTGGAATTTCGGGAATGAACCAGAATCCTCAGTTTTGGGGAGCAGAGGGCTGGGCTACTAGACCGCAATTTGGAGGATGAAATTAGGCGGCGAGTTATAATCGCCGACTTGGGAAGGAGGCAACGTAGCAGGAGTGAAGGTGAACCTCCCGATGTTTGGGGGTGAGAATCCCGAAGTGTGGATCACACAGGCTGAACATTTTTTCTTGTTGCAAGGGACACCCGAAGCTCGAAAGGTGGACGTCGCATTAGTCGCTATGGAGGGCGACGCTCTGTTCTGGTATCAATGGACTAAGGCTAAGCACTCCGGCATTACATGGCCCCAGCTTAAGGCGGAGATGATTAAAATGTACGGAACTAATCCGATGGCGAATCCCTTGGAAGTTCTGGTGAAAACTCGACAAACTGGAACAGTGATTGACTATGTGAACCTGTTCATTGCCCTTCTCGTTCATGTGGAAGGTTTATTTCAGACAAACTACATAGGGTTATTCCTACAAGGGTTTAAGGAAGAAATTCAGGTGAAGATACGTTCTAGAGATGTTGTGGAACTCTCTACGACTGTGCATCTCGCGAGGGAAATCGAGCAAGAGATTGAGCTTGGATCCAATAACAGAACAAGGAGTGGGCAGACAAAAGGAACAATTTCACAAACAGGGCAATTGATACGATTTTCAGTAGTGATACCGCCAACGGTTACAAGAGTGAAACAACCAACTGATTTTGGTCGTGTCGGATCGCGCCGACTGCAGAAGTTAAATCAAGATCACCCTTTTGACAGATCTCTCACCGAGATTATTTAGCGAAGAAAGTAGCCGGATTATGTTTTATGTGTGATGAGAAGTACATGCCGGGAAATAAGTGTGTAGATAAAACTTTGAAGTATATGATTTATGTTGATGACGAGGAGGAAGAGAACATAGAGGATAGAATAGAAGAGGACACGGTAATGGAGAATAAGGCCATGGAATTGTCTCACTTGGAAGCAAGGGGAATTGATTGCCCTCGGACAATGAAGTTGATGGGGAAGCTGCTGGCAACAAGTGTGTTAATTATGATCGACAGTGGCGCCAGCCATAGCTTTATTTCACGAGCTATGGTGGCTGAACTGCGGCTTAAGGTAGAGCCGGTGGCAAATTCAATAGTTAAATTAGGTGATGGGCCGCGATCGAATGTTGATGGGGTTTGTAAAGATTTACCTATTACCTTGGGAGGGAAAGAATTCCGGATAGACTGTCATGCCTTCGAGTTGGGCAGTGTAGATGTGATTCTTGGGGTTTCATGGTTGAAAACCTTGGGAAATGTTGTGGCCAATTGGGATTCAATGACAATGCTCTTTATATAACATGGTGCACCTGTATTGCTAGAGAAGATCTTTGGGTTAGTGCGACAAGAGATGACCCAAAACAAAGCTTGGCGGCTTCGGAGGCCGAAGGACAATGGTTAGTGTGGGTGAAAGAGTCGGCGGAAAATTTATTTACTCAATTGGAGTGCATGGAGGTATTGTCACATGGCTGCTGAAACTAATTTTCATGCGGTATTCCAACCTCTGCGGGGCCTACCTCCGTACCATAGTGTGGGTCACCACATCAATCTAGTACCCGGTGCTACTCCCATTTCTGTCCGTCCATATAGGTATAGTCACTCCACCAAAGATGAAATGGAGCGGCTGGTATCCGAAATGTTGGAGGCAGGCATAATCCAACCATGTGTCAGCCCCCTATTCCAGTCCAGTACTCCTTGTTCGGAAGAAGGACGGTAGCTGGCGATTTTGCGTCGACTACCGAGAACTTAATAAGAAGACGGTGCTAGATAGATATCCGATACTGGTGATACAAGAGATGCTTGATGAGTTGAATGGAGCTCAATGGTTTAGCAAGCTAGATTTAAGAGCCGGTTACCATCAAATCCGAATTTTCCCTTCGGATGTGCCCAAAACTGCGTTTCGTACACATTCGGGTCACTACAAGTTTTTAGTGATGCCGTTCGGACTGAGAAACGGCCCGACAACCTTACAATTGGCGATGAACGACCTTCTACGGCCTCATCTCCGAAATTTCATCGTAGTTGTTTTTTGATGATATTCTCATCTACGATCGGGGCGCCGAGGAGCATCATCGTCATATCGCTTGCAGTGTTAACCTTATTGCAAAGTCAGTCTTATGTAACTAACCCAAAAAAATGTGCTTGGGGAGAACATGAGGTGGAGTACCTCGTCCATTTAGTGTCGTGACAGGGTGTCCAAATGGATCCATGTAGCTATTTTACGATGGTCAATTCCTAAATCAGCCAAGGGAGTGAGGGAGTTCTTGGGCTTAACCGGCTATTACCGACGATTTATAAAGAATTATGGTCAAGTCACCCCTCACCGATCTATTGAAGAAGGAGAGGATAACTAATCTGGAGTGGACTAGCGAAAATTTGTAGCGGGCAGTGACAACAGCTCCGGTTCTTGCAACCCCGAATTTTTCGCAAGTTTTTATTATAGAGTGTGATGCTTCCGGGCAGGGATTGGGCGCTGTTTTGATGCAGAATGGTAGGCCTATAGCCTACTTTAGTAAGGCATTATCTGATAAAAGTCTCGCAAAATCAACGTATGAGGCAGAGCTAATGGCTTTGGTGCTCGCCATGCAACATTGGCGGCCGTATTTGGTAGGCAAGAGGTTCGTGGTTCGCACCGATCAGAAAAGTTTAAAATTCTTACTTCAGCAGTCGGTTTCCACTCCCGCGCAACATTTTTGGGTTGCAAATTTGTTGGGATACGAGTTCGATATTGAATACAAGGTGGGGCAGTGAATAAGGTCGCAGATGGCCTTTCGCGTAGTTTTTCGGAGGTTGAATGTTCCGCTATCTCCATGCCCACGTGGCTAGGCTGGCAAGTGGTGAGTGAGGAGACTAAACAAGATCCAGAATTGAGCAAGACCCAACGTCAAGTGGAGGATACACCAGCAGCGGTGCCACGTTATACTTTGATTAACGACGTTCTCTACTATTAAGGACGTCTTGTATTATCGAAGAAGTCAACTTTCATCCCAAAGTTCCTTGCAGAATATCACTCAACTCCGCAAGGAGGAAACGCTGGGGCCTACTGCACTAACCAACGTTTAGTGCTGAGTGTTTATTGGACTGGCATGATGAAGGATGTTACGAGATTTGTAGCCGAAGGCCTTGTGTATCAACGGAATAAATACGACACTCGGACACCAACTGGTCTCCTTCAACCTCTTCCTATTCCCGAATGAATTTGGGAAGACATTAGTATAGACTTCGTTGAAGGGCTCCATTGTCGGGCTAATAACCGAGCTACATCATGGAAACCTTTCATCTTCTGAGCTAGAACAACATTCTTGAGTGTGTTTCAATTCTGTTCTTCAATTCCAGTCTTTTCAGTTTATTTCAATCATTTAATCTAGTCTGTTCCCTTTACTCTTAACAATATCAGAGAAAGTCCGTTGGTTCGTCGTTAATGGTACAATACAACTACTGTAACATGAGGCCCAGAGTGGACAAAGGTTCAAATCCGTTCAATTCCCTCGAGGAGGGAGCTACAAATGTGAAAATCAGAGCCTCTTCTTTTTTCTATCCACTTGACTTGAAATATTAGATGGTGCCCACTGTTTTATATTTGTATATATCGAAATCAATACAAACTGAGAGAAACATAAGCTCATAATCACAACTTCAAAGAGGAAAGGATTTGTTTCTGGCGGGGTAACTGCTATTTAGATGACATGAAGGACAAGAGAGCAAGCAAATGCAAATGATTTTAGAATGGGTAGAATGGAATCAGATGCTCCTGTATCTTTCTTGCCACAAGGTGCACAATATAGTAGGACGAAAAGGCTATACAGAGCAGCATATGGAAGTACCAATTTGTCACGCCTTAAAAGAGGGAACATGGGAAGCAGAGCATAATATATCAGCCATTGGAAGACAACTTATTCTTCCACAACCAAGAAGCTTGCTGGAAGAAGTGGAAGCAGGATGGATTTCTCGTGCACTGTGAATTAAATCCCCAATTTTAGAACAAGTTAGATAAAAATACAGGTGCAGATAATGGAATCAGCACAAGCAGCTTGCTATACTTACCTTGGAATGAGAACAGGTAAAACGAGAACGAGCAGTTTAGCAAACCATGCAGAAAACCACGTTTAGTTGGTGACCATACAAGCTGGATCATGGAAGGAAGAAATGTAGAGACAGTTGCAACAAGACTGAGAAGTCTAAGTGACCGTGTGGCAAACAATCTCTTCCATTTCACGAGAACTGAAGTCGTGCACCCAAAGTTTGCTACATAATCCTCATATCAAATGGGGCTAACCGAGAAAGAACCTGTTCCAAGCATCAATTTCCGAGTGTCACCTACATGTACAAATATTTGCCCAGTAGTAATCTCATAAACAAATCATTCTAATAAATTCGCGTTTTAGTATACCATAAAATGACACGTGCACTATGGTAAAATTAACAAAACGAGTTTTATCAATAATCAAGATGCCTTCCTAATAAAACTATATGTAATGTAGATATTGGACTTCAACATAACGTCTCCCGGCTGTCATCGGTGATTCGGTGCAAGTCATGTAACAGGCATCATAATGGGCAAAACCGCAATCTGCATGTGGCACAGTGGCAGTACTCACGGCCTAGGCTGTTGCCAGGGAATAACAAAAATTACAGTTGATGTTTCCTCCCTCAACGAATCGGCTTAAATGATAGTCATGTCTATGCACATTATTCTAACAAGAAGTAATTAAGCAAAGGTTTGAGCCTCTTGTAAGGGCTGAGCCAACTTGAATCACTCCTCAAGTGTTTGATATGGCATAATAACCTTTCCTCCAAAGTGTTAAAATAAAAACACCCGACAAGTGGACGGTCCACATTAGATGTTGTTTGTAGTCAGTGGCGGAGCCACGTAGGGACTAAGTGATGCTATAGCACCCCTAGGATTTGATATATATCTTACATTTTGGAAAATTTTACATGTAAGCCTCCTAGTCCAGTTTGTAAAGCACCTCTACTATTTGTGATTGACTCGAGTTCGATTCCCTTTCAACACATTTGTAACAGTTTAGCACCCCTTGCACAAAAACCCTAGCTCATGAAACAAATAATTACTTGATCATGAAGTCTGAGAGAGCAAATATTGTTTCAGTAATGTGCCTAACTTAGATTCCTTTTTCTTCGTACTGTAATGTATAAGTTTAACAGTTTAAGCCAAATTTATGGTATTGGTCACAAACAGAAGCAAATTATCTGTTTGCTGCGTGTGCAAGAATCTGAAAGAAGACGGAAGCAATTTTCTTAAGAAACACAATGAGACCAGAGACAGATCATTAGCACTTGAATGCAAGGAGTAGTAGTACTCAGATATTTGAAGAAGATCAGCATTAAATATATAGAACTAAAGGCGAGGAGAGGAGAGAAGTAAAAAAAATACAGTGCTGCATACCTCCATCAATGCATCCATGGAATGGATGTATGGACACCAAACAAGAGAAAAGGTACCCAAAACTACCAAACCTAGTTTTAAAACAGCAATTATCGGATTCTGGCGCCTCAGGCACTTACCAAAAAGATAACCAAAAAAGATATTCAAAATTATGAAGCTCAGAACATACAGCATTATAAAAAGTTTGTGTGCATATATAACTAAAACAAATTCTCCCTAACAGACAGAATAGGATACATGTATTGCAGTATTAGTTACTAAAAAAGGTTCATCTTACAGGACATTTCATGAAAATAATACTAAAACTCGTTCTCAAGAGTGACTTTTGAGATATCAAAGACAGAAGAAGCACATTCAATCAAATCAAGAAAGATCGCGATTGAAAAAAATGAGAATAAAGTAATAAAGTAACAAAAATCAGAAATACTCCTTGTGATTTAGAGGAAACTCTATTAAATTTTATTTATAGCAAGGCAAAACATAACAGCCATTGTGGTTAACCCCAAAGTCATACAATTGTACTGAAAGAAAATTACAGACATCAAAATACAATAGTGTTGAGAGAAAGATGACATTAGCCCATTCTGAGCCAGGCCTAATGACAACATTTTGTTCATGCATTTCACAGTATACCTGAAAATGGACATGAACAATCAAAATGAGACATGGGTTGAACAAAATCATCACAGCATGCCAAGCCATATTGCTTTTCTCTCCCAAAATAATACACTAATACAAAATAGAACACTGCAGGAAAGAATATCATCAGATCGGACATCATAACCGTCCACCTCATCAACAGCTTCCTACGTAGTAATGTCATGAAAATTGGAATCAATTAGATATGCAATTTTTCTTAGATAACAAAAAAAATCGATCAAAACAAATATCTTAATTTCAGAAACAAAATCCTAGCTTTTTCCTCGAATCATGTACACTACATTCTTGGGTGTGAGAATGGTGACCGCCCGACAGTTCCGACAGCTTCCGAAGAGTATATATGTGGTATGTTAGAGGCTAACACACCAAATAATATCAAGCTAACAAAAATTTCAAATTTCAAAAATTTTAATTCGAGCTATAATTGAGGAAACAACTTGAACAGTTATGAGTATAATTAGATGTCTAGGAGCGCTGCTTCATTCGCAGACTTCAGCCACAATCTTCAGATTACTACAGTCTACAGTATGATAATCAAAGCATAAATATTTCACAATAGAGCATAATCCCGAACTGGACTCAGTCAAAAGGCATTGACAAACATAAAGAAATAAACAGCTCACTAGAATCGAGGATCAAAAACTATACTCCCTCCGTCTCACTCCATTAATCCATTATTTCTTATCGGCTGTCCCACTCCATTAGTGTTAGTCCCAAGTCAAACGTTCAGGTGTAGAGGGGGGGTTAATACACATGAAAACCTTTTTCAAACTCAAACGCGAATAGTCCGATAGACGGAAGATGTCTACTGAATGAATTCAGCAGACCAAGCAAGTTGTTCTTGATCGCGTGGACAAAGTGACTGAAGGTGCTGAGCTCTGCTAGCTGACTTAACGTCAGAATTCAGTAGCGTTCAGTAGCGTGCGGAATATGTAGGTCCGATTCAGTTTGTTTGAAAACGTTTGTTTATCAGATCAATTTCAATAAATTAGTGCAATGTTTTAACCTTGTACTGAAAATGTTGTTGTATGATTTGTAAATAAACAATGCAATAGTTAATGACACAACAAATTTTAATGGTTCGGATATGCAAGATCCTACGTCCACTGTCCTGAACAAGGCAGGAAACTATTTTATTATACTGAGTTAGTCTCAGTTAGTTTGTGCACTGGACAAACTGTAACTTGTGATTATACTGAGCAAGTCTCAGTTTACAGGGTCAAGCAGATTGTTTGAATATATCTCCAACTATGAAGGAGTTCTTAACACTAAGAGTTGTTCAATTAATGAACTCTTTCGATCTAATCTATGAATATTACAATGAGCTTAGGTTAGAGGGTGGGAACAAGAAATGCTTCTAAAGCAAAGAACAATGAGAAATAATCTCTCTGGATTCGTGTTTTTCACTTGATTATTCAGTTATGAATTCTAGAGCTTGAGTTCTTTGAAAGCATGGGTTCCCTCGATAGGTCGTTTGTATGTGCGTGTAGTGCGGCTTGTGCGAATTCAACCTTCTCTCTATTTATAAACGTGAGTTGTGAATAGATCTGTTGGAGACGAACTGTCCACGTGTCACTCTATATGTAGCAAACAACTCTTTTTTGAATTCTGTAGAGTCCCCTTTATTTATAGGAAAGTGGTTGACTTGCAGCTTTTGTCAGAGACTTTGTCAGCTGGCTGCTTGTCATTGGTCGAGGTACAAATAGTGGTTGAGACTTTTTCAGACTTCAAGGTTGCTACTGAAGCTAACTATTCTCAGATGTAAGACCTCGGACAACTCTACTGAGATTGACATGAAGTCCACTGTCAGTTAAAGCAACTAACATGCCGTTGCTGAGTTTGACTGAAAAGTTCAGTAGGATACTTCTGCTGAGTCCAACACTACTGAGGGCCAAACTCCGAGTTCAGTAAACTGCTCCTGCTGAGTCCAGTTCTACTGACTCCTGAACACCTTTCAGTATGCTGCTCCTGCTGAGTCCAGCCATACTGAATCTTCACTCCATGGCACTGCGACAGATGGTCTACTGAGAGACAGCAGACATAACTTCTAAGCCGGAACCATGCTGAAGGCAAGTCTACTGAGTCTGAAACACTCAAAAGAAAAAGTGTTAACTCTTACAACGTAATAGTTCATCAATCAGAATAGGGTTTTGAGATCAGCCAAATCAGCTACTGTATCATCTCCAACAATTTCCCCCTATTTGATGATGTCAAAACCTATCACTCTCTATCACTCTAGAGAACTATCAGATACAGACTCCTTACAGTTGTTACAATGCGAATCTATGGAGATATATCTTCAAGTTTCTAATCTAAGCAAATATAGAACACACAGATAAACAGTGAGTGTGTGAGTCAATAATCACTTAGGTGATTCTGAGTGTTAAATAAACACGAAGCCAGCTATAGAGACAATGAGAAATTCCCGGGCCAGGTAGCAACTGATGTATTAAATGATAAGAGTTTTAGTACAGTTACATCAATGCTATACTAGGAAAGCTACCAACACTATCAAGCTGAACTACTTCCTAGAAGATTTAAAGGGCTGAATCCTAGCCTTAAAATCTTTAGATTTGTCCTCTAGCAATGGAAGTCCATAAAGCTTGAAGGTGTCTTTCCTCAGCTGGAGATATCTCGGAAGATCTTCTGCATCTTTAGAGTCAAGAGATTTTCTCCTAGCTGCATCCCTCACTTCTGCTTCTATCTCTATTGTAAAAAGTGATCCATCCAACCTCCGCGATGGAGGCAGAGTTCTGAAGGCCGGAGTCATAATAATGATGTAATCATCAATGATGGTCTTCTGACCTATCTCATAGATGTTAAGATCACATTTCTCTATCCAATCAGCAAACATCTCAGCTTTGTCGGAGTCAGGCCAAAGCTTCCAAACAGAGTATCTCTTGATGAATTCAGCTTTGATTGTCTCCTATAGTTGAGTTTTCTCCCGGGCATCCACTTGTCTACACGAGGCCAATGTGAGTCTTCAGCTCATTTGGTTTCCTACATCGTCTATAGAATTTGGAAGTAGCGGGGATGTCCCTGTCCTTAGGATGTAGTGGCTTAGGCTTAAGTCTTTCAGCTTCTCGTGCCTCTTCTGATGCCTTCTCCTTGACTTTTGCCTGTTCTCCTTGTTTCAGCTAGCTGATGCCACTCAGCTCTGGAATCGAGAGCTCTTATGCTGAGATCAATCAGCTCATCAATGGTAGGCTCAGCCTGCTTCTTAGTTTACTTGGATGTATCAGCCTTTTTCTTAGCTTCTCTCTCTTTTTCTTTCTCTTTGTCATCATCATCTTTGATAGTAAGCTTTCTGGAAGCCTGCCTCTGAATAGGCTTCCTTGCAGGTGCCTTAGTTTAGGCTTTTGTAGGAGCCTTCTTAGGCTTCTTAGCCACTTCACCCTCAGCAATCTCTCGAGCAAGTTTCCCATCTACATCAATCTGAGCCTGCTCTGCTGGGCTTATGTATCTTTGGGGACGAGGAGGAATTTTAGAAGTTCTTTTCCTTTCCCAGATACTGGTGGAGGTAGAGGAGTGTCTTTAACATCAGACTCCTCTGTAAACGCAGTCACTTCCTCAATGTATTTCTGAGTAGGTTCAGAAGTGCCGGTTTCTGCCTTCTTGGGTCCTGAGCCACTTGGGCCTGTCTCAGCTACTACATCTCCTGTTGAGACACCCTGGGCAATACCCTAGTCTTTTCCCCCTAAGACTGATTACTCTTAGTCTTTTCAGTCTTAGTCTTTTCCCCTTAGAGCTCTTAGTCTTTTCCCCCCTTTTTGGCATCATCCAATAGGTTCGGAGGGGTGGGAAGAGTAACTACCTTGGAACTGAGCGATTGATAAGAATTGTTGAGCTCCTCCAAGGTCTTCCGAAGACCTTCGAACTTGATGTGTAGATCATTCCTCTCAGTAATGATTTCTTCAACGTACTTGCGCCGAGAGAGATCTACAAGTTCTTCAATCTTCTTCAGCTTTGCATCGATCTTTAGCTCACACTCATTCTGAAGTGTTGAAATTTTCTGGTCATGAGCTAGAGTGCTGATAGATCTAGTTCTGAAGCTCAGTCTGGGGTGCCTTGAATGATTCAAGAATGGAAGTATGGCCAGCTTTCAGAAGCTCCTGAACCGATGCTTGCTGAGTGTCGAAGTTTGCTCGCTGTGCGGATAAGGCATTGGAGAGAATAGAGTTGAAGTCAGGAATGGGAGGGGAAGAGATGTTCTGAATAGAAGTCTTCAGCTTCCTGACTTCCTCGCACTGAGCTGCAGTGGTCTTGTGCCAGATCTTATGCACGTTCCTGGCAAGGAGACGATTCTGAGTCCCCTACTTCAGGAGGGCCTTGGCCACTTCCTTCGACTTTCGACACTTGGAAACAAAGCCAACCTCATAAGCTGACCCCAACAACAGCTGTTCAGGGTCAGCAGAGCGAGAGGTGCCTGCTGCTGCCAATCCTGAAGGAGGAGAGGAGTTGGTATGATCATCAGAAGGTTGTTCTCCCTCCTCCTGTTGAGAACCCTCAGTAAGCTTCTTAGTTCCTTCATCACTGGACGGTTCCTGGTCATCGGGACCTGCTGAACCTTCCATAGGGTCGGCTGCTGAAGATGGATTTCTGGCTTCAAGCAAGGCCAGCATAATCGCCCTAAGGTCGTCGAATGAGCTGATGTCAGCAGGCTCTTCGTAGTCTATCTGCTGTCGAAGATGTAGCTCGTCGGCGTTCAGTAGTTTCGAGGACTTGAATCGGATTAGTTTCTCTAAAGTGATCCAGTCCCAGAATATGTACAACATCTGAAGCCTAACCCTGCTGGCTATATCGACCAAGTCAGATTGGCTGGCGATTTCAGGAATGGATTCTAAGACCTCTTGGGTTACTCTGGATTAAAGCAATGAAAGGTCAAACCCAAAAGTCTCGGCTTCAATGTCTGTCTTCATCTCCTCAATATCAATGGAAGACTGTCTTTTCTCAGCAGAAGGCAAGCTGCTGAGTGGGGGGACGTCCAGTGGAGAAAGGGGAGTAGGAGTCGTGACATGCGGTGAAGTCCCCTATTCCACTGAGTCTGCAATGTTTGTTGAAGCATCCTTCTCAGCTGACTCTGCCTTCTCTTCTAAATCAGCTTTCTCCGCTGACGCAGTATCCTCATATCTCAGCTGGAGGACAGTAGGGGCTACAATAATGGCTTGCTCAGAAGCCTTTTTCTTCTTTGGGGTAGCACCTTTCTTAATTGGGGTTTAGGCTTTCCTCTTGCCCTTACCCTCACCAGCACCACTTCTAATCCGCTGAAGTGAGCTGGCTTGGTTATGGAATCTAGTCTTCTTCGGAGTGAAATATTCTTTATCAGCAAATGTGATCTGATCAGTCCCACAGAAGTCCTCGATCATGACTGAGAGCTTCATCCCATAAAGAAGCTTTCCTTTATCACTCTGTTTGGCTTCTGATCGATTGAACTTCGCCCCTTGAGCCTGAAACTCTCTGATGAAGTCATCTGCCCAATTAATCTGAGCTTTGTCATAAATGGCCATCATCATCTTGAGTTTCGGCCTCGATACCTGATCAAACGAGTCGGCCTCGATACCTGATCAAACGAGTCGGCCTGGCTAGTAAGAATCTGCGTTACAATATATGCCAAGGCCCTGAATTGCGAAAGCATGCTTCTTTTGGGAAATGCAGCTCTGAAGGTTGTGGGCTTTGCGCAAAATAGTGTCTGGTAGTCGTCAAGGACATCATCCTTATATCCCGCAGGACTGATGCCTTCGTTCGGAAGTCTGAAGCTTCTGTCCAAAGCTTGCTATAGTGACATCCTCTTCAGTATAGGAGCCGCCTTGGATGGGTCCTGAATCTGATGAATCTGGAATGTCCCAAACAAGTCTCCGTCTTCCTCCTCAAGGTAAGAAAAAGCTCAGCGATCTGGCGAGGGAGAAAGAATGATGGTTTCTTCGAGAGAAACAACTCCAACCCAGATGCCCTTAATGCATCGTACACATCATCCATGTACTCCAGTTCACTGGAGTCGAACTCCATGACTGGTTCACACCACACCCGGTCCTTCTCCAAGATTTTGACGATGTCTAGAGGAGAAACGACTACTAGGTTCGTCATGACTATCTACAAAAACAATGGTTAGAACTTGAAAATAGAGTTAGTCAGTATGAGTGCTATAAAATTAAGATTTACCGCATGAAAATCTCTAAATAAATGTGAAAATAAGCAGGATGTTGAGTGTAGTTTTAGAGAGTTCGAAGGTATTTTGTAGAACGAAAACGGAGAAGATGGTTGTTTTGGGATGATCACATCGATAAATAGGTTTTTGAATGTGAAACATTTTATGATCGACGATTATGGTTAAATCCCGCTTTTCCAGTTGGACGGTCATGATTTTATTTGATAAAAAAAGTAATGATGACTGTGCCGCCTTAGTCAAATCTCAGACTAATATAACCTTTAGAAGTTAGGTGATACGTCATGCATTAAATGCAAAAGCAGTTTCAGCAAAGTTGTGTGGAATGTCGTGTAATTAATGAAAACGATTTTAATAAATAACATTCGCTAAAGCAATAAATGCGATGCTGAACTGATATCATAAAACCTTTTTATGCTGAGTTGACTACTGGAAGAGATATGCAAACCTGTCAACTGAACATTGTAGTCAGCTAATACCTCGTGTAGATGGTTGCGGAATCTCTGACTGAACGAATTCAGCATAGAACGAGTGTTCCCCCTTACTGAGGACACTCCATCTGAAACGCTTACTGAGTGAAGTCAGTAGGTTCCAGGAGACCGAGCTCTACTGAAAGATATCTGAATCTAGCTTCAGCTAGAGGCTTGGTCAGTATATCAGCCCTCTGAATGTCAGTATGGATTTTCTCAAATCTGACGTCCTTCATCTCGACATGATCGCGAATGAAGTGATGTCGAATGTCCATGTGCTTGCATCTTGTATGTAGAACAGGATTCTGCGAGATGGCAATGGCACTAGTACTGTCACAGTAGATTGACACTTCATTCTTAATTACATCGTAGTCGCGTAATTGTTGTTGAAGCCAAAGGATCTGGGCGCAACAACTTCCGGCAGCCATGTATTCAACTTCAGTAGTGGATGTGGCTACTGAATGCTGTTTCTTGGAGAACCATGAAATTATCTTCCTGCCGAGGAACTGACACGTTCCTGAAGTTGATTTTCGGTCGAGAGCCTGCATAGTCAGCATCAGTATAGTTAGTTAATTCAAAATTATCATCTGCTGGATACCATAACCCTCTGTCAAGTGTGGCTTTGAGATAGCGGAGAATCTTCTTTCCTGAATCCATATGGCTCAGCTTGGGATTCGCCTGAAATCGAACAAAAACACATACAACATAAGTTATGTCAGATCGACTAGCAGTTAGATATAATAATGAACCAATTAAAGCACGATAGTCAGTAGAAGTTACTGATACTCCCTCTTTATCAAGATCGATCTCAAAGTTTGTGTTCATAGGGATTCTGACTGGTTTGCTGAACTCCCAACTGAATTTCTTGATAAGTTCCTTAGGGTATTTGGCTTGATTGATGAATATCCCTCTCTCAGTTTGTTTAACTTGAACTCCAAGAAAGAAATTCATCTCGCCCATCATTGACATTTCGAACTTATCTTTCACCATCATCTCAAATTTTTGACACATGGTCACATTCTGAGATCCGAAGATGATGCCATCCACGTAGACTTGCACTATAAGAATATCATCATTCAGTCTAATACTGAATAATGTTCGGTCTACGGTGGCTTTGTGAAAACCTTTATGAAGGAGGAAATCTGAAAGGGTATCATACCAAGCCCTGGGTGCTTGTTTTAACCCATACAGTGTTTTCCTGAGTCTGTATACTTGGTGTCCCTGCTGAAAGCTGGGAGGCTACTCTACGTATACCTTTTCCTTCAGTACGGCATTCAGAAATGCACACTTCACATCCATCTGATATACCTTGAATCTTTGATGTGAGGCGTATGCGAGGAAAATACGAATAGCTTCCAGTCTTGCAACTGGGGCAAACATTTCATCGAAGTCTATTCCCTGAGCTTGACAGTAGCTTTTGGCGACTAGATGAGCTTTGTTTCTAACTATAATGTTGTTTTCGTCTCGCTTGTTCTTGAAGACCTATTTTGTTCTTATGACATGTTGATGTCGGGGTCTGTCGACAAGCTCCCAAACCTCGTTACGTATGAACTATTTTAGCTCCTCTTGCATCGATCCAGTCAGCGTCGTTCAATGCCTCCTCAATATTATGAGGTTCTTCAGTAGATAGGAAGCAGGAGTACAGTGCACTCTCGCATTATCTGAGATTAGCTCTGGTCTGAACGCCTGCTGAAGGTTCACCAATAATAAGCTCCGCAGAGTGAGTATCTAACCATGAACGTCGTTTCCTTATCTCTTCTTCTGAAACAGATTCAGTACAAACAATAAGAGTGTTAAGCATTTCAATAGTACTGTTTTAAAACTGAAGAAGTTTAGTAACAAGTTGAGGTTCTACTGAATCGTCCACTGAAGGGGTGTTTGATTCAACAACATTATTTGTTCCCCCTGAGTTAGTGCATTCATTGGTGGTCTCAGTACCTACTTGGGTATCTTCATCGACCAATACCTGGGATTGATTCTGTTCAGTAGAATCAATCTTCTCAGCTACATTTATAGTGGATTGATTTTGAATATCTTCTGCTGAATCATCATCCCAACACTGGTGAATCATTTATGAATCTTCGTTTATGTTTATATTCTGTAGCTTCTGGCTTACATCTTCAGAATCTGAGTTGCTTCTGTTCCTGTTCTCAGTAGCAAACTCGTTAAAAACCATATGAGGACTTTCCTCCACGCAAAGGGTCCGGAGGTTGAAAACCCTAAAAGCTTTACTGACCAAGGAGTATCCTAAGAACAATCCTTGGTCAGATTTGCTATCAAAAGTTCTCAGCTGATCCTTCCCATTATTGTGGATGAAACAAGAACAACCAAAAATATGGAAATAAGATATAGAAGCTATTCTTCCGTTTCATAATTCATAAGGCGTCTTCATGTGCTTCTTTGTCAGTAAGGATTGATTCTGAGTGTAACATGCCGTGTTTGTGGCTTCTGCCCAGAACTTCAGTGGTAGTCCGGAATCTGCAATTAAGGTCCTTGCTGCTTCGTTTAGTGTTCTGTTTTTCCGCTCAGCAAGACCATTGTCCTTCTCATGTTCGTGTTGTGGACGTCTCATGTTCTATTCCTTCAGTATTGCAGTATTCCTTGACCAGTGAGTTTAGAAACTCAGTACCTCTGTCGAACGGATCTTCGAATCTTGGTGTCCTTCTTGACACTCGAGTCTCTTCAGTAGCCTCGGTAAGGTTGTCTTGACATCAGACTTGTTGGCAATGAAAAGTACCCACGTGTATCTGGAATAATCATCAATGACCACCAGTGTGTACTTCTTGCCTCTGATCGTCACAGGGGAAACTGGCCCAAAAAGGTCCATGTGAAGTAGCTGAAGGATTCCATTAATAGATAGTAACAGAATTGAAGGATAACTTTTCTTTGTTTGCTTTCCCTTCAGGCAGGCTTCTCACTCTTCTTCCTTTTTGTAAGCTCGCTTGGGGAGTCCCCTGACAAGATATCCATTTGCTAGTTTGTTCAGCACCTTAAAGTTGAGATGATTGAGTCTTTTGTGCCACAACTACTCAGTTTTGTCTTCGTTCCGTGCTATCAAACAAGATTCAAGCTCCACGGATTTCCAGTTTGCAACGTATATGTTCTTCTTCCGTGTTCCTGATAACACTGTTTTAACTGTGGATTTGTCAAGTAAATCATAAAAATCAGTGTCAAATATCACTCTTTTATTATTATCACAGAATTGACTAACAGAGAGGAGGTTATGTTGGAGCCCTTCAACATAATATATTTTTGGAACTATAGTGGTTCCAATATTCAGTGTTCCATGTCCTCTCCTGTAGCCTTTGGCATTGTCGCCAAACTCTATTCTTGGTCCTTCATCTGTGATGTAATCTATCAGCAGTGTCTTTTGGTACGTCATATGTCTGGAACATCAGCTATCTACGTACCATGGGTCTTTTTGTACTTGCAAAACAGAAAATCACACTTAGGTACCCTTTATGTTTCCTTTGGGTCCTTAGGAGTTTGTGGTTTAGCAATCTAAATATGTCTGACTACTTTTGTAGTCTCAGATAACTTCCTTCCTGACACGTCAACATACTTCACTAAAGGGCTTAGTGTTGTTGACTCTTTCTGCTTCAGAGGTTCAGTGGTCCTGATCTTTTGCTTGGGTGGACTTTTGACCTTCTGAGCTGATTCAGTGGCTTTTGTCTTGATCTTGGGTGCCTTCTTGACTATTGACTCATAGTAATAACTGTCGTACTGAGCTGGGTGAGTCAAAGTTAGAGGCCCATGTTGATTTGCCCATCTTAATGAAGTTTCCCCTTACTTATGACTGGGAGGTTGTGAGCGAGATCTTCCAGACTTCTGGTAGGTGGGATGAGGTACATTCACCTTTTGTTTGCCTTTTGTCAAGGGTTTCTAGTATTTTGAAATTTCAGTGCTCCCTTTGACAAACCTATTAGTAAGCTTTGCTGCTAAATTTTGTGGAGCTGAGGTTGAAGCATCATAAGTGTTGTAGCCTAACCCTTCCTTATGAGTTACAGGCCTTTGACTTGTAAGCATGGCTTCGAGCTTCTTCTCTGCTCCTAAAAATCTATTTGTAAGTAGAACTTTCTAGACGTCATCACTCTTCTGGAGAGCTTCGTGTTGTGCCTGTAGTTCTGAATATTCCTTCTTCAGTAGACCTAGTTCAGTGACTTTCGTCGCCAAGTCTTTGGTCAGTGCTGAGATCAGTCCTTCTTACTGCTGAGACTGTGTCATCAGAGATTCATTCTCCTCTTTCAGTCTCTTGGCAAGCTAAGCCGACTCAGAACCATCCTGATAAGACTTCGAAAGTCTCTCATTCTTAGCTCTTAGGAGATCCATCTCCTGAAGTGTCTTACTGAAGTCCAAGCTCAACCTAATCTGCTCATCTAATAAGGCTTCGTAGGGCAGTGCAGATTCTGGATGATCACCTGCAGTAGATTGTCTAGTGTGTGTTCATGGTGGAGAGGGTACATAATTTACATAGGGGTTTACCTCATCCTGTTCTCCGGCCATGAGACACTTTTCATTTTCTTTAGCTTCTATTGCGATGTATGAGACTTCATGATCAGATGAGTCCATGAAGTTCTCTGCCTCTTCAGAATTATCTGAAAGCTCTCCAGCAATGAATACTTGGCGCTTTTTGGCGAACTTCTCCCTTCGAGCTTGTCGCGTAGCTCTCTCAGCTGCACTCAGCTCTGGACACTCGTACTGGTAGTGCCCATCTTTCTTGCAGTTGTAACATGAAGAGGGTCTGCTTGATTTATGTTCAGACTTTTCAGGCTTGGAAGCAGATTCTTCATTCCTGCATTCAGAGAGTTTTTGGTTATGATCTCCTTTAGAAGATGAATCATACTTACCTTGGGATTTCAGATAGGATTTCTTCAGTTTGATCCTCCTATCCTTCTCTCTCTGGTACTTAAGGGCCAGCAGAGCATACCGTTCAGCCAAGGTTCCTTCAGTAGGAATCGAGACTGAGCTTGTTGAAGTTGTTGGAGTTCTGACTGATGCATTTAGAGCATGATCATGTGTAGTGTCAGCTCCATCCCTTATCTTGTGAGGTAGACTGAACTCTAACTCCTTTGCCTTCAATTCAGAAAATATATGGTCAGTAGAAACAGAATCAAGGTCAGAGTGTCGAAGGTACGTGGTGAATGAACTCCAGCATCCTTCAGGAAATGCCCGCAGTATCTTCTGGTTCATCTCACTGTTCGAGAGTGTCTTTCGTAGCCCGTTGATTGTGTTCATTATGCTTGTGAATATGTCATTTAGATCTTCAATTCCCTCATTGGGCATGAGGGTGAGTCTCTCAAGATTCTGGAGCTCTAGCGTTAGATTGTTATTCTTGATCTTTTGAGTCGCCGACTTAGTAATGTCAGTGCATCCCAGAGTTCTTTCGCGGACTTGCAGTCCTGAACCCTGCCTGGATAAGAATCACTTAGAGTTGTTAGAATAGCATTACGTGCAACTCTATCTAGATTATGAAGCTTCTTCTCTTTAAGGGTGTAGTCAGATTTGTTCTTGGCGATCATCTCCCTTGTTTCAGATCTACCTTCCTCAATGAATTTAACTCTGTTAAGGCGAGGAATGATAAGACCAGTTTCCAGGACATCAGACATGCTGTCATGTGGTGAGGTTAGATGCGCCCCCATTGTCACGCGCCATACGCCATAGTTCTCTACTGAGAACATGGGTACCATCCGAATCCCTAACATGTCAGACATAATGCACAATTTATGGGTTAAGGATGTATGAAGAGATGTATGCTGTGAAAAATGTTTTCAAGGGATCAGTTCAAGTAGACTAGTTTCAGACAACAAGAGTCAAAAGAACTCGTGCTCTGATACCAATTGTTGGTCCCGAGTCAAACGTTCAGGTGTAGGGGGGGGAGGAGGGGTGAATACACATGAAAACCTTTTTCAAACTCAAATGCAAACAGTCCGATAGACGGAAGATGTCAGCACACCAAGCAAGCTGTTCTTAATCGCGTAGACAAAGTGACTGAAGGTGCTAAGCTCTGCTAGCTGACTTAATGTCAGAATTCAGTAGCATTCAGCAGCATGCGGAATGTGTAGGCCCGATTAAGTTTGTTTGAAAACGTTTGTTTATCAGATCAGTTTCAGTAGATTAGTGCAACGTTTTAAGCATGTACTGAAAATGTTGTTGTATGATTTGTAAATATATTTTCATTATGAACAGTTAAACAATACAACAGTTAATGACACAGTAGTTTTTAAAGTGGTTCGGATACGCAAGATCCTATGTCTACTGTCCTGAATAAGGCAGGAAACTATTTTATTGTACTGAGTTAGTCTCAGTTAGTTTGTGCACTAGACAAACTGTAACTTGTAATTATACTGAGCATGTCTCAGTTTACAGGGTCAAGTAGATTGTTTGAATGTATCTCCAACTATGAAGGAGTTCTTAACACTAAGATTAGTTCAATAAATGAACTCCTTTGATCTAAGCTATGGATATTACAATGAGCTTAGGTTAGAGGGTGGGAACAAGAAAGGCTTCTAGAGCGAAAAATAATGAGGAATAATCTTCTGGGTTCGTGTTCTTCACTTGAATATTCGTTTATGAATTCTAGAGCTTGAGTTCCTTGAAAGCTTGGGTTCCCTCGATAGGTCGCTTGTATGTTCGTGTTTGTGCGAATTCGACCTTCCCCCTATTTATAGACGTGAGTTGTGAATAGATCCGTTGGAGACGAACTGTCCATATGTCATTCTATATGTAGCAAACGGCTCCTTTTTGAATTCTGTAGAGTCCCCTTTCTTTATAGGAAAGTGTTTGACTTGTAGCTTTTGTCGGAGACTTTGCCAACTGGCTGCTTGTTGATGAGTGATTTTATATCATCTCATCGTGTTCTTTTTAAGCTTATTTACATCATTTTATATCCATTTTTAACTTTTGTTTTGCTTGGAATTGTATACTTTCGATAGTTTTTGGTTTTGTAGGTTTTTTGCGCGGTTTGAGCATATTTAATGGTATATGGCACCTAAATGAAACAAACCATGACCATTGATACATTTTTGGTAAAGACGGAGTCATTTGGATGAAGAGTGAAGAGGATTTGAAGCCGGATGTTGAAGAAACTGTATTTCGGAGCTCTTGTAACAAGGCAGTTGGGATATCGCGTGGAAGACAAATCTAACGATCTTAGAATCCGATCTCCATTATCCATATCGTACTTCTATTTGTTAGGAACATTGTGGAAATGTTTCGTGATGATCCAACGGTTATTGTGTTTTTCCCAAAACTGGTCAGTGTAGAAAATTGCAGTCGGGAGTGATCTGGCCGAAGCAGTCGTACCGCGGTCCCGACTGTTCTGACCCAAAAATTGTTTTATCCATGGGGGTCAGACCGCGGTCCGCCTTTTGTGCTGGACCACGGTCCTCGTCTGTTTAGGCCCTGAATCATTTTTTCTCGGCCCGAAACGTATATAAACCCTTCCGAACTTCTTTTCTTCGAACGACACACATATATTTTCGACTTCTTCCACACTCCAAAGGAGAGAAACACCCAAGGCATCCCTCCCTTGAAGATTTAAGATGAAGATTGAAGATCACAACCCGAGAACCAAGTGCGAGGATCAATCCACTAGATTCTAGGTTGTATTATTTCTTCTCAATTTTGTTCAGGGTTTTTGATATTTGAATTCTATGGATTCTTTTTTGCATATCTTGTGATTGTTTTCATACGAATATGAGTGGCTAATCCCTTGTGTGGGGGTTTAGCAGGACCTATATTTTTGATTAATTGATTCAAACCCTAGTTTTTGAATGAATGATTTTTTTTTGTTTCTTAATTGTTGACTTGTTTTTTATTTCTCTATGATTCTTTAATGTGACTGACCATCATCTTAGATAATTGTAGAGAATATAGGTAATAGGTAATACGGCGGATCATACCCGGTTATTTATTTAGACTTGCAATTAGGTGTCTAGATTGTCACAATTGGTTTGGGATAGTTTAGATGCTTCTTTAAATCCTTGAGCATGATACGATCCTTAGGTTCATGATACAATCACTTGATTGATCCTTAGGATTATAAGTTAGAGATATCCCGCCATCATACGGAATCCCTAGAGCCTCAGTGGATGAACCAACAAAATAAATTCATAAATGCTAGCTAGAGAATGAGAATGAATCGATTATCTTAGACGTTGAAACCATAGTCATTAATCCACTATGTTTTAATTTTACTTGCTCTTTTACTTTCTTGCTATTTTAATTCCGTAGTTTAGAATAAACCAAACTCAGTTTAGGACCAAGTAGATAGTGAAATAATTAGGATAATTAGAACCCAGTTGAGTCCTTATGTGATCGACCTCAGGAGTTGCTAGATTAGGTATTACACCGATTCGTGCACTTCAGAGAATTATAATTTGTTCATCAAGTAATTGGCGTCGTTGCCGGGGACTCGGTCGTTTTGATTATTCTTTTTACTAGATGTTTTTTTTTTAGATTTTATTTTTAAGTTTGTTTCTACTTCTTCCGTTTTTTTTAGTGCGTCAAATCTTACTCTTTGAGTTTTCTGTAGGTTTATGCATGGTAGAAGGTCGCAACATCATGAACTTGCACCTTTTATCGATAACATACACAGAGTGGGGACTCACGTTATGAGGGAAGAACCAGAAGACAAAATTGAAATACGATCAGTCCGTTTCACGGAGGATGTCTGCTGAACTGATTCAGTAGACAAAACAAGTTGATCTTGATCGCTCGGACAGAGTGACTGACAGTACTGAGGTCTGCTAGCTGACTAAGGTTAGAATTCAGAATTGTTCAGCAGAGGTCCAGTAGCGTGCGGAAAAGTGTAGGCCCGATTCAGTTTGTTTCAAAAACGTCTGTTTATTAAATCCGTTCATTAGATTAGTGCGATGTTTTAGCTTTTAACGGAAATTTAGTTGTATGATTTTTGCAAGAATATTCTCAGTATGAGCAGTTAATCAATGCAATAAATAAACAACACAACAGTTTTTAAAGTGGTTCGGATACACAAGATCCTACGTCCACTCGTCCTTAACAACACATGACACTATTTTATTATACTGAGTTAGTCTCAGTTAGTTTGTACGATGGACAAACTTTTACTTGTGATTATACTGAGCAAGTCTCAGTTTACAGGGTCAAACAAAGATGTTTGAATGTATCTCCAACTAAGAAGGAGTTATTAATAGTAAGAACAGTTCAACAAATGAACTCCTTCGGTTTAAGCTAAGAATATGACAATGAGCTTAAGTGTTAGAGGGTGAGAACTTGGAAGGCTTCTAGAGTGAAGAACAAAGAGGATATATCAACTCTGGGTTCGTGAACTTCACTTGAATAAACGATAAGTGTTCTAGAGCTTGTTGCTTGAAAGCTTGAGTTATCGTATGGTCGCGTATGTGATCGTGTAGTGCGACTTTGAAGATCACAACCTTCCCTCTATTTATATGCAAGTGTGAATAGATCTGTTGGAGATAAACTGTTCACACGTCACTCTATAACTAGGTAGCAAACGGCTTCTTTTCGAATTCTGTAGAGTTCCCTTACTTTTCTGGAAAGTGGGTTGACTTGCAGCTTTATGTCGAAGACTTGCCAGTTGGTTGTTTGTCATTAGTCGAGGTACACAAAGTGGTTGGGACACTTGCAGACTTCAAGGTTGATACTGAAGCAGACTTTCCTCAGTTGTACAACCTCAGACCACTCTAATGGAATGACAATGAAGTCCACTGTCAGTCAAAGAAACTAATAGGTTGTTGCTGAGTCTGACCAACAAATTCAGTAGTATACTCCTATTGAGTTCAACTCTACTGAAGGTCAAGACTCGGAGTTCAGTAAACTGCTCTTGCTGAGTCCAGTTCTACTAACTCCTAAACACCTTTCAGTATGCTGCTCCTACTAAGTCCAGCACTACTAAATCTTCACTCCATGGCATTGCGGCGGATAGTCTACTGAAGAGCAGCAAACGAAACTACTGAGCCAGAACCATACTGAAGACGAGTCTGGTGAGTCTGAAAAACTCAAAGACAAGGCGTTACAAATACAAGGGAATGGTTCACCAATCAACATAGGGTTTTGGGATCAGTCAAATCACTAACAACTAAACAACAGCTCAATCATCTCCCAACATTGCTCCACAACCAACTCTATTTGTTTTATTATCACATTGGCAGTGGACAGGTGCCTTTGAAGCTGAAGAACTTCCAGACGCTTGACTCGTTTATGAGTGGAGGAAATCTGATGATGAGTCACATCAAGAATCTAAGAAGATGGTGCGGAAGTTGCAGGTTCAGATTCTGGCGGCTGAGGCTGAGAGGGATCAGCTCCTGCAGATACATCTGGATCTGAGTCATCCTTAGCAGTTGCAAAGAATCGCCATCCTGCCTAGACATAAGAGTCCTTATTGATTGAGCAAAGATTTATTCATTGTGAAGATCATCAGGAAGATTGAAGAGCAGCATAGCTTGAAGAAGTTGTTCTTCTTTGATGAAACCTTCCGCGGTGTAAGTCTGGAAGATGGTCTGCTGCTCATCAGTCCAAAGAGATCTCAGATTTAGCATCATCTGAGCACGAGCAACAATCTCCAATACATCTTTGTTATCAACGACCACAGACACCAGCTTCAGAACTTTATCAATCACTCCGACCTTAGTTAGAAGTTGCTTGCCGAGCGTCTGAGTATCAGTATCTGGGTCAAATTCCACATCTTCTAAATCTGATGGTTCTTCCAGCATGTCTTCCACGGTCCCAACATCCATGAGATGGAAGAATTTAGGAACGGTTAAGGGCGGGAAGTCAGCATTCAGGAATAGATGAACATCATCCAAATCCAGATCGATTCATCTGTAGATGCGGATGTCTGCTGAGTGGAAATGATAGGCTCCTCGGAGATAGGGTGATTGCCAGCAACCTTGTCGGTTAAGAGAGGGGAGCTTGATATTTCAATGATCTTCGGCTCTGTTGATGTTGGAGGAGAGGCCGAAACCAGTGCAGTCTCTACTAGTTCAGTCGGTCGATCAGAGGTTGATGGGAGAATACCTTCAGGCTGAAGATACTCGGAGCTGATAATGAGTTTCTCCAACTGAGTGACATCCAATTCGACAGACTCAATGCTTGATGGACATTCAGATCGGGCAGGTGCCTCGGTATGATGCCTCTCTTAGTTTACAAAATTTTGGTTGGTGTGGAGCTGACTGAAACAAGAGTGGTGATGCAACTTGCGGAGGTCATGCATCTATCTTGTTGCACTACTAGAAAATGTTCTGGTGAAGGTCAATGAGTTTGTCTACCCAGCTGACTTCTATGTCATCAACACCAATGATGAAAGGATAAAAGCGACGACGGGGGTACTTCTGGGCCGACCCTTACTAGACACAATTAGAGCCATTATTAAGGTGCATGAAGGCATGATTTGAATGTCCTGGAATGGAGAACAATGCACACACAATGTCTATTATGTAATGAAACTGCCTGCAGATATTGAGAATGTCAACACTCCCCTGATCAAAGATCATGCGGATAATAAGTTTATACAAGACAAGGTGGAGCCAACTATTGCGCTAGAAATTACCCAGTTGAAAATCTCATGGGATGAGTGACATTGAAGTGAAGGAAGCTGTGATGAACTTATATGCACAACCAACAGTTGAGGCATGTGTCAACAGTGTAACTGGCCTGCCTCAAGACCAGATTTCAGAGAAGCCATTACCATCCATCATCCAACCACCTCAACTGGAGCTCAAACCTCTCCCTACTCATCTGAAGTATGCATACTTTTGGAGAAGTATACACCGCCGATAATAATCGCAGTGATCGACCCGGGAAGAAGAATCTATATCCGATCTCACTCGCAAAAAGCATAAAACCGCTATTGGGTGAACCTTGGCGCACATCACTAGAATCGGCCCGGATGTCCGCATGGATCATATTCTGATGGAGCGCAACAACAAACCAAGTAGAGACCCCAATGCAAGCTGAACCGTAATATGAGGGAAGTTGTTCACAAAGAAATTCTAAAGTTACTATCAATGGGGATCATCTACCCTACTTTAGATAGCAAGTGGGTCAGTTCTGTGCATGTGGTTCCTAAGAAAGGAGAAATTCAGCTAGTGGAGTATGAAAAGAAAGAGTTTGTCCAAACATTCCCAGTCACTAGGTGGCGTATGTGTATTGTGTTGGAATTTTGTATACTGCAAGCAACTTTTATGCTTGTATACAATGTTATTCCTATCCACGGTTTGTTTTCCTATCTGATTATTTATATTTGCACATGTCAAGTCATATTATCTTGTACAAAAATTAGATTGTGTAGTGTATTGTAGATCGCAGAAGACTACACAATTGGTTGACCTAACAAGATATAAATATATATCACAGTTGAGACAACTTTAGGACGAGTTGTCAGTTTAAGCTGCAGTTTAGATAAAAAGTATTTTATCTTGGCTACTTGTCTATTCTGGTATACTTAAGATGGTGTATTGACGGATCACAGTGAGATGTGTTCTCCTAACTGATCTGAGTGTTGAACCAAAGATCTCTATGACTTAGCTGGTCTTAAGCTTGATAAGACTTCAGCTGAATGCATTTGACTAACTATCACTTTGACCTACTATGGTGAACGTCATCGCGATCGGATCTACGTATCTTGGGTATTAGTAGTCATTTGTGACTCAGGTTGGTTGTCTGTATCTTGCAACCGTGTCCCCGATAATAGGATTGATAATATCCCCTGAGGAGTTCGAAAAGATTAGCACACTAAACCCTGCAGGTTGATTAAGTTCATGTGTGTTAATAAGGTCAAGTAGTACTACTCAAGAATATAATAAGAGGTTAATTAATTCAAACTGTCAATAGGCTTAATTGATTAACGGATATTTCTATTTTAAATACGGGGATCAATTAAATCTAAAATGCAAGCTCATGCTCAAATTAGGATAAAAGGGTAAGTCAGCACAGATTCTCTAGTGGAATGAATCTGTGATTATTAATTAATTTTGCTCTGAGCTGAGCATAGAAAATTAATTAATTTGAGGCTCTGCTTTATTTCTTGTATTGGATCCATGGTCTGGTCCACATTAATGCCAAGTATTTATTTCACGCTCTCTCGGGATTATGAAGGGATTAATGAATTTTTTACATTACTTAATAATGTGGTTATTATTTATCTGGAATTATTTGGCTGGGTCGATTATTTGATAAATAATAAGTACCTCAATTATTAATTAATTAATTAATGGGTTTGGTGTTTGAAGCCCATTAGGAATTAATTAGTTAATGAGCTTGGTGTATATAATAAGGTATTACGTTATTATTGGAACATACACAATTCATAAACCACACTACAAACACATACGTTCAACGTGAGCGCAAGAGAGAGTTGTGATTTTCAATGCTTCTCCAGTTCTTCATCCATACGAAGGGAATGCAGGCATCGATACACAGATCAGAAGAACCGTACGCGAGCAAATCAAAGCGTGGGTTAAGGATGCAATTATTGAATTCCTAACTCCTTCATATTGATTATAGCAAGCTTAACAATTCGACTCGAAAGGATCATTTCCCCCTGCCTTTCATTGACCAGATATTGGAAAGGCTGGTAGGGCAAACATATTTTTGCTTTCTAGATGGGTACATCGGATATTTTCAAATACATGTTAGTCATGACGATCAAGAGAAAGCGACATTCACATGCCTGTTTGGAACATATGCATATAGAAGGATGACATTCAGGTTGTGTAACGCCCCAGGGACATTTCAGAGATGCAGGATGAGCATCTTTTCAGATATGATCGGTAAGTGCATTGAAGTCTTCATTGATGACTTCATAGTTTATGAGAATTCTTTGGTAAGCTGTCGAGCAGCTTTTTAGACCAGGTGCTCGCCAGATGTGTTGAAAAGAATCTCGTGCTCAACCACGAGAAATGTCACTTTATGGTCATGGAGGGTATTGTACTTGGCCAAATTGTCTCATAAAAGGGAATTGCAGTTTGACAAGGCAAAGGTGGACCTGCTTGCAATGGCTTGCCATATCCGCGAAATCGCGCGTTCAAAATAATGCCGTTCTTGGGCACGCATGCTTCTATCGGAGATTTATAAAGGATACCTTGGGCATGCAGGCTTCTACCGGAGGTTTAAAAGGACTTCGGCAAAATTGCTCAACCACTGACTAAGTTACTGCAGTTGGACATGTCGTTTGAAATAACTGACACCTGCAAAGAGGCTTTTAATTTGCTGAAGGCCAAGTCAACATCCGCTCCGATCATGCAAGCACCAAATTGGGACTTGTTATTTGAGCTCATGTGTGACGCCAACGATTATGCAGTTGGTGCAGTTCTTGGCAGAGCTGGGCAAGGAGAACCTTGTCAGTTATTATGCTTCCAAGTCTCTTTACCCTGCCCAGTCTAATTACACGACAACTGAGAAAGAGCTTCTGGCCATTGTCTTTGTCTTTGAGAAGTTCAGATCATACTTACTAGGATCCAAGATTATTGTTCACACAGATCATTCAACACTGAAGTACTTACTGTCAAAGGCAGAGTCCAAGCCAAGGCTAATCTTGTGGATAATGCTTCTCCAAGAATTCGACTGGGAAGTCAAGGATAAGAACAGAATGCCCAACAAAGTTGCTGATTTTTTAGCAGAATTCCTATAACTGCTGATGGAATCCAAATATGTGAGACTTTCCCATAGGAGCACTTGTATGAGATCAAGGAAGTCAGCATCATCTACCTGCCCATGCACAGCTCAAACCTCAATGCAGAAGTTTGTAAAGCAGTGGGTAAGGTCCTTCGGTATGCTTTCATTATTAACTATTTAACCACCAAGAGAACCCCACATGGAATCACACGAGCACAATCTCTCAAGCTGAAGAGCGATTCAAAATATTGCTTCTGGGATGAGCCCTACATGTGGGGAGTTGGCGTAGACCAAGTCATCCGGAGATGTGTGCCTGAGGAAGAGCAGAGCAGTATTCTCAACCACTGCCATTCCTTAGCATGTGGTAGCCACTTTGGAGCAAAGGTATTGGATAATGGTTTCTTTTGGCCTTCTATTACTAGTGATTCTTATGTGTTTTGTAAGAGCTGCCCTCACTGCCAAATGACTGAGAACATCTCTCATAGAGATGAAATGCCCCAAGTTCCGATAAGATTTTGCAAAATCTTTGACGTATGGGGTATGGATTCTATGGTACCTTTCGCCACTTCATTTGATAACCTTTATATTTTTCTCGCTGTGGACTATGTGTCAAAATGGATGGAGAGGAAGGCCACCTGAACTAATGATCCAAAGTTTTTTTTTTATTCTTGAAATCCAACATCTTTAGTAGATTCTAAGTGCCAGAGCTATTATAAGTGTTCAGGGGACACACTTATACAACAAAACAATCGAGGCCCTAATGAAGAAGTATGGGGACCAACACCGCCTCTTCACACCATACCATCCACAGTCGAATAGGCAGGTAGAAGTATCCAATCGCGAAGTGAAGGGGATCTTTGCGAACACGGTGAATCCCTCCCGGAAGGATTGGATTGCAAGGCTTGATGATGCATTGTAGGCTTATAGAACTGCTTACAAGACTCCAATCGGGATGTCCCCATACCGGTTAGTATTCGGAAAGATGTGCCATCTGCTTGTGGAGATTGAGCACAAGGCCTTCTCGACAGTCAAACAAACAAATATGCAACCCTCAAAGTGTGAGGAGGAAAGGAAATTTCAACTCCAACAGTTGGTAGAGTGAGAATCGAAGCCTATGATGTTGCAAGCTGGTACAAGGACCGTGCAAAATTCTGACATGATGAAAACATAAGGGGAAAAACTTTCCAGGTTGGACAATTGGTCTTACTGTTTCAATCCAGGCTGACGCTTATGCATGGGAAGTTGCAGTCACGCTGGATAAGGTTGTTTAGGGTCACAACCACTTGCCAAAATGGTGTTGTTGAAATTATGGGCCTCTCCTCTGAGAAGGCATTCAAAGTGAATGAACACCATTTAAAGATTTATCATGATCCATCTGAGATACTGCAGTGGAGAGCCTCGGTCTCTTCCGTGTTCCATCATCAAAGTGATTGCTCAAGGCAATGTCTAGCCAAAGATGTGAAAGAAAGGAGACCGGAGGGAGGCATCCCTCATATTTTGTCATTTTGTACATATTTGTGATTTTTGTTGTCTGCCCAGGGAGGGACGTCTATTTACTGTTGCTATTTTTTGTTATTATTATATTGTCTGTGTCTAACGGTCATGTAGAGGGACCGAAATGCAATTCTAAAAGGTGGAGACCCTACTCAGTAGGACTCGGGAGTCAGAGTGTAATATTCAGAATTTGAGGGATTGATGTGCAGGCGTCGATTCAACTTTCTTGCGCCCCTAGGGCAGCAATTTAACCCCCCCCTTATATCAGAATTACTCCTCCCTCACTTCTCCCGCCTAGATCTTGAACTCTTTCCTTTGCCCCTCTCCGATACAGTTCTCCGCCCAGCCTACACAGTAACTGCCACCGCAATTGCTCCGCAAATGTTGCCCAATTTGCAAGCAGCTACTTCTCACTGACGATTCCAGGGGTTATCCACCACCGCTGAGGCAAGTTCCTCCACCCTCCAGCCTGCAGAGTCACCGGAACACCCCCAACAACCGGCTGCAAAGGAAGCGTACTACGACGCCAGCGAAGTAGCCCCTGCATACCTCCCAACCCTACTGATGGGGCCAAATGTTGATGAAGAAGAGTCATTCGACCTCCACATCCATAGCTTCGACCCCAACTGCTTTGAGGAAGGCCAAAAGTGGGAATTTCAGGACGCCCGATGTATAGTCGACATAACCACCAAGGCCGATGTGGACTCTCTGCTTGAGTTCGATGATCCTTTAGTCAAAGGGACGTGCACCGTGAGGAAAAGCGTTGCTCCCAAGGTAAATTCTATGACCCCTCTCTTTGTGAAGAACTTGGTGTGAAAGAGGAATTTGAGGGGTATTTTCACACTTTGGGCTGAGATTGGTTGCTGCAGTTAGAACCCCTTGACACCTAAGAACAATTTGTCAAGGAATTTTCATGTTCATTTTAGTTTGAGGAGGTAGAAATTGTGCCGTCGAAATGCATTTCCTTCTATGAGCATAATACCTGGTTTAAGTTGTCATTGACTGAATTTAACTATTGCTTAGGCATAATACCCTCCCCCTACATGTTGTCTGAGTCTTATATGTATGCCTTGCTTGGAATCCCACCTGATATGGAAGAACATGTGCCTGCCCAAGAAATAAGGGAGACTTTGATCCCAGGGAGCGGTATACCCTTTCAAACATCCAAAATTGATGCTTACCCTATCCAGAACTGAGTCCTCCGCATGGCCCATATGTGCATCACTTATAACCTAAATGGCCTATCCACATCCTACTCCAAGATCTCCTACGAAGAACTGTTTTTTATGTATTGCATGCTTAATAGTATTAAACTCGATCTAGGGTATTGGATTGCCCATGCCTTTGCTGATATCTACACCAACCGCACCCGCCACTTCACTCTGTCTCATCTATCTGGTCAGTTCTTCCACCGCCATTTCCAGTTGTATAGTACCCACCTTTTAAAGCGAGTCAAGCCAGCCACTCTGTTTTCCATCAGGAACCTTGAATATTCAAAAATAGTTAACATTGATGGCGAGATTCTTCTGTGGGAGAAAAAACCCCGAACACTTATGTGGCTGCAGGTTCTTCAATTCCTCGAACTAGGAAGGCGGTTGCTGGACCATCATCCTCTCGGTCCAGGGAAGTGGACACAGAGCTCCTACGCACATTGCAGGAGTAGAGGCGACTATGTAGAGGCAACTTGAGCACTGAATGGGACAAAAGGCAAGCGCGCGGCTAAGCCGCGCAATCGGTTATTAGTTTCAACTCACTCCCCCTTATTTTTTTGTTTTTATTTTTTATTTTGTTCTTTCATGTCTGTCCCCCCCCCTCTAAAGTGTGAGGAGGGTGTGTGTTTGTTTTTGTTGCTGTCTGTCCCAAGTTCTCCTTTACTCTCTGCATGCTTAAGGGCAAGCATGGTCTTAAAGTATGAGGAGGGGTACTTTTGTATTGCCTCTTTTATGCTCGAACACTAAGTTTTGTCTACATGAGGACAATCAGGGCTCTAAAGTGTGCGGAGGGGTATTTTTAATTTTTAGTTGTTTATTTGTGTGTAAGCATGCAATATTTTACCCAGTTTTGCTATGTGTTGGGATATGTGATGTCCAACATCCTTCCAGCTACGCGGTGTTGGGTTGTGTGATGCCCGGCACCACGCCCCTACGTGGTGGAGCAGCGTTCAAATTGTAACCGTGGCGCTGACTGCTACGCAATGAGGAATAAAATTTGCGCCCACACCACCAGTAAATTGCTTTTGGCGTAGTGGTAAGCGCTTGAGGTCCAATAGTTGGTATCAGAGCAGGTCACGGGTTCGAATCCCCTTGAGCACGCTGCAGCTAGCAGGTGTTTGGGGGGGGATTGTTGGGATATGTGATGCCTAACATCCTTCCAGCTACGCGGTGTTGGGTTATGTGATGCCCGACACCACGCCCCTGCGTGGCGGAGCAGCATAACCGTGGCGTTGACTGCTACGTAATGAGGAATAAAAGTTGTGCCCTCACCACCAGGAATTGCTTTTAGCATAGTGGTAAGCGCTTGAGGTCCAACACTATGTATTATGATTACCCCCTGCCCTAATTAAACTTCACTAAATAGTTAGGATTAAGCCTACAAGGGGGCACTCCCCACTTATTTCTTTTTGAGAGAGTATATGTCACAAATTCGTCATATTAACATACCATGTGCACCATATGATTAAAGGCACTAGGGATAACCTTAATTCTGGTCTGAGTTCATACATAACCCTTACCCAAGTATCCCCTAGTGAACAAATTTGAGCATTGACCTATTCATTCAATCAGTCAGTAAATATTAGCCATTACCCATTTTTAGACTTTCTCTTAGCCATGTTGTGTATATATGCTTATGTGCTCTCTGCCCAATTGATGAAATCAAAGAAATGTCTTGAAACCGCCTATTTAGAGGGGTAAATTGTAGTTTGGGAGATTGGGAAGAATATAAATGTCACACAACTTCAGCAGCAAAAGGAGAAAAAGATTAAAAATCAAAGAAAAAATGATACTTGAAACACAAAAGAAAAGAAAAGAAAAAATATGATGCACTTAGAAAAAGAAAAAGAAGGGGAAGGAAGAAAATAAAAGAAAGAAATATCTATTATATTCCCCAGTTGCTTGTCAAAAAACTCCCTGCCCTATATCAAATCTTTATTCCTCCACTTACTTGTACAAGTTGATGGTACTTTGCATATTTTTCATAACAATTGATGCACAATTGAATGAGCCTAGGACCTTAAGGATCCCACCTTTGCAAGATCATTTCATGGTCCTTAGTCATATTACAACCCAAGAGAAAAAGACATTTTATATGGTGCTAATTGGTTGACTTAATATGGTGAGTGCTTGTACTTAGGCTTATATGAGTGGATGTTCGGACTAGTGTAGTTGAGTGTTGAGTGAAACGTGAGGATGACTCAGTGCCTACTGTGTTTTGACCTAGCTGATTTTCCAAACCTTGTTGATACATGCTTCTTGCGTGAGATCTCACTTTGATGTGCTTTATGTTGTTTGTCGGGTGCTATTATTTACATGTGTAAGGTCTGATTTTGCTTGGCAGCATGTTGCCTTTGTCTTTTGTGTGTGTCCGCATCTTGTTTTTGTTGTGGTTCTTTTTCCTTCTTTGAGTCAGTTTGTGTGAGTCATGTTGGGAGGAGTGGAAACCAAGCAACATCCGTGCTTAGAGATTCTCTTCATACTTGAGGGCAAGTATTTCTTAAATGTGAGGAGGTTGATAAGCAAGTATTTGTTGCTTTTATATTACTGTTATTACGTATTTTTGTCTTGTGTTTATCCGTGTAGGAAGTGGGAAAAGGCAAAAAGATGCTAGATATGATCTAAGTGCAGATACGAAGTTGCATGAATGCAAGGGTGTGAATTCAGGAGAATTTGGGCCAGAATTTAAAGAACTGAGCAGATTTGGGCTCCTCCAATTGAGCCAGCATTATTGGGCCGACGAAAGGGATTAAATGATAAAATGAAGAGGCCTAGCCCATTAATTTGGAAGGAAGATGGCATGAAAGTTGATACTTGAAGCAAAAGATTGTTAAGCTGCAAAAGGAAGATAGAGCAGAAAGTACAGTAGCAAGACAACTTTTCCTACCACCAACCGCCCAGCAGGGCAAGGGCTTCCTAAAATAGTAATTGTCTTCCCAAAACTTTTCCTCAACAAGTCAAATCTGTCTCAGTTACATTAAATTCTTGGAGAGGCTCAAGGAAAGACCCATGTGATGGAAAAGACAATATCTTTTGAACTTATTATATTTTGGTTATGTAATAGTAAATAGAGAGATCTCTCAACAACTCTTAGAACATATCACTTTAGACTACTTCCTCTCTCTAGTTGAGATTTCTCTCTCTACTTCAAAAACACTCTCTAGTTTTAGTTAATGTTCTTCATCCTTCGAGTTCAAGAAGTTATTGTTCTTTAATTCTCTCCCAGCTCAAACATTTACATTTCGAAGATCTGCCTCAATAATGTTTTCTTTTTCTGCTCTGTTGCTCTCATTTAATTTTGCACGGTTATTTCGCTCATTTAAGGATTTCAGAAGTTATTGCTCTCCCAGTTAGTTTTTATGCATTTAAGATGTTTTTCTCTTGCATGTTAACTTGCTTTCTTGTTTTAAATATGTGTAGCTAAACCCTAGATTCGGCTAGGGCAGTGAAACACCCGATCCTTGCCTTCCATGAGATCTTAATAGGCTTAAAATTGGTTAACTAAGTGTTTCTAGTCATATCTGTGTAGATGCTTGCTTAGGATAGCAGAGGATTGATCACCCTAGGTTACCTTGGCTGGTGTTGAAGAGATAGGGCAGATAGTTGGGTTATTTGCATGCTCAACATGGATAACTTTGCTAGTTCGGTTTCTTGGATCATAATGCTCCTTAGTTTAGATCAATGCAATGTTCAACATGGTAGATCGAAACTAGGATAGGGAGTAGGTTAATGATCAACGTTCCTTCTACATTTCAAGAATAAGATTTAAGTGCATCCGTCCTCAACACGACACCTTAGCTGGGCAACCTTACATAACCGGTTAATCTTAGAATCGAGGATTGGAGGCCGATCAGTGGGGATCTGCCCAAAGCCGAGTTGCTTTTATTAATTGTTTGTATAACCTGTTTAATTATGCAGTTTTTGATTTATTGTGTAGTGTTAATTAAATCTAATGTTTATGGTGGTTACTAACCAAACCCTTTTTCGGTCTTTAGAGATAAACTGCTTAAATCTACCCATTCTCTGTGGATTCGATCCCTGCTTACTCAATGTGCTAGTATTATTCTAGTTATCTGTCGCAGGTGTATATTATACATTATTTTTGTATCGATCTCGACAAGTCGATTAAGTGGCATTTGTTTTTAACGATAGTGACATTTATTGAGTATCATTTTTTTAGGAAAAAAATGTCATTTGTTTAGAACAAAAATGTCATTTGTATTGAACAAAAGTTTTATTTATTGAGTATCAATTGTTTAGGAAAAGAAAAGTTTCATTTGTTTATTACAAAAGTGTCGTTTAAAAATTATAGGAAATACATGCACACCGAAAATCAAATTATAGCCTCCATAACTTGCATAATATATTAAGAGCATAAACCAATACCAAAATGGATGTAATTCAGCAAAGAAACACCATAAGCAATAGGAACAACGAGAACAAGAATATTTACGTAGAAAACTCCCTTCAATGTGAAGAGGTAAAAATCACGAGACTCTTAGGTCTAGAACCACAAATCAGAAAACAAAGACATAAAATGTCCACAAAACCAGCAACAAAATTCCAAATATTATATAACTCAAAATCTAACATTTAGAATTACAACTTGATGGAAAATAATAAAAAAATTGAATGATCCCAAACACATATTGATAGATGAACCAATATGATGTAATTGATTAGCTTTAGCTCAGTCTGAACATCTATAGACAGATTGATTATTTTATTCAGACTAGGTTAGTTCAGGTTAGGTTCGCTTAGTCTTACAAGAACTTTCTGAATTAGTCTTTACAAGCTGAATACTCCAAACAGAATTGAACGATGGATCGAATAATTCATCCAAATCTTATATGTAGAATCCTGATGAATTGACTAAGTACGAGGCATGAACTTCAAAGTAGATGGTGAATGGAGGAAAGACAACTACCAAATCAACGTTGACCAATACGAGACTGGTATATCAGCCCTAGTTTCGGGGAAAGAACAGTACCACAGTGCTTTATTGAAGAAGCACATAGAACGCGGCGCGTGTCAATGCATTCAATGCAGAAGACCGTTGTTAGCACGGAGCCAACAGAAAGTCGATCTTCGTTCAACAGATCTCTTCCTAGCTGGCCTATACATACAAAAGTCCTCTTATCCTTGAGAGGTTAACGGAATTTCACGAGCTCAAAGTATACAACACTCAAAGCAAGAACAAGTTCATATCGTTCACACATCTTACTGTTTCATTGCTAGAAATTCCAATCCGTTCATATTCCAAGTGATCTCTCATTCCTATCACAAGCTTGGAATCAAGAGTGTTTAAGACTCTTGTTACGTTGAACAGTCTAAACCACAACCTAATAATCTTGATAGTTGATTGTTTGGTAGTTTGATAGTTTGTTAGATTGATAGATTATTTGTAACTGATCTGTTCGCGACAGTCTTCGAGTATCCTTAGTGGATATCTGCTGAAGCATAAAAATGGAGGATCTTGTGTATCCGAACCACTATAACTCCATATCATGTCCATTACATTTTGCACTCTTTATCAGCTTACTGTTTTCATTCACTTTTCACGTATAATTGTTGCATTGAAAAGTTGTTTTAAAAAGGGCCCTACACTATTCCGCACTCACTGACCCACTCAACCTTAGTCAGTATTCAATCTTATCCAAAAATCAAGCAAGTTCTTGGAATCGGGTGTATTCCCTCGCCCCCCCCCCCCCAATATACCTAAGTTCATACTGGGACCTACACAATTCCTTTAGTCAGAATATAGAACGACGTGTCTTCTAACACCAGTTAAATTTCAGACTGATCGGGCAACGTATAAGTCTCCGAAATTGTACAAGTCTGTAGACTCCTCGGCGACTTGGTTGTGACGATGGATGAACGGAGCGGGAGCAATCACGGCGGCGGCGATGGATGAACGGATGAATTAATGAAGAACGAGAGAGATCTATTTTTGTATTGAGATGCATAGAGAAAAAGAGGCGTTGTCCAGGAGAAATGAATAGGACGTGAAACTAATATTTTGCATAATCTATAAATATGTATATCTTAGATTTGGGTCACTTATGAAAGTAAGGGCGTACAAACATAGCAGCCGCATATTCCTCATCATGAAACTTGTATGCCCCATGTTTTCTGATGATGCACTTCAGTTGATGAAAATTAAAGTGGGGTTTGGAGTACTTTTTTGTTGGGATTTGATTCTAATTTTTTCTTGTGAAAATTAAGATAATATATCTTAAATTCTAGATTGATCTATCTAAGTAGATATGCTTGCTACACTATTTTTATGTATCCATGTTATGTTGTTTGAGCTTGATGCTATATATGATTCATGTTTCTTGGTATATATTACTCCCTCCGTCCCGCTCCATGTGACACACTTTCTATTTCGGGCGTCCCGTCTCAAGTGACACACTTCCAAAAATAGAAATAATTTTTAAAAAAAATCATAAATTTTCTCCTACTTTATCAATTCTCTCTCCTACTTTTTCATTTATCTTTCCTACTTTAATCATTTATCTCTCTTATTTTATTATTTCTCTTTCCTACTTTATCAATTACTCTCTCACAATCTCACTCATCTTCTCTCTCTTACTTTATCATAAAACTTCTCTCTCATACTTTATCTTCCACCTTCTTAATTCCCGTGCCGGAAACAATTTTGTCTCATGAGCTGGGACGGAGGGAGTATAATATTGTTTTGAATTCACTTCCTTTCATTATTTTGATGGATTCACAAAATGAAATGGGATAAAACAAGCATTTTTTGAGAAAGGATGAGGAATAAACTTTGCTAAATTGTTTAATGAAACTAAGTGTAAACCCATGTTGCTAAAAAGACCGAACATATGATGAATGAGGTCCATCCTGGTTTTGGGTTGCTAGCAGACCCTCATATTGAGTCCAAAGTGAAATGGTTTAGAGAAAAGTCATGTTAAGCAAAACATCTGTTTTTCAATAGAATGACGAGAAAAAAAATAGTGCAATGTGAAAGATAGGTATATGACGATTGCGAAGTGATTTTTCTTCCATGAATTGTGATTAGTAACATTTTGATTTAGTTTCTTATATTATTTTTGTAGACATGTCCTAAAGCAAACGGATTGTGTAATGTGTCTTTTCCTTTTCTCGATGAGTTAGATCTTATTTTTGGTGTTGATAGAGCCAATCGGAAAAGGTGTGAGCTCCCAACTATTTTCGTAGATAATATGGAAAAAACGTATCAACTAACATAAATTTTATTCGCAAGTTTACGAATTTAGTCATATTGTAGTAATAAATCTTGAAAGACCAAGGTCGAACCATAGGGACAACGATTTCCTCTACCTAAATCTTATTCTAATAACATAAAACAAGTAACCAATTTGTAATAATTATGATTAAAGCTAGAAACACTAAAATAAGATAAATGCGAATGAGAATAAACTAGGGTTGTCGGGCTATGATTATATATAAATCCAGTCAACCTATTGATTATGTTATTCAACTATTCTACGACATGTACCCTATTATATCTTAGAAAATCTCTCGAGTTGAATAAGACGTGCTTGTATAAATGCTATACCTACTCTCGTGATATAGAAATTAAACAACCCATTTCAATCATAGGTATTGACCATGCTATATCCTTATTAGCCTACTTTCGTGACTATTCTCGAATATATTATACTATCTATTGCACGAATCAATCTCAAAGGTTACAAGAAATTAATTCCAAAGAGCACATACATGTTGGCCAAACATATACATGTAATGAACACAAGATAGTAGAATTCGGAAATTGAAGAACATGAGCCAATAAAAGTTAAAATTCATCCACAATCATAAGCAATCCTAATGCCTAGGAAAGGGAATAAGCCACAAGACATAATTAATAAAACACAAGAGAATTTGAGTACAAGCATAGAAATGAGAGGATAAAAATACTTCTCAATCTCAAAATCAAATCTTCTTCAAAGATTACTTCATTTTCCGAAGGTTGCAAATGGTTTTTCCCACAAGAAGTGTTGATCATGATTTCTCCAAATCCTTACCCCTTCTGAACTGTCGAACACCGCCCTCTTTTTCACCGCTTCCTTTTGTTTTTCAACTCCCATCCCAAAAACTGCCATGGACAATCTGCTAACTCCCTTAGGAATGAAAACATTAATTTTGACTCAATTAATGAGAATAAAAGTACCAATAATTAAAATCAGTCTGCTAGTCTCTTTTCTGTCTATTTTTCCACATAGCTCGACTTTGTATCCGACTTTGTTCCATCATTGTTCTATGTTGGTTTTGTTTTTGATTTCTTCACTTCTTAACACAAAGTTGTGCACTTCCTCAAATGCTTATTAAATTCCAATAATTGCAAATATAAGTAGCAATCATGTTCAAAAGTGAAATATTTTGATATAATTACAACTCAAAACCAACATCAAACAATACTAAAAATGCACCCTATCGATGATGATGTTGAATTTAGTGTTGACGATGCTTCAATGAATGATGATTTTGAAGAAGTTCGGCGTCCTAGTGAGAAATAAAAGACACGAAGTGCGTGATGGGAAAGGGAAAGCAAGGATGCGAACAAACACGCACTCGGAGGAGCTTAATTATCTTAAATGTATGACTTCTGATTTTGCAAGTTTTATTAACAACATTAGCAATAATCTTGAAAGCATCGCAGCAACCATGAGTAACAACTACCAACTTGAGCTTAAGGCAACTAACGAAGTGCAAGCTTCTCGAAGGGTGTATGGATATGAGTTAGTGGTCGTTTAGATCATTGCTAGGGGGTACTTAGAGCTCGACTCAGTAGTTGCGTTGAAACTGACGTCAGTAGTTCTTGTACTTAGCACATATTGTAATATTCGTTATTGGAGGAAATTGTAGAGATTCTGAATGTCATCGCTATAGAACTGAAGATCCCAAAACCGGTCATGAACCCAATTAGTGTTTGAACTATGATGATGTAATAGGCTAGACTCGTTCTTATCATTATTGATTATTTTGTCTAAGTCCTGTAAGGGGTGTTGTTGGTCTGAACTTCAGTAGAGAAGTTAAATTCCAGAACCCCAAGTCATCAGTTCGTAGAGCTCATGTCTTTAGAGTCATCCGCTGACTATCCTCAGTAGAAGAATTCTTTCAGCAGACCTCAGATGAAGACTCAGTAAGATCTTTGATCTACTGAATTTGTGAAGAGCTTATGTCTTCAGAGTCACCAGCTGTCTATCCTCAGTAGAAGATCCTTATCAGCAGACTCAGATGAAGAAATCAGTATGATCGGTCCAGATATACTGAGCTCATGCAACTCAGTTGCAAGTCCGATAAGGAAACAACTGCCCGACTCTTATCTTTAGCTTAGAACCTTCGAAGGAGTTCACTTTTCTGTGAATTGTTCTTATTGTAAAAATTCCTTCATTGTTGGAGAACATCTCCTCCCCTTCAAACTTCGGTTTGATTTGTAATAGTCGCTAAGGACTATAACTTAGAAGGGTCTGTCCAGCGTACAGATTCCTTGCTGAGGCTTGCTCAGATTAATCAACAAGAACTCCTGTTCTGCAGGATTGTGGACGTAAGATCTTGCGTATCCGAACCACGTTAAAAACTGCTTGTGTTATTTATTGTTTTATTGCATTGTGCTCAAACTCATTTACAAACTCATCCTTTGCATAAAACGTACTTAAAAAGTACACCAGCCAAAATAATTTTGGTTTGCGAAAAAACACGCTTTCAAATAGATGAAGTCTTACGGGCCCCACACTTATCCGCACTATATTCAGCGACTGAACTCTTTATACTAACTCAAGTCATTAGAACAGACTCAGCAGTTGATACACCTGACCCGCGATTAGAAGGTTCTTATATGACACTGTTCATTCAGTTCGACAGCTCAGCTCAACTGACCTTCGCGTTTGAGAAAAGAAACTTGCAATCAGGTGTATTCACCCCCCCCCCCTCTACACCTGATACTCGTCTCCAGACCAACAATGGGGTTTGGCGAAGGAGATGGTTGAGTAAAGCTCAAGGATTTAGAGAAGCAAATTTGATCGGAGCGAGCCCAAGTGTTATAGATATTTTTTATTCCCTTGATTTCATCGAGTCAAAGAAAGAACATGTCCTTGAGCTTTTTAATATTGAGCCATCTTCCTAAGTTTGATTAGATTATGTTCGATTTAATCATGTTTGATGATTTAGGTTTGTTTAAATTTTTATTTAAATTTATGTAAGAAAATATCTTTTTATGTTTAAGTATATTTTCTTATCTATTAATTTTATTTTTTATGTTTCAAAATATTATAATATCTAATAAAATATAATATTTTGAGTACTAATTTATTTAATAAACTAATTAGATTGATTCAGTTCCTTCACTCAAACCAAGCAAGTATTGGAATCAACTTCATTGCTGATGCAATCAAACAATTGTTTTCAAGAATCATTCTTTCATTCCATATCTCCACAAATGATTTCTAATTCTAATTCAATTCCTTTCTGTCAATTAAATGGGATCTAACCACTATATGATCTAATGAGGACTTCCTACCAACAACATGTAGCGTAGTTGATATTCTCATTTCTTCGTAAGTGATTGCTCGAGAGTTGATCTAGTAGTTGATTCCCGTTAGGATCGATTTAAATTAATAATATATATCTCATGAGGACCTCTTGTGTATGTCTCTATGTCCATATGAGTGAGAGAGAGTGAGAATTTTATCTTCCTATATTAATTTAAGGCCAACCTTAAATGGTGCTACCAAATAACCTAAATTAAAGGCCACGCCACGTCTCGTATTGGACGGTTAAATCGCATCTACTTTTTTACTTCATTATAGTTTGTAATTTTTTATATTGTCTTTATATTATTAAAATTAAATACGGAAAGTTAAAAGTGTTGTACATAATCATTCGGAACTTATCGAATCTAAAATATTCAATGATAAGATGAAGAGTGCATATAAAACCTAATTTCTAAGTAGAGTAGGAGTCTTCATTTAATTTACTCATTTATATGAGTATATCTATGTATATGTGGATTTGATGCAAACACACATTTACGTAGAAAATAGAAATCATGCATAATCTTTATACTTTATGTGTATTTCTTTAATTTTTTACCTATAAAATCTTATAATTTTATAATTTTGTCCTTTTGCACATAACATATAAGAATTATGCATAAGAAATATTCTAAAATATATTCAATCAAATCATTGGACGAATAAATGAATGATACAAATTGATTCTTAGTTCTATGCAAAATGCGGTTCCTACCTGATTTACACCTTTTCTTTATATATATATATATAACAAACAATATTCACTTTTTATTTATTTAATAAAAGGCAAATGTTTTTTCCTTCTATTTTTATTTATGACAAAGTTCTACTTCATAATCATTAATTTAATTAATTAATTGTCTCACGAGATCCTAAAAATACTTAATTACTCCTTTCATCCCATAGAAATTGTTTTGTTTTTCTTTTTGGACGGTCTCATAGAAAGTGTCATGTTTCTAAAAAAAACGAACAATGTGTGGACCAAAGTTAACAATTCAAAAGTTAAACAACACACCACACAATACAAGTTTCTTAATCTCTGTGCCCCATAGAAAGATGACATTTTCTATGAGATAGAATGAATATAAGTGTATTCAGCCACAAATCAATTAAGATCATCTATTACACGGGTATATACGTTACCATCCATTTACATGTTAGATTAAAAAAATTCATAAATTGTGAATCTTTTTATTTTTAATATTTCTTAAATCATTTAGTAAACTTAATAGTTAATAGATCTTTTGCAAATAAGAACTTTCATGAAAATTAATATATACTAAAACTTAAAAGAAAAAGAGCAAATATATATACCCGATTTTTTAGTCTAATTTCTAAAATGGATAAGTTCAATCATTTAACTGACTGTTTGAATCCTCCAATATCACTACAAATATGGACTCACAGCATCCTTCACACCACCAAACAAATCTATATCTTGTCTAACGTGTACCTGCGAGAGAGAGAGAGAGAGAGGATGGAGTGGGTGTTGTCAATGGCGATGCTGATACTAGTGTTATTCCTCTGCTTTTTATCCAAAGTCTTCTACGAAACCATATCATGCTACTGGTTCACTCCAAGACGCATCAAGAAGATAATGGAGAAACAAGGCGTCCGTGGCCCTAAACCCAGATTCCTACTCGGAAACATCCTGGAAATGGCCGCCCTCGTCTCCAAATCCACCGCTCGTGACATGGATTCCATCCACCACGACGTCGTTTCCCGCCTCCTCCCCCATCTCATCGTCTGGTCCAAAACCTACGGTACATATATACTTACTTACATATATTATACATATATGTTGCTGAATCTGACGTAATCTGACGTAGGAAAACGGTTTATATTTTGGAACGGAGTGGAGCCGCGGATGTGCCTAATGGAAACCGATCTGATCAAGGAGCTGCTGTCGAAATACAGCAGCATTTCTGGCAAATCATGGTTTCAGCAACAAGGATCGAAGAATTTCATCGGCCGCGGCCTCTTGATGGCCAACGGCGACGACTGGTACCACCAACGCCACATCGTCGCGCCGGCCTTCATGGGGGATAAGCTCAAGGTTTAGTTTCTTAATTTATTCATTCTCATTCGAATTAGGGATTTTTTTATTGAACTTTTTAGGGTTTGCAGAGCTATGCAGGTTACATGGTGGATTGCACTAAGCAGATGTTGAAATCGCTCGAAATCGAGATCGGAAACGGCCGATCGGAATTCGAAATAGGAGAATACATGACTCGCCTCACTGCTGATATCATCTCACGGACCGAATTCGACACCAATTACGAAAAGGGGAAGGAGATATTCAACCTATTGACAGTTCTTCAAAACCTCAGCGCTCGAGCGACGCGGCATTTGTGGTTTCCCGGTAGCAGGTTCTTCCCGAACAAGTACAACAGAGAGATAAAGTCGTTGAAGAGCGAGGTGGAGAGGCTGCTGATGGAGATCATACAGAGCCGGAAGGACTGCGTCGAGATCGGGAGGAGCGGATCGTACGGGAACGATCTACTGGGAATGCTGCTGAACGAGATGCAGAAGAAGAAGTCGGGGAGTGGATTCAGCTTGAATTTGCAGGTTATAATGGATGAGTGCAAGACCTTCTTCTTCGCCGGCCACGACACGACGGCACTGCTGCTGACGTGGACGGTGATGCTGCTCGCCACCAATCCGGACTGGCAGGAGAGAGTTAGAGATGAGGTTAAACGAGTTTGCGATGGCGACCAGCCTTCCGTCGAACACCTCTCCAAGCTCACTTCGGTAAGAAAATTAATTATCCACAACGTTTTTAATACAATTGAATGACTGATCGTAAAATATCTTATTATTTTATGTATATATTATGGATATTATGTGATAAAGATGCAGTCTATATATATGGATCTCATTCTTTGACTATTATTTTTAAGTAGAACGAAATCTGGTCGTTGTACATTTTTTGGATTAGGTTCTTGTTTGTAGAAATTAAAAACTTTAATCACATTCAAAAAAAAAAAAATTTAGTTGATTATTTGAGAAAATAGTATATAGTACAATAAAAAATGTGAAAATATTAGAAAATCGTTTTATGTGCTAATTAAATTGTTTATATTATGATTTAATTAAGTGGGAATAAATAAAGGTAGCTAATTTAGTTGTGTATATTTTATAGTTACCCTTATAAAAATATAAGTTTTATAGTTATCCTTATACTGCATTGCCGGAAATACCATTAATAAAATTGACTTAAGTACCACTTACATATGTAATATCTAAGTGCTGGGCATAGTTGTAGGAATATCGAAAAAGTGGTTAAAAAATTATAATTTTATTAAAATGACTATAAAACTTATTTATGTACTCAAATTGGCTAGCCGTGCATTTTTCTCTGTAGTTAATTTAAAGTAATACAGGTGTTACTTTGACTTCTCTTGTTTGCAAGTTTTTCAATTGATTTCTTATAGTACTTTATTAGTTAAAAATCAGATTCTCGTGCCAGAAATTTAGTTAAAATCAAGTCTTCTTGCTACCTTTTTCTAGTTGTATACAATACAGGGAACTTGATTAATTTTTTTATATTAACTTAATTAAATTAAAAAGGAGTACATAAAATAGAAAATCTCCAATTCTACTTGTTTTTCAGTTGAGCATGGTGATCAACGAGTCACTGAGGTTGTACCCGCCAGCTTCGCTCCTTCCCCGCATGGCATTTGAAGACATAAAACTCGGCGATCTGCTGATTCCGAAAGGGCTTTCGATATGGATCCCCGTTCTGGCAATTCATCACAGTGAAGAAATCTGGGGAAAAGATGCAAACGAGTTCAACCCGGAGCGATTCGCCACGAAATCATTCGCTCGCCACTTCATACCTTTTGCAGCTGGGCCGAGGAACTGTGTAGGTCAAGGGTTTGCTCTGATGGAGGCCAAGATCATATTAGCAATGCTGGTGTCGAAATTCAGGTTCAAGATTTCAGAGAATTATCGTCATGCTCCAGTAGTTGTGCTCACTATGAAACCTAAGCATGGAGTTCAAGTACGCTTGGAGCCCTTGAATGATCCATGATAATTTTTAGATTTTTAGGGTTAGTTTTGGGGTACGCAATTTTTTTTTTTTTTTTTTTGTGGACGAGAAAATTTGAAACCTCAATCGAGTTTGCTCTTTTATGTAATATGATTTGATGTTTCTTTTCATTACGACATATAATGGTTTCCTGAATAACATATGTTTGTAGAACTTTCGATTTTTTTTTCCGGTTGATTTATTGAAAATATAATCAATATATAAAAAGTATTCGTGACAATGGGCACTTGTATTCGCGAAAAAGAAATAAATAATAATGGAGGCATGGCGCACTGAATTAATCCAGTGAGATAGACTTGATTTAAAAAACTTTGATGAGATTGAAAATTATGATATTTGACATATTAAAATGAGACATTGAAAACTTGTTTTTATTTTCAACCAGATCAACACCCGTGCTACGAACGGATAAATCTTGAATATAATGAGTGATTATCAACAAATATTAGTTATATCATATATTTATTATTAATACCATTACTTTGTTATATAAAAAAACTCTCATTTTTATTACGCTGCTATTTTTTATGTCATTATATAAAGAGAAGGACTAATGTGCATCATGTTGCACATGCAACATGATTCAATTATCAATTTTGACCCGATTTGACCGAGTTTGACCCGATTTTCTACTTTATTAAAAAAAAATTAAATCTTTCATCTCTCTCCCGTCTCCTCCCCTCCCCACTACCCCCTTTCTCACTCTCCTCTCTTTCTCTTTCTCTCTGCATCTCACCCCTCTCTCTCTCTCTCTCTCTCTCTCTCTCTCTCTCTTTCTCTCTCTCTCTCTCTCTCTCCACTCCCCTCTCTCTCTTTCTCACTCCCCCCTCTCTCTCTCTCCACAGTCCTCCTTGTCTCCGCCGCCGTCACTCCGCCTCCGATCTCTCCGCCTCGCTCTCTCCGATGAGGACTCGCCAGAAACCGGAGATAAATTAGAATACGAGGAGTTTTGTGGCCGTGAATTGAAGGCTGGACTGCAGAGCCTCACAATGGAAAGTGGTGCTGATTCCCCCCTCTTGCTTTCGAACTCGGATTGCGATTCACAACGGTAGAGTATAGCAATGGTATTTCCTACATTTCCATCACGTAGTGGCTTTTGGATGGTAATTGTTTATTTTTTCTATATCTTGGATAAGCCCTTCAATCTGCTAGTTAGATGAAGCTCAAAGGTGACCTCAAACCATATGAGATGCAGTAGGTTTTGTAAAACCCTCTAGAGAAATGAATGAATACACGGACTTGATTGTTGACTACTACGAATAGTCTTATCCTTTACACAAGCTTTCCTAATAATCGTTTAATGCTAGTACACTACATGATTAGTCGAACAGAGTATGGCACCATCTCTTTTGGTGTTTATGAGATTCTAATACAAATGTCATTGTGTACTCTTTAAGAACCATTGAAATTCTTTACTACTTATCTTTTAAGGATAGTTTCGTTTGTACTGGATTGTATGTGGTAATGTGCATTTTTCGAACTGATTCGAATGTGTTGCTTTTACTTATATTTCTTCTTTTATCGTACTTTTTAATCGTATTATTGTCTATTGATTTGAGAGTGGGAAGGGAATTATATGATTTTCTTATGAACAGAGGCAACTATTAAATATGTTGTTCCACTCTTATCTACTATGATTAAACAAACACTCTGCTCGTCATTGACATGTTCTTTTATCGTGATTGACACGCACAATAGAGACAATTGACACTCTGTTCTTTATTGTGAATTATGGCTTAAACAGACACTCTGGTCATCATTGCCACTTTCTTTTGTCATAATTGACACAAATAACACAGACAATTGACACTCTGCTCTCTACTGTAAATTATGGCTTAAATAGACAATCTGCTGACAAGTTCTTTTGTCATGATTGACACGCACAACAAAGACAATCGACACTTTGCTCTCTATTGTGAATTATGGCTTAAATAGACACTCTGCTCATCATTGACACGTTCTTTTGTCATGTTTGACACGCACAACAGAGACAATTGACACTCTGCTCTCTACTGTGAATTATGACTTAAACAAACACTCTACTCATCATTGACACGTTATTTTATCGTGATTGACACAAACAGCATAGACAATTGATACTTTTTTCATAAATAAATGACACTTTTTTTGAAACAAATCGCATTTTTTTCAAAAATAATTGATAGTCAATAAATGATACTTTATTCAAATACAAATGATATTTTTGTTTGTTATGATTGACACTTTGGATAAAAAACAAATGACACATTTATTCATTACAAATGACACGCCTTACTTATAAAAAAAAACGAAAAAAATAAAAAAATTTGTTTGTTACGATTGACACTTTTGTTTGTTACAATTGATACTTTCGTATGCAAAGAATGACACGTCCTTCCTTAAAATAAATGGGAAAAAACGTTAAAAAAAAATTAAATTTAAAAAAAAATTATTTGTTGCAATTGATACTTTTGTTTGTTACGATTGACACTTCCGTATGCAAAGAGTGACACGTCCGTCCTTAAAATAAAGAGGAAAAAAACATAAAAGATTAAAAAAAATTAAAAAAATAATAAAAATTAAATAAAAAATTAAAAAAAATTAAAAAAAAATAAATAAATAAAAGAATTAATGTTGTCATGCTGACATCAACGGGTCAACACGGGTCAAATCTAGTCAACGGGTCAAATGTGGGTCAAAACGGGTCAAAATTAGGTATTTGGATCATGTTCACACAAGTTTTTGCCTTATATAAAACAAGTCATCGATCCAATAGACATAAACTAAACCTATATATATAATAACTACTAAAGAAAATACGTATAGCAATCTTGATTATGAATAATCTAGTGTATTAATTTTCTCACGGAAGAGTGAATTACATCTAAACATTTCGGAATATGCTGAACGCAAAATATCTTTCAAGAAAAATCCACGGATCGCTTCTTGGAAATGTATTCTTTTACACACGACGATGGAACCAAATTCTTAATATAGACTGTTGGAAAATCGTTTGTAAATTATAATATTTACATATATATTTTGTTATTACGGAAATTTAATTAGCATTAAATGTTAATTTGACTTGGGCAAAATTCAGCCCGTTTAATCGTCTTTTCGAGCCTCGATATATATCCGATTTAAGAATTGAGATATATGACGTCGATCTACATTTCGAGTAGATAATTATAGTGTGCTTAATTTCTCGATTCCGATTTTCGGTGAGTGAGAAATAGTGACTCGAAGTTTGGGGGGACAAAACTAATATGTTACCTAAAGTGAAGAAACTTACCTAGTTCGGGTTTTGGAGAGTTATTACATTAATCAATGTCCCACATTGATTAATGTGTAATGTTTTGTGTGGTATTTAACTCTCTACCATTTAGTAGGAGATAACAAAGTGACATGTGGTGGGCTTGGACCACACATGCTCATGCACGAGCCTTTTCGCCGACCGCCTCACACGCGGCGCGCCGCGCCGCACCGTTCCCGTGTCTGGCCCCGGTCCGTATCCTTGGAATTGGATCTTGGCAATTGGTCCTTCGGGTGGTCCGTGAGCTTGTCCGTTGGACTTGTGCGGACTTGTGTGAATTGGCCCAGTTCAACATTGGTGGCCTGATCCAATTCGTGGTGCAGTGCACTTGCCACACCCAAGCGTAATTTTTAGAAGTCTCTGGAATGAGACTGTTCAAGTGATCTCCACCACTCCAATTACCATACCCACGTTCACCTGCCTTAATGGCACCAACACCCTTTCACCTGGGGGAAGCAGCCTATAAATAGGCAGGTCTTCATTCCATTTGAACACACAACACACAAACAAGCATTCTTAGCTCAAGTCTGCATTCTTAGTTCTAAGTCTCCAGCAGCTCTTGTCCTCGCCAGAAAAGTCTAGTTCGTCGGAGCTCGAAGATCTTGCGGTGCTGCAATCCTCGAGACGCATCGTTTCATCTTTGGGGATGATACGCCAACATCGAGAGCACTACCGGGGCGTATTTCGTCTTGCGGATAGAGGCTATCCTCGACTCGACGGTTTCTTCTATTTGTTTTTCTTTTTTCGACTTACCGGTTTACTTGTAATAGCAGTTTGTAATCCAAGAATCGCAAGACTAAATACCTTACTTAGCTGCTTCAAGTAAACTGAAAAGATGTCTTCCTCAAGTGCTGTCATATCCGACGTTGCCGCCGCCGCTGCTTCTGCCGCCGCCACCAACATTGCCACCGCTGCCGCCATCTCCTCCACCTCTGACGTTGTAGCCTCCTCCGGCAATGTGGTCTCCACCACTCCCAAGCGTAATTTTTGGAAGTCTCTGGAATGAGACTGTTCAAGTGATCTCCACTTCTCCAATTACCATACCCACGTCCACCTGCCTTAATGGCACCAACACCCTTTCACTTGGGGGAAGCAGCCTATAAATAGGCAGGTCTTCATTCCATTTGAACACAGAACACACAAACAAGCATTCTTAGCTCAATTTTGCATTCTTAGCTCTAAGTCTCCAGCAGCTCTTGTCCTCGCCGAAAAATTCCTGTTTGCCAGAGCTCGAAGATCTTGCGGTGCTGCAATCCTCGAGACGTCATCGTTTCATCTTTGGGAACGATACGCCAATATCGAGAGCACTACCGGGGCGTATTTCGTCTTGCGGATAGAGGCTATCCTCGACTCGGTGGTTTCTTCTGTTTGTTTTTCTTTTTCCGACTTACCGGTTTACTTGTAATAGCAGTTTGTAATCCAACAAATACAAGACTAAATATCTTACTTAGCTGCTTCAAGTAAACTGAAAAGATTTCTTCCTCAATGCTACCATCTCCGACGCTGCCGCCGCCGCCACCAACACTGCCACCGCTGCCGCCATCTCCTCCACCTCTGACGTTGTAGCCTCCTCCGGCAATGTGGTCCAGCCGGTGTCTGTCCCAACACCTACTCCGGTTTTTGCTAATCGAACCCTTGCTGCCATGTCCGCTGCCACCGATGCAAGGATAGCACTTAACCGTGCTAATGCCACTAACTCGGCATTCAACTTCAATGATATGTCCTCTGCCTTGCAGAGTAATATCCCCTTTGGGAGTGTGAACCACCATGGTGTGGTGGGGGGTTCGAACCCAACCCTGACGGCACCTGCACTCGTCAAGTGTGTTGCCCGCTGCCGAGAAGCCGGCCAAGTTTGGTGGAGCCGACTTCAAAATATGGCAACAGAAGATGTTGTTCTACTTGACAACATTGGGGTTCACGACCTTGGAAATTGGAGAACGCGCCCGCCCCTCCAAGTGACAACGAAGACAATGTTGAAGTCCGAATAGCCTACAAAAATTGGCTTACTTCGGATTATTTTTTAAAAAATTTCCTGCTTAGTGGACTAGATGATAGTCTATATAGCATGTATGCAAATGTAAGGACCTCCAAGGCTATTTGGGAGGCACTTGAAATGAAATATTGTACTGATGATGCAGGGACTAAGAAGTTTGTAGTCGTCAAGTTTTTGGACTACAAAATGGTGGACTCTCGACCGGTCATGGAGCAACTGTAAGAGTTCCAACTCATTGTCCATGACGTCCATGTCGAAGGGATGCTTTTGCCCGATGCTTTCATTGTGTTAACCGTGATAGAGAAACTTCCCCCGAGCTGGAAGGACTTCAAGAGCTACTTGAAGCACAAGCGAAAGGAAATGATGCTTGAAGACCTTGTTGTCAAGCTCCGCATCGACACCAATATGAGGACTCGAGATGGGAAGGGCAAAGCACCCGTGGAACCAAGAGTCAACCTTGCAGAGAAAGGTGGCAACTCCAACAATGTTAAGAGAGGGCGTCCAAACAGCAACCCCAAAGGGAAGGGCAAGGTGCAAGCCCGCAAATTTGAAGGAGACTGCTACAACTGTGGCAAATCCGGCCACATGTCCAAGGACTGCCGTAAGCCAAAGAAGAAAAGGGCTCGTCAAGCCAACATGTTGGAGATGACTGACGCCGACCTTGAGGCCGTTGTCACCGAAGAAGCAAACGTCGTGGAGAATGAGGGGAAGTGGTATATTGATACCGCTGCCACGGCACATGTTTGTGGTGATCGAAGCCGTTTCACCAAGTACAAGAGTTGCCAAAGGAGGAAGCTCAATATGGGAAATCAAGCCTCATCTGATTTAGTTGGCTATTGTACTGTGGTGTTAAGGTTGAGCTCCGGTAAGAACCTGACTCTTGGAGAGGTGTTGCATGTCCCCGACATCCGGAAGAATCTTGTGTTCGGCTCTGTACTAGTCAAGAGAGGGTTTAGACTAGTTTTTTAGTCTGACAAATTTATCCTGTCAAAATTTGGTATGTTCCTAGGAAAAGGTTACCTGTCTGAGGGCCTTTTCAAATTATCTGTAATGGCAATTCGCCAAGAGCCCCTTTAGGGCAAGAATAATGAGAACGAAGCTACTTCCTCCTACTTGATTGAGTGTTCCAATTTATGGCATTCTAGATTAGGACATGTTAATCTAAATGCGATAAAAAAGATTAGTTAATCTCGATCTATTTAAAGTAAATGAGTTTAACAAAACCAAGTGTGAAGTTTGTGTTGAAGCAAAATTGGCTAAGATGATATTTCATTATGTAGAAAGGAACACAAAACCTCTAGAACTCATTCACACTGACGTATGTGACTTAAAATTTATACAAACTAGAGGTGGGAAAAAGTATTTTATTACTTTTATTGATGACTGCACTAAGTATTGTACTCTTTATCTTTTAAGGAGTAAAGATGAGGCGATTGAAGCTTTTACTAACTTCAAAGCAGAAGTCGAAAACCAACTTGATTGTAAAATCAAAATGGTATAAAGTGATAGAGGTGGAGAGTATGTAGCTCCTTTTGAAGAGTAATGTAAGACAAGTGGTATTATTCATCAAACCACTGTCCCCTATTCGCCTCAATCAAATGGTGTTGCTGAAAGGAAGAAGCGAACTTTAAAGGAGATGATGAACGCTCTGTTGATAAGTTCTGGATTGCCCCAGAACATGTGGGGGGAAGTCGTTTTGACGGCTAACTACTAATTGAACAAAATACCTCTAAAAGGTAGAGATGTTACTCTTTACGAGTTGTGGAAAGGAAGGAAACCTTCCTATAAATACCTCAAAGTGTGGGGGTATTTGGCTAAGGTAGAAGTGCCTTTGCCTAAACAAGTTGCAATCGGACCTAAGACCATCAATTGTATCTTTATAGGATATGCACTGAATAGTAGTGTATATCGGTTTGTCATTCAAAAGTCGGTCGTGCCCGATATGAATGTTGGAACTACTATTGAGTCAAGGAATGCTATATTCTTTGAATATATCTATCATTGTAAAAAGGATGATAAAGTTGAGTCAATCTCTAGTGGTGAAGTAAGAGAAATTGCTAGTAGTTCTAGAAATGTGGGGGTAGAACCCACTACGCGTAAAAGGCAAGCTCCCGATCTTGAAACTTTAGAACCAAGACGTAGCACAAGAGCAAGGGTTGCTAAGGACTTTGGTCCTGATTATGTTGTTTTTCTTTTGGATGAAGAGCCGCGGTCTATTAAAGAGACTCTTTCTAGACCCGGTGGCCCACTTTGGCAAGAAGCCGTCTAAAGTGAAATTGATTCCATCATGCAAAATCACACTTGGGTCTTAGCGGACCTACCTGAAGGTTGCAAGCCCTTAGGATGTAAATGGATCCTAAAAAGAAAGTGTTGGGTGATGATTCAATACTCAGCACTATTGCATATAGTGGGAAATGATTCTGTCTTCCGTACTGACATATACTCAGTAGCCTTGTGCTCTGAACGAGTCTATGAAGATTTGAAGATCCCAAAATCCTATCTTGATCGGTGAACCATTACTTTGTATTTGTTTTTGTCTCTGAGGTTTCAGACTCAGTAGACACTCTGCTCTGGTCAGGCATTCAGTAGCTCATTAGCCTCAGCACCAGAAGTAGAAGACTCAGTATATCTTGGACTCGGCGGGAGCAAGATATACGAAAGGAGTCGGTGGGGAACCGAACTCGACGAGAGTAGTTCACCGTACTCGGAGCTGATCTTCGGTAGAACCAACTCAGCATGTTCACTCTGAATCAGAGATCACACTCATCAACGGCCAGACAGTCTTCTGAACTGTCAGATCTTTTGAAAGTCAATCAGTATAGTCAAATACGAGGATAAGAAGATCAGCTTCAGATCTCCTCGAAGTCTGTTCCGTCTCAACCACTTTCCAAACCTCGGCAAATGACAACACAATTCAGAACAGTTATCTAGTCTGCTGAATTCTTTCAGTACGACACTATCCTGAAAAGGACTGTTTGTGTTTAAGTTGAGAAAATCGGTTTCAGGTGTATTCACCCCTCCCCCCTCTACACCTGAACGTGCTCTCGGGACCAACAGAAAGTATAAGGCTGATGGGTCAATTGACAAATATAAAGTTCGTTTAGTGGTTAATGGTTTTAAGCAAATTGAAGGATATGATTTCTTCGATACTTATTCACCTGTAACGAGGATTACGTCTATCCGTGTGCTTCTCGCGATTGCTGCTTTGCACAATCTTGAGATTTACTAAATGGACGTGAAAACTGCCTTTTTAAATGGAGATTTAGAAGAAGAAATTTATATGGAACAACCTGAAGGGTTTGTAGTACCTGGCTAAGAGCGAAAGGTATGTAAGTTGGTGAAATCCCTATATGGGTTGAAACAAGCACCATTACAATGGCACTTGAAATTCGACGAGGCTATGTTGTCGAATGATTTTAAGATTAATGAATGTGACAAGTGTGTTTACATAAAGAATACAAAGAATGGTTTTGTAATTGTTTGTCTTTATGTAGATGACATGTTAATTATGGAACCTTCAAGTCATAAATGACACCAAGCGTATGCTTAAGAGAACTTATGATATGAAAGATATGGGAGTTGCTGATGTTTTTCTTGGAGTGAAGATTCAAAGAAATCCCAAAGGGATTGTTTTGTCTCAATCTCATTATATTGAGAAAGTACTTAAGAGGTTTAGGGGCCGTTTGGTAAGAATTCGGGAATGGCAATGGTAATGGGTATGATAGTAGGGTGATTGGGTATGGGTATGAGTAATTCCTTTAATGGTGTTTGGCATTTGCTAGTGAATGGGTATGATAACCAAATATGATGTTTGGTTGTACTTAGGCTTCAATGAGAATGAATAATTTTATATAAAAAAATTATGATAATTTTGTGAATATTCTAACATGATAAATAATAATAACAAGAGTCATGTTTTTTTTTATTTTGTGAAATTTAATATAGGAATATTTTAATAAAAAGTACATTATATTTTATTTGATTATTACAAAAAAATTATCTAATATTTTAAAAAATAATTGTAAACGGTGTATTTACTTTTTATTAAATTAAAAACATTTTGATAAATTATGTTTAAATATTTTTAAATAATAATGTTTATTATTTGATAAACATAAGTGTATACTCCCTCCGTCCCATTATTTATGTCCCATTGGGACTGGACACGGTAATTAAGATAGTGGAGATAAATGTGTAAAGTTGTGGTGTAAAAGTATAAAGGAGTGGGGTCCACTTGCTTAGATTGATTGTGGTCCACTCATTTATTTCCTTATTTGGTATGGGACATAAATAATGGGACAACCAAAAAAGGCAAGTGGGACATTAATAATGAGACGGAGGGAGTATATTTTTATAAAGTTATTTGTTTCAAACATAAGTGTATATATTTTTATATTAATGCTAAAATATTTCTAACTAATGATACTTGTTATTTATAAAATTGAAAATATATATTTATATCATTATTATTTTTAAATAATATTACAAAAATAAATTTCAATTTTAAAAAATAATACATAAAATATAATTTTGATACCCATATGGGTATCAAAACTCATACCCACCTATCACTTGGGTTTCAAAAAAATCATTTCCATATGGGTTTGATACCCATAGTAGGGTATCGATACCCGCGTACCAAACACGATATATGGGTATTAAACCCGAGTGATACCCATAGTAGGGTAGGATACCCATGAACCAAACACCCCCTTAATGTCTTTGATAGTGCGCCGGCAAAGACTCCTCTAGAAGTTAATTTTCACTTAAGCAAGAATAGGGGTAATCATGTTGCTCAAGAAGATTATGCTAGAGTCGTTGGTTGTCTTATGTACATCACGAATTGTACGAGGCCTGATCTAGCTTGTCCGGTGAACAAACTAAGTCGCTATACTAGTAATCCTAGTAGAGAGCATTGGAAATCTCTTGTAAGAGTTCTGAGGTATTTGAAATACACTCTTTACTTTGGGCTGCACTACTCGAGACATCCCCCAGTACTTGAAGGGTACTGTGATGCAAATTGGATATCCGACACTGAAGACTCGTTGTCTACTAGTGGTTATGTGTTCACTATAGGGGGAGGAGCTGTGTCATGGAGATTCACGAAACAGACGTGCATAGCCTGATCCACCATGGAATCTGAATTTATTGCTTTAGATAAGGCCGGTGAGGAGGCCGAATGGCTACGTAATTTTCTTGAAGATATTCCATGTTGGACGAAACCCGTGTCACCTGTAATGATTCACTGTGATAGCCAAGCGGTTATTGGTAGGGCAAGGAGTGGGTTGTATAATGGTAAGTCGAGCATATTCGTCGTCGACATAATACCGTAAGACATTTGATCACGAGTGGGGTTATCTCTGTAGACTATGTCAAGTCTATAGATAACCTAGTGGATCCGCTTACTAAGAGTTTGAATCGAGATCAAATGTATAAGCTCGTAGAGGGAATGGGAGTTAAATCCAAAAATTAAAGACGATTATAGTGGATACCCAACCTTCTAGATTGGAGATCCCATGAACTTGGCTCAATGGTGTGTGTATTGTGGTTGGTTACATCAGTTGATTCACTCCTTCCTCAGCATTCGTCGATTGGTGGCGTGGGAAATGGGAATTTCTACCAAAGAGGAGCTCCTATCTATAAAGAAAACTAAGCTATATGAGTCTGTTGATACCACACTCAATCATTCTATTCCCTAAAAGAGCTCGAGAGTGTTGGTGACCTGTCAAGTGGTGAGGTTAAGTCTTTGACTTTTAATGATTCTTGGATGCCTTGAGAAGGTAGAGTATGAAATAGTGGCTCGAAGTTTGGGGGGACAAAACTAGTATATTAAAATAGTGACTTTTAAAAGAGCTCGATTCCGATTTTCGGTGAGTTAGAAATAGTGGCTCGAAGTTTGGGGGGACAAAACTAATATATTACCTAAAGTGAAGAAACTTACCTAATTCGGGTTTTGGAGAGTTATTAATGTTTTGTGTGGTATTTAACTCTCTACCATTTAGTAGGAGATAACAAAGTGACATGTGGTGGGCTTGGGCCACACATGCTCATGCGCGCGAGCCTTTTCGCCGACCGCCTCACACGCGGGCGCGGGCGCGCCGCGCTGCCGTGCCCGGCCGCGGTTCCGGTCTCGGTCCGGTCCGTGTCCTTGGACTTGGACTTGGACTTGGATCTTGGCAGTTGGTCCTTTAGTCCTTTGGGTGGTCCGTGGGCTTGTCCGTTGGACTTGTGTGAACTGGCCCAGTTCAACATTGGTGGTCTGATCCAATTCCTGGTGCAGTGCACCTGCCACACCCAAGCGTAATTTTTGGAAGTCTCTGGAATGAGACTGTTCAAGTGATCTCCACCACACCCACGTCCACCTGCCTTAATGGCACCAACACCCATTCACTTGGGGGAAGCAGCCTATAAATAGGTAGGTCTTCATTCCATTTGAACACACAACACACAAACAAGCATTCTTAGCTCAAGTCTGCATTCTTAGCTCTAAGTCTCCAGCAGCTCTTGTCCTCGCCGGAAAAGTCCAGTTCGCCGGAGCTCGAAGATCTTGCGGTGCTGCAATCCTCGAGACGTCGTCGTTTCATCTTTGGGAACGATACGCCAACACCGAGAGCACTATCGGGGCGTATTTCGTCTTGCGGATAGAGGCTATCCTCGACTCGACGGTTTCTTCTGTTTGTTTTTCTTTTTCCGACTTACCGGTTTACTTGTAATAGCAGTTTGTAATCCAACATAGACTATCAAGCGGTGTTTTAATCTCCATATCAACTCCAGAAATATTAATACTTGAAGAACATAAGGTATTCAATTAAAAATGAAATTACTTTCACGAAAGAAGCAATTAATTTATAATTAATGAATATTCCGACACTTATGCCAACCACAACTCCATGTTTTTTTATTTTTTCTAAATATTTTATACTCCTTCGTGAATGTTCTTTTACTTTTTTTAATTATTTGGGGATTTCCAAATAATTTTTTTGTGATGGATCATTCTAATTTTGTTTTTCAAATTCACGATACTGCCAAATTGTACGGGATATTGGTTGTCGAATCTGGAGAGTATTTTGTTTTAACATCTCATTCGTTTTTATTTAGTTTTTGTTATTACGATCGATCCTCATTTCTCCGTCATTCCATATGCATGGAGTTCAAGTACGATTGGAGCCCTTGAACGATCTACAACAAATTTTGAGTTTTTTAGGGTTAAATTAAGGAGTGCGTAATTTTATTAATTTTTTTTTATTATTATTATTTTTCAATTTGAGGCAAAAAATCTCAATAGAGTTCGATCTTTTATGACATACAATTAAACCTCGATAAAGTAATATTCGATAAAATAAAAATCTCATTAAGATAATAATTTTTCCGGTCCCGATATGAGTCAATGCACTAAAATAATGTTCGATAAAGCAATAACCTCGTTAAATGAATATTTTTTTCGGTCCCAAACTTATTACTTTATCGAGGTTTAACTGTATATGGCTAGATTTCATGAATATATATATATATATATATATATATATATATATATATATATATATTTGAGGAGGTGAACAGTCTGTTATCGTGTGAACGTGTGAACATTGTACTTTAAAGACAAATGTACTGCACTTTAAAGGCAAAGATACTGTATTTTAAAGTGCAGCACTTAAAGTGCAGTATATTTGTCTTTAAGTGCAGTACGTAAAGTGCAGTATATTTACCTTGAAAGTGCAATACGTTTATCTTTAAAGTGCAGTGTTCACACGTTCAAACGATAAGAGTTGTTCACACGGGAACCAATATATATATATATATATAGAGAGAGAGAGAGAGAGAGTGTGTGGATCTAGTGAAAATCCACACTTAACGTGAGAACTGCGAATCATGCATAATCCTTATATAATTTATGCATAATCGTTATATATTTTATGCAAAAAATCCTGAAATTTAATATTTTTAGCATCTGCACAAATGGTATAAGGATTATGCATGGTTCTTAGTTCTCACGAAAAATATAGATTAACACATGATCCATTTCCTATATATATATATATATATATATATAGGAAATGGATATTATGAGAACCAAGTTTCATATGAGATACGAGAACCGATCTCGGTCCTCCATTTCGGCAATCTAAGGCTCTCATTTTTTCTCCAAAACGATTTAAAAATAAAGGAAAAAAGGAGTAAATAAACTCATTAAGGGTAAAAGAGTAAATTTGCCTCTTCTTTTTACCCCCACCACTACAAACCCTCATTTCTTCATTCATCCCAACCGAGCTGCCGAGAGTGAGAAGAGATTGCGCAGCTGGCGAAAAATTTGACTCCAACATATATATTTGAAGTTGATTATTGAAGGTGGGTATCGATTTTTTATGTTTCTTAAGTCATCAATGTTCGTTTTCCTTCTCTATTTCTCCCGATTAATTCCGATTTTGAAAGATTTTTTTTTACGTACTTTTCCGATTTTTTCCGATTTTGAAAGATTTTTTACATTATATGCGAAGTTGAACTAATTGTAATCAATTTGTTTGGGCAATCTAGTATAATATTTGAGAAATGTTTCCTTGTCATTTCATAATATGCTTTTATTTAAGGAAGTTTATATTTACTGCTTTATTGGGTTAAAAATCGAGCTACCTGGTTTGTGTTTTTGAAGAATGAGATGTATGTTTATATGAAGTATTGAATTTTTTTCTTGTAGATTAACAATTATATTTCGTGCATACGTTCGTAAAATGTTCATGCATATCTATTTCTTAGTTTATGCTGATATAGTTACATATTCATGCATTCAGTTTCTGGAATGGTTGAACCTTTTCAATCAATTGTGTCTGTTGAATCTGATGAATCCATTTATATTCCTGATTGCCCGGATGAATTGAAACCGTATGTTGGACGCAAATTTGTTAATCTTGATGAGGCCGAAAATTTCTATAGAGACTACGGAGGTTTGTGCGGTTTTGATATACGTAAGTGGTCGATAAAACGGCATGTTGATGGTTCTATTATGCGTCGATATTTAGTGTGCAGTAGAGAAGGGGAGAAATACTGCGATGTTGATAATATTAATTCGAAGAAAACAAAGCGAAGGTCTAATTCAAAACGGTCATCTTACTTTGCACGCATTGTATTTAAATCTCACCCCGAAGGTTTTGTAGTTGATTTATTTCACGAGGCACACACACATCCTTTGTTATTATCAACTCACAAACAATTCATGAGATACAATCGGACAATGACTTCTGTCCACAAGAATTTCGTCCTTAGTTGTGCGCGTTCTAATGTTGGTCCGATTAGGTCATATAGAATGTTTAGTGAGTTGGTTGGTAGTTATCAGAACATTGGTTGTGATGGAGTAGATTTTAAAAATTTTCACCGTGATCTTCGTATATGCGTTGAGGGTGCGGATGCACAAATGATGTTGGATAAAATGAAGGAAGCTCGTGATAGTAATCCTGATTTTTTTACGAATATTTTACCGACGGAGGGGACAAATTGAAGCGTGTATTTTGGGGCGATGATATATGTATAGGCAATTACAAGATATTTGGAGATTCGTTATCAATGGATGCAACTTATTCAACCAATAGGTACGTGTTTATTCTATTCATCCGATAGGAGTTAGTATAATTTACCAAATTCGATTTCGATTTTATGATTATGTCTCCTTTACATTCATGCTCATATAGAAGTCGTTTTATGCAAACAAAAGAATTAAAATCATAAATTTTTTTTATGCATTTCGGTAATCTTATTTGTTCCTTTCACTTACGTTTATGTATGCATATCTCATTGATAGTTTATGCATACCTTATGTATTTTTAATGCACATATTCTTATATTTTATGCGGATTAATATCATGTATCGATTTCATGCTTATGAATCGTTTCATTCATGCTCATACGAGAATAAATTTTATGCAAATAAAGAATTACAATCTTTTATGCAGTTACGGCATGATATTTGTTCCTTTCACCGGCCTCGACAACCACGGCAAGTGTATTACGTTTGCAGCGGGTTTGTTATCCTCAGAGACAGTGGATTCATATTCTTGGTTACTTAGCCAGTTTCAAGACTTGCATGGGCGGTTGTCCGAAGTTAATAATAACCGATCAAGATCCTTCCGTGAAGATTGCAATGGAGAATGTAATGCCCGAAACCCGTCATCGCTTTTGTATGTGGCACATCATGCTTAAAGTTCCGGATAAGATTCCGTTGTCATTAAGAAAAAACACGATTTTACGAAAAGATTTAATGATATTGTGTGGAATAGCGACACGCAACCTGGGAGGAGTTCGATGCGAAGTGGAAATCTGTTTTATTGGATTTTGATTTGGTTGGTCATGATTGGCTTGATGGGATGTTTGGCCTACGCCATTATTGGATTCCTGCTTATTTCCGAGACTTCCCAATGTCTGGATTGTTTCGCACAACATCGATGTCCGAGAGCGAGAATCATTTCTTCCGAACTTACTTAAAATCAAAGGCCAATCGGTGATGTTCTATTTGTTGTTTGAGAGTGCTATAAATGCTCAACGACACTCATTTGGACAAACTTAACGCAGCGGATGATGGTAGTTTACCACTTTTAGTGACAACGTTGCCTTTGGAGCGAAGTTTGTCTGCAGTGTATTCAAACACAATGTTCTCTAAGGTTCAGTTGGAATGGGTTGAGGCTGTGAACGTGTGTTCTATTCAAAGATTAACCGACAGTGGTGGAGTGAAGATGTTTGAAATTGATGATAATACAGTTGGTGTTTTCAACGTTACTTTCAATGTTGTTGATTTTAGTGTTTCTTGCACATGTAGGAAGATGGAGATGCATGGCTTGTTGTGCAGGCACATTTTGAAGGTGTTCAAGAATTCCAACATCAGTTGTGTTCCAGATTCCTGTGTCGTATCTCGTTGGGGTAGAAATGTGTCTTTCAAGCGTTTTGATAAGTCGTCCCGAAGTTGGGAATGTCGGTCATTCTACTGCAGATGCCACAAAGAAGTTGTTGGATGTAGTATTCAAATGTGCTTCATTGGTTGCCGCTAACCACGGACGAATGAACGAACTACTTTCGATTTTGATGATTTGGTCACCAAATATGAAATTGAGGATGAAGGTGGTTCAAGTAGTAAGGCTAATCAAAACACGTTTGAAAGTTTTTATGGATCACATATCCCTGAAGATGTCGAAGTTATGCCACCGGATCAAGTCAAAACGAAGGGATCGGGCAGTAGGCTACAGTCCCGGAGAAGGAGGCGGCATTGCGTGCTAAGTTGAAGCCTCGAGAGGATGTGTCGGAAGTGCAACCGAGATGGGACATCATGATTCAAGAACCGCCCTAATGTTAACTTTGAAGAAGATTTCTCATAAGTGTTTATGCTTGAACTTACTAGTAAACGTGTCCCGAACCATTTCCGTTATTTTCGTGTTATGTTTTTTTCATGCACACCCGGTTATTTGTTATGCTTATGGTTAATTAATTTTATGCATATAAACTACAATTTTCAAGTTCATGCTCATTTTTTCTATATATCATGCTTCGGTTATGTTCAAGTTTTTATATATCATGCATACCCAATTGATATTTCATGCTTATGATATGTTTTGTTTTCGACTTCAAGCTTATCATTATATGTTAGGTTATATATTTCATGCATATCGAATTGTTATTTCATGCCGATGTTATATATTGTTTATGCATATACGTCCGCCATACGATCCAATTATGACTCCCTAAATTAGAATACATTTAATATTTCAAAAAGGCGTTTTCATTACAATTCTTCCAAAACATAATTCTTAAAAACTTAACACCATCGAATTTCTAAGTTTATCCAACCAAATTATCTAGACGAAACCATCGCACAAACCCAAACTCTAACTATCTAGCAATTCTTTGACACATTCTTTTGAATCAACTTCATTCTCATTTGCATGCCCCACCGCCTCTAGTTCAACCGTCTCCTTCATTTTGTTGTTATCAAAATTAACTAAGCTCAAACAATACCGCATCCTCAAAAGCTTTATCTGTTTGACACCTTTCTTTAGAAATCCCGTGTCCCGGTTCTTAAAATCACCCTTGAAGGTCTCCATGTGTCTCATCGAGATAAACTCCTGCATAAAATCAATCTTATTTATTAAGTCTTACTTTAGCAAATATTTTTATGCTTACCATTCTAATATTTATGCACACAGTATTATTATTTTATGCTACTATGAATAAGTACTATTTTTGGCATACAATCGGATTGCGTTTATGTTAATTTCATTAATTATTATGGGGCCAAATTTATTATGCTTACCATTCGACTATTTTATGCACACAAACTCTTTATTTTATGCTTATGAAATAATACCCGAATCGAAAACTTTCGTTCGGTTCCCCCACACCTGGAATGATCATTTCGCACTCGCATTTCTCTACCGGCTTTGCACGGCTTGTGCATTTTGTCTCCTTCGGGTATTGGGACAACGAGATATGTCTAACAACAAATAAAAATATAGGCCAATCAAACTATTCGGTCATATAATGTTCATTTTGTAGATGACGAAAAAAAAAGTTTCTATATAACTCAAGATTTTGCTCACCAAATCATTGGGTATGTTTCCATACTTCACTTTCATATCAATGCTTTTGTGATCCGTCGTATTGTCAATTATGAAAGTCCGCTTCACCTTAGATCAAAACATATCATGAAGTAGCAACCCTCATTCTCAACCTGGGAAAACATACTACATAACAAACCATAAAACTTTCAATTATCCAACATTGCCAACTTCACTTGCTTCGATAAATAAAATCTTTGAATGAGTAAAATATAACTTACTAGTTGAATCTTATTCAGATTAGCAACTTTATGTCTTGTGAGCGTCGTAGCCATTCCTAGATTGAAGATTTCCTGCTTCTTAAAGGAATCAATTTCTTTCTCCGGACATACCACCGTTCCACTCGTGTATATTAGACATTGTTAATGCATAATTCCCCATATACGCCGTTCATTTAAAGTATGTTATCTTATTGAATTATACGTACCCTCAATGGAGCAAACAGCCGTAGCGGCGAGTCATCCGACTTCACTTGCTCCCTTTCGTTAAGAATGGCGGACCATGCATCTATTATCACATTGTCAATCCAGTTGCTTTGCTTCAACCCCCGCATCTTTTGGGCAAATATCTTAAAATCTTGCCATTCAAACAAAGAAACTAGCAACAAGAATACATACTTAAACATAAGTTATTTGAATGTATCAAACAAGAATATTTTATATAATATCAACCATACCAATTATCATCCGCCACAAAAATGCGAAATAACAAACGGTAATCTCCATTTTTGTTAGATTTTTAGCGGCGTCCACGTAACGCGAAGGTACGGTGATTTCATTGCCGATGCACTCTTCTTTGAAGATTTATTCCGGCAAGGCATCCGGCTTGTAACCTTCAAAGAATCATTTGATTAGCATAATAATATAATAGAATTTGTCAATGAAAATATCCCGATTTAATAAGCGTAGTAGATATATTGTACCGCGGCCTTCGAACTCCCTTCACCCTTCTCTTTTTCCTCTTCTTCGACTTTGTCGAAACCCCCTAAAATTATTGTGTAATTCCAAAATAAAAATTCTTAATGCTCATCCGATATAAACTTTATGCTCACACAAGTATAAACTTAATGCTTATATACATACCGATTAAATGAACATCAAACTAGACAAATATTTATGTACATATACTAAAATGTATCATTTCCTCGGTTATGCAATCCATACTTTGCGTACACATAGTCCTTTTTTTATGCAAACATAGTCCTTTTTTTATGCATACCAACGAAAAAAATTTTGAAACATAATTTTCAGCTTACCAGATCTGCATTTGTATCAAGCATGAAAAATAATGCTAATGCCATACACAAATTATGCATACCAAGCATACATTTTATGCTTACACGTAAGATCTAACTAACCCGTTCGGACCTACATCACTCTGTCTCTCCACAATATTAACTCCTTCCACTCCCGCAAGTTCAACCCCTTCACCCGTATCTTCTCCCACCCCTTCACCCTTCTCTTGTTCCTCCTTTTCAGCATTGTCGGAACCACCCTTAAATTATTGTGTAATTCCAAATTAAATACTCTTTATGCTTAAACAATATTAACTTTATGCTTATCAAGAAAAGCTTTATGCATATATACATACCGATTAAATGAACATCAAACTAGACAAATATGTACGTACATATACTAAAATGTATCATTTTTGCTTATGCAATGCATACTTTATGCACATATAGTCCTTTTTTATGCTTACAAACGATAAAATTTCGATACTTCACTTTCGATACTTTATGCACACATAGTCCTTTTTTTAGCATGAAAAATAATGCTAATGTAAAACAGAAGTTATGCATACCAACAATACAATTGATGTTTACACAGAACATCTCACTAACCTGTTCGGGACCTACATCACTCTGTCTCTCATCAATATTAACTCCTTCCACTCCCAAAGAAGTTGAACCCCTTTTGTGTTCTCCCACCCCGTATGTTCTCCCACCCTCATCTATATCCACGGAATCAAATTAACAAATTAAAAACACAAGATGACTAACTCATATATTTAGATAAGTTCAACTACTAATTACCTCTTCATCTTTGTCAGAATTACCGTGCTCTTCATTCAAGGAAACTACAACATCTTGATGGGCAATAATTTATTGAGGCAACCTTGCAGGACCAATTTTGATTATGGGCAATATTACATGACCAATATTGATGTTTTCTCAATAGAAAAAGGAGAGAAGTGAGAAAAAAAGGTGGGTTCCATCTTAAAATCTTTTCTCTCCAAATGTGAAGAGAAAATGAAAAGAAAGAAAATTAGAAGCAAAAGACCATTTTAGCTTTAATAATATTTTACTTTTCTATTTATTTGAAGGGTATTTTTGTCTTTTTATATATATCATTATTTTTATTCTATCCGATTTCTTTTCTCTTTCTCTCCAACCAAACAATATACAAAATACCCTTTATTTCTCACCTATTTCTTTCTCCCTATTTTCGTTCTCTCATATTTCTTTCTTTTCATTTTCTCCTTCTAACCAAACAAGTCCTTAGCAAGCAAATGATAAAATAAATAAAAAATAATAATGGTCAAATTTATAATTTTAATTTCCGATTATATTTATTTCCAACTGGAAAACATTTTTTTCTTAAATATTTTCAACTTTATATATATTCGGATAAAGTTGTTTAATTTCCAAATAACGTGATCATAACCTCTTATATTTTGAAATGAAATTGGTGGCTCCAAACTTCCAAATTTTAGTCTTTCACTTGAGAAATTGATCAGTTTTTCTTTGAAAACTGATTGGAGGCCAGTTTGTTTCTTGGGAAATCATCCCATTGTTGTCATAATTTCTCATGGATTGCTGTGAAGACCCGATGGCGATGTACCGTGTCATCTGCCCCAAGCCACGTCGGTCATTCTACTACAGATGCCACAAAGAAGTTGTTGGATGTAGTATTCAAATGTGCTTCATTGGTTGCCGCCAACCCTGGACGAATGAACGAACTCATTTGTGATTTTGATGATTTGGTCACCAAATATCAAATTGAAGATGAAGGTGGTTCAAGTAGTAAGGTTAATCAAAACACGTTTGAAAGTTTTTATGGATCACATATCCGTGAAGATGTCGAAGTTATGCCACCGGATCAAGTCAAAACGAAGGGATCGGGCAGTAGGCTACATTCCAGGAAGGAGGCGGCATTGCGTGCTAAGTTGAAGCCTCAGAGGATGTGTCGGAAGTGCAACCAGATGGGACATCATGATTCAAGAAACTGCCCTAATGTTAAGGATGTAGAAGATTCCTCATAAGTTTTTATGTTGAACTTACTAGAAAACTGTGTAATGAACCATTTCCGTGATTTTTCTCTGTTTTGTAGTAACTTTATCTGTTTATTTCATCTTATAATTATTTCATGCACACACCGGTTATTTCTTCTGCTTATGGTTAATGAATTTTATGCATATCAAGTTTGGCCTTTATGGTACTGGTTATGTTCAATGTTTTATATATCATGCATACCCAATTGATGTTTCATGCTTATGTTGTGTTTTTTTTTCTGACTTCATGCTTATCAATATATTCGAGTTTATATATTTCATGCATATTCAATTGTAATTTCATGCTTATGTTATATATTGTTTATGCATATACGTCCTAAGTATGATCCAATTATGACTCCCTAAATTAGAATTCATTTAATATATCAAAAGACCTTTTTCATTACATTGATTCCAATTCATATTCCTTAAAAAACTTAACATCATCAAAAATACTAAGTGTATCCAACCAAATTATCTAGACAAAACCATCTCACAAACCAAATTTCTAACTATCTAGCAATTCTTTGACACATTCTTTTGAATCAACTTCATTCTCATCCGCATGCCCCACCGCCTCTAGTTCAACCGTCTCCTTCATTTTGTTGTTATCAAAATTAACTAAGCTCAAACAATACCGCATCCTCAAAAGCTTTATCCGTTTGACACCTTTCTTTAGAAATCTCGTGGCCCAGGTTCTTAAAATCACCCTTGAAGGTCTCCATGTGTCTCATCAGATAAACTCCTGCATAAAATCAATCTTATTTATTAAGTCTTACTTTAGCAAATATTTTTATGCTTACCATTCTAATATTTATGCACACAGTATTATTATTTTATGCTACTATGAATAAGTACTATTTTTGGCATACAATCGGATTGTGTTTATGTTAATTTGATTAAGTATTATGGGGGCAAATTTATTATGCTTACCATTCGACTATTTTATGCACACATACTCTTTATTTTATGCTTATGAAATAATACCCGAATCGAAAACTTTCGTTCGGTTCCCCCACACTTGGAATGATCATTTCGCACTCGCATTTCTCTACCAGCTTTGCACGGCTTGTGCATTTTGTCTCCTTCAGGTATTGGGACAACAGATATGTCTAACAACAAATAAAAATATAGGCCAATCAAACTATTCGGTCATCTAATGTTCAATTTGTAGATGACGAAAAAAAATTCCTATATAACTCAAGATTTTGCTCACCAAATCATTGGGTATGTGTCCATACTTCACTTTCATATCAATGCTTTTGTGATCCGTCGTATTGTCAATTTTATGCATATGTATAATCGTGTTTATGCACATTTATTTATGCTACCGAAGGGATTAATTTATGCTTACACGTTTTAACTTTATGCTTATATACGCGATTACTAAACCGAATATCACGTAAGAAATTATCAAATAAATCGTGCTTATGCAATATACAGTTTATGCAAACAATACCAAAATAAAACCTAATCAACATTTACAAATACCTGCGTCCATAGTAGCACCGTTTCAAGGTTTATTTATGCTTCCGAAGGGATTAATTTTTGCTTACACAGTTTGAACTTTATGCTTATATACGCGATTACTAAACTGAATATCACAGAAGAAATTACCAAATAAATCGTGCTTATGCAATATACAGTTTATGCAAACAATACCAAAATAAAACCTAATCAACATTTACAAATACCTGCGTCCATAGTAGCACCGTTTCAAGGTTTATGCAAAGCTCGACTTTTCGATTACCTGAAATAAACACAACGAAATTATCAGACAAACAAATCTCACTTCCACTCGAATCGATTCCAGTCGAGAACCAATCGATTATCAGACAAAATTTTCCCCAAATATCGGACAAAAATTTTCCCCCAAAATTTTCCAATCGATTATCGAGACAAAATTTTCCCCCAAATATCGAGACAAAATTTTCCCCAAAATTTTCCGGTTGATGAATGGGTAGAACATGGGTCTCGAAATTCATTAAATTAGCGAGACAAACAAACCTCAATTCCACTCGAATCGAGTATGTCGAAGTGTAACAACGACGAAATGCTCGCGGTGCGTGGGAATTGCTCGGGCTGCGGTTTTTGTATATTTTCGAGAAGTGGCGGCGGTTGCGGGAAGTGGAGGCGGTTGGCAGGGGAGGTTGCGGTGGACGACGGCGGTTTTCGGAGGCGGGGGGTAGTGGTCGACGGCAGGTTTCGGAGGCAAAGAAGAGAAATAGACGCGCGATTCTTTTTGGCGGAGACAACAAGAAAACTTTTGAAATGTTTTGATTTGTAGAAATTGCCCCCAAAAAACACACATTTCCCTCTACCAATTATACCCTTTTCCCTATTTTTAGTTTTTTTTTTAAAAAAACAAAGGATTAATATTGTGCGTTAGATTAGACCCGATCAACGTACAAGATCGGTTCTCATATCTTATATGAGGGATGGATCTCCCTAGAACCATACCCTATATATATATATATATATATATATATATAAGTGTGAATGGATTTGAATTGATTCAAATTCTTGTAACTCCTTCATCAATTGCTCCACTAACTCTTAATCAATTTTACCATGATGACAATTGATCATGGATGTCAGTTACACGAGGGAATAAATGGCAAATAAAGTCCAATGCATTTCAAATGTGGGATAGCTCCTATAAATAGGAGTTGTAGAAATCATTTGCATACCAACTCACTATAGCATCTTCTTCATATTAGCTTTAGTTTCAAAGCAAAAGTCCTTGTCTTCTGTCTTGTTCGTCGGAGTTCTATTATTTGCGGTGCTGCTACGTTGAACTCGAAGCCGTTTTATCTTTGGGGAGACCACAGCTAAACCGATAGCACTATCGGGGCGTTTGTCTCTTGCGGATAGAGAGCTTTTCTAGACTCGACTTTGAATTTGGTTATATTTTGGTTTATTATTCAAGTTGTAATTTTCATTTCCATTTCACGTATTTTTGTGTTCGGCAGATTACGTATATTTATAACAACTCCACCGCTGACGGCGTCTCCGTCACTTCGGCCGCAACCGCCACCTCCTCCGCGACCATCTTCTCCACCGGAGTCCCTTTCCCCGCGACCACTTCCATCGGCATCTCTGCTGTCGGATTTGGTGGACCACCTCCATTCTTGTTCGTGGCCTCGTCGACTATAAGTGTTACTTTGCCATCATCCAACATGGCTGCCATCTCCACCTTGGCCGCCATGTCATCCGCTACTAATGACTGTATTGTGAAGAATTTATGTGATGCAACTCATGTTATCATGTCGTCCTCAGCGACTCCGTTTATCACATTTGGGACGTTGAACCACCTTGGAGGGGTGGGGGGGCTCGACCCCAACTTTGTCGGTGCCGTTGCACTCTTCAAAAGCATTGCCCGTCGCCGAAAAGCAACCACAATTTGGAGGAGACGACTTCAAACGTTGGAAACAAAAGATGTTTTATTTAACAACACTAGGGTTTGGAAGCATCCTTGAGGAAGATGGACCCGTACCTCCAAGTGCAAATGAGGAGAACATGCAAGTCTCTATTGCCTATGATAATTGGCATACCTCTGACTATTTTTGTAAAAACTTTTTGTTAGGTGGTCTAGTGGATAGCATGTATAGTGTATATGCAAACATGAAAACCTCTAAAGAAATATGGGAGGCACTAGACAAGAAATATAGTATTGACGATGCACGTACAAAGAAGTTTATTGTAACCCGATTTTTGGACTACAAGATGGTGGATTCCCGACCCATCATGGACCAAGTGCAAGAATTCCAACTAAATATACACGAGGTTCATGCTGAAGGGATACTATTGCCCGACGCCTTTACCGTGGCAGCCATGATCGAGGAGCTCCCTCCAAGTTGGAAGGACTTCAAAAGCTACCTCAAGCACAAGCGAAAGGAGATGTCGCTTGAAGACTTGACTGTAAAGCTTCGCATCGAGGCTGATGTCCGATTCAAGACGTAAAGTTCGAAGCCCCGATGGACCCAAGGTCAACTTGTTGGAGAAAGGTGGTGACTCTAACAAGCGAGGGCGTCCTAACGGCAAAGACCATGCAAAAGGTAAAGGTCAAACTAGAAGATTTGACGGAGATTGCTACAATTGTGGTGAAGTGGGTCAAATGTCCAAGGACTGCCGAAAGCCCACGAAGAAGAAGGTGAGACAAGCCAACATGATGGAAAAGAACATCACTTTAGAGGACCTGCAGCCGTGATCACGGAAGAGGCGAATATTATTGAGAACTCCGACCTTTGGTTCGTTGATACTGCTGCAACTTGTGTTTTGAAACCCGGCCCGGACCGGCCGGTTCGACCGGTTTAGCTCGGAACCGGTCAAAAATCCGGGCCGAGTGTCATGTTGGCTCATTTTCTTAATTGACCCGGTGCGACCCGACCGGTTCGCCAGGTTGAACCAGGTTACCGGTGGACCGGGTCAACTCGGATGGACTATTTATAAAAAAAAAAAATTAAAAAAAGCCTTAAAACATTAAAACGTTGAAATGTGAATCAGAAGAACAGAAGCTACGTATCTCTGTGTGAGAATCAGAAGAACAGAAGCAGAAGCAGCTGGCAGCGCCTCTGGTCCTCGCTCGTCGCCGTCGGCCGCAGTGCCTCTGGTCTCTCCCTCTTGGTAAGATGGTTTCTCCCTCTTGGTCCTCTCTCGGTCTCTCCCTCTTGGTAAGATGGTTTCTCCCTCTTGGTCCTCTCTCTCGGTCTCTCCCTCTTGGTCCTCTCTCGGTCTCTCCACGTGTTGACCAGCTGCAATTAGCAGCAGCTTGAGTCGAGCATTGAAGGTATTGGTACATGTGATTCTCTGAATTTGGATTTAGATAAACTAGGTTAAACTGATTTGGGCTGGATTAGGACTAATTATTTGGAGAATCGGATTTAAATTCTCAATTTGGATTCTCTGAATTTGGATTCTCAATTGTAGCTGTGTGATTCGGGCTGAATTTGGATTCTCTAATTATTAGGTTAAATTGATTTGGGCTGTGATTCTCAATTTGGATTCTCTGAATTTGGATTTAGATAAACTAGGTTAAATTCTCAATTGCTATTTTTTTTCTATTTGTTACTTTATTCAGCAAATTTAACATATGGAGAAGGATACAAATTTAACTTATGTTAATGTGTTGAGATTGAAGTGCAAGAAGGAATAAGATGAATATCTGCCATCTCCTCTTCTTATTTTCGATTTAATCATATATTTATGACGTCACACCAGGTCGACCCACCGGTTGAACCGGTTCGACCGGTTGAACCGATAAAAAATATTTTTCCGGGACAATGACCGGGCCGGTTTTAAGAACACAGGCTGCAACCGCACATGTGTGTGGTGATAGAAGCCGCTTCACTACGTATCGTCCTTGTCAATGGAGGAAGCTGAACATGGGGAACCAAGCATCTTCTGACGTCATTAGAGTTGGAACTGTTGTGCTAAGGATGACCTCCGGCAAATGCCTCACCTTGAGTGAAGTGTTGCATGTTCCAAATATCCGGAAGAACCTTGTATCGGGTTCCGTACTAGTCAAACGTGGTTTTAGACTAGTGTTTGAAGCCGATAAGTTTATTTTAACAAAGTATGGAATGTTTTTAGGTAAGGGTTACCTAACTGATGGGCTTTTTAAGCTCAATGTAGCGTATCTTTGTCAAGTGCCAAAGAATGAAGGAAATAATAATAATTCTCCTGCTTCTTCTTACTTGACTGAGTGCTCCGATTTATGCCATTGTAGATTAGGACATGTTAATCTAAATGCGATAAAACGTCTAGCTAATATCGATTTACTAAGGGTAAATGACTTTAATGAAAATCAAAGATGTGAAATATATGTAGAAGCAAAAATGGTTAAACGACCGTTTCATTCGGTGAAAAGGAGCACTAAGCCTCTTGAACTTATTCACATAGATGTGTGTGATTTGAAGTTTATGTGAACAAGAGGTGGTAAAAAGTATTTCATCACGTTTATTGATGATTGCGTACGTTATTGTTGTCTTTATCTTCTAAGAAGTAAAGACGAAGAAATTGAAGCTTTTAAAAGTTTCAAAGTCGAAACCAAAAATCAACTAGATTATCAGATAAAAAATGTTCGAAGTTATAGAGGGGGAGAATATGTAGCCCCATTTGAAGAGTTGTGTAAATCAAGTGGTATTATTCATCAAACTAGCGCCCCCTATTCGCCACAATCTAACGGCGTTGCTGAAAGGAAAAATCAAACACTTAAGGAGATGATGAATGCCTAGTTAATTAGTTCGGGGTTACCTCAGAACATGTAGAGGGAAGCTGTTTTAACGGCTAACTACTTACTGAACAAGATTCATCTTAAAGGTAAGGATATAACTCCTTATGAGATGTGGAAAGTAAGGAAACCTTCCTACAAATACCCTAAAGTGTGGGGGTGTTTAGCTAAGGTAGAAGTGCCTCCACCTAAGCAAGTTACAATCGGACCTAAGACCGTCGATTGTATCTTTATCGGATATGCTTTGAATAGTAGTGCCTATAGGTTTATTATTCATAAGTCAGAAGTTCCCGATATGAATGTGGGAACAATTATTGAATCAAGGAATGTTATTTTCTTTGAGAATATTTATCCGTGTAAGGATAAGGTTGAATCTTGCTCTAATGCTAGAACTACAGATGAAGCTACTAGTTCCGAGCCTGCAAGGGTAGAACCTGTTTCACGAAAATGGCCTGGTTCTGACCTAGAAGCTCTAGAACCGAGAAGTAGCATGAGAGCAAGAGTTGCTAAGGACTTTGGTCCGGACTATGTAGTGTTCCTCTTAGACGAGGAACCAAGGTCTCTTAATGAAGCTCTTACTAGACCCGATGGACCACTTTTGAAAGAAGCTGTCCAAAGTGAGATTGATTCCATTATGCAAAATAACACGTGGGTATTAGCAGATTTTCCAGAAGGTTGTAAACCCTTAGGATGTAAATGGATCCTAAAAAGAAAGTATAAGGCTGATGGATCAATAGGTAAATATAAGGCCCGTTTAGATGTAAAGTGTTTTAAGCAAAGGGAAGGTTACAACTTTTTCGATACCTACTCGCCTGTCATGAGAATAACTTCAATCCGCGTGCTGCTTTCGATTGTTGCTGTGCACAATCTTGAAATTCCCCAAATGGATGTGAAGACTGTCTTTCTCAATGGAGATTTAGAAGATGAAATTTATATGGAACAACCTGAAGATTTTATGGTACCTAGTTAAGAAAGAAAGGCATGCAAGCTGGTTAAGTCTATATATGGATTAAAACAAGCCCCTTTACAATGGCATTTCAAGTTTGACGAAGTTATGATGTCAAACAGATTCAAGATAAATGAGTGTGACAAATGTGTTTACATAAAGAATACGAATAACAATTTTGTTATTGTATGTCTTTATGTTGATGATATGCTAATTATGGGACGTAACAATCAAGTGATTAATGAAACCAAACGCACGCTGAAAAGAAATTTCGACATGAAGGACATGGGAGTGGCTAATGTTATTCTTGGAGTGAAAATCCAAAGAACTCCCGGAGGAATTGTCTTATCTCAATCTTATTATATTGAGAAAGTGCTTAAGAAATTCAATGCATAAGATGGTCTACCAGCCAAGACTTCTTTAGAACTTAATGTCCACTTGAGCAAGAATAGAGGTGATCCTGTTGCTCAAGAGGATTATGCTAGGATTATAGGTTGTTTAATGTACATTACGAACTGTACAAGGCCTGATCTAGCTTGTCTTGTAAATAAGTTGAGTCGCTATACGAGCAATCCAAGTAGGGAGCATTGGAGAGCTCTGATTAGGGTTTTGAGGTACTTGAAGTACACTCTAAACTTTGGGCACACTACTCTAGATGCCCCCCGGTAGTAAAAGGGTAATGTGATGCAAATTGGATATCTTACACATAGGACTCGTTGTCGACAAGTGGCTATGTGTTTACTATAGGGGGTGGAGCTATGTTGTGGAGGTTTACGAAACAAACGTGTATAGCCCGATCCACCATGGAATCATAATTTATCGCCTTAGATAAAGCTGGTGAGGAAGCTGAGTGACTCCGTAATTTTTTGAAAGATATTCCATGTTGGAACAAACCCGTACCGCCGGTGATGATTCACTGCGATAGCCAAGCTGGTATTGGAAGAGCGAAAAGTGGGTTGTACAATGGTAAGTCTAGACACAAACGTCAATGACATAATATTGTAAGACACTTGATCACGAGTGGGGTTATTTCTGTTGACTATGTTAGGTCGACAGATAACCTAGCGGACCCGCTTACTAAGAGTTTGCCTCGAGATCAAATGTATAAACTGTTAGAGGGAATGAGAGTCAAATCCACAACTTAAGACAATTATAGTGGTAACCCAACCTTGTATAGTGGAGATCCCATGAACTTGGTTCAATGAGAAAACTAAGCTAAAGAGACTGTTAGTCTAAACAACGCTCAACAAAATTATTCCCTGAAAAGAGCAGTGGAGTGTTGTTGACTTGTTATGTGGTGAGGTTAAGTCATAGACTTTACTTGATTCTTGGATACCTTTAGGAGGTGGAGTATGGCAGGTTACTCGTGTAAGAATCACCTATGTAAGTGAAAAGTGAGGGCCGCTTCTATTCGATACTTATGAATCTAAAGAGGTTGTCCATGGCCAAAAAAAGACACAAACGTGAGAACGAACGAGGTTGAGACTTTATAGTGTTAGTGTTATTGTCTCGATATACACGATAGAGGAATAGTTCAAAACCTTGTGTTCACTAGTCCGCCGGTATCCTCGATAGCACTAACTAAGGATGGTTCAAGGTCACAAGCCACCTACCCTGATGCTTTATTGTCTCTTGAGGACTGAGCTTAGTGTCTGCATGCATGCGTTTGGGCTATTTCCACTCATGTGGGGGACTGTTGGAAAATCTACATTAAAAAGCAGAATTTGAGCTGCCGATCAACGCACTTTGTCCGCAATTTTAAGACATGTTTGCTGTTATTTTGACGAAATAAAATATACAACATCGAACTAAGTTTTGAGTAGATGATCGTAGTATATTTCTTTTCTTAATTCCGATTTTCGGTTAGTGAGAAATAGTTGCTTGAAGATTAGTGCGCAATATAATATTTTTGAAGTTGGAGTTGAAGAGTGGACTTCATTTAATTAACTTGTTCTATTTGAACTTGTTATATTAATGGAAGTGGTATAATCTTATATCATATATATAAGTTAATATATGTATATATACATAGGGATGACAAAAGGACCCGGACCCGTCGGACCCGACCTGGACCCGCACGCATTACCCCCCCTCGTACGAGTGTGGGGCGGTTCCGGACCCGACCCGTACCGGGTCCGGGGCGGTTTTGGTTCCTGTCGCGAACCCGCCCCGTAACAAATTATAATTTAGAAGTGTAAAATTCTTATTTGTGAGATTTGAACCGGCATCAATAATTTCTTTACATACACTTATGCCGTTTGAGCTAATGTTCACGTTTGTAAATATTTTACATGTATAGTTATATACAAGAATATGACATACTAAAATAAAAAAATTAATACATCTAACAAAAAATTAGCTTATAAAATATAAATATTAATTTTCTAGATTTCAATATACTATATTCAAATTGTAACTACGGGCATGTATTTTGAAAATGAAATTAATATTTTTATTTCCAATATTTAAATTTAAAACTAATTTTTATTCCTAATTTTCTATTCTTTAATTGAAATGGATTATATGTATAAATACAATTATGATTAATGAACAATTACAATTGAAAACTTTTTATAACAAGTGAAAATACATCTAACAAAAATACAATAAATATTAACCTTATAGATTTCAATATGTTATATTCAAATTTCTAATTTCTAATCTTGAAAATGTATTTCAAAAATGAGATAAACATTATCTATATTAAAAATAAGTATTCATAACTAATGAACTAATGAAAAATTATAAATTCACAACTTAATTTTTTTTATGACTAATGAAAAATTACAAATTTACAATTGAGGTTTTTTATAACAAATGAAAAACTACTCTCTTATTATTCATGAATTTCATTCATAAGAATCATAACATATACATAAGAAATTCATACTTTAATAAGAATCATAACATATGAAAGTATATTTGAAAAAATTAATGAAATATGATGAATGAAAGCTCATTTCAAATGTGGAATAGGTCTTATAAACATTGAACTCGAAGCCTTTTTATCCTTGGGGAGACCATGCCTAAACCGAGAGCACTATCGGGACGTTTGTCTCTTGCAGGTAGAGAGCTTTTCTCGACTCGGCTTTACATTTGGTTAGATTTTGGTTTATTGTTCAAGTTGTAATTTCCATTTCAATTTCACGTGTTTTTGTGTTCGGCAGATTACGTATATTTATAACAAGAAAGTGCACACACATTATAACTTGATAACTAGATAGTTCATTACAAAAATTAAAAAGCCAAAAAAACAATTAAATAACTACGGTTTTCTCAGCATCGATTAGTGAAATTCGAATTTATCGGATTTTCTAGTCAACTTTTCTTGATCTGGTTTGTGCGAATGATGGATCATGTTTACATTCGATGGCATGTTGACAGGAGCAAAGTAAAGCGAGTGTATCATCGCCGCCGCCATTTTCGTTTGGGTCTCCTCCCTGCAGAAGCCAAAACCCTCTGATTCAAGATGTGGGTTTTGGGGTTGAAAACCTAACCTTCATAGGTGAAGACGAAGAACAGTTGGGGAAGAAACAAGCAGCAGCTCCCAAGCTTTGACTCTCCCACCCCATTGCCATATATAATATAGAGGAGTGGAAGGGACAGATCCAACAACCTCAACAACTTGATACAAATTACAAAATGGCTCCTTATAAAGATATATTGTAATGTGGTTTTTCCTTCTTATCCCAAGAAGCTTCAGTACAGAGTATATTTGTAAATATAGTTGCATTTCATGCATCCTTTGGGAATCAATGCGCCCCTTTCGTACCGGTTCTGGATTTTCCTCATCGTTATGGGACTAAGAACTTTGGAATCATTGAAACAATTTTTCATGTATGATTTTGGCCAAGTTTAAGTATGCTTGGCCGAAAAAATACTAATTGATGTTGCAATCAGGTCCAACCCGTATTTAGGTATTCTTCTAGTACAATGATAAATTATATTATTCTCTCTTAATAATTAATTAATATCTAAAATTACAATGAGCTCCGATTTATACCGGTGAAATAAAAAGATAAAAAAATTGAATAATCAATTATTAGAGATACATATTGAATATTGATATTGCGTTATATGGCATAGCAAATCAATCGTTGAGTCTCAAATCCAACATTATATAAAACCTTGAAAAGTGGAAAATTAGGTTAAGGAATTACGAATTGAAAATAAAAACTAGTCCTCGGTATCTCTTTAGAGTAAGGAGATTTGTGTCAAATGTGACTGTTTCGAAAATATCATCAAATTAAGCTTCTAAGCTAATTTATCTATTTCACTGGATTAATTCAATGTGGGCCTCAATTATTATCAATTTCTCTTTTCCGGAATACAAAGTTTCCATTGTCACAAATATCTAATAATGTTTCAATGAATCAAATACTAGAAGATTAAGAAATCAAATTAAAAGTCATATATATATATATATATGTATATATATATGGAAATGAATCATATGAGAAGGAGACTTAAAATAAGAAATAAGAAGGAATCATAGCCCTCCATTTTTAAAAATCTTGGATTGTGATTATTTTTAAGATATATTTTTATTTGATACTTTATTATTGATTAACATATCATTAAGGGTATTTATGTCTATTTAATTTCTTTTATTTGTGTAACGGTTTCTAAAGTTAATACTAATTTTCATCATTTCCTTTTTTGAGTAATTGATTCTCTTTCTAAAAGAACACACACAATTTCCATATCAAATAAAATTTAGAATCTAATTTGAGTTCAAAATTTTGAATTTTGAGATTGTTTGCGCATTTTCATTCCCTAAATAACCATTCCATCTCTTTTCTCGTTTATTTCTATTTTATGAATAAGTTAATATAATTATATGATGATAGTTTTAGAGTAAATATGCATATATTTTCATATAACTATGCATAATATCATTCATTTATATGCATTCAATTAAAATATCAGGTCACAATTACATTATATATATATATATATATATATATATATATATATATATATATATATATAGGAAATGGATATTATGAGAACCAAGTTTCATATGAGATACGAGAACCGATCTCGGTCCTCCATTTCGGCAATCTAAGGCTCTCATTTTTTCTCCAAAACGATTTAAAAATAAAGGAAAAAAGGAGTAAATAAACTCATTAAGGGTAAAAGAGTAAATTTGCCTCTTCTTTTTACCCCCACCACTACAAACCCTCATTTCTTCATTCATCCCAACCGAGCTGCCGAGAGTGAGAAGAGATTGCGCAGCTGGCGAAAAATTTGACTCCAACATATATATTTGAAGTTGATTATTGAAGGTGGGTATCGATTTTTTATGTTTCTTAAGTCATCAATGTTCGTTTTCCTTCTCTATTTCTCCCGATTAATTCCGATTTTGAAAGATTTTTTTTCTGTACTTTTCCGATTTTTTCCGATTTTGAAAGATTTTTTACATTATATGCAGAAGTTGAACTAATTGTAATCAATTTGTTTGGGCAATCTAGTATAATATTTGAGAAATGTTTCCTTGTCATTTCATAATATGCTTTTATTTAAGGAAGTTTATATTTACTGCTTTATTGGGTTAAAAATCGAGCTACATGGTTTGTGTTTTTGAAGAATGAGATGTATGTTTATATGAAGTATTGAATTTTTTTCTTGTAGATTAACAATTATATTTCGTGCATACGTTCGTAAAATGTTCATGCATATCTATTTCTTAGTTTATGCTGATATAGTTACATATTCATGCATTCAGTTTCTGGAATGGTTGAACCTTTTCAATCAATTGTGTCTGTTGAATCTGATGAATCCATTTATATTCCTGATTGCCCGGATGAATTGAAACCGTATGTTGGACGCAAATTTGTTAATCTTGATGAGGCCGAAAATTTCTATAGAGACTACGGAGGTTTGTGCGGTTTGATATACGTAAGTGGTCGATAAAACGGCATGTTGATGGTTCTATTATGCGTCGATATTTAGTGTGCAGTAGAGAAGGGGAGAAATACTGCGATGTTGATAATATTAATTCGAAGAAAACAAAGCGAAGGTCTAATTCAAAACGGTCATCTTGCTTTGCACGCATTGTATTTAAATCTCACCCCGAAGGTTTTGTAGTTGATTTATTTCACGAGGCACACACACATCCTTTGTTATTATCAACTCACAAACAATTCATGAGATACAATCGGACAATGACTTCTGTCCACAAGAATTTCGTCCTTAGTTGTGCGCGTTCTAATGTTGGTCCGATTAGGTCATATAGAATGTTTAGTGAGTTGGTTGGTAGTTATCAGAACATTGGTTGTGATGGAGTAGATTTTAAAAATTTTCACCGTGATCTTCGTATATGCGTTGAGGGTGCGGATGCACAAATGATGTTGGATAAAATGAAGGAAGCTCGTGATAGTAATCCTGATTTTTTTACGAATATTTTACCGACGGAGGGGACAAATTGAAGCGTGTATTTTGGGCTGATGATATATGTATAGGCAATTACAAGATATTTGGAGATTCGTTATCAATGGATGCAACTTATTCAACCAATAGGTACGTGTTTATTCTATGCATCTGATAGGAGTTAGTATAATTTACCAAATTCAGATTTCTGATTTTATGATTATGTCTCCTTTACATTCATGCTCATATAGAAGTCGTTTTATGCAAACAAAAGAATTAAAATCATAAATTTTTTTTATGCATTTCGGTAATCTTATTTGTTCCTTTCACTTACGTTTATGTATGCATATCTCATTGATAGTTTATGCATACCTTATGTATTTTTAATGCACATATTCTTATATTTTATGCAGATTAATATCATGTACTGATTTCATGCTTATGAATCGTTTCATTCATGCTCATACAGAATAAATTTTATGCAAATAAAGAATTACAATCTTTTATGCAGTTACGGCATGATATTTGTTCCTTTCACCGGCCTCGACAACCACGGCAAGTGTATTACGTTTGCAGCGGGTTTGTTATCCTCAGAGACAGTGGATTCATATTCTTGGTTACTTAACAGTTTCAAGACTTGCATGGGCGGTTGTCCGAAGTTAATAATAACCGATCAAGATCCTTCCGTGAAGATTGCAATGGAGAATGTAATGCCCGAAACCCGTCATCGCTTTTGTATGTGGCACATCATGCTTAAAGTTCCGGATAAGATTCGCATTGTCATTAAGAAAAAACACGATTTTACAAAAAGATTTAATGATATTGTGTGGAATAGCGACCTGCAACCGGGAGGAGTTCGATGCGAGGTGGAAATTCGTTTTATTGGATTTTGATTTGGTTGGTCATGATTGGCTTGATGGGATGTTTGGCCTACGCCATTATTGGATTCCTGCTTATTTCCGAGACTTCCCAATGTCTGGATTGTTTCGCACAACATCGATGTCCGAGAGCGAGAATCATTTCTTCCGAACTTACTTAAAATCAAAGGCCAATCTGGTGATGTTCTATTTGTTGTTTGAGAGTGCTATAAATGCTCAACGACACTCACTGGACAAACTTAACGCAGCGGATGATGGTAGTTTACCACTTTTAGTGACAACGTTGCCTTTGGAGCGAAGTTTGTCTGCGGTGTATTCAAACACAATGTTCTCTAAGGTTCGGTTGGAATGGGTTGAGGTCCGTGAACGTGTGTTCTATTCAAAGATTAACCGACGGTGGTGGAGTGAAGATGTTTGAAATTGATGATAATACAGTTGGTGTTTTCAACGTTACTTTCAATGTTGTTGATTTTAGTGTTTCTTGCACATGTAGGAAGATGGAGATGCATGGCTTGTTGTGCAGGCACATTTTGAAGGTGTTCAAGAATTCCAACATCAGTTGTGTTCCAGATTCCTGTGTCGTATCTCGTTGGGGTAGAAATGTGTCTTTCAAGCGTTTTGATAAGTCGTCTGAAGTTGGGAATGTCGGTCATTCTACTGCAGATGCCACAAAGAAGTTGTTGGATGTAGTATTCAAATGTGCTTCATTGGTTGCCGCTAACCCTGGACGAATGAACGAACTACTTTCTGATTTTGATGATTTGGTCACCAAATATGAAATTGAGGATGAAGGTGGTTCAAGTAGTAAGGCTAATCAAAACACGTTTGAAAGTTTTTATGGATCACATATCCCTGAAGATGTCGAAGTTATGCCACCGGATCAAGTCAAAACGAAGGGATCGGGCAGTAGGCTACAGTCCAGGAAGGAGGCGGCATTGCGTGCTAAGTTGAAGCCTCAGAGGATGTGTCGGAAGTGCAACCAGATGGGACATCATGATTCAAGAAACTGCCCTAATGTTAACTTTGAAGAAGATTTCTCATAAGTGTTTATGCTGAACTTACTAGTAAACTGTGTCCTGAACCATTTCCGTTATTTTCGTGTTATGTTTTTTTCATGCACACCCGGTTATTTGTTATGCTTATGGTTAATTAATTTTATGCATATAAACTACAATTTTCAAGTTCATGCTCATTTTTTCTATATATCATGCTTCTGGTTATGTTCAAGTTTTTATATATCATGCATACCCAATTGATATTTCATGCTTATGATATGTTTTGTTTTCTGACTTCAAGCTTATCATTATATGTTAGGTTATATATTTCATGCATATCGAATTGTTATTTCATGCTGATGTTATATATTGTTTATGCATATACGTCTGCCATACGATCCAATTATGACTCCCTAAATTAGAATACATTTAATATTTCAAAAGACGTTTTTCATTACAATTCTTCCAAAACATAATTCTTAAAAACTTAACACCATCAGAATTTCTAAGTTTATCCAACCAAATTATCTAGACGAAACCATCGCACAAACCCAAACTCTAACTATCTAGCAATTCTTTGACACATTCTTTTGAATCAACTTCATTCTCATCCGCATGCCCCACCGCCTCTAGTTCAACCGTCTCCTTCATTTTGTTGTTATCAAAATTAACTAAGCTCAAACAATACCGCATCCTCAAAAGCTTTATCTCGTTTGACACCTTTCTTTAGAAATCCCGTGTCCCAGTTCTTAAAATCACCCTTGAAGGTCTCCATGTGTCTCATCAGATAAACTCCTGCATAAAATCAATCTTATTTATTAAGTCTTACTTTAGCAAATATTTTTATGCTTACCATTCTAATATTTATGCACACAGTATTATTATTTTATGCTACTATGAATAAGTACTATTTTTGGCATACAATCGGATTGCGTTTATGTTAATTTCATTAATTATTATGGGGCCAAATTTATTATGCTTACCATTCGACTATTTTATGCACACAAACTCTTTATTTTATGCTTATGAAATAATACCTGAATCGAAAACTTTCGTTCGGTTCCCCCACACCGGAATGATCATTTCGCACTCGCATTTCTCTACCACTTTGCACGGCTTGTGCATTTTGTCTCCTTCGTGTATTGGGACAACGAGATATGTCTAACAACAAATAAAAATATAGGCCAATCAAACTATTCGGTCATATAATGTTCATTTTGAAAAAAAAAAAAAAAAAGTTTCTATATAACTCAAGATTTTGCTCACCAAATCATTGGGTATGTTTCCATACTTCACTTTCATATCAATGCTTTTGTGATCCGTCGTATTGTCAATTATGAAAGTCCGCTTCAGCCTTAGATCAAAACATATCATGAAGTAGCAACCCTCATTCTCAACCGGGAAAACATACTACATAACAAACCATAAAACTTTCAATTATCCAACATTGCCAACTTCACTTGCTTCGATAAATAAAATCTTTGAATGAGTAAAATATAACTTACTAGTTGAATCTTATTCAGATTAGCAACTTTATGTCTTGTGAGCGTCGTAGCCATTCCTAGATTGAAGATTTCCCCGCTTCTTAAAGGAATCAATTTCTTTCTCCGGACATACCACCGTTCCACTCTGTGTATATTAGACATTGTTAATGCATAATTCCCCATATACGCCGTTCATTTAAAGTATGTTATCTTATTGAATTATACGTACCCTCAATGGAGCAAACAGCCGTAGCGGCGAGTCATCCGACTTCACTTGCTCCCTTTCGTTAAGAATGGCGGACCATGCATCTATTATCACATTGTCAATCCATTGCTTTGCTTCAACCCCCGCATCTTTTGGGCAAATATCTTAAAATCTTGCCATTCAAACAGCAAACTAGCAACAAGAATACATACTTAAACATAAGTTATTTGAATGTATCAAACAAGAATATTTTATATAATATCAACCATACCAATTATCATCTGCCACAAAAATGCAGAAATAACAAACGGTAATCTCCATTTTTGTTAGATTTTTGGCAGCGTCCACGTAACGCAGAAGGTACGGTGATTTCATTGCCGATGCACTCTTCTTTGAAGATTTATTCCCAAGCAAGGCATCCGGCTTGTAACCTTCAAATAATCATTTGATTAGCATAATAATATAATAGAATTTGTCAATGAAAATATCCCGATTTAATAAGCGTAGTAGATATATTGTACCGCGGCCTTCGAACTCCCTTCACCCTTCTCTTTTTCCTCTTCTTCGAGCTTTGTCGAAACCCCTAAAATTATTGTGTAATTCCAAAATAAAAATTCTTAATGCTCATCCGATATAAACTTTATGCTCACACAGTATAAACTTAATGCTTATATACATACTGATTAAATGAACATCAAACTAGACAAATATTTATGTACATATACTAAAATGTATCATTTCCTGGTTATGCAATCCATACTTTGCGCACACGTAGTATATATAGATTCAGCCGGTTTTTTGCTTGAAGATAGAGAGTGAGCAGAGAGTGAGCAGCCGAAAGTTTTCGTCTCAGAATATCCGTGGTTTTCAAATGTTTTGGGTTTTAGAAATTGCCCCCAAAAAATGGGGATTTCCCTCTTCCAATTATACCCTTTTCATTACTTTTCCTTTTTTTTTTGGAAAAGAAGGGATTAATATAGTGCGTTAGATTAGACCGATCAACGTACAAGATGGGTTCTCATATCTTATATGAGGGATGGATCTCTCTAGATCCATACCCTATATATAAGATATGAGAACCCATCTTGTACGTTGATCGGGTCTAATCTAACGCACTATATTAATCCCTTCTTTTCCAAAAAAAAAAAAAAAAGGGAAAAGTAATGAAAAGGGTATAATTGGAAGAGGGAAATCCCCATTTTTTGGGGGCAATTTCTAAAAACCCAAAACATTTGAAAACCACGGATATTCCGGAGACGAAAACTTTCGGCCGCTCACTCTCTCGCTCACTCTCTATCTTCAAGCAAAAACCGGCTGAATACACCCTCGAAATCCCGCCGCGAATTTCGGCTTTTCTACAAAAACCACCGTCGAGCACTAACCTTGCCAACCGCGGCCACTTCCCGCAACCTACCCTGCCCACCGCGGCCACTACCCGCAACCTCCCATCTCGAAATCTACAAAAAACCCCCCGCGAGCAATTCCCCCAGGACCCGCGACCATATCGTCTTCAGCATAATCGATTTGACTGAAACTTGGTTCTCTTCCCCCAGGACCCGCGACGATTTCGCGAGAAATTCCCCCAGGGCCCGCGACCATTTTGTCCTCAGCATAATCGATTTTACTGAAACTGAGGTTTGTTTGACTGATAATTTACTGAAATTATGAGACCCATGTATTATTTGTTTGACATGTATTATTTGGGGACTAATTTTTGAGTAGGCTGAAAATTGGTTCTCTTGAATTATGATTTCATGCTGAAATAGAATTGTATAGATAATTTCGTTGTGTTTATTTCAGGTAATCGAAAAGTGGAGCTTTGCATTAAACTTGAAACGGTGATATTATGGACGCAGGTATTCGTAAGAATTCATTATGGTTTATTTTGGTATTGTTTGCATAAACTCTTAATTGCATAAGCAGGAATTTTTTGGTAAATTCTTCTGTAATATTCAGTTTAGTATTCGCAGATATATGCATGAAGTTTATACTATTTATGCATAAATTAATCCCTTCGTAAGCATAAAGAAAAGTGCATATAGATTTATTAGGTTTTATTTTGGTATTGTTTGCATAAACTGTATATTGCATAAGCACGATTTATTTGATAATTTTTTCTGTGATATTCAGTTTAGTAATCGCATATATAAGCATAAAGTTCAAACTGTGTAAGCATAAATTAATCCCTTCGGTAGCATAAATAAATGTGCATAAACACAGTTATACATATGCATAAAATTATTTCTTTATGTGCATAAAATATGTTATGAATGTAGGTTGTTCTACCGCGAAAGGAAAGAGGAAGAGAAACGAAATACCGGAAGAGGATATTCCTTTAAAAGATTTATTGAAGAAAGGGAAGAGAAAGGCTAAACATATGAAAGCCAATGAAAGGTCAAAGAAGAAGGGGTTTGCAAAATCAAAAGGAAAAAGATTGTACAAGTTAATGAGAAAGAAGAAACAAGTGAAAAGGAAAAAGACAAAAAAAGTGGAGCGAGAGAATGGAAAAAAGCAAAGAGGAAGTTCCGAAAAGGGGGGAGGAAGTAAAACAACTTACAAGCCGTTGTTGTCCTCATTCACTAATGGAGGTGACAAGAAAAATGAACGAAGCACAATTGGACATGGTGAGGAAAATGGGTTTCGGTGATATATTGGGAATAGATATAAGTCGATTACCAAACAAATTATGTTTTTGGCTAGTGGATAACTTTGACCCTAAGAGATCAGAAATTGTTTTATCGGATGGAAGGCGGATCGAAGTGAATGAGTTGGATGTTTATCGTGTTTTTGGCTTTCCTAGGGGTGGTTTAGAAATCCGAAAAAAAAAATTCAATGATAGAACATTGGTTGTTGATGAATGGGTAGGACAGTTCACTGAAACAGGTGTTGTGGATAGTTGCCATAAAATTTCGGTTAATCATGTAACGTCACCGCTTAAAGATGAGTCGGTGGCAAAATGTTTAGGAGCAATTTCCTAGTTTTGCTTGCAAGCTCCCTCATACAGACAAGCTCCAATGGGTACCTGTACCCCCTCTTTTCAGAACCGTTGGAAGAAGAAAGTGATTCGAGGCAGTGGAACTGGTGCCAGTTTGTCATTCGGTGCCTGATTGATACGTGCAGGACGTGGAGGGAGAACAAAATTAAACCATTCTTTGGCCCCTCTCTTTTTCTTTGGTAAGTTTAAAATATTTATTTGTGCATATAATTGAAGAAGATTGTGCTGATGAAGTTAAATGTTATGTAAAAAAAGTTTGGTATAGAAGTTAATGCTTATTACAGTCTAGTTTATGCATATGATGAGTACACTTTGTGCTAATATCATTATAATTTATGCTTACAACATATAAGGAGAAACTGAAGTACAATGGTTATGTCAGTGCATCATGTCTAGTTTAATGCTGATGAGTAAATATTCACATTGAGTAAATAAATATGTATGCAGAATTTTATGCTTACAACATATAAGGAGAAACTGAAGTACAATGGTTATGTCAGTGCATCATGTCTAGTTTAATGTTGATGAGTAAATATTCACATTGAGTAAATAAATATGTATGCAGATTTTGTACGTCGACCGTGTGATGATGTTCAACGAACAAAGGGGGAGGCAGCTACCTCTAGTAAAAAATTGGGATCGGGTGCTTTTGAGAAATAGACAAGAAATGGAATTGAAGAGTGGTGGTTTTGGGGATGGAAGGATATTGGAAGCAGTGGTTGTTGAGACTTTACATTCCGAAAATCGAATGAATGAAGTAGGGTTGCCTGAAGGTAGAAGAGACACAGCAGGACCTTCTACTGTGCAAGATGAATCATTGAAGTACTCGGCCATCATAATGAAACAAGCTGAAGCAGTTGCATGCCAAATGGTGAAGTTGATGAAGATGATTGAGGATGCACCTTCTGAATTGTTTAACAACAATTCATTTAAGAAAACAGTTGATGCAGCTTCAAAGATTATTGGTTCAGGTCTCGAAGAATCTGTTTCATTGTTTGAGGGAAATGAAGAGGAGGTTGATGGTGATTTTTGGAATGCGGAAGAAACCAAGGAAGCAATGTTTGCTATCGATACGACCCGGCTCATGGTGAAGAGCTACCTGGATGATTTGCCAAGCTTTAGTTTGGGGATGACACAACATTTCCGGCCCACACAAGTTGATAAGGTTAAAATGGTATTAATTAATGTTAGGAATATATTCTCGGAAATAACATTAACGTTTTATTTTGATTGATGTAGGGAAAGTTGACCGAAGACAAGGTTGAGCCTCCAACGACTGGCAAGAATATATCGACTGACAATGAAGGAATTTCAAAATATGCCAATGTCGACTGTCTTGGTTCGCAATTTATCCCGGATGAAGATGTGGATGAATTGGGTAGGGCCATTGATGCTATAGCAGATGTTGTAGTTTCCTTGAATGAAGAGCACGGTAATTCTGACAAAGATGAAGAGGTAATTAGTAGTTGAACTTATCTAAATATATGAGTTAGTCATCTTGTATTTTTAATTTGTTAATTTGATTCCGTGGATATAGATGAGGGTGGGAGAACATACAGGGTGGGAGAACACAGAAGGGGTTCAGCTTGCTGGAGTGGAAGGAGTTAATATTGATGAGAGACAGAGTGATGTAGGTCCCGAACAAAGTTAGTGAGATGTTCCGTGTAAACATCAATTGTATTGTTGGTATGCATAACTTCATTTTTACATTAGCATTATTTTTCATGCTAAAAAAAGGACTATGTGTGCATAAAGTATCGAAAGTGAAGTATCGAAATTTTATCGTTTGTAAGCATAAAAAAGGACTATATGTGCATAAAGTATGCATTGCATAAGATAAATGATACATTTTAGTATATGTACGTACATATTTGTCTAGTTTGATGTTCATTTAATCGGTATGTATATATGCATAAAGCTTTTACTCGATAAGCATAAAGTTAATATTGTTTAAGCATAAAGAGTATTTAATTTGGAATTACACAATAATTTAAGGGTGGTTCGACAATGCTGAAAAGGAGGAACAAGAGAAGGGTGAAGGGGTGGGAGAAGATACGGTGAAGGGGTTGAACTTGCGGGAGTGGAAGGAGTTAATATTGTGGAGAGACAGAGTGATGTAGGTCCGAAACGTGTTAGTTAGATCTTACGTGTAAGCATAAAATGTATGCTTGGTATGCATAATTTGTGTATGGCATTAGCATTATTTTTCATGCTTGATACAAATGCAGATCGGTAAGTGAAAATTATGTTTCAAAATTTTTTTCGTTGGTATGCATAAAAAAAGGACTATGTTTGCATAAAAAAAAGGACTATGTGTGCGCAAAGTATGGATTGCATAACCAGGAAATGATACATTTTAGTATATGTACATAAATATTTGTCTAGTTTGATGTTCATTTAATCGGTATGTATATAAGCATTAAGTTTATACTTGTGTGAGCATAAAGTTTATATCGGATGAGCATTAAGAATTTTTATTTTGGAATTACACAATAATTTTAGGGGGTTTCGACAAAGTGAAGAAGAGGAAAAAGAGAAGGGTGAAGGGAGTTCGAAGGCCGCGGTACAATATATCTACTACGCTTATTAAATCGGGATATTTTCATTGACAAATTCTATTATATTATTATGCTAATCAAATGATTCTTTGAAGGTTACAAGCCGGATGCCTTGCCGGAATAAATCTTCAAAGAAGAGTGCATCGGCAATGAAATCACCGTACCTTCAAGCGTTACGTGGACGCCGCCAAAAATCTAACAAAAATGGAGATTACCGTTTGTTATTTCTGCATTTTTGTGGCAGATGATAATTGGTATGGTTGATATTATATAAAATATTCTTGTTTGATACATTCAAATAACTTATGTTTAAGTATGTATTCTTGTTGCTAGTTTCTTTGTTTGAATGGCAAGATTTTAAGATATTTGCCCAAAAGATGCGGGGTTGAAGCAAAGCAAGCTGGATTGACAATGTGATAATAGATGCATGGTCCGCCATTCTTAACGAAAGGGAGCAAGTGAAGTCGGATGACTCGCCGCTACGGCTGTTTGCTCCATTGAGGGTACGTATAATTCAATAAGATAACATACTTTAAATGAACGGCGTATATAGGGAATTATGCATTAACAATGTCTAATATACACAGAGTGGAACGGTGGTATGTCCGGAGAAAGAAATTGATTCCTTTAAGAAGCAGGAAATCTTCAATCTAGGAATGGCTACGACGCTCACAAGACATAAAGTTGCTAATCTGAATAAGATTCAACTAGTAAGTTATATTTTACTCATTCAAAGATTTTATTTATCGAAGCAAGTGAAGTTGGCAATGTTGGATAATTGAAAGTTTTATGGTTTGTTATGTAGTATGTTTTCCCGGTTGAGAATGAGGGTTGCTACTTCATGATATGTTTTGATCTAAGGCTGAAGCGGACTTTCATAATTGACAATACGACGGATCACAAAAGCATTGATATGAAAGTGAAGTATGGAAACATACCCAATGATTTGGTGAGCAAAATCTTGAGTTATATAGAAACTTTTTTTTCGTCATCTACAAAATGAACATTATATGACCGAATAGTTTGATTGGCCTATATTTTTATTTGTTGTTAGACATATCTCGTTGTCCCAATACACGAAGGAGACAAAATGCACAAGCCGTGCAAAGCCGGTAGAGAAATGCGAGTGCGAAATGATCATTCCAGTGTGGGGGAACCGAACGAAAGTTTTCGATTCAGGTATTATTTCATAAGCATAAAATAAAGAGTTTGTGTGCATAAAATAGTCGAATGGTAAGCATAATAAATTTGGCCCCATAATAATTAATGAAATTAACATAAACGCAATCCGATTGTATGCCAAAAATAGTACTTATTCATAGTAGCATAAAATAATAATTCGTGTGCATAAATATTAGAATGGTAAGCATAAAAATATTTGCTAAAGTAAGACTTAATAAATAAGATTGATTTTATGCGGGAGTTTATCTCGATGAGACACATGGAGACCTTCAAGGGTGATTTTAAGAACCGGGACACGGGATTTCTAAAGAAAGGTGTCAAACGAGATAAAGCTTTTGAGGATGCGGTATTGTTTGAGCTTAGTTAATTTTGATAACAACAAAATGAAGGAGACGGTTGAACTAGAGGCGGTGGGGCATGCAGATGAGAATGAAGTTGATTCAAAAGAATGTGTCAAAGAATTGCTAGATAGTTAGAGTTTGGGTTTGTGCGATGGTTTCGTCTAGATAATTTGGTTGGATAAACTTAGAAATTCTGATGGTGTTAAGTTTTTAAGAATTATGTTTTGGAAGAATTGTAATGAAAAACGTCTTTTGAAATATTAAATGTATTCTAATTTAGGGAGTCATAATTGGATCGTATGGCAGACGTATATGCATAAACAATATATAACATCAGCATGAAATAACAATTCGATATGCATGAAATATATAACCTAACATATAATGATAAGCTTGAAGTCAGAAAACAAAACATATCATAAGCATGAAATATCAATTGGGTATGCATGATATATAAAAACTTGAACATAACCAGAAGCATGATATATAGAAAAAATGAGCATGAACTTGAAAATTGTAGTTTATATGCATAAAATTAATTAACCATAAGCATAACAAATAACCGGGTGTGCATGAAAAAAACATAACACGAAAATAACGGAAATGGTTCGGGACACGTTTACTAGTAAGTTCAAGATAAACACTTATGAGAAATCTTCTTCAAAGTTAACATTAGGGCAGTTTCTTGAATCATGATGTCCCATCCCGGTTGCACTTCCGACACATCCTCCGAGGCTTCAACTTAGCACGCAATGCCGCCTCCTTCCCGGACCGTAGCTCCTCGCCCGATCCCTTCGTTTTGACTTGATCCGGTGGCATAACTTCGACATCTTCGGGGGGATATGTGATCCATAAAAACTTTCAAACGTGTTTTGATTAGCCTTACTACTTGAACCACCTTCATCCTCAATTTCATATTTGGTGACCAAATCATCAAAATCGAGAAAGTAGTTCGTTCATTCGTCCGGGGTTAGCGGCAACCAATGAAGCACATTTGAATACTACATCCAACAACTTCTTTGTGGCATCCGCAAGTAGAATGACCGACATTCCCAACTTCGGACGACTTATCAAAACGCTTGAAAGACACATTTCTACCCCAACGAGATACGACACGGGAATCGGAACACAACCGATGTTGGAATTCTTGAACACCTTCAAAATGTGCCCGCACAACAAGCCATGCATCTCCATCTTCCTACATGTGCAAGAAACACTAAAATCAACAACATTGAAAGTAACGTTGAAAACACCAACTCGTATTATCATCAATTTCAAACATCTTCACTCCACCACTGCCGGTTAATCTTTGAATAAAACACACGTTCACAGCCTCAACCCATTCCAACCGAACCTTAGAGAACATTGTGTTTGAATACACCGGCTACAAACTTCGCTCCAAAGGCAACGTTGTCACTAAAAGTGGTAAACTACCATCATCCGCTGCGTTAAGTTTGTCCAGGTGAGTGTCGTTGAGCATTTATAGCACTCTCAAACAACAAATAGAACATCACCAGATTGGCCTTTGATTTTAAGTAAGTTCGGAAGAAATGATTCTCGCTCTCGGACATCGATGTTGTGCGAAACAATCCGGACATTGGGAAGTCTCGGAAATAAGCGAGGAATCCAATAATGGCGTAGGCCAAACATCCCATCAAGCCAATCATGACCAACCAAATCAAAATCCAATAAAAAAGATTTCCACTTCGCATCGAACTCCTCCCGGTTGCAGGTCGCTATTCCACACAATATCATTAAATCTTTTCGTAAAATCGCGTTTTTTTCTTAATGACAGCGGAATCTTATCCGGAACTTTAAGCATGATGTGCCACATACAAAAGCGATGACGGGTTTCGGGCATTACATTCTCCATTGCAATCTTCACGGAAGGATCTTGATCGGTTATTATTAACCCGGACAACCGCCCATGCAAGTCTTGAAACTGTTAAGTAACCAAGAATATGAATCCACTTGTCTCTCGAGGATAACAAACCCGGCCGCAAACGTAATACACTTGCCGTGGTTGTCGAGGCCGGTGAAAGGAACAAATATCATGCCGTAACCGCATAAAAGATTGTAATTCTTTATTTGCATAAAATTTATTCTCGTATGAGCATGAATGAAACGATTCATAAGCATGAAATCGGTACATGATATTAATCGCATAAAATATAAGAATATGTGCATTAAAAATACATAAGGTATGCATAAACTATCAATGAGATATGCATACATAAACGTAAGTGAAAGGAACAAATAAGATTACCGAAATGCATAAAAAAAAATTATGATTTTAATTCTTTTGTTTGCATAAAACGACTTCTATATGAGCATGAATGTAAAGGAGACATAATCATAAAATCGAAATCCGAATTTGGTAAATTATACTAACTCCTATCGGATGCATAGAATAAACACGTACCTATTGGTTGAATAAGTTGCATCCATTGATAACGAATCTCCAAATATCTTGTAATTGCCTATACATATATCATCGCCCCAAAATACACGCTTCAATTTGTCCCCTCCGTCGGTAAAATATTCGTAAAAAAAATCAGGATTACTATCACGAGCTTCCTTCATTTTATCCAACATCATTTGTGCATCCGCACCCTCAACGCATATACGAAGATCACGGTGAAAATTTTTAAAATCTACTCCATCACAACCAATGTTCGATAACTACCAACCAACTCACTAAACATTCTATATGACCTAATCGGACCAACATTAGAACGCGCACAACTAAGGACGAAATTCTTGTGGACAGAAGTCATTGTCCGATTGTATCTCATGAATTGTTTGTGAGTTGATAATAACAAAGGATGTGTGTGTGCCTCGTGAAATAAATCAACTACAAAACCTTCGGGGTGAGATTTAAATACAATGCGTGCAAAGCAAGATGACCGTTTTGAATTAGACCTTCGCTTTGTTTTCTTCGAATTAATATTATCAACATCGGCAAGTATTTCTCCCCTTCTCTACCGCACACTAAATATCGACGCATAATAGAACCATCAACATGCCGTTTTATCGACCACTTACGTATATCAAAACCGCACAAACCTCCGTAGTCTCTATAGAAATTTTCGGCCTCATCAAGATTAACAAATTTGCGCCCAACATACGGTTTCAATTCATCCGGGCAATCGGGAATATAAATGGATTCATCGATTCAATGACACAATTGATTGAAAAGGTTCAACCATTCCGAAACCGAATGCATGAATATGTAACTATATCAAGATAAACTAAGAAATAGATATGCATGAACATTTTACGAACGTATGCACGAAATATAATTGTTAATCTACAAGAAAAAAAATTCAATACTTCATATAAACATACATCTCATTCTTCAAAAACACAAACCAGGGTAGCTCGATTTTTAACCCAATAAAGCAGTAAATATAAACTTCCTTAAATAAAAGCATATTATGAAATGACAAGGAAACATTTCTCAAATATTATACTAGATTGCCCAAACAAATTGATTACAATTAGTTCAACTTCTGCATATAATGTAAAAAATCTTTCAAAATCGGAAAAAATCGGAAAAGTACGAAAAAAAATCTTTCAAAATCGGAATTAATCGGGAGAAATAGAGAAGGAAAACGAACATTGATGACTTAAGAAACATAAAAAATCGATACCCACCTTCAATAATCAACTTCAAATATATATGTTGGAGTCAAATTTTTCGCCAACCGCGCAATCTCTTCTCACTCTCGGCGACTCGGTTGGGATGAATGAAGAAATGAGGGTTTGTAGTGGTGGGGGGTAAAAAGAAGAGGCAAATTTACTCTTTTACCCTTAATGAGTTTATTTACTCCTTTTTTCCTTTATTTTTAAATCGTTTTGGAGAAAAAATGAGAGCCTTAGATTGCCGAAATGGAGGACCGAGATCGGTTCTCGTATCTCATATGAAACTTGGTTCTCATAATATCCATTTCCTATATATATATATATATATATATATATATATATATATGATATAAGATTATATATGATATAAGATTATACCACTTCCATTAATATAACAAGTTCAAAGAGAACAAGTTAATTAAATGGAGTCCACTCTTCAACTCCAACTTCAAAAATACTACATTGTGCACTAATCTTCGAGCAACTACTTTTCACTCACCGAAAATCGAAATTAAGAAACAAAATATTCTAAGATCATCTAATCGAAACGTAGCTGGATGATGTATATTTTATTTCGTCAAAATAACAGCAAACGTGGCTCGAAATTGCGGACAAATTGCGCTGTTCGGCAGCTCAAATTATGCTTTTTAACATAGATTTTCCAACATTTCTTTAGGCCTTTAGAGTTTTTTTTATGACATTTATATATGTGTGTCTATGCATTATATTGTAGTAGCTTAGCTTAGTTTTAATATTGAATCAAACGTTTCATTTTCTTATTCCCAATTTCTTTCTCTTGACAAGAGTTTGTTGCAAGAACAAGGACGGCATTCCGATAGAATCAACGGGCTTAGTAGAGCTTACGAACAAATATTCCAACAAGAATCAAGAATTGAAGCTATTGAGTTTTTGTCTTTCAACATCGGACTACATCACTAATCCTTTATATATAGGTCAAGTTGGTCGACCTAACATAATTGATCAAATCCTCATCACAAAGAACAAATTTTTACAGAAAATAGTAGCATTTGCGCACCAAATACGATCATAATACAATGCTCAATCGTGCATTAAATCACATGCATTGAAATTCAAAACCAAAAATAAATAATGAAGGAATGAATCACGGGATCGAGGAACCTACCTGTCGCAGGATTAGCCCTAGCAACTCCGCGCCATCATTCGATTCAACGTCGTTCCTTTTCCATTAACAATGAAATGCACAAAACGATAATACATATTCAAATTGAAAAAATAATAAAGAGTGGAGAAAGTGAAACACCGGATGTGAAATCTGGATGGCACCAAGGAAACGTGGTTGATATGGGGCGGGGCGACCCGACGTGGCTTGGGGCAGATGACACGGTACATCGCCATCGGGTCTTCACAGCAATCCATGAGAAATTATGACAACAGTGGGATGATTTCCCAAGAAACAAACTGGCCTCCAATCAGTTTTCAAAGAAAAACTGATCAATTTCTCAAGTGAAAGACTAAAATTTGGAAGTTTGGAGCCACCAATTTCATTTCAAAATATAAGAGGTTATGATCACGTTATTTGGAAATTAAACAACTTTATCCGAATATATATAAAGTTGAAAATATTTAAGAAAAAAATGTTTTCCAGTTGGAAATAAATATAATCGGAAATTAAAATTATAAATTTGACCATTATTATTTTTTATTTATTTTATCATTTGCTTGCTAAGGACTTGTTTGGTTAGAAGGAGAAAATGAAAAGAAAGAAATATGAGAGAACGAAAATAGGGAGAAAGAAATAGGTGAGAAATAAAGGGTATTTTGTATATTGTTTGGTTGGAGAGAAAGAGAAAAGAAATCGGATAGAATAAAAATAATGATATATATAAAAAGACAAAAATACCCTTCAAATAAATAGAAAAGTAAAATATTATTAAAGCTAAAATGGTCTTTTGCTTCTAATTTTCTTTCTTTTCATTTTCTCTTCACATTTGGAGAGAAAAGATTTTAAGATGGAACCCACCTTTTTTTTCTCACTTCTCTCCTTTTTCTATTGAGAAAACATCAATATTGGTCATGTAATATTGCCCATAATCAAAATTGGTCCTGCAAGGTTGCCTCAATAAATTTTGGTCCTGTAATTTCACATTGTCTCCGTTTTTGGTCATGTTGCCGGAAGGTGATACACACACGCCTAACCGGACATTTTTCAGGTCACTCACACGTTTTCATTTTTGGTCCTGTAATGTAGCTTGCAATTGATTTTGGTCCTATAATTTAGCTCGAAATCAATTTTGGTCCTGAAATGTAGTCTTCAATCAATTCCAGTCCTGGAATAAAAAATGTAATCGATTTTGGTCCTATAAATATGATATATATATTTATTTGTTTATAGTAATGCAAATTTATCATAATTCCAATAAAAAAATACTACATTATTATATTCATCATATTTTGTTTAATTTGTTGATAATTATTATGTAAATTATGTAATGTCTCGTAAATAATACAAAAATTATGAAATGCTTTCATTTTCTTACAATGAATTATAATGGCACAATTTGTGTAAGAAAACCAAAGACATTTCAAATTTTTTGTATTATTTACGAGACATGACATAATTTACATAATATCAACAAGGTAAATATCAAACAAAATATTATGAATATAACAATGTAGCATCTTTTATTGTAATTATGATAATTTTGCATTACCATAAACAAATAAATATATATCATATTTATAGGACCAAAATCAGTTACATTACTTATTACAAGACCAAAATTGATTGAAGACTACATTACATGACCAAAATGGATTAAGAGCTAAATTACAGGACCATAATCTATTGCAAGCTACATTACATGACCAAAAATGAAAACGTGTAAGTGACCAAAAAAATGTTCGGTGACAAAGTTAGGGGTGTGTGTATCACCTTCTGACAACAAGATCAAAAACGGAGACAATGTGAAATTAGAGGACCAAAATTGATTGAGACAACATTACATGACCAATTTTGATTTTGGATAACATTATAAGACCAAAATTGATTTTTTCTATTTTTCTCTTCTAACCAAATGAGAGAAAATCTTATTTTCTCTTCTATTTCTCTCCCCGCATTTTCTTTCCTCTCAAAATCTCTTCAATCAAACAAAGGGTAATTAATCACATTTTACACACAACTGTTATAGAAATACGATAAACCTTAATGCAGTAACCAACAAATCATGCATGAGTGGCAAACCGACATAGACTAATTATATGCGACATACTTATATATAATGAATATAAAAAAAACTCCATAAATTAATAGTTAATGGTAATGTCACAACTATGAGATGTTATTATTTTATAAATATATTAGTTAGTTGATAATTTAATATTTATAAAAAAATGAACTAATGTCACATTATACGATCGAAATCAATTATAGGCACATTACAAGATCACAATTGATTATAAAACTATAAAACAAGATCAAAACTCGACTATAGGGATATTACAGGACCAACATTGATTAAATGTTATACTACATGACCAAAATCGATTACAAGTCAATATTACATGAGCAAAAATGAATTTCTTAGATTATGCTTCACATGTACAAAGTGGCTGAAAATATCTCCGGCGATGAAAAACGACGAGTATATCTCACTCTCCGACAAGAGGACCAAAGTTGAGTAGTTTATAAAAGTATAGGACCTGATGAACAAATTATAATTCTCAAGTGCACGAATCGGTGTAATACATAATCTAGGAACTCCTGAGGTCGATCTCACAAGGACTCAGTTGGGTTCTAATTATACTAATTATTTCACTATCTACTTGGTCCTAAACTGGGTTTGGTTTATTCTAAACTACGGAAGTAAAATAGAAAGAAAGTAAAATAGCAAGTAAAAGCAAAGCAAAGTGGATTAATGGGGGTGGATTCAAGTTTGATGAAGAGTGCGGAGGTTTAACAATCACTATGCCTAAGATGATTTATTTATTCTCATTCTCTAGCTAGCATTTAAGAATTTCTTTGGTTGGTTTATCCACTAAGGCTCTAGAAATTATGTATGATGGCGGGAGATCTCTAACTTATAAAAATAAGGGTCAATCAAGTGATCATATCATGAACCTAAGGATCGTATCATGCTCAAGGATTTAAAGAACCATCTAAACTATCCCAAACCAATGGGAACAATCTAGACACTTAATTGCAGGTCTAAATAAATAATCGGGTAGGATCCGCCGTATTACCTATTGCCTATATTCTCTACAATTATCTAAGATGATGGCAGTCATATTAAAGAATCAGAGAGAAATCGAAAGCAAGCTCAACAATTAAGAAACAAAATAATCCATTAATTGAAAAACTAGGGTTTGAATCAATTCATCAAAAACATAGATTCTACTAAACCACCACACAAGGGGATTTAGCCACTCATATTAGTAGGAAAACAATCACAAGATATGCAAAAAGAATCCATATAATTCAAGTATCAAAAACCCTAAACAAAGTTGAGAAGGAATAATACAACCTAGAATCTAGCGGATTGATCCTCACACTTGGTTCTCGGGTTGTGGTCTTCAATCTTCATCTTGAATCTTCAATAGAGGGATGCCTTGGGTGTTTCTCTGCTTTGGAGGGTGGAAGAAGTCAAAAATATGGTGTGTCGCCCGAAGGAAAGAAGTCCGGAAGGGTTTATATATTTTTTGGGCCGAGAAAAAAACGATTTTGGGCCTAAACAGACGCGGACCGCGGTCCAGCACAAAAGACGGACCGCAGTCCGACTCCCACGAAAAAAACTATTTTTGAGTCAGAACAGTTGGGAGCGTGGTCCAGCACAAAGCGCGGACCGCGGTCCGATGCTTCGGTGCAATTTTCTACACTGACCAGTTTTGGAAAAAAACGCGATATCTTCTTCGATAACCGTTGGATTGTCATTAAACTTTTTCACAATGTTCCTAACACATAGAAGTACGATTTGGACGGTGGATGTCGGATTCTAAGATTGTTAGATCCGTTTTCACACGATTTCCCAACTGCATTGTTACAAGAGCTCCGAAATATGGTTTCTTCAACGTCCGGCTTCAAATCCTCTTCATTCTTCATCAAAAAGGACTCCATCTTTGCCAACAATGCATCAATGGTCATGATTTCTTTCATATAGGTGCCAAATACCACCAAATATGCTCAAAACGCGCAAGAAACCTATAAAACCAAAAATCATCGAAAGTATGCAATTCCAAGAAAAAACAAAAGCTAAAAATGTATAGAAAATGATGTAAATAAGCTTAAAAAGAACACGATAAGCTCATAAAAAAAACAAAAGCTTAAAAATGTATAGAAAATGATGTATAGAACATGATGTACAGAAACCACTCATCAAATCCCCCTAATCCTAAGCTTTTGCTTGTCCTCAAGCAAAGAAACAAGATAAAAGAAAGACTATGATCAAATATTGAAAAGATGAGCATAGCAATTCGAGCCTAATTCAGTTTTTAGAAGAACACATCATTAGCATGTGAAAATCATATTTGGCTCTGGCCAAAGAACGAGATTGTGCCTAAGATCATATCAATGTCATATACGAAAAGTGTTCAATAAACTTCAAATAGACTCAAAGCAAGTTCTAAATATTCTCCCTAAAGAGAGTATCACACATGAAAGAAATTGAGACCGACATAGGATTTCGTCGGTTCACAATAACCTCAAATTCTCACCAAAGGCTTTTGGCTACCATACTTTTACATCCTACATGTCCGAAAATTTTATCATGCTCAAATTCAATTCATTAATGCTTTAGTAAAGAAAAATCTTAAGGCAAGAAATATCATCAACTAGCATAAGTCAGAGTAGTTCAAATATCTAGTACATGGAGAATTATTAGAATTATAATAATACAAACCAAATCAATAAGGTTCAAGATTCTACATACCCCCCCCCTAGCATGAAAATAGAGTGAAACAAAAAAAAATTGGGTAAACGAAGCTTCCCTGAGAGCAAAATAAGATTTTGGTCTGTGTAGCTACTCTTCTCAGAACGAACTGGGTCCAGGCCCATAGGGCGGGTATCCCATCTACCGCAGCCACTAGTCGTAGCTCTCATCCATAGTATGCTACCACCTCTCGGTACCATCCTGACGCGCCATCAAAAGCGCGGTGTTGTGCCTCCAAAGTATCCTGCCGGCGATCAAGCATGTCAAAGCGGGCATGGAGGGCAGTAACCCCCCCCTCATAATGGCGGTCTGGTTGGTCTGCAACATTTCTTGCAAGGCATACATGTCAAAAACAGTAGGGTTAGCAGCATGGCCACCCGCATCAGGAATCTCCTCGCCAACTCCATCATCATCATCAGCATGAGGGCCAAGAGCTCGAGGATTCATCAACTCCTCATAGATAGTAAAGTGATGTCCCCTTTACCACGTCGCAGCTAGTTAGTCGAAATCATGGGGACTCCAAAGGACTGACATATAGCAGTGATCATATATTGGAAAGGGAAACCAGTCTATCTTGGAGACTCATGGGTGGCCAAGATCAACCCCATAATAAGGCGTCCCACATCGATGTAATGCCCTTCAAGGATGCAATAAATCATTAAAGCACGCTCCGGCTTAAGATTACGCAAGCTGGTGCTCGGCAAGAGATTGTACTGCACAAAATACTGTAAAACCTTAGCGTGCGGATGCAGACTATTCATCGAAAAACTAGTTATCCCGGGCACATAGTGAAACTCATCCCGACATAGAACTGGGACAAGCTCAGGCCAAGCGGCCGCATCAGGCGGAAACATGTCATGGAATGTCTCAGCCGGGTACCCCACCGGCTCAGGAAGCACATAGTAATCATTTATTACGCGACCGGTGATGGTCACCTTCTTCCCCTAAACCTCAACAACTCCTGTCCCCCTGTTGTAAGAAACCAAGGAAGCATAAAAATCCCGAACAAGTTGCTCGTCATAGCCCCCAGGTGTAGCTACCAATCGGCCCCAACCACGTTGCTGAATAATTCGCCGTAGCCACAAGATCTCATGGCCATCGACAATGTATCCACTCACAGTGATCCCTCTCTCGGGAATGAGGGGACGATTTTTGTCATGTGCGGCAACCCACTGTTGAGCAGCTGCCGAAGAGTCCATGGTGGACGAGAACCAGCGGAACCTCGTGAGGATCCTTCGCCAACTTGTCGAGCCCTCTTGTGTGATGAAGCTTGGTTCTTCCCTTTATCTCTCCCCATAATAAGCATGCAACACAAGGGTGAACTATGCCCAAGAGTAGGGAAGGAAAAATTAGCGGACCACGGTCCAACACAAAAGGCGGACCGCGATCCGACTCCCACGAAAAAACTATTTTTTAGTCAGAACAGTCGAGACCGCGGTCCAGCACAAAACGCGGACCGCGGTCCGACTGCTTCGGCGGAGACACTCCCGACTGCAATTTTCTGAACTGATCAGTTTTGGGAAAAACGCGATATCTCCTCTGATAACCGTTGGATCGTCACGAAACTTTGCCACAATGTTCCTAACATAGAAGTACGATGTGGACGGTGGAGATTGGATTCTAAGATCGTTAGATATGTATGTCTGTCACGCGATTTCTCAACTGCTTTGTTACAAGAGCTTCGAAATACGGTATCTTTAACATCCGACTTCAAATCCTCTTCATTCTTCATCAAAATGACTCCATCTTTGCCAACAATGCATCAATGGTCATGGTTTATTTTATTTAGGTGCCAAATACCATCAAATATGCTCAAAACGCGCAAAAAACCTACAAAACCAAAAACCATCGTAAGTATATAATTCCAAGCAAAACAAAAGCTAAAAATGGATAGAAAATAATGTAAATAAGCTTAAAAAGAAAATGATGAGATGATATAAAACCACTCATCAGGACCATAATTGATTGGAATTTAATAAATGACAACATTACAATACCAAAATTAATTGGAGTATAATTAAATACAAAACCGATTTAGGGCAACACTATAGGACCGAAATTGATTTTTCCTTAATTAGTCAAGCATAATGCACTTATCACATCAAAAACTTCATGATAATTGACCAGAACAAGTTATGAATATCCTTTGGAAAAGAAAAATTAATGCATATTTCGTAAGGTAAGTAGACAATAATTTGGCTCATATTTCATAAGGTAAGTAGACATTAATTTGGCTCAAACAACACTAAGGTTGACAAAATTATTATACCTTGATAGGATTAACGACACTAACTGGATGGATATACTATTTGTTAAATTCAAAATTAAAACAAGAAGTATAAAAAAGTCCATATCAATTCCTATTGGACATGTATTTCTCAAGAAACAACACAAGTAGCATGTGCGTAATAAAAACACATGGCTCGGCGCAGGCGCAGGAGGATGCATGTGAACCCATTTTACTTAAATAGTCGGCGCAAAGATGTGAGGGACCGAACAGCCTTCGACCCAATAACGTTGTCTGCCCAACTTCTGATTACCTACTATCTTCTTTCAAAAATAGCAATGCATTCCTGAGTGGGTATCTCCAGTTAAGCATCCAACATCTTTTCTCCCTCCACATGGCGCCTTCGTGTCTCCAAATGACGGCCAACAACTTATCTTTTTCTGCTCGCCCATTCTTGCTTCCTCTTCATAAATTACTACCCTCTTCTTCTTCTTGTCTAAGTAGATGCAGCAAAGTTATTTGCTTGGCTTTTGATTTACTTTTTTTGTCGGCGTTGCATTTTTCCTTGTGTTATCTGAAACATGGCGTTGTCTTCTTGTCTTCTCCGCTCTGCACTTTGTGTCTCTCTTGGGGTATGCCTCTTAATTAGTCCCTTTTTCGTGTGTGAAAATCTTGAATTCTTGCATTGGGTTGTGTTTTGTCACAGTTATTTGTTGATGACTATCTTTGCTTGTGAAATTTGATGCATGCCCTTTTGGGTTTCATCATTTGGCTTAACTAGCATTAATTGTTCTCTTCCAAAATTATAGTTTTGCTAGCTGTTCATGAGTTCGTGCTGAGATGGAATTTTTTAATTGCAAACAAGATTCTGAAACAGAGATCTTGTATTTTCCAGTTAATGTTCGTCTTGTTGGGACTTTTTTTTTACAATGTTCTCGAGCATTCATGTTGGAATTCAAACAAAAAGTGAAAAATGGTTAAATCCTGCATTTTGTAGATTGATCATCGCACACCCTCCAGCGGCTTGTTCAACAATTTGAGCCAAGGATCTAAGTTTTATCTAAAAAACCCGAAAACCGGACGTTTTGGACTACCGGTGGTAGGAAAGCAGTGTTTGAATAGACGACCAAATCCTGCTGTCTTCGGAGGAAGCTTAGTTGTATCTGCTTCATGTATTTGTTTCTTCTTGCTAAGTCTTTTTTGCCATTGCTTTTCTACATTCATCCTTAGAATTTTGAAAAAGTTTTTAGAAACCTAGTATTGTATGATGAATTGCAGTAGCAAGTTCTGAGATTGCTGCTAGTGCTTTTACATGGGGGACAGTAGCAGTTCTTCCATGCTACACCTTGATGTTGGCGGCGCCTCAAGCTGAGTTTGTGAGTTCTCTCTCTGTTTAAGACAAACTCAATTGATTCCTTCATTTTTAAGGAATTGTTGTTTGGGCATTGTATGTTTTCCAGACCAAGAAAGTAGTGGGAAGCAGCATACCCTATGTTGGTCTTGGGATCTTGTATGCTTATCTACTTGTCTTATCGTGGACGCCCGATACGATCCATTACATGTTTGCAAGCAAATACTTGCTACCCGAGGTGCGTATCTAATTAACTCCTTAACTCGAACTTGAAGAAAAACATTGAATAAGATTTAACTAAAAAAACACTCATGTGCAATAGCTGATATAGGGGTGCGCGTGGGAGTGGCCACACCCCCAAAATCTAATTTCTTTATTAGATAAACCGATGATTTTTTTTAAAGAAATCATTACTTTGTAACCCCTAAAATGTACGTTTGTACCCCTGAAACTTATATATAAATTCTAGTTGAATCATCCCCGAATAATGAATTATGGGTCCGCCCCTATTCATGTCTCTAGTTGTGTTTCAGCTACCAGGCATTGCGAAGATGTTCTCTAGTGAGATGACACTAGCTTCTGCTTGGATTCATTTGTTAGCTGTTGATCTCTTTGCTGCAAGGTCTCTCTCTCTCTCTCTCTCTCTCTCTCTCTCTCTCATTGTATACATACACACAAACAGTGATCTGACAATGGACTTGTATTGAACTAGGCAAGTTTATTTTGATGGGCTGGAGGAGAATGTGGAAACTCGACATTCAGTCTCTCTGTGCCTGTTATTCTGTCCAGTTGGAATTCTGACCCATTTCATTACCAAAGCTGTGAGTAGCAGCAGTGAGGAAACAAAGCATGGAATTCGTTGAGCAAACACTTTTCATTTCAGTTACATTTCAACTGCATTTAGGAGCAGGGCATCCATATAATATAACAGCTGGTCAATAACACCTCTGCTTTGTAATACTGCATCATCAAGCGTTAGCTGAAAAAAAAATTGGATTCACTCACGCTCCACAAATAATGTACTCTAATTCATATTTTACTTGCTTTTTTGGGGTGTGGTTTCCATTTCATTAAAAAAATGGAAAAGCAAAAATAGGCAAACTCCACAAAAATAGCTCCCCATATTTATCTCTAGTGTGCTTTGTTTTGAGATTCTGCCACCAGATTGTTGCTTTACATTCCATTTTTAAATTGAGAGAGAAAAGCCCATTGTTATGAAAGGTGGTGATATGATAGGAGATGGAATTGGTAAATATGGATGTAATATATAAAAAATGAAATAGTAAATCTAACAAAGTAGAAGTAATAGATATAGAGGGATAAAAGGAATGTGAACGTGTGTATAAAAGTTGGGTTTAAAAAAAATGATGTGAAAAAGAGAGAGATGAATGAAGAAAACATTGGAGAGGAAAAGTATGGATGAGAAAGAAATGAATTTGCTTAAAACTTTGGATAGGGAAAGTGGGCGAGATGACAGCATTGACATTTATTTTATTGAAATATAATATATCATCCGTCCCATTAAAAGGATCTCCTTTCTTTTCGGTACTGAGCGCATCCACACTGTAATGTCCAACACCCATCCATAATTATTGATGGATGACAATTGGCGATGTAGTCCACTTTGGATAGAGAGAGAAAATGGCAACGTTTAAGACAGGATGGAAAGAGAAAATGCTATTGTGGGGTTAGTAGTAAAGCATCCCGAGTTGGCGCATCTCGTTGAGCGTGGAGAAGCATTGGGAACCCCAACTTTTAATATGACAACCTAATAAGGAAATGAGGAACACACTGATAATGGAACTGAGGGAGTATATATAAAAATAAAATTAGTTATCAGTGAGATGCAATAAAGTAGAATTGATAGTTATAGATCGATTAATAAACAAGAGATATATGTATTTTAAAATCGAGTATTTTTAAGATAAGATAATATGAAGGAAAGACACATTTTTAAATGAACTATTTTAGACGCTCTTACTTCAAATAAGACGAATCTAATTAAATGATAAAAAAAACATTCACGTTAATGTTCTGAGTATAAACTCATGTGTTAATACGGTCTGTGAAAGCAAACATGAACTCTTCTCATGTCACCTATGTAGTAATTTAAAAACTTGGCCTCATTTATTTTGTGAATGAGAAACTTTTTCATGAAAACATATCAACCCAAAATTGATTAACCAATGATGTGCAATTCACATTATAGGTGGGAATTTTTCTCGTTATTTTTTTTTTTCGCCCAAATACTTACTAATTGTATAACCTAAAAATTGCCTCATCGTAGCTCTCCCTGTGTTCCTGAATACATAGAATATAAAACGTACAGGGTAAAAGATTATTATTCTAAAAGAAAGGTAAAAGATAACGTCATAGTAGCAATTTATAACTCGTTTTCATAAAATTGCAAAATTCGACGCGGCTGGGTAATAAGGCAATTTACGGCCCATATGTTTTTTGCTGGTAGTGGACCTCAGCCCAAACTTCTAGGGTTTTTGCTTTCATATAACTTCTGCTTTGCGCTTTGCACCCTTCTCTCGCAGTAATTTCTGGAGTGATACCAGCGCAGAAGCTAGGTTCCCCTTTTTCCTTTCGTCTAGCTACACCGAGGTACAATTACGAAGACAAATTCTAGTTTACGCTTCATCTTCAGAATGGATGTTTGAAGATGCCAGTTTTACGTTGCTTAACATTCGATTTGTCTTTTGTTTAATGCTTTATATATAGTTTTCGTGATTGTTATGTGGATTCTTGTGTAGGAATACTAGACTAGAGATTGTTATGTGGATTTATTGTTGTATCACGTTGTCGAGGTGATTGGCAATTTGGCATACGTTGCTAGTTGTGTACCGTGCTTTTGATTAGGGATGTCACAAATTTGAGATGCAAGCTAGGTTATTTTGAATATATAAGAAAATTCCCCCGGAAAATAATTGTATGTCCAGTCCGCTCAAAAAATGTGAAATATTCAGATTGTTCTTGTTCAGTGCATTTAAGTAGCAGGGATTTGGTGCATTGAGCGTGGATGCCAAAGTTAAATCTGTTTATAACTAGATTAGTTGCCCGTTAGCTGAATATTATTTAGTCTAGAAGCGGCTATGAATGACAGAATCAGAATACATTTTTGTTTTCTTGTTGAAGTATCATCTGCAAGTTTTTCAGGTTGCACTTTTGCCCGTGTACCTTGTGATCATGCATTCTTATTGCATATTGATAATCTGAGTTGATAGATTTTTCTGTACCTTTCAATTGAGTTTTTTTTCTTCTGCAGAAGGTCAAGATGTATACTGCCGCTCAAAAGATTCACAAAGACAGGGATGCTGAGCCCTCTGAATTTGAGGAGAACGTTGCTCAGGTCTTGCCAGATTCCTGTTCTTTTCGTGCATGATAAGTAAATTGTTGACAATGGATTTTGTTATTTAGAGTTTTAACCTTTGGATGTATCTGCAGGCTTTGTTTGATTTGGAAAATACCAACCAAGACATTAAGAGCGACTTGAAAGATCTCTATATCAACTCTGCTGTGTAGGTTTCACTCTGTCTTGATGTCCTAGTACTATCTGAGTTGATAATAATGTATATTTTTATTTATTGCAGCCAAATTGATATTGCTGGAGGCAAGAAGGCTGTTGTGATCCATGTCCCATACCGATTGAGGAAAGCTTTCCGCAAGATTCACCCTAGGCTGGTGAGAGAGCTTGAGAAGAAGTTCAGCGGAAAGGTAAAAGTTGTTTCTCTAAATTATTTATTTTCTTTGTTTGTTTATGAAAGAGTATAATTATATATTTTGAGGGTTTAACTGTCCGCTTTGCTTTCTACTAAATAGAACTGTTGGCTTTGAAATCAGTTTGCATTTGCTGCTTAATCAATCTTAGTTGAAATTATGTTGTTTTACTTGTCCAACAATGATTGCTCACTTTGTATAGGATTGATATGCAGGAAGTGGTTCTAATTGCTACCAGAAGGATAGTGCGCCCGCCGAAGAAGGGCTCTGCTGTCCAAAGGCCTCGATCCCGCACACTTACTTCAGTTCATGAAGCTGTTCTTGAAGATGTTGTGTATCCTGCTGAGATTGTTGGAAAACGTACCAGATACAGGCTCGACGGATCGAAGATAATGAAGGTGATTCCCTTCTTGCTTTACCGCTACCAATCTAATCTAGTACTCCCTCTGTCCCAACGAGCTGTGCTCGTTTTCCTTTTTAGTTTGTCCCACTCATCTGTTCCTGTTTCCAAAAAAAGCAAATTTTTACACGCAATTACTCACTCTCTTTTTATGGGACCCACCACTTCACTTACATCTAACAACTCTCCTTAATCTACGTACAAAAAAGAAATGAGCACAGCTCAATGGGACGGAGGGAGTATAACTAAACCATGAATTTGATTTAATCTTTTTGTCTCTCTATTGCAGGTGTTCTTGGATCCCAAGGCAAGGAATGATACTGAAAACAAGCTGGAGACGTTTGCTGGTGTATACAGGAAGCTCTCTGGCAAAGATGTTGTCTTTGAATTCCCCATAACGGAGGCCTAAAAACCTACCGTTTGTAGGTTTGATCTATATTTCTTTGTGAGGTGGTTGAAGTTTTGACCAAGAGAAGAATCTGGACTGCCATTAGAAACTGTGTGCTCGTTTTGTAGCAGGTGTTCAGCATACTGTTTTATATGTTACAATATCGTTTCTGGTTAATTTATCTGTTCCATTTCCTTGCTGCATGGTTTTCCAACTTTAGCTCTCTTGCCATATTTCGATAAAATCTAATAGTTTTCTGAATTTGTGATTCTCTTGTACACGTTCACCATGTTTACAAGGATAGGTTCAAATCTGTTTAGACGGAAATTTTAACGTCGGATGATGACTTGTAGGGTCGGTGGCGTACTGCGTCACCGAGTCGACCAAATTTAGGTTGACGGCATTTTACAGTTATCGGGTCCATAGTGAAGCGGCGTTACCCGTTAGCATTGCTGGTGCCATTTATAGTTATCTTACGTAGTATTTTTATTATATTATATAAATATATAAATAAGTGTATAAATTAGATTAGATTGTTGGGGCAATTTATAGTTTATAAATTATATTGAACAAATAAAAATAGATTAGATTGTTAATTATTGGTATTGGTTCCATCGTTTATTCATATTTCATAAGACAAACAATTCACCTAAATAATAAGATATACATATAGATTCAATTTTATATACTCACTCGGTCTCATGATTCCTGCAACAAAATTTTTCAGCGCAGTATTTTAGAAGATTAGAAGAGTTGTTGGTCGTGAGTAAAAATGTAGGGACTTAAAATAAGGTGTTTGTAATAATTTTCTAATTTAGGAAGTGTTACAAAAATGGTGGGACATGAAAAAAAAAGTGTTACAAGAATTATGGGACGGAGGGAGCATTAACCATCAAAATTAGTTTTCTTGAACGCTATTTAATTTTCTATAGTAGCCACACGGTTGTTTGTTGATTATATATACTATATACTCCCTACTTCTCATTTGAAACAACCCGCTTCAAATGGGCATGAAAATTAAGGAGTGTTGTGGTTAGTTGTTAATCTAGTATCCAACCTTTATTGACTTTTCAAACGGAAAGGAAATTTGATTTGAATACCTTTATATTTAATTATTTTTTGAAATCTTGATTAATTAGAAAATTTTGGGGGGAAAATTAAATTTTGAAAAGGAAATAGAAAGAATAATTAATCTGCTCTATAATTCAGGCGGTAATGTAAGATAAAAATCAAATTTGTGGCGCAGGGAAAACAAGACAGAGTAGTTATCTTTAAATTTCAAGTTTCTTCTCCTAAACAATCGAAAGATAACAATATCAGAAAGCTAACAACATCAGCAAATGACGGGTAAAAACCTTTCCACCACCGATTGAAATCTTGTTGTATAATTTTTGCTCCAACACTCAAATGATGGAAAGCCAAATCCGAGGAAGGTGCTCGAAGCAATGACCAAATGAAAGTGTTCTCGTAGCACAGTCAATTGGCTCTGGAGAACTGCAAAGAAGCAACAAAATCAAGGTGACGTTATCTTTTTACAAAGTGCAAAGATAGGTCCATCTAGAAACAAAATAGTTATTATAAACTCAGAACTAATACAAGTTCTACGAAAGAGATCTACAATTAGAAAGTTAGGAACGTGCATTAGAGTTTGATAGAGTCTTGAACACTTTGAAATTTAAGAGTATGCATAACATAGTGCATATAGATGAGGATTGGTTTTATCTAACAGGGCTTCCCACAGATTTTATCTAACCCCGGGAGACGTAGATCCACATAAAAGTTGTAAGACAGAAATTTTATAACCAAAGTGATGTTTATGTTTGTAGTCTGTCGTCCTATATTTTTTGAGGAAAGCAGTGTGATCTTTGATGGGAAAATAGGGATATTTCTCTTCATAGAACAAATTGCAGCACAGAGGAGCAGCAAAAACAGAGCAGCTGGAACATTAAAGACAAAGCGCAGACAATCAATCATAAGGGAAGTGACTAAGGTCTGCCTCATAAATAAGGCATGGAAAAGCAGTGAAATATGCACAAATTGTAACAATAACATGTATACTTTAGATGTTGTAACATCAAACTGAATCCACTTGTAATATTGCATCTTGTAACATTAAAAGAACAATCAGTTTTCTGTAATTCAGTTTCTTATAACATTAGATAATTATGCTTTATATTGGTCTGTAACAATATGATTTTTATTCACATTCCTTTATCAATTTTTAGTTGTTTAAGCTCTAGGATCTTATAAAATTAAGCGGTGATGATTAATAATACGAGATATTACACCGCCATTAGAGCTAAATTTCCGGCCCGATAATAGCAAACTTATCTTCACATAACAAGATAATGTTAAGCCTCATATCAAGGATAGTGATCCCCCGATTTAGAGAGGCTGCTACATTGGAAGGATTTGATATCAGATTGACACATCAACCACCTAACTCTCACGATACTAATGTGTTGGATCTTGGATTTTTAGAGCTATTCAAAGCATTCAGATTGAAACAACGTGTTTCAATGTAGATGAGTTAGTTAATGCGGTATGCCTAGCTATGAACAATTGTCTCCTATGACCTTAAATAAGGTTTTTACGGTCATTGCAAGGATGCATGATTGAGATCATGAAGTATAAAGGGCATAAGCATTACGGGGTCCCACATCTAAAAAAGATAGCTTGATAAGGCAAGAAAGCCTTCCCATGAACTTGGAAGTTCCCCAAAGTTTGGTAGAGGAATGCGTAGAATATGTGATTAAAAATGAGATGCTAACATATGTAGTAGAGCTAAGAAACAGACTTGGTTTTATTGTGGATTACCGGATAGATGAACCTTGAAGACAAAGCAATTTCTGTATCTTTTGGAAATATATCTATTTTTTGGAAATATAAGTATCTATTAAAAATGTAAGTATCTTTTGGATGTTGTAGTATCTTTTGGAAATGTAAGTATCTTTTGGAAATGCAATTATCTTGTTTTATCCTAAACAGGTTACCTAAGATGTATCTGTTGGTCCCGAGAGTAGACGAGTCTTCAGGTGTGGAATACACCTGAGTCAAAGTTCAGCAACGAGCGCGACAGTCAGTACTGTTGAATCAGTACTGCTGAACGCGTGGGCAGAGAATCCTTCTACTGAGTACGGTCTGCGGGTCGGTCGGTAGAACGAGAGTTCGATATCGGGTTTCGAGTGCGGAAGAGCAGGCCCAAAAGAATATTCGTCTAAGTCTGAAAACACCGTTTTTATGCTATTTGATTTAAAGTCAGTTTTATGCAAGTGAACAATTAAGCAGAGCGACAATAAATCAACACAATTTTTAAAGTGGTTCGGTTATCAAACGATCCTACGTCCACTGTCCTGAAAAGATCAGGAGGCTATTTATTATACTGAGTTAGTCTCAGTCAGCTTGTATACAGGACAAAGCCGCGTCTTGGAATTTATACTGAGCAAGTCTCAGTTTACACGGTTATCAAACTAAAGTGTTTGACAAACTCTCCAACTATGAAGGAGTCCTTTTACAATAAGGAACAAGTTCAAATATGAACTCCTTCGTCTAAGCTATGGATATTACAATAAGATCAGCTTAGATTAGATAAGGAACGAGATAGAACTCTAGAGAGAAGAACTATAAGAATATATCTATGAAAGATTAAGTTCTTCTCTGGATATAGCTTGAATCTTCTAGAGTGTTTGTTCGGTTGAGCTTGGTTCCTTGGATGTGTCCATCATCGTCATGATTGACCTCACATCTTCTGCTCTGCGTGAAGACTCTTCTCTATTTATAGAGGTGACCTAGGCATATGTCCGTTGGAGAGGACGATGCCAAGTGTCACTCCATGGGGGTAGCAAACGGCTTTATTTGAATTACGTAGAGTCCACTAACTTTAATGAAAGTGGTTGACTTGCGGCTTTATGTCGGAGACTCGCCCGGTGGCGCTTGTCATTGGTCGAGGTACGGAGAGTGGTTGAGACCTATTCGGACTTCAAGGTGATACGGGGCGACTTCTCGGATGTACGACCTCGGACAACTCTACCGAATTTGTTCTTCGAAGTCCATGGTCGGTTAAAGTAACCGGCCAGGCCGTTCTTGAGTCGATCTTGATTCGGTAGATAACCTGGCCGAGTCGCTTTGCGAAGATCAACTACGAGTACGGTGAACTACTCCGCTGAGTTCGGTTCGGCCGACTCCTTTCGATATCCTTGCTCTGCTTGAGTCCGGTATTTCCTGAGTCTTCTACCGAATGCACAGTTGTTGAACTTTAGCTAGTCTGCTTGAGTTCCTAACACGGTGAACTCGGTTAAGCTATAACAATATCGAAAGCTCATCATCCGGCTAGGGTTTTGGGATATTCAAATCTATCGTAGTGAACCTAATTCCCAACAATTTCCCCCTATTTGATAATGCCAAAACTTCTACAAACTTCTCCTAAAAACTTCCTACATGCAACTACTAATCTAATCAACACGGTTCCCCCTTTTAATCATGATACCAAATCCCCTAAAACATAAGACATAAGTCGACAACTTCCCCCACGGGCAAGTGGCACATAATTACGAGACACATAGATATCTATCGGTGAAGTGTGTGTGAGTGTTGAAAGATAAGAACATGCTACGAAATCTTGGACACTACGGATCTAATTGATAGACACCGAGGATCCGATCCGTAGGCCTTTTTCGACCTCTTGGTTCCCCACGAGTTGGATCTCGGGTGTTTTGGGGCTTGAACCTTGGATCTTCCTTTGATAGCTGGGGTGAGGTGTTTACATCTTACGTTCATTCCTTGTTTGAGGGGTTGTAGATTACGCGTGTCGAGTTCCCCCTTGGACAAACCTATCGGCCCGGTGATCGGAGCTTTTTACGTCCTTCGGTAGTCGCTCGGCCATTAAGATCTCTTCAAAGTCCTTATACGAATTATCTAACATTAAGAACATGGTATAGGATGCTATGAAGATTATGCAATATGCGCATCTTGAGAAAACGGTTTTTCGGGATCGGTTCGGTTAGACCACGGCTACGATCGGGAAGAACACCATGCACTTTGATCGGAAGTACATCGTGTGGTTTGATTAGAAAAACAACTTGTGCTCTTTGATCGGAAGAACACCGTGTGCTCGATACCAATTGTTGGTCTCGAGAGTAGACGAGTCTTCGGGTGTGGAATGCACATCTGAGTCAAAGTTCGGCAACGGCGCGATAGTCGATGTCTGGCGAATCGATGCTGCTGAACGCGTGGGCGAGAGAATCCTTCTGCGAGTACGGTCTACGGGTTCGGTCGGTAGAACGAGTAGTTCGATATCGGGTTTCGAGTGCGGAAGAGCGAGCCCAAAAGAATATTCGTCTAAGTACGAAAACACCGTTTTTATGCTATTTGATTTAAAGTCAGTTTTATGCAAGTGAACAATTAAGCAGAGCGACAATAAATCAACATAGTTTTTAAAGTTGTTCGGATATCAAACGATCCTATGTCCACTGTCCTGAAAAGATTAGGAGGTTATTTATTATACTGAGTTAGTCTCAGTCAGCTTGTACACAGGACAAAGCCGCGTCTTGGAATTTATACTGAGCAAGTCTCAGTTTACACGGTTATCAAACTAAAGTGTTTGACAAACTCTCCAACTATGAAGGAGTCCTTTTACAATAAGGAACAAGTTCAAATATGAACTCCTTCGTCTAAGCTATGGATATTACAATAAGATCAGCTTAGATTAGATAAGGAACGAGATAGAACTCTAGAGAGAAGAACTATAAGAATATATCTATGAAAGATTAAGTTCTTCTCTGGATATGGCTTGAATCTTCTAGAGTGTTTGTTCGGTTGAGCTTGGTTCCTTGGATGTGTCCATCATCGTCATGATTGACCTCACATCTTCTGCTCTGCGTGAAGACTCTTCTCTATTTATAGAGGTGACCTAGGCATATGTCCGTTGGAGAGGACGATGCCAAGTGTCACTCTATGGGGTAGCAAACGGCTTTATTTGAATTCTGTAGAGTCCACTAACTTTAATGAAAGTCGTTAACTTGCAGCTTTATGTCGGAGACTACGCCGGTGGCCCGCTTGTCATTGGTCGAGGTACGAGAGAGTGGTTGAGACCTATTCGAGACTTCAAGGTGATGCGGGGCGACTTCTCGGATGTACGACCTCGGACAACTCTACCGAATTTGTTCTTCGAAGTCCATGGTCGGTTAAAGTAAGCGGCCCAGGCCGTTCTTGAGTCGATCTTGATTCGGTAGATAACCTGCTGAGTACGCTTTGCGAAGATCAACTACGAGTACGGTGAACTACTCCTGCCGAGTTCGGTTCGGGCCGACTCCTTTCGATATCTTGCTCTGCGGAGTCCAGTATTTACTGAGTCTTCTACTGAATGCACATCTGTTGAACTTTAGCTAGTCTACCGAGTTCCTAATATGGTGAACTCAGTTAAGCTATAACAATATCGAAAGCTCATCATCCAGCTAGGGTTTTGGGATCTTCAAATCTATCGTAGTGAACCTAATTCCCAACAGTATCTCATAGGGAGCAACCTCTATAGGCTGTATTCAAATGAATGAATACAGACTACTACAGCAAATCTCCTTTTGCAGGAGTATCAATCCTAATTAACATGTGCTATTACGAATGTCCTAAAGTGATTAAGATTAAAAAAGCAGAGCAGCAGATTGGTACCAACAAAATAAAGGAGCCACAACTCTAATAAGAATTGTTGTTCTAGAGACGTGCTTCGGGGGGGGGGGGGGGGAGGGACTCAGAACGCGAAAGTCAGCTTTTGCTGAATATAGCTACTGAACTTTCCCAGTTGACCAGATATACTTTCTCGATCGCATGGGCTGAAAATTCTCCTACTGAGTACAGTTCTACTGACTTATTTCAATGAACAGTAGTTTAGTACAAGAATTGTGTGCGGAAGTGTAGGCCCTTAAAATAAACGTCTTAGTTGAAAATCAGTTTTTATGCTAGTTTAATTAAAACTCAGTTAGATAATGAATGAATAGTTAAATCAATGTAACAGTTAAAATTAACACAACGATTTTTAAAGTGGTTCGGATAAACAGGGTCCCACGTCCACTGTCCTGAACTGAGCAGGAGTTCTTGTGTTAATTATTGTTGGGTGATGATTCTATCCTCATCACTGTAATACTTAGTGGGAAATGATTCTATCTTCCGTACTGATACGCGCTCAGTAGGCTTATGCTCTGAGTGAATCTATGAAGATTTGAAGATCCCAAAACCCTATCTTGATTGGTGAACCATTTCGTTGTAGTTGTTTCTCTGAGGGTTCAGACTTAGTTGACACTCTGCTCTGGTTCAGGCGTTCAGTAGATTATCAGCCTCAGCACCAGATGTAGAAGACTCAGTAAATACTGGACTCAGCAGGAGCAGTATATTGAATAGAGTCAGTAGAGCCGAACTCGGCACGAGTAGTTCAGCTGTACTCGGGGCGATCTTCGGTAAAGCCATCTCGGCATATTTGCTGCGAATCAAAGATCGGACTCGGCAACGGCCGGCAGTCTTACGAGCGTCGAGATCTTTTGAATGACAATCGGCATAGTCAAATACAAGGAAGAGAGAAGTCAACTTCGGTATGCCTCGAAGTACGTTACATCTTAAGCGCTTTGTAAACCTCGACGAATGACAAGCGAGACACACGAACTATACCTACTAAAGGCGCAAGTCAACAACTTTCCGAAAAAAGGAGGGAAAGGACACTGTCACTCTACTTCAAAAGAGCCGTTAGCTACCAAAAGAGAGAGAGTAAGGGATGATCGTCTTCAACGGATCTTTCCAAGACTCTTCTCTTTAAATAAAGGGATCATTCGAAATTTGAAGCTCACGAGAAAACACAAGAACACAGAGCATTCAACGAGCAAATCAAAAAGCCTAAGTCTTCCGCAAGAACTCGAAGAATATTTCTCCGGCGAAAGACTACAATCTAGCTCTTAGGGAACCAAGCTGAACCGATATACAAGCTCAGCTGTTCGTCATTCTAGAAGCTACATTCTCGTTCCCTATCCCTCTAACCCTAAGCTCAATCGAATATATCCATAGCTTAGACGAAGGAGTTCATCCTTGAATCTGATCCTTATTGTAAAAGGACTCCTTCATAGTTGGAGAGTTAGTCAAACACTTCAGTTTGATACCTTTGTAAACTGAGACTTGCTCAGTATAAACTTCAAGACACGGCTTTGTCCTGTGTACAAGCTGACTGAGACTAACTCGGTATAATAAATAGCCTCCTGATCTTTCGGGATAGTGGACGTAGGATCCTGTGTATCCGAACCACTTTAAAAATCTGTGTCTCTCGCTTGTTCTCTTATTTGTTGTTGCATTGATTTTAACTGTTCATACTGAAAATTATCCTTTAAAATCATTCAACTAAGTTTCAGCGATCTTAACTGTTTATTCTTCTGAACTGAAACTGTTTTGATATAACGTTTTCCACTCAGCTGTTTTGGCCCTACACATTTCCGCACCGCTTGAACTCCAACCGAAGATGCGGGTCGACTCGGTCGGTTAGTAGGTCTCGGTAGAGTTAGTATCTCTTTGCCTAACACGATTCGAGCACGGTATGCAGTCTGCTGAATTCATTCGATGCGACACCATCTGAATAGGGACTGTTCGTGTTTCAAGTTGAGAAATCGGTTTCAGGTGTATTCACCCCCCCTCCTCTACACTGAACGTGCTCTCGGGACCAACAATTGGTATCGAGTAGGAGTTCTATAAGACTCTTGTTATCTTGAAGCGGTCCACTTGAACGGATCCGGAAAAAGCGTTTTCACTTGCATATCATTCTACACTCATATCATTATTCATCATGACTGATATGTCAGGTATAAGGATGGTACCCATGTTCTCATTAGAGAACTATGGTGTATGGTGGGTCAGAATGGAGGCTCATCTGACTTCCCTTCACGACAGCATGAGTGAAGTACTTGAGGAAGGACCTATCGTTACTATGATAGATAGTGTCATAACTCAAGATCAAACAGCTGGAGGAGGAATGGTGACCGGAAAGAATATTTCCAAGGACAAAAGTCTCTTCACCCCTGAGGAGAAGAAACTTCATAACTTAGACCGAGTCGCCAGGAAGGCCATACTAACCACCTTAAGTGATTCTTATCTCGGCGGGGTTCGGGGAATGCAAGACGGCTAAGGAACTGCGGGATGCTCTAGCGCTACTGCGAGTCGGGGGACTCGGAAGATCAAAGCCCAACAAACTTGCGCTTTGGAACTCCAAAAGGTTGGAGAGTTTGTCTCTCATGCCCGGAGACACCATAGAAGATCTCGGCGTCGGATTCACGAATCGATGAACTCCATCAACGAGGCTGGGAAAGACATTCTCCAACCGAGAAATGAATCTCAAAATGCGAGGGGCACCGCGCCGGACGGTCATTGGACTCCTTTTTGCTACATTATTACGACATTCGACTTAGATATTATTACTCCTGACCATATCTTTTCAGAACTTCAAGCAGAAGGAATTCGAGTTTGACAAACCTCAACGAAAGCGGCGACTGAAGCTGACACCAAAATTGACCATGCCTTCAAAGCATCAGTCAGCACAACGTCTCCTGCGTCGAGTAAGACTGAACCTTCACTCAACTACATACAAGAAGGAAGTCTCACTCAGAAGTACGCACTGGTTGCCGTAAAATATCAGAAGAAAAAGGAGCGGCGCATAAAAGTGACTAAAGCCTATCGAGAATCGAAAGGTAAGTCTAAATACACGCCTAAACGCACTCCTGACACGCATACTTCTGAATGCAGAAAGAGGGATGACTCAGCTCCATCAAAAGACAGCGAAAGCAAAGAAGAAAGAGTCATTGCCTGCTACAACTGCAAGAAGCCAGGACACTATCAGTATGACTGTCCTGAGCACAGTAGTACTGAACGAGCAGCACGAAAAGCAAGGAGAGAGAAATTCGCCAAGAAGAGACAAGCATACATAGCTCGTGAACTCTCAGACGACTCAAAAGAAGTCAACTCCTTCATGGATTCATCCGATGATGAAGCAGCCTTCATGGCCCTAGAGCTTGAAGGTGAAGAAAGCTGGCGAAAAGTGTCCCAATGGCGGGAGAAGAGGATGAGGTAAACTCTCATGAACTATTTAACTCTCCTTCACCTTTGTACACACGACAATTGTTTCGGGAGCGAGACGAGAATACGGACGTCGGTACATCATATGAAGAACTTCTTGACGAACGGATTCGGATGAGTGCTGCGGCTCGGTAAGACTCTTCGGGAGTTGGATACCACGAAAGTGGAGAATCGGAGACTTTCTCGGGGAGAGTCGGGTTGCTGCGATTACGAAGGACTTGTGTTGAGACTCGGGGAGGAGATAAACTCTCTCGATGGCTAAGTCTCAACATCAAGAAGATCGAGATCTCGGTTCGACCAAGGACTTAACTCGGAAAGATCTTGGCCGAGTCTCTTGAAGCAACAACTATCGGGACTTCGGACCGAGCACGATGGCGAAGAAAAGTGATGATGTCGGAGGAGCCGATGACCGAGCGGTACATGGGCGGCGAAAAGAAGCTGGAGGCCATGCTAACAAGCAACAAGCCCAAGCACTACAAGGAAGGACTTGGTTTCAGCCAAGGTGCTTCCTCATCTGCCCCCGTCCACTCAGAAGTGCGACTTGCTGATAGGTTTGTTCAAGGGGAGACAATCAATGCAAACATACTGAACCCTCTAGCCAAGAACAAACAAAATATGAAGGCACCTCATCCTACACATCAGCATTCTGGCCAAAAGATCAGCACCAAAAACACCCCAGTTCAATCAAGGGGGAACCAGTAAGCCAAAGTGGGCTGATCAGTATGGACCTCCTCAGCTGACACATCCTGCTCAGTATGGATCATACTATTATGATCATATAGTCAGAAAAGGATCCAAGAGTCAGAAGAAGAAGAAAATCGCACAAAAGGCAAAGGTCAACAGTCCACCAACTCAGAAGATCCGGACTCCTGAACCAGAAAAGCCTAAGAAGTCAGTATCGGCCCGGTCCGGTGGTCAAATACGTTGACTCGAAGTGGAAAGAAGTTATGCGAGACCACCGGGGTCGTAAGACAAATATGGGTTACTAAAACTAACATCTAAGGACCCAAAATCAAAATAAAGGGTACTGAATATAATTACTTTTGCGGGTGCACAAAGACCCATGGTATGTGGACGGCGGATGCTCACGACACATGACATATCAAAAGAGTCTACTGAAGAATTATATCCCTGAATAAGGACCCAGAATTGAGTTTGGAGACAATGCTAAAGGCTACACAAGAGGATTTGGAAAACTCAGCATTGGAACTGCCAAAGTTCCAAGAGTATCATATGTTGAAGGACTTCAGCACAACCTTCTCTCTGTTAGTCAATTTTGTGATAACTCGAATAGAGTGATATTTGTGCTGGTTTACGTGATGTCATTGATAAATCCACGGGGAAAAACGGTGTTATCGAGGTTCGCGCAAGAAGAATATCTATGTGGCCGCCGGAACTCAGTGAACCTAAAGCTTGTTTGTTAGCGAAGAACGACAACCGAACGGGGTGGCTGTGGCACAGGAGACTCAGCCATCTCAACTTCAAGACGCTTAACAAACTAGCAAGAAACACTCTAGCAAGAGGAATGCCGAATGAAGTATTCATCAAAGACACTCAGTGTGAAGCATGTGCGAAGGGAAAGCAAACAAGGAATCAAAATCCACTGTTCCATCTCCTTCCACCGATGGAATCCTTCGGTACTACATATGGATTTGTTCGGTCCAGTCTCTCCGGTAACGATCGAGGTAAGAAATATGCTTTAGTGGTCATCGATGACTACTCGCTACACTTGGGTCATATTCATTGCCAACAAGTCGACGTCAAAAGCGAGTTACCAAGGCTTACGAAAAGGCTCAATGTCGAGAAGAACACCAAAATTATCAAAATCCGTTCGACGGAGGCCGAGTTCCTTAATTCTTTGATGGAGGAGTTACGCAAGCGAAGGAATAGAGCATGAGACATCGGTTTGCTCGCACACCTCGGCAAAATGGAGTTGCCGAACGAAAGAACCGAACTCTCAAAGAAGCGGCTAGAACTCTACTCGCCGGACTCGGGACTCCCGGCCAAGTGCAGGCGGAAGCCCGCGATACTACTTGTTACACTCGGAACCGTTCTCTGCGACAAAGCAACATAAGAGAACATCATATGAACTATGGAATAGCGAGGAAACCTTCTCTATCCTATTTCCATATTTTTTGGGTGCTCGTGCTTTATCCATAATAATGGGAAAGATCAGCTGAAAACTTTTGATAGCAAGTCAGATCAGGGAGTATTGTTAGGATACTCTCGGGTCAGCAAAGCTTTCAGAGTATTCAACTATCGAACCCTTTGCGTGGAGGAAAGCCCTCATGTTGTTTTTAATAAGTTTGCTGCGAAGACGGGAGCAATAACTCTAATTACGAATGCGAGGACATCGGTTACGTCAAGAAGAAAGCGCCCTATATTCCCGCTTCTTGTCTGCGACGAACCTCGAGACGATTGAGGATGTGCGAAAGATCTTGGCCTGGATCATAGCTATGAAGGAGGGAGCTGAATCGGTTCACGAGAAACGACGTTTGGGAGCTTGTTGATAGACCCCGACATCAACATGTTATTGGAACAAAATGGGTCTTCAAGAACAAGCGGGATGAAAACAACGTCATAGTAAGGAACAAAGCAAGACTCGTGGCAAAAGGCTACTTTGTCAAGGCGAGGGAATAGATTTCGATGAGACTTTTGCTCCGGTTGCAAGATTGGAGGCAATTAGGACCATTCTGGCCTACGCAACACATCAAAGATTCGAGTCTATCAAATGGATGTGAAGTCTGCGTTCTGAACGGCGTCTCGAAAGAAGAAGTCTACGTGGAACAAGCGCCCGGCTTTCGGCGGGGACATCGGGTTTATAGACTCGGAAAGGCTGCTGTATGGGTTAAAACAAGCACCCGGGGGCTTGGTACGATACCCTATCGAGCTTCTTCTTGAAAGGTTTTCGAGAAGGCACGAGACCGCACTCTATTCAGCATTCGACTGGAAGACGATCTACTACTTGTGCAGATCTATGTAGATGACATTATATTTGGATCTAAGAGTGTCATCATGTGCCAACAATTTGAAAAGATGATGAAGGACAAATTCGAGATGTCAATGATGGGAGAAATGAACTACTTCATCGGTTTCCAAGTCAAACAATCTGAAAAAGGGACGTTTATTAATCAAGGAAAATACACTCGAGACCTCATCAAAAGATTCGGTTGCACATCCGGCAAACTTATCAAGATCCCGATGAACACATCTGGCACATCCGGCGTCTGAACAGGAATCTGTCGGAATGGAAGCTTCAGCTATCCTATCTCAAGCATTCCGGGAGATTACTGAGCATATACCGGAGATTTCTGGCCACCCTGATCTGGTGACTATTGCCAAACGAGGCCGGACTCCAAATGCTTCGAGGTTCCGGGGAGTGGCCCAATCGGCTACGCCTCATTCTTCACTACACTGCGAGGCTTTGCATGAAGAGGAGGCGATCATAAGGCGGCGAGATAGGCTACTCACGGCCTGCGACCTTGGCACTCTAGAGGACCTAAGGGCGGCAATGCGGCCTGGCCGAATGGCCGTCGGCCGGGTCGGCGGCTCGGCTCCTTCGAGATGGGTCGACCACGATGGTCGGGACCCACCCCGTGATTCGAGGCCCACGAGAAGCCGATGAGGGAACTCACCGGGACAAGGATACCTCTACTCGAGGCCGAGCTTCCTCTCATAATCCTTACTCCGAGAAGTCGGCGGTGGTACTTCGAACAACTCTTGCTTAAATCTAAGTTCGAAGTAGCGCCCAACCCCAAAGGCCAACGATCCAAGGCAATGGCGAAGGCTCTTAGAAGCCAAGGGACACGGGAACCGTGCCCTTGCCAAAGCGATCCACAAAGTGTGGAAAGAGGCGCCCAAGCCACTAGCGCGAGAGATTCGGGGCGAGGACCTCGGTGACATCATCGGCCACCCCTAATATCTCCACCATTATATACGAAGCGCGGCTAAGAAGAGAAGCGGGTCGAGGTTCGGCTAAGACAGATTCGGGAAGGCGAGAATCAACTATTTGACAAATTCAAGGCCACCCACAACTCTCATGCTTGAATCTGTCACAACCATATCCCGGGCCCATGAGCTCGGACTCAGCTCCATCCGGACGGCCTTGGAAGATAAGGTTGAGGCCAAGGCTGAACGAGTTCAAGGCCGCGGTGACCATTCTCACAAATTATACAAGGATGAGCGATTGCGAGAAGAATGAGCTGCACGAGGCGCTGACTAAAATCCACTCCAGACTTGATGACCTGTCAACCTCGTACAAAAGCCTGAACACCAAGGTACTAGCTCCTACCCCGGTTGAAATTGCTGATGCCAAAAAGGGGGAAAAGAAGTCCCAGGACAAGCTTGTACCTAAGAAATTCCGGGGAGGATAAATCTAAGGGGGAAGAGAAAGCTCAAAAGACCAAGGAGCAGGTACTGAAGTCTTCGAAGAAGACAAGGTCAGTAGAAGGAGCAAGCTCTGTTGGGTGATGATTCTATCCTCATCATAGTCTTACTTAGTGGGAAATGATTCTATCTTCTATACTGAACCATGCTCAGCAGCCTAGTGCTCTGATTGTTGAGAAGATTTGAAGATCCCAAAACCCTATCTGATTGGTGAACCATTCCGTTGTAATCGTTATTTGTCTCTGAGGTTTCAGACTCAGTAGACACTCTGCTCTGATCAAGGCGCTCAGTAGATTATCTGCCTTAACACCAGAAGTAGAAGACTCGGTGATCTTGGACTCGGCGGGAGCGATATGCGAAAGAGTCGGTGGAGCCCGGACTCGGCGGGAGCGATTCCCGAACTCAGAGCTGATCTTCAGTAGACTTTCCTCGGCTATCTACCTACTGAATACATGATCAGACTCAGCATCGGCAGACAGTCAGAATTGTCAAATACTTTTGTAAGATAATCAGCATTGTCATATACGAGGAAGAGAGAAGTCGGCTTCGGTTTGCCTTGAAGTGCTGGCTTTGTCTCAACCACTCTATCCACCTCGACGAATGACAAGAACACGTGTCTTCTCACTGCTAAAGCTGCGGTCAACCCTTTACCTAAAAAGGTGGGAAAGTACTTGTTACCTACTTCAAAAGAGCCGTTTGCTACCAAAAAAGAGAGAGAGAAAGGAAGATCGTCTCCAACGGATCTTTTCCAATCTCTGCTCTATAAATAGAGGGACATTTCAAGAGAAAAAAGAGAATGCGCATAAGCTTAACAACGAAATCAAACACAAGCATTCAAACGAGCTAGAACCAAAAAACCCTAAGTCTTCCGCAAGAATTTGAAGATCTATCTCCGGCGAAAGACTACATTCTCGGCTCATAGGGAACCAAGCTAAAGCTGTTAGAAGAGCCTCTAGTATCCAAATCGACGATACACGAACCTAAAGCTTATTTTGTTGTTCGTCGATCTAGAAGCCACACTCTCATTCCCTATCCCTCTAACCCTAAGCTCGACATAATATACTTATAGCTTAGACGAAGGAGTTCATATTTGAACCCAATCCTTATTGTAAAAGGACTCCTTCATAGTTGGAGAAGTTTGTCAAACACTTTAGTTTGATGCCTTTGTAAGCTGGGACTTGCTCGATATAATCCCCAAGCCACGGCTTTGTCACGTGTACAAGGCGGCGAGACTAACTCACTATAATAAATAGCCTCCGAACTTTTCGGGACGGTGGGACGTAGGATCGTGTGATATCCGAACCACTTTAAAAATGCGTGTCTTGTTATTGCTTTCGATTACCGTTGCATTGATTTTCTTGTTCATGCGAAAATCTCCTTAAAGTCATTCAACTGTCTCGGCATCTTCGAACCCGACCACTTGTTTTGAACCGAGACTTGCTAAAACGGTTTTCCACTCAAGCGATTTGGGCCTACACTTTTCCGCACCGCCGAACTCTTCTTCTGTTTTGATACGGAATTCGACTCGGTCGGCTAGCGGATCTCGGTAGAGTCGAGACTTTTTGCCACACACGATTCGGAACGGCTATTTGGTCTTTGAATTATTTGATGACGACACTTTCTGAGCAGGGGCTGCTCATGTTCGAAGTTGAGAAAATCGAAATCGGGTGTATTCACCCCCCCCCTCTACACGCTATTGTACACTCGGGACCAACAAGCTCGGTTCGGATAAGCTGCTCCCTCTGGAACCCGCTGGTGAGGCCCGGGGGTGTCTCGAGTTGGAATCTCGGCGGGGGGGCCCGGCCCCAGTGGCTCGGGATCCGGGGAACAAGCAACTCGGGTAATCAAAGAGGTTGCTCGGTATCTTTGAGGAAGAGGATTACGAAGAGGAAGAGGCACCTCTCCCACCTCCCGGTTGAAGGAAAAGGTAAGAAGATCTTAAAACGCCCCACCCCTCCCTCCAAGAAGATTAAGAGGTATATCAGTAAGGAGGAGGAGGCTCAGATAGCAGCCGATGAAAGGTTAGCTAGGGAGACTGAAGCAGCCAACAAACCTAAAGCGAAAACTTTAAAAGGAAAGACAAAGGCCCCAGCTCGCGGCGGAAAGAAGTCAACAACGACTAGGTTGCCTCCCAGACAGCTGACACTTCAAGATGATGATGATAGGGAGCAGCAACAGCAGAAGGACATTGAGAAGCAGGGTACGTCCAAAGAAAAATCAAGTACCCCTGCTGACTCAGAAGATCAGTCGCCTCGCAAGTCCTCCTACACAACTCCAAAAGAACGGGATCTTTGAGATAAAAGCCATCTTTGCTCGAGATGGATCGGTACTGTACGGAGGAGAAGAGGCGAGGCAGATTGAAGTCGCCGGAGAGAGAATCCATATGGCGAGACTTAAAAGCACTTAGAGTCCGGGGCGAACAAGAAGCCGGGCGAGGGTTCCTTCCAAAGCGACATTCCATACGGATATAGGAAGTTCGGGGAAACTAACGGATACGAAGATACATAGATGGCCAAGGTCCCATGAGTGGATGCCGGCTCGGTACACTCGAGAGATGGGAGTCATTGAAGATAGAGTTCATCAAGAGGAATTATTTACGGAGATTACGGTCGGACAAGGCAAAGGCGATGCCCATGTTGAATGGATGATGAGGACCGGAACGACTTGTATGTCTACATGCGAGAATCTTTGTGAAAGAGAATATTGAAGTCGAGTCCCCGAACCCGAGTGCGCCACCACCGAGAAGACTTGATGATTCTATTCCCTATGGTGTGATTGAAAAAGAAGTAAAGGATGTTGCCGAGCCGGACTCTCTCGAAAGACGAGCCGGCGGACTTTCTTTGAATTTACGAAGCTAAGGAAGATTACCTACGGGATGTATGGTGCCCCTTCCCGAGACTCAATCGCAAGATTTCAAGGATAGGATCGAGCGTACAAGCGCTCCTAGATCTTAGATTCTTCTTTAACTTTCCTAGCTTAGAAAGAGATGTAATGTACTAAACTTTCTCACATTATATATATATCTCTCTCTTTTGCCTTCGACAATATCTTATTCTCTATATAAGCCGTGTTACGTTTTATACTTAACACTCGGAATCAGCGCGTGATTCTTGACTCACACATTCACTTGTGTATATTCTTTGTCGGTATGGCTCTTGAGATTCCGATAGACTAGTTATTGTGATATAAAGGGAAATTGTTAAGATAGGGATATGCTTAGTCTCAATATTCGACTCCTGCTTCTGCTCCCTTTAGTAGTCCAGAACTTGAAGAACAACTCCACTGAACGTACTTGTAAAATTGTAAGGAGCTTTGTTTCTGAGTAGTTTAGTGTTAGTTAGCATAGATGGTGTTAGGTTTTGGCATCATCAAATAGGGGGAAATTGTTGGGTGATGATTCTATCCTCAGCACTATAATACTTAGTGGGAAATGATTCTATCTTCCGTACTGATACGCGCTCAGTAGGCTTATGCTCTGAGTGAATCTATGAAGATTTGAAGATCCCAAAACCCTATCTTGATTGGTGAACCATTTCGTTGTAATTGTTTCTCTGAGGGTTCAGACTTAGTAGACACTCTGCTCTGGTTCAGGCGTTCAGTAGATTATAAGCCTCAGTACCAGATGTAGAAGACTCAGTAAATGCTTGGACTCGGCGGGAGCGATATCCTGAATAGAGTCGGTAGAGGCGGAACTCGGCGGGGAGTAGTTCATTGTACTCGGAGCGATCTTCGGTAAAGCCATCTCGGCATATTTTCTGCGGATCAAAGATCGGACTCGGCAACGGCCGAGACAGTCTTACGAGCGTCGAGATCTTTTGAATGACAATCAGCATAGTCAAATACAAGGAAGAGAGAAGTCAACTTCAGTATGTCTTGAAGTCTATTTTGTCTCAACTGCTTTGTAAACCTCGACGAATGACAAGCAGACACTTGTCCTATACCTACTAAAGCTGCAAGTCAACAACTTTCCAGAAAAGGAGGGAAAGGACACTGTCACTCTACTTCAAAAGAGTCGTTAGCTACCAAAAGAGAGAGAGAGTAAGGGATGATCGTCTCCAACGGATCTTTCGAAGACTCTTCTCTATAAATAGAGGGATCATTCGAAATTTGAAGCTCAAGAGAAAACACAAGAACACAGAGCATTCAACGAGCAAATCAAAAAGCCTAAGTCTTCCGCAAGAACTCGAAGAATATTTCTCCGGCGAAAAACTACAATCTAGCTCTTAGGGAACCAAGCTGAACCGATATACAAGCCTCTAGTATCCAAACGACGTTACACGAACCCAAAGCTAAACTCAGCTGTTCGTCGTTCTAGAAGCTACATTCTCGTTCCCTATCCCTCTAACCCTAAGCTCAACCGAATATATCCATAGCTTAGACGAAGGAGTTCATCCTTGAACCTGATCCTTATTGTAAAAGGACTCCTTCATAGTTGGAGAGTTAGTCAAACACTTCAGTTTGATACCTTTGTAAACTGAGACTTGCTCAGTATAAACTTCAAGACGCGGCTTTGTTATGTGTACAAGCTGACTGAGACTAACTCAGTATAATAAATAGCCTCCTGATCTTTCGGGACAGTGGACATAGGATCCTGTGTATCCGAACCACTTTAAAAATCTGTGTCTCTCGCTTATTCTCTTATTTACTGTTGCATTGATTTTAACTGTTCATACTGAAAATTATCCTTTTAAATCATTTCACCTAAGTTTAGCGGTTTTTAATGGTTTTAACTTCTGAACTAAAACTGTTGGTCTCGAGTGTACGGTCAGGTGTAGAGGGGGGGGTGAATACACTGATTCGATTTCTCAACTTCGAACTCGAGCAGTCCTATTCGAGGATGGTGTCGGCCCAAAGCAGTTCATCGGACAGACAAGCATTACGAATCGAGTTAAAGGCTAAAATGCTTGACTCAGTGAGATACGCTAGCCGACTAGGTCGAGTCGGTATCTACGGTAAGAGTTAGGTGCGCGGAATAGTGTAGGCCCCAAATCGGTTTTTGTGAGAAAACGTTTTAAGTCTCGGTTCGGTAGATTAAAAGTTCGGTATCTTTGAGACGGTTGATTGATTTTAAATATGATGTTCGGTATGAATAGTAAAATCAATGCAACGGTTAAGAAAGCGATAAGAGACACGGGATTTTTAAAGTGGTTCGGATATCGCTCAAATCCTACGTCCGCTGTCCCGAATGATCGGGAGGCTATTTATTATCTGAGTTAGTCTCGGTCGGCTTGCCACTTGGGCAAAGCCGCGTCTTGGTTTTTATGCGATCCGAGTCTCGGTTACAACACTATCAAACTTAAAGTGTTTGACAAACTTCTCCAACGGTGAAGGAGTCCTTCTACAATAAGGATTGGGTTCAAATGTGAACTCCTTCGTCTAAGCTATAGATAAGAACGGTTGAGCTTAGGGTTAGAGGGATAGGGGAATATGAGAGTAGCTTCTAGATCGACGAGCAGTGAAGTTAAGCTATAAGTTCGTGTAACGTCGATTGGATACTAGAGGCTTTATATATTGGTTTAGCTTGATTCCCTATGAGCTAGAATGTAGTCTTTCGCCGGAGATTGTTCTTCGAGTTCTTGCTAAGACTTTGTTCTTTGGAATTCAGCTGTTTTTCGCGCTCTCTCTTGTTCTTCTCGTTCGCTTCAAATCTTGAATGATCCCTCTATTTATAGAGCGAGAGTTGAAATAGATCCGTTGGAGACGATCTTCTTCTCTCTCTCTCTTTTTGGTAGCAAACGGCTCTTTTGGTGTAGGTAACAGTGTACTTTCCCACCTTTTTAGGTAAAAGGTTAATTGCAGCTTTAGCAGGTGAGAAGACACGTGTATGCTTGTCATTCGTCGAGGTGGATGGAGTGGTTGAGACAGCACAAACTTCGAGACGGTGAAGGCGACTTCTCTCTTCCTCGTACATGGCAATGCGATTGTCTTTCAAAAGATCCCTGGCGATCCTGAAGACTATGCGCCGTTCTTGAGTCGACCTTGTATTCGGAGTAGATAGGCTGGCGAGATAAGTCTCGATGATCGGCTACGAGTCCGGTGAACTACTCCTGTGAGTTCGGTTCACCGACTCTCTCGATATCTTGCTCTGCTGAGTCCGGTATCACCGAGTCTTACTTGCCGGCAGTCTTTGAGGCAAATAAGCTGCGGCGCCTTGACCGGAGCGAGTGTCTGCGAGTCCGAAACCTCGGAGACAAAGCAGATACAACGGAGTGGTTCATCATTCGAGATAGGGTTTTGGGATCTTCAAATCTTGAGACAAGTACGGAGCAGAAGGCTGCGAGCTTAAGATCGGTGTCTAAGACCGAATCATTTCCCATTTGAGTGAAGCAGATCTTGAGGATGGAATCATCACCCAACAATTTCCCCCTATTTGATGATGCCAAAACCTATCATCTATGTCCTATCAACTATGCTAAACACTAACTTACTCGGAAAGCGGGCTCCTTACAAATATTACAAGTAGGATCGGTGGAGTTGTGCGGTAAGTGCTAGACTGCGAGGGAGACGGGGGCGCGAACAATTTCCCCCTTTACAATAATTTCCCCCATGCAACAATTTCCCCCTAAGAGAAATAATAACTCTTCGAAAGTCTAGTCTATCGGGAGATCTAACCGAGCAAAAGCGACAAGTAAATAAACAAAGTGTGTGTGTGTCGGTAATCACTTGATGATTACGAGTGTTAAAGCATAAAGCAAACACGGCTATTTAGACAACAAGTAGTTGTCGAGCCAAAAGAAGATTTGTATATATATGATAAATAGTTCGGTACATTACAAATCTTGCTAAGCTAAAAGGAGAACTAAGAAGGAGAGCCCTTAAGCTATTTGAATCCTATTCATGAAACCTTGGGGTTTATCTTCGGGCGGTGGGACTCCATACATTACGAATGTGTTCTTCCTCGGCTTCGGTATTCGGCGAAGTCTGTCTGGATCATCTTGTTCTAGACCTGCGTTTCAACGCAGCATTCTTCACTTCTTGTTCAATCATTCCGAGATGTTACGAGTCGTCTTGTCTTACGGGTGGAGGAATGATCCTTGCTTCGAGAACGCGACTACTACCCCTTCGATTCTTGCTACGTGCATATATGGGTAAAGATCGGGTTCGGTAATGGTCATCCACTCGACATAGGCATCGGCCTTAGAGCATTTCGAGCCGGGAATCGCGGAAATAATTTCTCTTGATAAACTCTATCTTGGCCGATTCCCATCTCGATTGAAGCGAATAGGCATCCATTCGTCCGATCTCGGCCATCTATGTGTTTTCGGATCGTTTGGCTTCACGAACCTTACGTATCGATAAGGAATGTCGGCTTTCGAAGGAACTCTCGGCTGGCCTCTTGTTCGATGCGCTTCACGAGTGCCTCAAGGTGCGCAAATGTATCCTGCGTGCAGCGGCCTCTATCTATCTAGCTTCCTCTCCTCTGTAGAGATATCTATCCATCGAGCAAAGATTTCTTCAATTTACGCATCTTGCTCTTGAGGCTTCGAGGAGCTTGTTACGATTCAGCGGGGTACTAGATCTAGATTTGGATGTACCACTGCCTTTCGGTACTCTTTCTGCTGCTTGCTCCTTGTCTTTTTCTCTGTCCTCTTCATACGTTATGATGAGCTTTCTCGAAAGCGATCTAGCAGTTCTCTTTCCTCCTCTGGATGGGGCTTTAGTCTTTCCTTTGGCGAGACTTAGACTTTGGCTTGTTAGGTGCTCCGGCCTCTGCAATTTCTGCGGCCGACTTCTCATCCGCGGCTATTTGGACTTCCTCCTCGGCGAGATATGTATCTTAATCTCTTTCTTTGGAGGGGTTGGAATTTTAAGCTTGTTTGCCCTTGCCTTCTTGAGCGGTGGTGGAAGAGGAGCCTCTTCTTCTTACGAGTCCTCCACCGCCTATTCGGCGTACTCGACAACCTCCTTAATAATGTCTTTGGGAGTGCGGGTTGCACGAGTAGTCTGCTGGGTCCTGAGCCACTTGGGCCGATTTCGGTGTGCTCGCGGCCGAAACACCACGGGCCTCACCCTTACGAGGCCGAGTGCGAGTGCGGGATGACTTCGGTGTAGCTTCCCCCCTTAGATTTTGGACTTTGGGTGGGAGTCGGCTTCTCGGTACTCTTCTTTCCTTCCCTTTTTCCTTCACTTTCCCCCCTTTTTGGCATCATCAATGAGCACCGGGGTAGGGACTAGGGCCCGACTTCTTCGGACTTTTGTAGGAGGTTGACGGCTCATCAAGACGATGGTGGAGCTTAGTCGAGCCTCATGCAACTCGTTCCTCTCCATGGTAAGGTCTTCCTTATGCTTGCTTGTGAGAGAGGTGTTTGCTTCCTTGAAGTCTTTCGGCTTCTCGGTGATCTTGTCTTCCAAGGCCGGTTGGATATTCTCAAGTCTTTGTTCGGTGGCCTCGGATTGTTCGGTGATAGCATCGGTATGAGCCGAGTTTAAAAGCCAAAAATTCATCAAGTAGCTTGGCTTGGTTCTCTGAAAGATCTTGAGATGAGCTTCGAATTTGACTTCTTCTTGAGCCACGCTTCGAAATAAGCGCGGAAACATCGGGGGCGGGCGATGAAGAGACGGAAGACTTCGGCCCACGAAGTTCTTTAGTCGTGGGTTGAGCGATGCTGCTTCCATGTCCTATGGATAGCCTTCGCAAGATCTCAATTTTTGATCCCTTGAGCGGTTAGGGCTTTTGCCGGCTGATCGAGATCTCTTTGCGGTCGGACCGGGCGCGCCGGAAAGTCGACTTCGGCAAGAAGCGGCCGAGGCTCTGCGAGGACGAAGCACCAGCCTTGGACTTCTCGGGACCAAGGATATCGAGAGGAATATCGGGAATGTCGGCATGTGTATCCTTGTCCCGGGTGATCCCTTATCGGGTTGTCGGGGCTGAATCCTTGGGTGGGTCATGGTCGTCATGATCGACCCATCCGAGGGTCTTGAGCCTTACGCTTGTTTGTCATGTATCATCGCAAGCATAGCGGCCCTCGAGATTCTCCATGGTGCTTGAGGTCGGCGGGCTCCGAGTAGCCTATTTCTTGCCTCAACTTCATCTCTTCTTCATGGAGTTGCGACGGGGAGTAGTGGAGAACAAGGCGAAGTAGATGCGGCCACTCCCGAAAGCGAAGAAGCATGTGGAGCCTTCTTTGTTTTGGCAATGATCATCAAGTACGAATGATCGGCAAGCTCCGGTATACGTTGAAGGATCTCACGGGAGGCTCGAGATAAGATCATTGAAGCTTCCATCCCGATTGATTCACCTTCGGATGCGGTCTCGGACTCCAAGTCTATGTGTGAAGTCCGCTCTTCGGTTGGAGGGACCGAGGCGAGTGGAGGGACGAAAGGGGGGCCGTCTAGGCGGCGAATATCTGCGCTACGAGCTTGAAGCATCCCCTTGGTTTCTTTCGGTGGAGACGATCTTCTCCGACGGCGAGTCTTCTCGGAAGACTCGGACTCATCAACCAGTGCGGGGGGTGAGTAGTCCTCTCGGGAGCCCGTTCGGCGAGCACTTACGGAACCTCCTCGGTGGCGGCACCTCAACGGCTTTCTTCGGTTTCTTTGCCGGTGCCTTAGGAGTTTTAGCGGGAGGGGTTCTTTTCTTTGTAGGCGTAGCCTCTTGAGACTTTGATTGCGGAGAAGGCTGGCGAGGGTCCGACCCTATCTGGCTGAAGGCTGTTGTCTTGTTGTGAAATCGACCTTCTTCACATTGAAGTACTCCTTGTCACTTTGTAGGTGATAGGCTCGAGATCCACATAGATCTTCGATCATGATGGACGGTTTGAGTCCATACGGCAATTTGCCCTTTGCGCTCGGCATGTTCGATGCCTTGTCGAACTTAGCGGCTGAGCCATGAATTCTCGGAGAAAGAACTCCGTCCAATTAATCCGGGCTCGGTCGTATATGGCCATCATCATCGAATCTTAGGCCTCGACACTGGTCAAACGACCACGCTTGGCTTGTCGGTAGGCTGCGTCACTATATAAGCAAGTGCCACGAGCGAGGCAACATCTTGTTCTTCGGAAAAGCGGCTACGAAAGTAGTGGGCTTTCCACGAGAAGACGGTAAGATATTCATCAACTCGGTCGTCTACGTACCCGCCGCATCTTGGTCCCTTCGGAGGGCGGATCAAAACTCCGCTTCAAAGCATCCTTGATGGACATACGCTTCCGGCTCCGTAGTGGCGTTTTGGATAGAATGGGCAACAAATCTCGCCACTATGTCTCCGGACGGCTGCGTCGAATTCAAGTACAGCTACGCAACTTTGTCTCGGGAGGAAGAACGAAGGCCTCCTAGACGAGAAATTTCTCCGGCCACGACTCGCGCGGGGCGAGAATATATCGTCCATGTACTCCAGATCGCATGAATAGAAATCCATGGTGGGTTCAAACCACACGCGATCCTTCTCCAGAATGTTCTGCATATCCGCTGGAGATATCATAGAGATATTGGTTTTCGCCATTGTACCTGTTACACGAAGTTGTTATCAGTATCGTTTGTTAAATAAAACCTTTTTATATATGATACTAATCAATAATGATCAACACATAAGTAACTTCATGTAGGCATACCGAGAATTTGATCGAGGTGAAAGTAAGCAAATGAGGGTTTTTGCACAAAGGTATTCTCGGATTTTTCGGAGGTAAGATATGATCGAAATGTTAAGTGCGAATATGGCGGTTCTTAAGATTTGATCGAAATATGTACATATCTAGAAGATGAACAGTTATCGATCTAAGGCTGAGTTTAAACCTACTTTATGAGATGGACTGTTAAAATTCAATATTATAAAAGGTAATGATCACAAAAGCCGTCTAAGTCAATGCAAGTTGTAAACATGCGTAAAGAGTAACTATGATAAGACATGCATTTAATGCACACAGAGTTCAGCAAAGTTGTGCATAGAATGTCGTGTATTAAATGTAATCTGTTATCAATAAATGACAAACTAAGAGATATTTAAATCATGTTGAATCTCCGTAATAAATGCTTATCATTGTTGCATTAGATACTATAGAGTAGAGATACGCAAACCTATCAGCTGAACATAGTAGTCAGCTGATACCTCGTGTAGATGGTTTTACGAATCTCTACGTGCTGAACTTACTCGATGCGAGAGTGATCATTCCCCCTCCTTTGGAATGTTCCTCTCCACGAAACCTTATTACTAAGCTGGGGTCGGTAGGGTCCGGCGAGACCTAGCTCTGCGAAAGTTCTCGCGAATACGGATTCGGCTAGAGGCTTGGTCGGTATATCGGCCCTTTGTTTGTCGGTATGGATCTTTTCCATTTCGATATCCTTCTTTTCGACATGGTCACGAATGAAGTGATGTCGATGTCCACGTGCTTGCATCTCGTGTGAAGAACGAGGATTACGAGTGATTGCAATAGCACGATGCTTGTCGCGGAAGATCGGCACTTCATTACGAATGACGTCATAGTCTCTCATTCTTTGTCTCGGCCCAAAGGATTTGGGCGCAACAACTTCCGGCGCAGCCATGTATTCGGCTTCGGTAGTCGACGTGGCCACCGAGTCTTGTTTCTTTGAAAACCATGAGATCGGCTTGCTTTGCCTAGGACCCGACACGTTCACGAAGTTGATTTTCGGTCGATTCTACATCCTGCATAGTCGGCATCGAGAATAACTTTGTTAGTTCAATATTATCATCGGGTTGGATACCATAAACCTATGTTGGGTGTGCTTCGAGGTAGCGAAGAATCTTCTTTCTTGAGTCCGGATGGCTCGCGCCGGATTCGCACGAAATCGAGCGCATATACCTACAACATAAGTTATGTCGGGGACGAGTAGGCTGTTAGATATAATAATGAGCCAATTATAGCACGGTATTCGGTTTGGTCTACGATACTCCCTCTTTATCAAGATCTATCTTCATATTCGTGTTCATCGGGATCTTGATTGATTTGCGGATGTGCGGCCGAATCTTTTAATGAGGTCTCGAGTGTATTTGCCTTGGTTGTTGAACGTTCCCTTTTCGGATTGCTTGACTTGAAAACTAAGAAAGTAGTTCATTTCACCCATCATCGACATCTCGAACTAATCCTTCATCATCTTTTCAAATTGCTGACACATAATGACATTCTTCGAACCGAAGATAATGTACATCCACATAGATCCGCACGAGTAATAGGTCGTCTTCCGGTCGAATGCTTGAACAACGTGCGATCTACGTGCCCTTACGAAAACCTTTACGAAGAAGAAACTCGAGACGAGGGTATCGTACCAAGCCACGGGTGCTTGTTTTAACCCGTATAGAGCCTTTACGAGTCTATATACTTGATGTCCCTACTGAAAGCCGGGCGGTTGTTCCACATAGACTTCTTCTTTCAGCACGCCGTTCAGGAAGGCAGACTTCACATCCATTTGATAAACTCTGAATCGTTGATGTGTTGCGTAGGCTAGGAATAGTCTAATTGCCTCCAATCTTGCAACTGGAGCGAAAGTTTCATCGAAATCTATTCCTTCGACTTGACGGTAGCCTTTAGCCACGAGTCTTGCTTTGTTCCGACTATAACGTTGTTTTCATCTCGCTTGTTTTTTAAGACCCATTTGGTTCCAATGACATGTTGATGCCGGGGTGCGTCTACAAGCTCCCATACTTCGTTTCTCGTGAAGCGATTCGGCTCTTCCTGCATAGCAATAATCCGGTCAACATCTTTAAGTGCATCCTCAATATTACGAGGCTCTTGATAGACAAGAAGCGGGAAAATAATGCGCTTTCTCCTTGAGAATGCTGGATCTTGTCTTGACATGTCTTTGAAGGATCTCCAATTATAAGATCGGCGGTGTGAGCATCTAGCCACGATCTACGATGTTTTAACTCTTCATCGAAATTTGTTCAACACGGATAGTAGGTGAGTTAGGCATTTCGGTTGTACTATTACGAGATTGAAGAATTTCGGTGATAAGAGTATGATCTCTTGAGTCACCGGGTTCGGGGGCATTCGGCTCGGGAACATTACTAGATGTTCCCCACGAGTTGTTATTCTCAATAGTGGTCTCGGTTACCTCTACGGTTTCCTCATCGACTGAGTTACACGGGATTGATTACGTTAGGGAGAATCAATGCGCTCGGCTACTTGCTCGTTGGTTGAGATTCGGTAGATTTGTCTTCGGTTTCTTCGTCCGAATCATCATCCCAACATAGGTTGGATCTTTTGATTTGTCTTTTAAGCTTAGATCCTGTAGGCCTCTTCGATGTCCTCGGATTCAGAATTTGAGTTATTGCTCCTGTCTTGGTAGCAAACTCATTAAAAACAACATGAGGGCTTTCCTCCACTCAAAGAGTCCGATAGTTGAATACTCACGAAAGCTTTCTTGACCGAGAGTATCCTAAGAATACTCCACGATCGACTTGCTATCAAAAGTCTTGGTGATCTTTCCCATTATTGTGGATAAAGCATGAACAACCAAAAATATGGAAATAAGATAGAGAAGGCTTCCTGCCGTTCCATAGTTCATATGGTGTCCGCTTATCTTTGCTTTGTCGGTAGAGATCTATTACGAGTATAACATGCGATATCGGTAGCTTACGCCCGAGAATTTGGTTGGGAGTCCCGAGTGTGCGAGTAGAGTCCTAGTTGCCTCTTTTAGAGTTACGTTCTTTCGTTCGGCAACTCCATTACGCTAAGGTGTGCGTGCGGTGAAGTCTCATGCTCTATTCCTTACGCTGCGAGAACTCCTTTACCATGGAATTAAGGAACTCGGTTCCTGCATGCGAACGTATTTTTCGATCTTGGTGTTCTTTTCGACACCGAGCTTTTTCGAAGCGTTGGTAACTCTGTTTGACGTCGAGACTTGTTGGCAATGAATATGACCCATGTGTAGCGCGAGTAGTCATCAATGACCACTAATGCATATTTTACGCCTACGATCGTCGCTGGGAGCCGGACCGAACAAATCCATATGTAGCGGTGAAGGATTCCATTAGTGGAAGGAGATGGAGCAAGTGGATTTTCATTCTTTGTTTGCTTTCCCTTCGGACATGCTTCACACCGAGTGTCTTTCTTTGAATACTTCATTCGGCGGTCCCCTTGCTAGAGTGTTTCTTGCTAGCTTGTTGAGCGTCTTAAAGTTGAGATGGCTGAGCCTTCTATGCCATAGCCACCCCGTTCTGTTTTCATTCTTCGCCGGCAAACAAGCTTCGAGGTTCGTTGAGTTCCGATCGGCCCATGTATATGTTCTTTTTGCGCGAACACGATAACACTTGTTTTCCCTGTATATTTATCAATAACATCAAAGAAACCGGCGTAAAAAATCACTCTATTTGAGTTATCACAAAATTGACTAACGAGAGAGAAGATTATCTTTGAAGTCCTTCAACATATGATACTCTTGGAACTTTGGCGAGTTCCTATCTTTGAGTGTGCCGTATCCTCTCGTGTAGCCTTTGGCATTATCTCCAAACTCAGTCACGGGTCCTTCTTCGGTGATATTAATTCTTGATGAGACTCCTTTGGTATGTCATGTGTCTTGAGCATCCATTTGTCCACATACCATGGGTCTTTACGCACTGCAAAAAGCGAGAATTATATTCGGGTACCCTTTATTTTTGATTTTGGGTCCTTAGATGTTAGTTTTAGTAACCCAAATCTGTCTAACAACCCCTGGTGGTTTCGGACATTTTCTTTCCTCACGGAGTCAACATATCGACCCCTTTGGGTGGTCACGGTGACTTACGAGGCTTCCGAGGTTCGGGAGTCCCGATCTTCGAGTTGGTGGATCTGCGACCTTAGCCTTACGTGTGGCTTTCTTTTTCTTCGACCTTTGGAGCCTCTTCGACTATAGGTTCATAATAGTATGACCCATGCGAGGCTGGATGTGTCGGCTTTGGAGGTCCATCTTGATGCGCAATTTTGATTTCTTTGGTTCCCCCCCTTGGTGGCCCGGGGTTTCTTGGCACCGATCTTCTTGTCGGAATGCGATGTGTGGGATGAGGTGCTTTCATCTTCGTTTGTTCTTTGCTAGGGGGTTCATTATATTTGCGTTCATAGTCTCCCCTTGAACAAACCTATCGGCAAGCCGTACTTCGAGTGTCTTGGGGCGAGATGAGGAAGCTCCCTGGCTGAATCCATGTCCTTCCTTGCGGTGCTTTGGCTTATTGCTTGCTAGCATAGCCTCTAATTTCTTCTCGGCACCCATGTACTTCTCGGTCATCGAGGCTCCTCCGGACATCATCACTCTTCTTCGGTGTGTCGTGCTCGGTCCGAAGTCCCGACATTTCTTGCTTCGGCGGACTCGAGTTCGGTATCTTTACGAGTCAAGTCATTGGTCAAAAGCGAAATCCGATCTTCTTGATGCTGAGACTTGGCCATCGGAGAGTTTATCTCCTCCACGAGTCTCAACACAAGTCCTTCGGCCTCAATAGCAACGACTCTCTCCGAGAAAGTCTCACGATTCTCTACTTTCGGGGTATCCAACTCCCGAAGAGTCTTGCGAGCTGCGAGACTCATCCGAATTTGTTCGTCGAGCGGTATGCGGTCGCGACGTCCAAATTCTCATGCGCACTTTGAAATAGTGTCGTGTGTGCGGTGTGAAGAGGAGTTAAGTGGTTCATGAGAATTTACCTCATCCTCTTCGCTTTGCCATCATGCACTTTTCGGTGATTCTTACGCTTCATGCTCTAAGGCCATGAAGGCTGCTTCATCGTCGAGATGAATCCATAAAGGAGTCGACCTCTTACGAGTCGTCGAGATTTCGCCGGCTATGTAGGATTGTCTTTTACGGGAGAATTTCTCTCTCCTTGCCTTACGTCTTTGCGCGTTCGGCACTGCGAGCTCGGGACAATCATGCGATAATGTCCGGCTTCTTGCGGTTGTAACAAGCGATTACTCTTTCTTCTTTGCTTTCGCTATTCTTTGATGGTTACGAGTCATCTTTCTTTACGCATTCGGAAGATTGTGAGTCGGGAGTGTGTTTCGACATATAATTTAACTTACCTTTCGTTTCCCGATAGGCTTTAGTCACTTTTTGCGTCGCTCCTTCTCCTTTCGATACTTTACGACGAGCAATGCATACTTACGAGCGAGACTTCCTTCTTGTAGATCATTGAGTGAAGGTTCGGTCTTACTCGTCATTTTGCTCGTTGTTGGAGATCTTTGTCTTGGCTGCCGATGCTTTGAAAGCATGGTCGATTTTTGTGTCGGCTTGACTCTGCTTTCTTTGAGGTGCATCGAACTCAAACTCCTGCACTGTAATTACGAAAAGATATGGTCGGGAGACACGGCATCTAAGTCGGAATGTCGCAATAGAGTGGCAAAAGGTGTCCGGTGTCCATCCGGCGGTGCCCTCGGAATCTTCGATTCATCTCTCGGTTCTTGAATGTCTTTCCTGGCCCATTGATAGAGTTCATCGATTGGTAAATCGGCGTTCGGGATCTTCGATTTTGTCACTAGGGCATGAGAGACAAGCTTTCCGGCTTTTGGAGTTCCGGCGCTAGTTTATTCGCTTTAATCTTCGAGTCCCTCGACTCGGTAAGCGCTAGAACGTCCCGAGTTCTTTTGCGGTCTTGCATTCCCGAACCCTACCAAGATAAGAATCACTAAGGGTGGTCGGTATAGCGTTTACGGCAACACGGTCTAAGTTGTGAAGCTTCTTCTCCTCGGGAGTGAAGAGACTTTGTCTTTGGGAATCTTCTTCCCGGTCACCATTCCTCCTCCTTGAGCTTGGTCCCGAGTTACGACACCGTCGATCATGGGAACGATAGGTCCATCTTCAAGCACTTCGATCATCTTGTCATGGAGGGATGTCGGATGTGCTTCCATTCGACTCGCCATACTCCATAATTCTCCACCGAGAACATGGGTACCATCCTTATACACGACATATCAGCCATGAAGAATATAGATATGAATGTAGAGTGATATGCGGTGAAAAGCGTTTTCCTCCGGATCCGTTCGAATAGACCGGTCTCAAAGTGACAAGAGTCTTAAAGAACTCCCTGCTACGATACCAATTGTTGGTCCCCGAGAGTGTACGGTCGGGTGTAGAGGGGGGGTGAATACACACGATTCGATTTCTCAACTTCGAACTCGAACAGTCCTATTCAGGATGGTGTCTGACTGAAATAGTTCAGCACACCAGACAATTGTTCTGAATCGAGTTAAAGGCTACGAGTACAAACTCAGCTGAGATCTGCTAACTGACTAGGTCAGAATTCGGTATCTACGGTAAGAGTTCGGTGCGCGGAATAGTGTAGGCCCAAATCGGTTTTTTGTGAGAAAACGTTTTAAGTCTCGGTTCGGTAGATTAAAAGTTCGGTATCTTTGAGACGGTTGATTGATTTTAAATATGATGTTCGGTATGAATAGTAAAATCAATGCAACGGTTAAGAAAGCGATAAGAAACACGGGATTTTTAAAGTGGTTCGGATATCGCTCAAATCCTACGTCCCTTTGTCCCGAATGATCGGGAGGCTATTTATTATCTGAGTTAGTCTCGGTCGGCTTGCACTGCTGGGCAAAGCCGCGTCTTGGTTTTTATGCGATCCAAGTCTCGGTTACAACACTATCAAACTTAAAGTGTTTGACAAACTTCTCCAACAGTGAAGGAGTCCTTATACAATAAGGATTGGGTTCAAATGTGAACTCCTTCGTCTAAGCTATAGATAAGAACGGTTGAGCTTAGGGTTAGAGGGATAGGGAATATAAGAGAGTAGCTTCTAGATCGACGAACAGCTGAAGTTAAGCTATAAGTTCGTGTAACGTCGATTGGATACTAGAGGCTTTATATGTTGGTTTAGCTTGATTCCCTATGAGCTAGAATGTAGTCTTTCGCTGGAGATTGTTCTTCGAGTTCTTGCTAAGACTTTGTTCTTTGGAATTCGCTCTTTTTCGCGCTCTCTCTTGTTCTTCTCGTTCGCTTCAAATCTTGAATGATCCCTCTATTTATAGAGCAGAGATTGAAATAGATCTGTTGGAGACGATCTTCTTCTCTCTCTCTCTCTCTCTTTTTGGTAGCAAACGGCTCTTTTGGTGTAGGTAATAGTGTACTTTCCCACCTTTTTAGGTAAAAGGTTGACTGCAGCTTTAGCAGGTGAGAAGACACGTGTATGCTTGTCATTCGTCGAGGTGGATGGAGTGGTTGAGACAGCACAAACTTCGAGACAAACTGAAGCTGACTTCTCTCTTCCTCGTACATGACAATGCTGATTGTCTTTTAAAAGATTCTGACAGTTCTGAAGACTATCTGCCGTTCTTTGAGTCGACCTCGTATTCGGTAGATAGGCTGGCGAGATAAGTCTACGAAGATCGGCTACGAGTCCAGTGAACTACTCTGCTGAGTTCGGTTCAAGCGACTCTCTCGATATCTTGCTCTGCTGAGTCCCGGTATCACCGAGTCTTACGCATTGGTCTTGAGGCAAATCGGCTATTGAGCGCCTTGACCGGAGTAGAGTGTCTGCGAGTACGAAGCCTCGGAGACAAAACAGATATAAGGGAGTGGTTCATCATTCGAGATAGGGTTTTGGGATCTTCAAATCTTCGAGACAAGTACGAGCACAAGGCTGCGAGCTTAAGATCGGTGTCTAAGACCGAATCATTTCCCACCGAGTGAAAGCAGTGCTTGAGGATGGAATCATCACCCAACGAAACTGTTTTGATATAACGTTTTCCACTCAAGCTGTTTTGGGCCTACACATTTCCGCACCCTTGAACTCCAAGCGAAGATACGGATTCGACTCGGTCGGTTAGCGAGGTCTCGGTAGAGTTAGTATCTCTTTGCCTAACACGATTCATAACAAGCTATGCAGTCTGCTTGAATTCATTCGATGCGACACCATCCTGAATAGGACTGTTCGTGTTTCAAGTTGAGAAATCGGTTTCAGGTGTATTCACCCCCCCCCCCTCTACACCTGAACGTGCTCTCGGGACCAACAATTATACTGTGCAAAGCCTCAGTTGATCTGTTCACATGACAGATTCTAACTTGTTTACTTATACTGAGTAAGCCTCAGTCAATCTGTACGCTGGACATATATCTACTTATAGTCGTAGTGACTATACTATTCTTAACTGTTTAAGGTTAGATTTTCTCTAACTAGGAAGGAATTCTTACAAATATGAACAGTTCAAAAGATATGAACTCTTTCGAGGTTCTAAGCTATTGATTTTACAATACGCACGCTTAGATAGTGAAAGGGAACAATAATTCTGTAGAGAGAAGAACTAAAAAAGATACCTAAAATCTATGAGCAAGTTCTTCATTTGTATGTTGCTTGTAAGTTCGCTAGAGTGTTTGAGCTTTGTCCGCTTTGGTTCCCTGTGTCTTTCTGCATCAAGACTCTTCTATATTTATAGTCTTCGATTTGTGAATAGATCCGTTGGAGGGTGTTCTAGCCACTTGTCGAATAAGACAAGAAAAAAGGCCACAAATAATTTGAACGTTGAGTAGAGGCACTGTAGAGATTTTCTCTTTTTTCGACTAGGAGCAGCTTTATAGCATAGCAGGTAAGGCCCTGTCGGCTCCTTATTGGTCGAGGTCTATGAGAGTTGGTGAGGCTCATTCAAACTCAAAGTATGATGAGTTGACTTCCTCTGAATCCTCGGACTTTCACCTGATTGTTCTCTACCGACATTCGTCTGAACACTTCAGTTGCTGGCTCGATTTCCTTTGCAGATTCAGTTGGTGATTGACAGACCAACTGACTTCCTCGATACTGAGTTCTTCGGCTGAGTGCAGATTATTCCTCCGAATCCACGCCTACGAACTCTAGCCTCTACGAGTTCTAACATTGAACTCATCTAAACTATTACAATATCGAAGGCCATCATTCAGTTAGGGGTTTTGGGATCTTCAAGACTCATTCCAACAATTTTCCCCTATTTGATGATGTCAAAACCTTTTACAACAACTACTGCTACTGACTATGCTAAAGAGAATATTACAAGATAAACAAGGCATAGTATCCGAGCAAGAATATCAAATAAATGTCAGGCATATTGAATTTCTCATTAAAGAGAAGTATCAGAGCATTAACACAAATTTGGAGTAATGTCACATAACTGAATTTCTCCTAAAGAGAAGTATCAGTGCATTATCAAGCTGGCTATCTATCCAACACGTAGAAAATAATATCCCACAAAACAAAGAAGCATTTTCCCCTATCATACTTAAAATAATTTCCCCTTATAGCAGAGAAAAAATAGTTTCTCTTAAAAAGTATCTAAGTACTGAAACACAGAGAAATATATATGCAGATATGTGAGTGTGTGAGCTGATTAGTTGTCGAAGGCCAAAATAAAAGATATGGCATATATGAGATAAAGAGATTACATTTACATGACATTCTATTCTAAAGCCTAGAAGACTAAGGAGACAGTCAGCTGGACTTCTTCATGAAGAGTTGCATCCGAGCTTTGAAGTCAGCAGACTTTTTCTCCGGAAGATCAAGGTCATATGTTGAATATACGTGTAACGCCCCAATTTTCATAACTTAACAAGAGGCGCTACTTCATACTTGCATGCATATTTCAACTCTTTCAAAACATTTTCATTCAACAGCACCGTTGCAAAACTTAAGTTATTTTCATACTCGGCGGAAGTCTTAAATAAAAATTTACCAAGTCTAACATTTCAAAAGAAATAACGTAAAGTTCGTAAACTAAAAGCAATAATTTAAATACAATAATTCTTCCTCGTGACCATCATCACCAACACCTCTACGCATCGGCCGAGCCATTTCCTGAAAAATATTAAAGTGATAGGGATGAGTACGACTACTCAGTGGGTGATGTACACATTTACCGAAATTATATATCACACCGATAAGACATGGAAAATTAGATCTTGGAAAGAGATACTTGGTCACACAGACCACATGAACTTGTAATTTGGCCACACAGACCACTTGAACTTTTCAAACAGTTCGATTTCGACCGACGACCTAATTTTGACCGATTTTTCATAAAAGATCCGATTTCGATCCTAGGGTTCGATTTTGACCCTCCCTTTCATTGAGGATCCGATTTCGATCCTAGGGTCCGATTTCGACCCTTCCTTTCATGCCTATCATATTCACATGAAATATCGAACACAACATATAATAAAGATAAACAATAGCATTCCCCACCTTAACTTTGAATTGATGAAAATAATGGATATCAATGTTTAAGTCATGCGCGCCGATCCTATACATGGAAATTTATCTTAATGACTCTACATGGAATGTCATGCATACACCAATAATTTCAAATAATTCATAAATACAAATAGATCATAGTAATCAAACAATGTATATTATACATAATCTACTTTTTAACATGCATTTTTAATGATTTCACATATTAATAATCTTAAGTGTATTAAAAACAATCTTACTTCTATTGAAAATTCATTCGTGCATTCGTCAATTCATGAAATAAATCAATGAAATTATAAAAGTTTTGTCCTAAAAATTATAGATCTTTAGAATTAACAACATATTACCTATTCCATCACAATAAAACTTATAATCATCAATAATTCACTTAATAGAAACCTGAAAACTTTTATTTTTCAATCTACATGCATGTTGATAAAAGAATCTGGCACATCAAGAAACAAATTAACAAATAAATAGTAAACATATCCTAAAAATTTTATATTTTTAACATGAATGACCTAACATATATTATATCCTATTAAAATTCAACATGGTCGAAAACAACTCAAAGAAAACATGGAAAACAATTTTCCTATCAAGCTCATGGACATGCTGTCAAAAACTAGCAGATTTTCGAAAATTTTATGGGATGCTATATTATGATCGACTAAGGGGTATTTATAGGCCTATAAATCATTATCTAAACATTCCTAATCATATAAGGTATCAAATATATTTATCCATATTTATTTTCGTACTTAGATATATCACTTACCATATAAGAGATTCAATCATAGATAACTTAGGATATGGATAAACACAACTAGATTTTATCCTAAAACATGTATATCGCAAATATAATATCTATTTTAATCGCAAAACATAATTTCAAATTATCTCATAATAACCTAATGCAATATAAAATATTATGCCCTTTCATGAATCCTAGTAGGTTTAGGAAATTCAAAATAAAAAAAAATATTATTCTTGCCTAATAATTCTATCATGATTTATATATCAACAATAACAATTTAATCATAATATGATATAAATAAACACATTCAAAGTTCGAAATAAATTTACATAACAAAAAATGATTTAATGACAAATAAGATAAATGCTTTAATTTTCCTTTAATTTATATATAAGGCGCGACTTACAGAACTAAAACATTTGATAACATGCATGAATAGATATGCAATGCATTTTATATTGAAAATTTCGGGGAGTTACAATACGCGCTGCCTTAGGGCCTTAATCTCTTCCTTGTCTTCTTCATCGTGTTTCTCCTGACCTTTGTTGTTGATTGCATGAAAGATCTCTTCCTCAATCTCCTTCTTGCATATATTGCCTTAATACGTCATAGGATGAGGCAAGGTTCAGAGCTGAGGTGCTTTAAGAGTCTAACCGGATTGTTCCAGAATAGTCTGAATTTCAGCATAGAGTGAGGAATCCATATGTTTCAGAAAATCTACAAATACTTCTTCAGGATCAGATTCCTCCTTGAGTATCTTCCAGACATAGAATGTTTTAATAAAATCGACTTTGATTTGCTCTTATCTCTGGTTGATCTTATAAGGCACCCACTCATCAGTCCTTTTGAATATTACTCTCTTCACCTCATTGACAAGTACCGTTCTTCTGAAAACTTGGAAGTTGTAGGGATACTTTTGTCTTTCTCAGGAACTCTCTCACGAGCTTCCTTCTCCGTTCTCAGCCTTAGTGCCTCCAGATCAGTAGGATGAATTCTCTCTCTAGCTTCTCTGATCTGTCCGGCCTCAGTTGTTCTGTCCAGTCCTCTTTCACAGCTATCCCATAATTCTTTCATCTCTACTTCCTATCTCTTCTGTACATCTGAGTCGCTTGGCTCTACTGATTTAGATTTGGGAGATGGATGCTTCTCAGCTTGTTTGGACTTAGTTGGAGTCTTTGTCGCAGACCTGGTTTGCCTAGGCTGTACTGATCGAGTTCTGGTAGGAATTGGAGTACGGATCAATACACCTTTCTTAGCATTGGTCTTCTTGGCATCTTCCTTCTCAAGCTCACGCGCAAGATGTTCGTCATAAGCTATCTGCTCTTCGCGTGTTTTGAATTTGAGCTTCTTTGGACGAGAAGGAGAGGGAGAGGCTGGAGCTTTGCCTTTAGCTTTAGCTTTGGCTGCTGCTGCTCCTGATTTCAGTAGTGGCTCTTCTTCAGTTCGAGCTTCAAGGTACTGAGCCACTTCAATGATGGCCACATCAGCAGGCTCTCCTAAGCCTTCAACTTCTTTTCCCTTTTCTTCCCCCTTACTTGTTGTAGCTACGCTGGGACCTGCCTCTTTAGCTTTTAAGAGGGTCAGTAGTTGTGCAGATCTACTACTTTCCCCCTTTTTGGCATCATCTATTATCGTTGCCAAGGCAGTCACTTTGTTGTTCAGCCCCTAGATAGATGTTCTGATAGAGTCAAGAAAGGCTGCAACATCTCCAGCTGCGTCTGTATACGAAGTCCATCTCTTGTCATGCTCTGAATTTATGGCTTTCAGTAGGCTGAATTGGAAGCTTCGATATGTTTGAGATAAGTCTCCACAGAATCAATGGCTTCCTCCGGATGCTTGTGGCTGCAACATGTTGTCTACAAGTGCACTTAGCGACACTTTCGTAAGCTTTTTTTTCGAGCTTATTCCTCTACTTTCTTTGTCTTCGGGAGGACCCGATCCCATTTGCATAAGCTATTTTTCTCGAGCAATGTCTCGTCTTGGATTCTTGAACAAGATGATTGACGGCGGATGGGTCCTTTATGCCTCAAGTGCTTTCGTGAGTATCGCTTCAGCATTTACTTCAGTGGGAGGGTTGATCCTCTGCACTTCAGCAGATAAGGTACCCAACGTCTTGGTCTGAGCCTCTGTGAATTGGCTCCATTCGGTGTTCACGTCTGCTGCGAGGAGATGGTTCTTGTGACCCTGACGTTTGATACACTTATTAATAGACGCCATTTTCAGATCTCTAATCTCAGCCTGATATCGAGATTGGTGCTTCGGCTGAGATTGAGATGGCGTAGGGATGACTGCGCCTAATTCAGGAGGAGGTGGTGGCGAGTCATCCCTGGGAGATTTTCCCTCAGTAGATCCTCCCTGGTCTGCATCATTGGGTGGTGAGTCACGATGAGAGTCAGACTGAGTCTCGGGCTGAGTGGGCTGATCAGATTGCCCCTTCAGACTCAGGAGTATTAGCATGGCAGCACGAAGATCCTCCTGATGGGATGTGATTCATTTGTTGATTTGACTGATCCCAAAACCCTATGTTGATTGGTGAACCATTCCCTTGTAAAAGTTACACCTTTGTCTTTGAGTGTTTCAGACTCAGTAGACTAGCCTTCACCATGGTTCCGGCTCAATAGTTATGTCTGCTGTCCTTCAGTAGACTATCCGCCGCAGCACCATGAAGTGAAGATTCAGTAGTGCTGGACTCAGCAATAGCAGCATACTGAAAGGTGTTCAGGAGTCAGTAGAACTAGACTCAGCAGGAGCATTTTACTGAACTCAGAGTCTTGACCTTCAGTAGAGTTGAACTCTGCAGGAGTATACTACTGAATCTATGTGTCAGACTCAGCAACGGCCTCTCAGTTTCCATGACTGATAGAGGACTTCAATGTCATTTTAGTAGAATGGTCCGAGGTCGTACAACTGAGAGAAGTCAGCTTCAGGATCAACCTTGAAGTCTGCAAGTGTCTCAACCACTCTGCATACCTCGACCAATGACAAGCAGCCAGTTGCTAAAGTATCTGCCAAAAGCTGCAAGTCAACCACTTTCCTGAAAAAGATAGTGGACTCTGCAGAAAATCAAAAGAGCCGTTAGCTACCCAAATAGAGTGACACGTGGACAGTTCGTCTGCAACAGATCTATCCATAGCTCACATCTATAAATAGAGGGAAAATCAAATCGTTGAAGACACGAATAACGAGAACACAAACAACGAACAGAGCATCAAGCAAACAAGAACACAAGCTATACACGATGAAGTTCAGAGCTAAATCTTAGCGTGAAAAGCATACAATCTGCTGTAAGGGAACTCAAGCTTACATAGAAAAGCCTCTAGCATCCAAGTGAAGAACATGAACTCAGAAAGATTATTCCTCACTGTTCTTCACTCAAGAAGCCATTCTTGTTCCCTTTCCCTCTAACCCAAGCTCAGCTGTATCTATCTATAGCCTAGACCGAAGGAGTTCAATTTATTAAAATGTTCTTAGAGTTAAGAACTCCTTCATCGTTGGAGATACATTCAAACATAATTTTGTTTGACCTGTAAACTGAGACTTGCTTAGTATAATCACAAGACGGTGTTTGTTTAGTGAACAAACCGACTGAGACTAACTCAGTATAATAAAATAGCCTCTTGCTTTTTCAGGACAGTGGACGTAGGATCTTGCGTATCCGAACCACTTTAAAAGTCTCTGTGTTCTTAACTGTTGCATTGATTTTACTGTTCATACTGAAAATCCTTTTAGAAAATATTCAACTGAGTTCCAGTAACAAACTTAACTGATTGCACTAATCTACTGAAACAGTTTTCATAAACAAACGTTTTCAACCAAACTGAATTGGGCCTACACTTTCCGCATTCTACTGAACCCTATTGAACGCGTTTGAATTCTGACATCAGTCAGCTAGCAGAGCTCAGCACCTTCAGTTACTCTGTCCAAGCGATCTAGAACAGCTTGTCTGGTCTACCAAACTCATTCAGTCGACAATCTCCGTTATCGGACTGTTCGCGTTCAAGTTTGAGAAAAAGTTTTCAGGTGTATTCACTCCCCCCCCCTACACCTGAACATTTGGCTCGGGACCAACACCTCCATTAAGGCTATGTCAGCTGGCTCGCCATAACCAATCTCCTTTCGAATAATCTGCTCTTCTTTAGCCAATTCAGAAGCAGTTCTTAGGCGAATCGTCTCTTCCAGCAGACCCCATTCCAGGAATCTCAGACGGATCCTTGTAAATGTTTTCACTGCATATCATTCTTCATACATATCTTTACCTAACATGTCTGATATGTCAGGGATCAGAATGGTACCCATGTTCTCAGTAGAGAACTACGACGTATGGCGGGTCAGAATGGAAGCTTATCTGACCTCCCTCCACGACAGCATGACCGATGTCTTGGAAGACGGACCTATCATCCCTATGGTCGATAGCGTTGACTTTCAGGAACCAGCAAAAGGAGGAGCTACTACCGGACAGAAGGTTCCAAAAGACAGAATCTTATTCACTCCTGAAGAGAAGAAGCTTCACAATCTTGACCGGGTAGCAATGAACGCCATATTGACCACTCTGAGCGACTCCTATCTCGGAAGAGTTCAGGACTACAAGTCCGCCAAAGAACTCTGGGATGCACTAGCGCTACTGAGTCGGGGGACTCAGAAGATCAAAGACAACATGCTGGCGCTGGAACTCCAGAAACTAGAGAGATTGTCACTCATGCCCAGTAACAATAGAAGATCTCAACGTCAAATTTACAGATATGATGAATACTATCAATGGGTTGGGAAAGACATTCTCCAATCGAGAAATGAATCTCAAGATATTGAGAGCCCAGTCGGACGGACCATGGACTCCATTCACTACTCTTTTAAGACATTCTGACCTTGATTTTGTGTCTCCTGATCATATCTTTTCAGAATTAAAGGAGGAAGAATTTGAGTTCGGTCTACCGCAGAGAAAGCAGAGAGCTGAAGCTGACACCCAAATTGATCATGCCTTCAAGGCATCAGTCAGCACACCAGCTCCCAAGTCCAGCAAAGCTGAACCTTCAACTAGTGCAGTACAAGAAGGGAGCTTAGCTGAACGATACGCGCTGCTTGCGCTAAAGTATCAGAAGTAGAGGGATCGGCGCAAGAAATTAACCAGAAATTTCATAAACTCTAAGAGTAAGTCTGATTTCTCACCAAAACGCGATCTTAACTCACATACTTCTGAATGCAGAAACAGGAAGACTCTCCTCAACAGTCGAAAGACACTGATAGTAAAGAGAGCTGAGTCACCACCTGCTACAACTGCAAAAAGCCAAGACACTATCAGTATGATTGTCCCGAGCTCAGCACAACTGAAAGAGTAGAAAAGCTCGAAGGGAGAAGTTCATCAAGAAGCGACAAGCATACATTGTTGGTGAACTCTCAGACGACTCAGATGAAGTCGACACCTTTCGTGGATTCATCTGATGATGAAGCTGCCTTCATGGCACGAGAGCTTGAGGAAGAAACAGAGGAGTGTCCAATGGCAGGAGAAGAGGATGAGGTAAATTCTCTAGATCCTTTTAACCTCTCTTCACACTGCACATAAGACACAATTTCTGGTGCAGGCGAGAATCTAGACGTCATGATTGCATACGAAGAGTTATTAGACGAACAGATTCAGATGATTTTGCAGCTCAACAAGACTCTACAGGAGTTGGATGTCCTGAAAGCTGAAAATCAGAGGCTTTCTCAGAAAAGTCAGGTTGCTACTGAGTCGGAAGGACTTGTTTTTAGACTTAGGGAGGAGATAACTCTCTGATGATCAAATCTCAGCAGCAAGAAGGTCTGATTTAAGTATAGACCAAAGACTTGACTCAGAAAGAGACTAAATTGAGCTTGCTGAACCAGAAGTACTCAGGACTTCAGACCGGGCATGAAACTCTCAAGAAAAGTGATGATGTCTAGAGGAACCTGATGACTGAGCGCTACATGGGAGCTGAGATAAAGCTCGAGGAAATGCTGGCCAACAAGCCAAAGTCCTGCAAGGAAGGAGTTGGATTCAGTCGCGGAGCCTCATCATCTGCCCTCACACGCTCAAAAAACCGACTGACTGATCGATTTGTTCAAGGGGAGACAATGAATGATAAACCATACAACCCCGCAGCAAAGAACAAACAAAAGATGATTGCACCTTATCCTACCTATCAGAAATCTGACCAGAAGCTCAGCTGAAAATACCCCCAGCTCAAGCAAGGGGGAACCAGCAAAGTAAGATAGGCTGATCAGTATGGACCACCACAGTGTCATATTACTATGATCCTAATGCGAGAAGGGGTCCTAAAGGTCAGAAGAAGAAGAAAGTCATTCAGAAGGCTAAGGTCAGCAGTCCACAAACTCAGAAGATCAGGACTCCTGAACCTAAGAAGCCTCAGAAGTCAACTTCTCCTGTCTCACCGATGAAATATGTTGGCAAAAGTGGAAAGAAGCTGTCTAAAACCACCAGGGTTGTCAGACAAATTTGGGTTACCAAAACTAACATTTAAGGACCCAAATCAAAAATAAGGGGTACCTGAATATAATTTCTGTTTTTCAGGTGCATAGGGACCCATGGTACATGGACAACGAATGCTCAAGACACATGACGTACCAAAAGAGTCTCCTGAAGAATTATATCAAAGAAGAAGGACCCCGAATAGAATTTGGAGACAACGCAAAAGGCTACACCAGAGGCTACAGATCGCTCAGCCTTGGAACTGCTATAGTTCCAAGAGTATCTTATGTTGAAGGACTTCAGCATAATCTTCTCTCTGTTAGTCAATTTTTAGACAACTCCAATAGTGTGATTTTTGACACTGGTTTCTGTGATGTTATTGATAAATCAATAGGAAAAACAATGTTATCAGGTTCGCGCAAAAATAATATATACATTGCTGATTGGAACTCAGCAGAACCTGAGGCATGCTTGCTAGCAAAGAACGACAACATAACAGGATGACTCTGGCACAGAAAACTCAGTCATCTCAACTTCAAGACGCTAAACAAGCTAGCTAGAAACGCTCTAGTGAGAGGACTGCCGAATGAAGTGTTCAGCAAAAACACCCAACGATCTCTACTTCATATGGATTTGTTCGACATGTTCCATCATATTCCATCACATTCCACTGATGGAATCCTTCAGCTACTTCACATGGATTTGTTCGGACCAGTCTCTCTAGTGACGATCAGAGGCAAGAAGTATGCACTTGAAGTCATTGATGACTACTCGTGGTACACATGGGTCATATTCATTGCCAACAAATCTAACGTCAAAACAGAGTTACCTACGCTTCTAAAAAAACTCAGTGTCGAGAAGGACATCAAGATCAAAAAATTCATTCAGATAGAGGAACTGAGTTCCTGAATCCGATGGTCAAAGAGTTCTGTGAAACTGAAGGAATAGAGCATGAGACGTCTGCTGCACGCACGCCTCAACAAAATGGGATTGCTGAGAGGAAAAACAAAACACTCAAAGAAGCAACAAGAACCCTGCTTATAGATTCAGGACTCCCATCAAAATTCTGGGCAGAAGCTACTGACACTGCATGTTATACTCAGAACAGATCTCTACTGACAAAGCAACATTAGAAGACACCATATGAATTATGGAAAGACGGGAAGCCTCTCATATGTCATTTCCATATTTTTGGGTGTTCATGCTTTATCCACAATAATGGAAAGGACCAGTTAAAGACTTTTGATAGCAAGTCAGACCAGAGAGTTTTCTTAGGCTACTCCCGGGTCAGCAAAGCCTTTAGAGTTTTTAACTGCCGAACCCTTTGCATGGAGGAAAGCCCTCACGTTGTTTTTAATGAGTTTGCTACTGAGAATAGGAGCAGAAACTCACATTGAGAATCTGAGGACATCAGCAAAGAGCTATGGGATCTAAGCTTAAAAGAAATGTAGAAAAGATCCAACATTGCTGGGATGATGATTTAGAAGAAGAAAATGAAGTCACCACTACTGAGTCACAGCCAGCAACGAACGTAGCTGAACCGATTGATTCTACTGAACATAATCAATCAAAGGTAACTCAGGTCGATGAAGAAACGCCAGTGGTAACTGAGACCTCTACTGAGTATAATAATTCAGGGGGAACAAAACCTGTTCACAATCTTAATGCCCCTGAACCTGGAAACTCAGTAGACCCTAACTCCGTTACTGAATTGCCAACAATACTACTGAAATGCCTAACACTCTAACTGTTACTGCAGATGTCATTTCAGAAGAAGAAACTAGACAAAGAAGGTCGTGGTTAGATGCTGACACTTATGATCTTATTATAGGTGATCCTTCAACAAGCGTCAAAACAAGGTCAAAGCTATGATTAGGAGAAAGTGCTCTGTACTCATGTTTCATATCTACTAAAGAGCCTCAATCCATCGAAGAAGCACTATCCGATGCTGACTGGATCATAGCTATGCAAGACGAGCTCAACCGGTTCGTCAGAATTGAAGTATGGGAGCTTGTAGACAAACCCCGACATCAACACGTGATCGGAACCAAATGGGTCTTCAAAAACAAGCGCGATGAAAACAACGTTATAGTAAGGAACAAAGCTCGACTCGTTGTGAAGGGCTACTGTCAAGCCGAAGGGATAGATTTCGACGAAACATTTGCTCCAGTTGAAAGATTGGAGGCCATCAGACTATTCCTTGCATACGCAACACATCAACGATTCAGAGTTTATCTAATAGATGTAAAGTCAGCGTTCCTGAATGGCGTTCTGAAAGAAGAAATCTATGTGGAATAGCCTCCCGGCTTTCAGCAGGGACATCAGGTGTATAGACTTAGAAAGGCTCTGTACGGGTTCAAACAAGCACCCAAGGCTTGGTGCGATACCCTGTCTGAGTTTCTTCTTCAGAAGGGCACCGTGGATCACACTCTATTCAACATTCGTCTAGGCGATAACATTTTACTTGTACAGATCTACATAGATGACATAATCTTTGGTTCAAATAATTTCATCATGTGTCAGCAATTCGAGAAAATGATGAAGGACAAAATCGAGATGTCTATGATGGGAGAGATGAACTATGTTGGTCCCGAGATAAACGTTCAGGTGTAGAGGGGGGGAGGTGAATACACCTGAAAACTTTTTCTCAACTTAAAACGCGAACAGTCCCTTTTAGGAAGATGTCGTACTGAACAGGTTCAGTAGACCAGATAAGCTGTTTTGAATCGCATGGCAGAGTGACTGACTTCACTGAGGCCTTCTAGCTGACTTAGGTCAGAATTCAGTACCGTTCAGCTGAAGTTTAGTAGGGTGCGGAAATGTGTAAGCCCAGATTCAGTTGAGTTAGAAAATTGTTTCAGTACATTAGTACAATCTTTTAAGCTTTGCTGAAACACAGTTGAATGATTTTGAAAGATATTTTCAGTATGAACAGTAATCAATGCAACAGTAAAAATAGAGCACACAGAACACAATCAATTTTAAAGTGGTTCGGATCCAACAATCCTACGTCCACTGTCCCGAAAAGATCAGGAGACTTTTTTATTATACTGAGTTAGTCTCAGTCGGTTTGTGCACTGGACAAACACTAGTCTTGAGATTTATACTGAGCAAGTCTCAGTTTACAAGGTATCAAACTTAAGTGTTTGACAAACTCTCCAACTATGAAGGAGTCCTTTACAGTAAGAATCAGTTCAAAGATGAACTCCTTCGTTCTAAGCTATAGATATGGTCTGCTGAGCTTAGGTTAGAGGGAAGGGAACGAGAAAGTGGTTCTAGAGCGACGAACGGTTAAGTATAAACTCTGGGTTCGTATTCAGTCGCTTGGATACTAGAGGCTTATGATCTGATTCAGCTTGGTTCCCTTTGAGCATGTATGTCACCTTTCGCTTGGAATAACTCTTTGAAGTTCTTGCGGAAAGCTTAAGTCGATTCTGAGTTGCTCGTGAATGCTCGTTTGTTCTTCGTTTTCTAGGTGAGCTTCAATTTGAAATCTTCCCTCTATTTATAGAGCAGAGACATGGATAGATCCGTTCGAGACAACGATCCATGTGTTTCTCTCTTTTGGGTAGCTAACGACTCTTTCAAAGTATGGTGACAGAGTCCTTTCCCTCCATTTCTAGAAAGTTGTTGACTTGCAGCTTTAATCAGAAAGTAGACAGGTGGCTGCTTGTCATTGGTCGAGGCTGAAGAAAGTTGGTGAGACAAATAGACTTCATGATAGATCTGAAGCTGACTTCTCTACACCTCGTATTACTCTGCTAATTTGACTTATGAGATCTCTTAACAGTCAGAAGACTGCCTGGCCGTTGCTGAGTCTGATCTATGTTCAATAGCATACTCCTGCTGAGTTCAGCTCTACTGAAGATCAACTCTGAGTTCAGTGAACTACTCCTGCTGAGTTCAGTTCCACTGACTCCTTTCAGTATACTGCTCCTGCTGAGTCCAGTACTACTGAGTCTTCTTCTCATGGTACTGAGGCTGATAGTCTGCTGAAGAACCAACAGACAGAACTGAATGCCTGAACCATGTCGAAGGGTGTCTACTGAGTCTGAAACTCTAAGAGACAGAATAAACAAATACGACTGAATGGTTCATCAGTCAAAGTAGGGTTTTGGGATCTTCAAATCTACTGAGCACTAGGTTACTGAATCATCTCCCAACAATTTCCCCCAATTTGATGATGCCAAAACCTAACACTACAAACTGTCAGAAACAGACTCCTTACAAATATTACAAGTAGAATCAGTGGAGTTGTTCTTCAAGTTCTATGCTACTGAGGGAGTACAGGGAAGAAATATCAGAACTTATACAAAAATTTAACAGCAATTTCCCCCTTTCTAACAACAATCTCCCTTATAATCTACCAACCACAAAAGAATCTATCAAGCTAAGTAAAAACAGACAGATACAAATATATGTATTCAGTGAGTGTGTGAGTCAGTAATCACTTAGGTGATTCTGAGTGTTAAGCATAAATAACAAGGCCATGAAGACAATAAGGTATTGTCAGGGCCGAACAACAATGATGTTTTATATATATCAGAAAGATTAAGTACAGTACACCAGCTGCTATTCTAGAAAAAGAGAAAAATTTACAAGAAGCTATCAACTATTTCCTGAACTGCTGGATCCGCTCTTTAAAATCTCTAGACTTTTCTTCAGGCAGCGGCAATCCATACATTCTGAATGTATCTCTTCTGAGCTTCTGTATCAGCACCATGTCAGCAGGATGAGTCTCATCAAGATCATTGGCTTGAATTGCACTTCTGACCTCTCCTTCAATAACACCAATATGTAAGGAACCATCGAGCTTCAGTGGAGGGGGCAAAGGTCTAGGAGTTGGGACTCTGACATCTATCTTCTCAGTTAGGGCTTTCTGAACTCTTGCATATATCTCTGGATCGCTCTTCAGAAGCCATTGAGTAAAAGCTATCGCCTTATGCATGTCAGGCCAATACCTCCAGATATAGTACCTCTTGATAAAATCTGTTTTAAGTGTCTCCCACCTCTGAGTTCGCTCCCATGGCATCCATGTATCGATTCTGGGCCATCGGTGTATTTTAAGATCAGTGGGCTTTCTGAGTCTTCTGTACTTGTAGGGAATCTCAGCCTTCTCAGGAATCCTTTCTCTTGCATCTTTCTCAGCTTTGAGCCTTAGAGCTTCTAGGTCAGCGAGTCTGAGCCTTTCTCTTGCTTCACTTATCTGTCTGGCTTCAGCTCCTCTGTCCAGATACATTTCCATCTGATCCCATATCTCTTTCATTTCTTGCTCTTGAGCTTTTGAAGGGGCATAGGATGGAATATGCTCTTGCTCTTCTTCTGAATCAGCAGGTGTTGGTGATTTTGATTTTGATCCACCGTGCTGACCAGACTGCTGCTGCTGTTCTTTTTCTTTCTCCTTGTCAGCTTCATCGTTGATCTTCAGTTTTCTAGGGGGTTGCCTTGTCCCAGGCTTCCTTCCCCCTTGAACCTTGGTTTTGCCTTTGGTAGGCTGTTTCTTTGGCTTGTTGGCAGCCTCTGCCTCGGCTATCTCCCTTGCAAGCTTTTCATCAGCTGCAATCTGAGCTTCTTCCTCAGGAGACATGAACCTTCTAGTTCCTTTTATAGGTGGAGTAGGGAGTTTCAGAATCTTCTTCCCTTTCCCCGGCACTGGAGGAGATAGAGGAACTTCCTCCTCTTCAGAATCCTCCTCAGCGTATTCAGCACCCTCCTTTATGATTTCGTTGGGAGTCTGAGTTGCTGAATCTTTAGGTCCTGAGCCGCTTGGGCCGGTCTCAGCAGGCACTACAGCTCCTGCTGCTGAGACACCCTGGGCCTGACCTTGATCTTGGGGATCAGTGGGAGTAGATTGCTGAGTCTGAGTTGCTCCCTTGACTGTCCTGATTCCCCTTGGTGCCCTTGGTATCCTTTCCCTTTCCCCCTTTTTGGCGTCAGCAAATGGGCCGAGGGTAGGAACCTGCACTTTCTTGTTCAGACTGTCATAATCAGAGGCCAACTTATCCAAGGCTACCTGAAGTTTTGTGAGGCTTTCACGGAGTTCATTCCTCTCATCAGTAAGCTCTTCACCATATTTCTTATGGGAATTTTCCACCACAGTCTGAATCGATTGTAACTTCAGATCCATCTTGTCTTCCAAGGCCTTCTGAATAGTCTGGAGTCTGAGCTCTGAGGCCTGAGTCAGGGAAGATACGGATTCTGCATGAGCTGACTGGGCTGCCTTATAATCTTCAAGAAGTTTGGCCTGTGCAGCTTCCATCAGCTTTTGTTGCCTTTCAAATTTGGCTCTCTGAGTGGCTAGGGCGTCGGTCAGAATCATAGAGAAATCAGGAGCTGGAGTGTTTTGAATAGTCGTTCGGAGCTCCTTCATCTCCTCACTCTAAGCCTGAGTGGACTGCTTCCACATCTTGTGGACGGCTCGGACAAGAAGTCGGTTCTGACCACCCTGACTTCTGAGGGCCCTTGCCATAGTATTAGAGCGTCGGCTTCTCGGGCTGGGCGCTACCACAAAAGCAGACCCCAGCAACAGCTGTACCGGGTCCGCGAACTGTGAGGTACCAGCCGCCGACTGACCTGGTGGGAGGATGTTGAGTGGGATTTCAGCAGTTTTCGTGGGTGGGGCATCCTCCTCCAGTTGAGATCCCTCAACAGGCTTCTCAGTTCCAGAATTATGGGGCGGGTCCTGATCATCGGGATCAGACCCATCTGAGGGAGCGGCTGCTGAAGTTGGAAGTCTGTCGTTCACCAGGGCTAGCATAGCCGCTCTCAGATCATCCAGTGAGCAGAGATCCGCAGGCTCTGAGTAGCCTATCTTCTCGCGGATTAGTAGCTCCTCTTCATGGAGTTGTTCGCAGGAGTGGTGTTGGAGGAGTCTATTCAGTGTAGACCACGCCTGGAACCGGATCAAAATATGTAGCCGAGCCTGTCTAGCCAAAGTGACTAAGTCGGAGTTAGTGGCTATCTCAGGGATGGCTTCTGAGACTTCTCGGGAAGCTCTGGATTGAAGAGTTGAGGCCTCCATCCCGATGGTCTCTGATTCTGATGTTGTCTCCGAGTCTTCGATCTCTATTGGAGATGACTCTTTCTCAACAAATGGAATGCTGCTGAGAGGTGGAATGTCCAAGGGGGTCTGAGCAGTAGGAGTGACAGGTCCAGCTCCTGCCCCTTGTTCCACTTCCTCTCCCTGTTCAGTGGAGACGGCCTTCTCCATTGAGACAGTCTTTTCTGAAGACTCTGCCTCGTCTTTCAGTTGCAGGGGAGGTACAACTACAGCCTGAGTGACCGTCTTCTGCTTCTTGGTTGGTGTTTTCTCAGCTGTTTTGGGAGGTGACCTCTTCTTGGAAGGAGTAGAGGTCTTTTGGGAGCCTTTCTTGGGCTCATCAGGCCTTGAGCTGATCTGCTGAAGGGTTGTTGCCCTGCTCTGGAACCTCACGTTTTTTGGGTTGAAGTACCCTTTGTCAACATATATGGCGTTATCAGCAACACAAAGGTCTTCAATCATGACGGATAGCTTCATTCCGTAAAGGAGCTTTCCATTGATAGCTAGGCAGTTAGTGGTCTTATCGAATTTGGCTGCCTGGGTCATGAACTCCTTCAGGAAGAATTCAGTCTAATTAATCTTTGCATAGTCATATATGGCCATCATCATTTGAATCTTCGGTCTGGACACTTGGTCGAATGACCCAGCCTGACTAGTCAAAATTTACGTGACTCTCTAGGCTAATGCTCTATACTGAGGTAGCATGGCATTCTTTGGGAAGGCGACCCTGAACGTCGTAGGCTTCCCGCAGAAAATCTCTAGATATTCGTCCATAATGTCGTCCTTGTATCCGACTGTGCTGAAATTGGTGCTCGGAAGCTGAAAGCTCCGCTGAAGAGCTTCTTTGATAGACATGTGCTTAATCTCTGACACAGCACGAGCGGGGTCTGCTATGTGATGAATGACGAACTGGCCTCGGATGTCGCCTTCTACAGACTCAGAATTCAGATAGAGTTCTGAAATCTGTCCCGGAAGGAAGTACGATGGCTTCCTTGAGAGGAAGGCTTCCAGCCCTAAAGCCCTCAATGCGTCGAAGATGTCCTCTATGAGATCTAGTTCGCACGCGTCGAATTCCATAATCGGCTCACACCACAGGCGGTCTTTCTCGAGGATTTCTTGCATATTAGCCGGAGTGATGACTGTTCATGTCATGATTTAATCTGCAAAAGAAAGTATCAGTATCGAAGAAAGAATATTGTCAAGAAACATATATGATACTTAATAAGCATTAAAATTTACCAAAGTATTTTCTGAGATGTTGTAATAGAAGTTTGCAAAGGAGCGAATGCTTTTTCTGAGAAAATTTTTAGGGTAAAAGTTGCAGAATAAAATGGCGGTTTTCTAACTTTGAACGTGTTTTATATATGATCAAGAAGATGAACAGTTATTAATCCACAGTTCAATTTAAATCTGCTTTATGAGATGGACGACTAAGATTTAATGTTATAGAATAGGCAATGATCATCGTAGCCGCCTAAGTCAAATTACAGTTGTATATAGCCAAAGAAGTAACTTGATTAGACATGCATTTAATGTGCCGCAGAGTTCAGCATGCTTAACATAGAATGTTGTGTATTAAATGTAAACCGTTATATTAAATGACATTTTCTAAGGCATTGAATACGAAGCTGAAACTGAATCATTAATGCACAGAATATTTCATTAGCTACTTAGTAGAGATACGCAAATGTGTCAGCTGAACATCGTAGTCAGCTGATACCTCGTGTAGATGGTTGCTGAGTCTCTATATACTGAATAAGTTCAGTACTGAGAGTGAACATTCCCCCTTGTTGAATGCTCCTCTCCTGAATCCACTTACTGACTGGAGTCAGTAGGGTCCAGCAGACCTAGCTCTACTGAAAGTTCTCTGAATCTGGCTTCAGCTAGAGGCTTGGTCAGAATATCTGCCCTTTGATGGTCAGTATGGATCTTCTCCATCCTGATATCCTTCTTTTCGATATGATCACGAACGAAGTGGTGTCTGATTTCCACGTGTTTGCATCTAGTATGGAGTAAAGGGTTTTGAGTGATTGCAATCACACTGGAGCTGTCGCAGAAGATCAGCACTTCATTCTGAATGACATCATAGTCGCGTAGCTGCTGTCTCAGCCAAAGGATTTGGGCGGAGCAACTTCCGGCAGCCATGTATTCAGCTTCAGTAGTTGACGTCGCTACTTAATGCTGTTTCTTTGAAAACCATGAAATCAGCTTACTGCCAAGGAACTGACAAGTTCCAGAAGTTGACTTTTGGTCAATCCTACATCCTGCATAGTCAGCATCAGAATAACCAGTTAGTTCAATATTATCATATGTTGGATACCATAAACCCATGTCAGTTGTTCCTCTGAGATAGCGGAGAATCTTCTTTGCTGAGTCCATGTGGCTCTGCTTAGGATTCGCCTGAAATTGAGCGCAGACACCTACAACATAAGTTATGTCAGGTAAAGTAGCAGTTAGATATAATAATGAACCAATAATAGCACTAAATTCAGTATGGTCTACTGATACTCCCTCTTTATCAAGATCAATTTTCATATTCGTGTTCATCGAGATCTTGATTGGTTTGTTGGATGTGCAACCGAACTTCTTGATGAGGTCTCGAGTGTATTTGCCTTGATTGATGAATGTTCCCTTCTCAGATTGTTTGACTTGAAAGCCGAGGAAATAATTTATCTCTCCCATCATTGACATCTCGAACTTATCCTTCATCATTTTCTCAAATTGTTGACACAAGATGACGTTCTTCGATCTGAATATTATGTCATCTACGTAGATCTGCACAAGTAAGATGTCGTCCTCCAGTCGAATGCTGAATAATGTGCGGTCTACTGTGCCCTTCTGAAAACCTTTATGAAGAAGAAACTCAGACAGGGTATCGTACCAAGCCCTGGGTGCTTGTTTTAACCCATACAGAGCCTTTCTGAGTCTATAAACCTGTTGTCCCTGCTGAAAGCTGGGAGGTTGTTCTACATAGACTTCTTCTTTCAGTACGCCATTCAGGAACACAGACTTTACATCCACTTGATAAACTCTGAATCGCTGATGTGTTGCGTAGGCTAGGAATAGTCTGATTGCCTCCAATCTTGCAACAGGAGCGAAAGTTTCGTCGAAATCTATTCCTTCGGCTTGACAGTAGCTTTTTGCCACGAGTCTTGCTTTGTTCCTTACTATAACGTTGTTTTCATCTCGCTTGTTCTTGAAGACCCATTTAGTTCCAATCACATGTTGATGTCGGGGTCTGTCAACAAGCTCCCATACTTCGTTTCTCGTGAACTGGTTCAGCTCCTCCTGCATAGCTATGATCCAATCAGCATCCTTGAGTGCGTCCTCAACTGACTGAGGTTCTTCAGTAGACAAGAAGCATGAATATAATGCGCTTTCTCCCTGACAAAATCTGGATCTTGTCTTTACGCTAGCTGAAGGATCTCCAATAATCAAGTCAGAAGTGTGAGCGTCCAGCCACGTTCGACGATGTTTCAACTCTTCATCTAAAATTTGTTCAACACAGATAGTAGGTGAGTTAGGCATTCCAGTTGTACTATTCTGAGATTGAAGTAATTCAGTTACGAGAGTTGGGTCTACTGAGTCACCAGGCTCAGGGGCATTTAGCTCATGAACTTCATTCGTTCCCCCTGAATTATTATCCTCAGTAGAGGTCTCAGTTACCACTTGGGTTTCATCATCGACCTGAGTTACCTGGGATTGAGTCTGTTCAGTAGAGTCAATCTGTTCAGCTACTTCTGCTGCTGGCTGAGATTCAGTTCTCTTATCATCAGTTTCCTCTTCTGAATCATCATCCCAACACAGCTGGATCTTTTCAACTTTATCTTTTAAGCTCAGATCCTGTAGCTTCTTACTGATGTCCTCAGATTTTGATTTTGAGTTCCTGCTCCTGTCTTCAGTAGCAAACTCATTAAAAACAACATGAGGGCTTTCCTCCATGCAAAGGGTCCGGTAGTTAAAAACTCTGAAGGCTTTGCTGACCCGGGAGTACCCTAAGAAGACTCCCTGGTCTTACTTGCTATCAAAAGTCTTTAAGTGGTCCTTCCCATTATTGTGGATAAAGCGCGAACACCCAAAAATATGGAAATAAGATATGAAAGACTTCTTGTCGTTCCATAGTTCATATGGTGTCTTCTTATGCTGCTTAGTCAGTAAAGATCTGTTTCGAGTGTAACATGCAGTGTCAGTTGCTTCTGCCCAGAATTTGGTCGGGAGTCCTGAGTCTGCGAGTAGGGTTCTTGCTGCTTCTTTGAGTGTTCTATTCTTCCTTTCAGCAACCCCATTTTGTTGAGGCGTGTGCGCGACAGACGTCTCATGCTCTATGCCTTCAGCTTTGCAGAACTCCTCCACCATCGAATTCCAGAACTCAGTTCCTCTGTCTGAACGTATCTTTATAATCTTGGTGTTCTTCTCGACACTGAGCTTTTTCAGAAGCGAGGCAACTCTGTTTTGACGTCAGACTTGTTGGCAATAAATATGACCCATGTGTAGCGCGAGTAGTCATCAATGACCACTAAAGCATACTTTTTACCTATGATCGTCACCAGAGAGACTGGACCGAATAAATCCATATATAGCAGCTGAAGGATTCCATCAGTGGAAGGCGATGGAACAGGCGAATTTTACTTCTTTGTTTGCTTTCCCTTCAGACATGCTTCACACTGAGTGTCTTTGCTGAATACTTCATTTGGTAGTCCTCTTGCTAGAGCGTTTCTAGCTAGCTTGTTGAGCATCTTGAAGTTGAGATGGCTGAGTCTTCTGTACCAAAGCCACCCCGTTCTATTGTCGTTCTTCGCCAACAAACAAGCTTCAGGTTCAGCTGAGTTCCAGTCAGCTACGTAGATATTCTTTTTGCGCGAACCTGATAACACTGTTTTCCCTGTAGATTTATCAATGACATCACAGAAACCAGCGTAAAAAATCACTCTATTCGAGTTATCACAAAATTGACTAGCACAGAGAAGGTTATGCTGAAGTCCTTCAACATATGATACTCTTGGAACCGTGGCGGTTCTAATGCTGAGTGTTCCATAGCCTCTGGTATAGCCTTTTGCGTTGTCTCCAAACTTGATTCTGGGTCCTTCTTCAGTAGTATAATTCTTCAACAAGTCCTTTTGGTAAGTCATGTGTCTTGAGCATTCGTTGTCCACATACCAAGGGTCCTTGTGCATCTGCAAAACAAAATTATATTCAGGTACACTTTATTTTTGATTTTGGGTCCTTAGATGTTAGTTTTGGAAACCCAAATCTGTCTTACGACCCTGGTGGTCTCAGACAGTTTCTTTCCACTCTTGATCAACATACTTGACCACCGGACTGGTCGATGCTGACTGGTCGATACTTGATAACGTTATAGTAAGGAACAAAGCTTGACTCGTTGCGAAGGGCTACTGTCAAGCCGAAGGGATAGATTTCGATGAAACATTCGCTCCAGTTGAAAGACTGGAGGCCATCAGACTATTCCTTGCATACGCAACACATCAATGATTCAGAGTTTATCTAATGGATGTAAAGTCAGCGTTCCTGAATGGCGTTCTGAAAGAAGAAATCTATGTGGAACAGCCTCTTGGCTTTCAGCAGGGACATCAAGTGTATAGACTTAGAAAAGCTCTGTACGGGTTAAAACAAGCACCCAAGGCTTGGTGCGATACCCTGTCTGAGTTTCTTCTTCAGAAGGTTTTCAGAAGGGCACCGTGGATCGCACTCTATTCAGCATTCGTCTAGGCGAAAACATTTTACTTGTGCAGATCTACGTAGATGACATAATCTTTGGTTCAAATAATATCATCATGTGTCAGCAGTTCGAGAAAATGATGAAGGAAAAAATTGAGATGTCTATGATGGAAGAGATGAACTATGTTGGTCCCGAGATAAACGTTCACGTGTAGAGGGGGGGTGAATACACCTGAAAACTTTTTCTCAACTTAAAACGCGAACAGTCCCTTTCAAGAAGATTTCGTACTGAACAGGTTCAGTAGACCAGATAAGCTGTTCTGAATCGTGTGGCAGAGTGACTGACTTCACTTAGGCCTGCTAGTTGACTTAGGTCAGAATTCAGTACCTTCAGCTGAAGTTCAGTAGGGTGCGGAAATGTGTAGGCCCACATTCAGTTGAGTTAGAAAACGTTTTTAAGAAAACTGTTTCAGTATATTAGTGCAATCTTTTAAGCTTTGCTAAAACACAGTTGAATGATTTTGAAAGATATTTTCAGTATGAACATCAATCAATGCAACAGTAAAAATAGAGCACACAGAACACAAGCAATTTTAAAGTGGTTCGGATCCAACAATCCTACGTCGACTGTCCCGAAAAGATCAGGAGTCTATTTTATTATACTGAGTTAGTCTCAGTCGGTTTGTGCACTGGACAAACACTGGTCTTGAGATTTATACTGGGCAAGTCTCAGTTTACAAGGTATCAAACTTAAGTGTTTGACAAACTCTCCAACTATGAAGGAGTCCTTTACAGTAAGGATCAGTTCAAAGATGAACTCCTTCGTTCTAAGATATAGATATGGTTTGCTGAGCTTAGGTTAGAGGGAAGGGAATGAGAAAGTGGCTTCTAAAGCGACGAACGGTTAAGTATAAACTCTGGATTCGTATTCAGTCACTTAGATACTAGAGGCTTATGATCTGATTCAGCTTGGTTCCCTTTAAGCATGTATGTCGCCTTTCGCTTGGAATAACTCTTTGAAATTCTTGCGGAAAGCTTAAGTCGATTCTGAGTTGCTCGTGAATGCTCGTGTGTTCTTCGTTTTCTAGGTGAGCTTCAATTTGAAATCTTTCTTCAATTTTTAGAGTAGAGACATGGATAGATCCGTTGGAGACGACGATCCATGTGTCTCTCTCTTTTGGGTAGCTAACGGCTCTTTCAAAGTATGGTGATGGAGTCCTTTCCCTCCATTTCTAGAAAGTTGTTGACTTGCAGCTTTATTCAGAAAGTAGACAGCTGGCTGCTTGTCATTGGTCGAGGCTGAAGAAAGTAGGTGAGAAAAACAGACTTCAAGGTAGAAGCTGACTTTCTCTATACCTCCTATGACTCTGCTGATTTGACTTATGAGATCTCTTAATAGTCAGAAGACTGTCTGGCCGTTGCTGAGTCTGATCTATGTTCAGTAGCATACTCCTGCTGAGTTCAGCTTTACTGAAGATCAACTCTGAGTTCAGTGAACTACTCCTGCTGAGTTCAGTTCCACTGACTCCTTTCGCATATCTTGCTCTTGTTGAGTCCAAGATTCACCGAGTCTTCTTCTCATGGTACTGAGGCTGATAGTCTGCTGAAGAACCAGCGGACAGAACTGAATGCCTGAACCATGTCGAAAGGTGTCTACTGAGTCTGAAACTTTCAGAGACAGAATAAACAAATACAACTGAATGGTTCATCAGTCAAAGTAGGGTTTTGGGATCTTCAAATCTACTGAGCACTAGGCTACTGGATTATCTCCCAACAAACTACTTCCTTGGATTCCAAGTCAAACAATCAGAAAAAGGAACTTCATTAATCAAGGCAAATACACTCGAGACCTCATCAAAAAGTTCGGTTGCGCATCCAGCAAACCAGTCAGGATCCCGATGAACACAAATATGAAAATAGATCTTGACAAAGAGGGAGTATCAGTAGACCATACTGAATTTCGTGCTATTGTTGGTTCATTATTATATATTACTGCTAGTAGACCTGACATAACTTATGTTGTAGGTGTCTTCGCTCGATTTCAGGCAAATCCTATGCAAAGCCACATGAACTCAGCAAAGAAAATTCTCTGCTATCTAAGAGGAACACCTGATGGGATTATGGTATCCAGCAGATGATAATATTGAACTAACTGGTTACTCTGATGCTGACTACACAGGTTGCAGGATTGGCCGAAAATCAACTTCAGAAATTTGTCAGTTCCTCGGCAATAAGCTCATTTCATGGTTCTCCAAGAAACAACATTCAGTAGCAACATCAACTACTGAAGCTAAATACATGGCTGCCGGAAGTTGCTTCACCCAAATCCTTTGGCTGAGACAACAGCTACGAGACTATGACATCATTCAGAATGAAGTGCCTATATACTGCGACAGTACCAGTGCCTTTGCAATTACTCAGAACCCCATTCTACACACAAGATGCAAGTACGTGGACATTAGACACCACTTCATTCGCGCTCATGTCGAAAAGAAGGATATCAGAATGGAGAAAATCCATACTGATCATCAAAGGGCTGACATACTGACCAAACCTCTAGTTGAAACCAGATTAAGAGAACTCTCAGTAGAGCTAGATCTGCTGGACCCTACTGACTCAAGTCTGTAAGTGGTTTCGGAAGAAATGATCACTCAGTAGAGTCGATCACAGTAGAGTAAGGAATTCAGTAAGGGGGAATGTCTACTCTCAGTACTGCAGACATTCATTACAAAGAGATTTAGCAACCAACTATACGAGGAATCAGCTGACTACAATGTTCAGCTGACAAGTTTGCTTAACTCTTTCAGTAGTCAACTCAGCATATGCTTTTAAAGGTGTTCATAAAGAGGCTCAGCATCGCACTTAATGCTCAATAGAATGTCATTATTAAATTCGTTTTCATTAAATACATGACATTCCATGCAACTTTGCTGAACTTTGATTTGCATTTAATGCGAGTCGAATCACCTTACTCATAAACAACTAATTTCGTCTGAGATTTGACTAAGGTGGCATGGTCATCATTACTCTTTTTAATCTTAGAAAATCACGACCGTCCACTTAAAGCGAGATTTAATATCAACCGTCGATTGATAAAACTGTTCACATTCAAAATCTTCTATATAGCGACGTTTATCTTCTTCACCCGCCATTTTTGCCATATCTATTTTCTGCAAAACCTTAAAACCTCTTATAATCTCGCATATATACTTGCTTTCATTCAAATTCAGATATTTTCTTACGATACCTTTTATTTCTTTAAGCACTTTTCTGACTAACTCTACTTTCAAGTGCTAACCATTGCTTTTGTAGATATAGTTATGTCGAGCCTATAAGTTATTACTCCGACAGACCTAGTGGAGATACTTGAGAAGGGGAGAGTTTGGTTTGAGCCCGTGATGGAGTTCGACGCCAGTGGCCTGGACTTTTTGGATAACATATATGATGCCCTGCGTGCATCCGGCCTGGAGAAGTTTCTGTCCAAGAAACCCTCCTACTTTCTGCCTCACCAGATAGTTGAGCTATATCTCAACCTGGAGGAGGAAGACGACGATATGGTTGGAACGTTCCGCGTTCAAGATATCAAGGATCCAACCACAGCCGTCCCAGTTTTGAGGAAGATATCATTGAAGCAATCGCTGATTAGCTACTTCAGTCTTCCGTCAGAGGGGATAAGTCCTGCCGGGTATAAGGACGACATCCTCGATGAGTACTTGACATTATTCTGTAGGAAGCCAACCACATTCAGAGCTGCTTTCCCCAAGAGCAGCATGCTCCCTCAGTTCCGAGCATTGGCCTACATTGTCACTCAGATACTGACCAGCCAGGCCAGCTTATTTGATCAAGTATCGCGCCCTAAACTCCAGATGATGATGGCCATATACGGCATAACTTAAATTAATTGGTCAAAAGTCTTCATCAGAGAGTTTCTGGCACAGGCTACCAAGTATGATAAGCCAGCTCGCAGACTGAATGCCAAAAGGAAGTTGTTGTATGGCATGAAGCTATCAGTCATGATAGAGGAGCTGTGTGGATCTGATCCTGTCACCTACGTTGACAAGGAGTATTTTAACAACAAGAAGATCAGATTCCACAACCGCGCCAGTTCTCTTCAGCAAATTGGCATCGGTGCTGAAGAGGGTAAGGGCAAGAGGAAGGCCCCAACCCCTATGAAGAAGAGTACTACTCCTCCGAAGAAGCAGAAAAAGGCTTCTGAGACAATAGTAATAGTAGTACCCAGACTCAGAGATGAGGAGTCTGAGTCAGCAGAGAAAGCTCACTCTGCTGAAAAGCCTGAATTGGACAAGGCAGTCGATTCAGCAGACAAAGACAATTCAGTGGGTCAGGGGACTGCGCTTGAACAGATTTCTACTCCACCTCCCCTCTCTCCACTAGACATCGTTCCACTCAGCGTCCATCCATATACTGAGAAGCATCAATCTTTGATTAACTTAGAGGAGATGGAGACTGATACTGAAGCCGAGGATCTTGGGTTCGACATCCATATGCTATAATTCAGAGCAACCCAAGAGATCTCCGAAGCTATTCTAGAAATCTCCAGTCATTCAGACTTGGTAGATATAGCCATGAGGGCTAGGCTTCAGATGTTGTTCAGATTCCAGGACTAGATAATCTGATCCGACACCAGTCCTCGAAACATCAGAATTCTGATGAGCTAGAGCTCCGTCAGTAAATTGGCTACTCTGACCTGCTGACATAAGCTCAGTCGACGATCTTAGGGCGGCTATGCTAGCCTTGCTTGAAGAGCGACATCCTTCAGCAGCCGTCCCTACTGCTGGGTCTTCAGGTCCTTTGAGCCCTGATGACCAAGACCCACCTAGTGATGCAGGCCCTGAGAAGCCTGCTAAGGGATCTCAACAGGCAAAGGAGGGAGCTTAGCCTTCATCTGAGAAACATATCAGCTCCTCTCCTCTATCTGCTTCGGTCGTCGCGAGCACCTCTGAGCCTGCTGATCCTGAACAGCTGATGCTGGGATCAGCTTATGAGGTCAGCTCCATCAGCAGGCGCCAAAATTCAGAGTCAGTAGCTGATGAGTCAATTTCGTACCTAATTATTTCTGTCCAGAAAGGTCTCTTAACTGTGCAGGTGAGACGTATTTGTTGGCAGTTATGCAGAAAAGGAGCTGATTTGGCACGACAAGTGGAGATGAGGTGGCGACGCGAATTACAGCTGGAATGAGGATATTTTGAGCGGTTTTGGTCGAAGGAAGAAAGAAGGAAAGAAAAGGATCAAGAAAGGAAATAGAGAGGAATGAAAGAAGAAGATAAGGAAGGATTAGATATTTCCATATCTAAAAGGAGGATTGAAGCACGAAAATCGGAGCCTTTTCACCATCAAAAACACGCCGTGCATACCTTTCCACCCTCGAAGACTCATCCTTTCCGATCCGAACAACTTGCCGCCGAACCGCCGAGCCATCGTCGAGCAACCGCCGATGCCAAATACCGACCGCCGCCGAGAAGATATCAACCACTATCCATTCCGAATACTTCATGCTATAGTAGTTTAAGATTGAAACAAACACTTTCGTATTTCGTATTTTAGTTTTCTTATGTTCGAATATTAGCTTAAGTTTCGTTTTTGTCATTTGCTTCGCTCTTGTTATTTCCGCTTGAAAGACCATAGGTTTCGATACTTAAATCTAGTTGCAATTCTCGTTTCTAATTCAGTTTATGTTATTAGTTGCTTGGTGTTGTTTCTTTTCTTTTTCAGATTTTGGCTAAGTATGGAATTGGGATTTTCACCTACTGTACCAACTGCCTAATCGGGAGATCCAATTTTATCCACCAGGACCTCGTGTCTCGAGTGCCTTTCCTTCTGCAGATCAGGATACGGTGCAAACTCTAAGGACTGATCTGGATTCCCTTGGCCGCAGAGTAGATCGCCTCCGCCGCACAAGTTATGAGCAGACTGCCTCGCCTGCCCAGGCGAGGCGACCGGTGACTTTTCTTCCCCAATTTTATTTTTCATTTTTGTGTTTTTGTTTTATGTTTTGTGTCTGTTCTTGTGTGTTTTTCTTGTTCTTACACTTGATAGGGATCAAGTGTAAGGAGGGGGGTGTTTCTTTGTATTTTATCTTTTGTCTTGAGTTTTCGTTTGTTCTAACACTTGGTAGGGACCAAGTGTAAGGAGGGTGTTTTTGTGTTTATTTTGTCATGCCTTCTCTCTTTGTTTTGTCTTTTCTCTCTTGCTCGAGGGCGAGCAAGGTTTAAGTGTAAGGAGGGGGGTATTTTGTATCGAAGCATGCCAAAATTTTTGATTTTGAATTGCCGTTTTCTATGATCAAGCTTGTCTTATTTGTGCTTTTATTTTCAATATGCTTGCTTGTGGACTTTGTGAAGAGTAGATCTAGGCACGTATATGCATGTAATTTGGGATGACGAAAAATAAACTTTGTTGGATCGAAATTTAATAACTACTCACTTAAATTAGATTTGAGCCTTAAAGTAGGACAATTCCTACTATTCTTTTGAGAGTGTTTATCCGCAAAATCGCAATATGTTTGAGTCACTTGTGATAAATGATAGGAGACACTAGGGATTTTTAGCCACACGGCCGCGACAAAATATTTCCGACCCTACATTATCCCTTAGTGAACCAATTTGAACCTTGACCGTTTCTTTGATTTGAGTTAGTAGAATTTAAGCCAAGGCATTTTTAAACTTTCTCTTGACCCATGTTATTGCATGTTTTACGAACTCTTTTGTGCATGAAAGTTAAAATCCGAAGTTTTACATATGTCTCCTACCTACCCAGTCTAGACATGCTGCAGAGAACAGATTGGATAAAAAGTCTAAGTGTAAAAACTGCTCTATATAAGCAGAATTCAAAGTGTTCTGTCTGTAAAGTTGAGACAGTTTGTGCCCAGATAAAAAAAAAAAAAAAAAAAAAAAAAGGAAAGTTTATGCCACGAAAAAAAAGGGAAAAGAAAAAAAAATCTGAATATGAAACGTGGTAGAAAAGGAAGAGTATTGGTGCATAGTATTGATATTGTAGCATTGAAGTGAATTTTCTTAAGTGGTGGGAATTTGAGTGTCTTGACTGCACAGGTGAGAGAGTTTTACATGTATAACATTGATTCTGAATTTTAATGGAGCTTAGTACCCCTAGGACCCTTACCAACATCAATTTGTCTAAGTCCTAAGCCCATTACAACCGAATGAGAAAGACCTCCTTGATATTGCTATTGTGATGATCTCTTATCGTGATTGCGTGGATTGTTTTCCTTTGAGTGGCTTGAACCGGACCTAGATTAGTTGAGTGTTGAGTGAAACTTGAGGAGATCCACATTGTTTAGATTTTGACCAAGTTGATATATATGTGCTTAGTTTCAAAATTCACATTGTCTACTTGTTGGATGAGATCATGATTGCAAGATTCGACATTGCTTGGCTAGTTAATTGGTGTGGAGAATTTCGAATTGATTGGTATGGCTTCTTGTGTTCGTTTTATGAGTCCGTTGTTATTTTCTTTCTTCCGTTCGTGTCGAGTCTTGTTTTTGTTCTTGTTCGAGTCTTGAGTCTTTTCTTTTGTGTCTTGGGTCTTGGGGAAGACCAAAAATAATTAGGTACTTATCTTTTTCTCTTCTTATACTCGAGGGCGAGTATAGCTCAAGTGTAAGGAGATTTGATGAGTCAATTTCGTACCTAATTATTTTACGTCCGTAAAGGTCTCTTAAGCGTGCGGAGTGAGACGTATTTGTTGGCAGTTATACAGAAAAGGAGCTGATTTGGCACGACAAGTGGAGATGAGGTGGCGACGCGAATTACAGCTGGAATGAGGATATTTTGAGCGGTTTTGGTCGAAGGAAGAAAGAAGGAAAGAAAAGGATCAAGAAAGGAAAGAGAGAGGAAGGAAAGAAGAAGATAAGGAAGGATTAGATATTTCCATATCTAAAAGGAGGATTGAAGCACGAAAATCGGAGCATTTTCACCATCAAAAACACGCCGTGCATACCTTTCCACCCTCGAAGACTCATCCTTTCCGATCCGACCAACTTGCCGCCGAACTGCCGAGCCATCGCCGAGCCACCGCCGAAGCCAAATACCGACCGCCGCCGAGAACATATCAACCACTATCCATTCCGAATACTTCATGCTACAGTAGTTTAAGATTGAAACAAACACTTTCGTATTTCGTATTTCAGTTTTCTTATGTTCGAATATTAGCTTAAGTTTCGTTCTTGTCATTTGCTTCGCTCTTGTTATTTCCGCTTGAAAGACCGTAGGTTTCGATACTTAAATCTAGTTGCAATTCTCGTTTCTAATTCAGTTTATGTTAGTTTGAATTCTGTTGATGTTCGTTTCCTGATTTTAGATCGTTGTCTTTAAATTAATTTCGTTTACGTGCATGCTAGGGTTAGGGTTACAAATGGTGCATGTTCTGTTTCGCAGGGTGTTTTATCTGTGCAGTCAGGACAGGTTCATGAGTAGCTAAATTTCTAGTGGTCCGGCAGGATGTAAACACACATGTGAATAGTACATGATGCTTAGGTTCTTATAATTAATCAAAGGGTTTCGGGTTAATTCTAAATTATTTAATCTGGCTAGTAATTTAGGCTTGATCACCCTAGGTTATTCAGTCTGTAGCTAACTTAGTACTTCCATCGTTTCTCGTGGAACAAGGCTAGGTAACTAGCGAAATTATTCGAAAGAGTAGTTGGATTAAACCGGTAGGAGACTATTAGATGCCCAACATACGAGTAGGCTCCTATACTAGGCTCCCTTAGTTCGATAAAGTTGTTTAGCTATTAAATCTATTGATTGCCCAACAAGTAGGTTGTAGCTAAATTAGGGAAGTAGCCGTTTCGATGCCCAACATGGCGGTTACCGACTAAGTAACTGGGAGTAAGGATTACGTAATTTAAGTTACGGTAGTCTATAACTAGTTGATTCTTAAGATTAATTCATTTTATGTGCCAAGGATTGGAAATACGTGTGTGTGAATATTCTGCTGGACCCATCTCTTATCTGCCTAGTTTAAACAGTTTTAACTCAGTTCTCAGTTTTTATATTTAATTCAGTTTTTACAAGTTCTTAGTTTAGAATAAAACCCAAAACTTGCGTGGTTGCTAACCAAAACCAAGATAAGTAGAAAAATAATATGTCTAGTCCTCCGTTCCCTGTGTTCGATACCCTGTGAACTATACTAATATAATTCTCACGTTTTTGCCGGATTATTTGGTGCAATACAGCGATCACCAAATTGGCGTCGTTGTCGGGGAACGGTGTTATCTAGTTTTATTGCTTTTCTACTAATCTTTTGGTTCTTTAAGCGTTGCATGAGCAGGTCTTCCAACCCTGACCTCATATTTGATCCTGAGATCGAGAAAACAGCAAAGAGGAATAGGAAGAGGACAAAGCTGCAAAAGCAACAGATTCTGTCCGAGGCAGGAAACGTCTTACCTGCCCAGTCAAGAGACAGAACAGACGTCGTTGATCAGACCAGCGACTCAGAACCAAAGACTGTTTGGTTCGACAAAACAAGGCAGAATACTCCAGTAACTAGCTCAGAATCAGAGGAGGAGGATATGGAAGAAGTGCACGATCCACAACCTTTGAGGATGAATGCCGGATCGCTTGACATGGGAGCGGACTTACCTGGTCCAATCCAAATCACAACTACCGAACAAATTGATGTCAAGCTGAACATGGTCGCTGCCATGCCGAAGTTTTACGGGAGGACGAACAAGAACCCAAATTCCTTTTTGGCATCATTCAACCAAGTCTGCAACCTGCACAGGCAAGGCAACCTAGATGCATTCAAGCTAAAGGCTTTTCCATTCACACTTTAAGATGGAGCGCAAGCTTGGTTCTCAAGTCTTAAGCCGAACACGATCACGACGTGGGCCTAAATGCGTACGGTTTTCTTGAAGAAGTATTTCCCGCAATCAAAGACGAATGCACTTAAGAAGAAAATTTCCAGGATCGCTCAAGAAGTCGATGAATCTTTCGGCGGATATTGGGAGAGATTCGGATGACTCGTCGATAGTTGTCCTAATCATGGCTATTCGGAAGTGGAGCTTTTACAAATTTTCTATCAAGGTATGACCGATGAAGCAAAAGTCATGGTCGATATCGGTCTAAAAGGGAATTTCCATACAAGTCTCTATGAAGATGCAAGAAACATAATTGAAGGACTTGCGGAATCTACCTATCAATACAAGGGGCCGAGAACAACAAGGAAAGATGTCAATTGGTCTCATTCAGACTATATGGACGAGATCGATACTAAGGTGGATGTAAAATTTAGCATGTTACAAGACAAGCTAGACCTACTGCTTAAGCAGAACACTTCTGCTTCAAATCGATCGATTGCTGATCATTCATGTGGAGCCTGCGGAGAGAAAGGGCATACGTCACTACAATGTCCGGGAGAAGAAATGAATGAAACTGGAAACTGGAGTGGACAACAAGGGGTTCATATGAACCTTAGATGGAGGCAGCCGAAAGTTCAATTTCAACCAAGGAATCCGCCTCAACAACAATTTCAACAACCGTACCAGCCTCTGCAACAACAGAATTATTAGCAAGTGTACAAGCCCCCGCATCAAGGGCAATTTTCAGCGAGAGTGTCCCGCCCCGCCCGATCGAAGCAACAGAGCCCTTTAGAAAAGCTTTTGGCCGAAATGGTTTCTTCGCAGAAGGACACTACTGCATTTCAACAACAAATGCAGCGGGAGATAAATCAGACAAAGAAGGATCAGCAAGCTACGATGGAAAACTTGGCCAAGCAGATGAATAAGCTGAATTCTACGATGCAAGAGATGAAGAGCACTCAAGGACAGCTTCCAGCTTATACTCAGCCTAATCCGAATGATATGGCTAATGTAAGTCAATTAAGTATGTGTGGTAAAAAGGAAACAGATGGAGAGAACAGTGCCCGACTGCCCAAGCGAGTGGAATTTCCAGAAAGTCAAGTACAACAACTCATCCACCGCTATGACAATTTGTACCAAACATCTACTAATGGTACAAACTGTGCTAAACACTCGTCTCAAGCATACAAACCTCCACACCATCGAATATATTAGCCGCAAGGTCCATCGCCTGGCCAGGCAGACCAGGAATCCTCTTCGTTTGAAGAATTGATGGGCGAGATGATTTCTTCTCAAAAGGAAGCAATTACATACCAGAGACAGATGGAGAAAAAGATAATTTCAAATCAAAATGAGATCCAAGCTATGAAGGAACAGATGCAACAATTGAAGATGGATCAACAAGTTACCTTGGAAACTCTGTCCGAGCAAGTGTCCAGACTAACCAGTTCACTCCAAGATCTGAAGGGAGGTCAAGGGTGTTTACCTTCACAAGCTCAGACACAGCCCAATCCGAGTGCCCAAAACTGCAACCAAATTACACTGCTTGGAGGAAAAGACTTGCCTGGCCCAAATGTACAGGCAAGACACCTAGAGAAGTCAGCAGCGACGAGGAAGGCTGTAGATCAGCCCATACCACCAGAAAGCTTAAAGAAGCAATATGCTGAAGATCCAGAACAAGAGCGGGACGAGGACGTCCTCCTAACAGGCCAGTCGGAGCCTGAAAATCTGATTCCTCCACCATTTCCCGAAGCTTTGAAAAGGAAAAAGACGCCGAACAAGGAGTACATGGACTACCATAAATTGTTCGAAAAATTGGAGATCAACATTCCATTCCTTGAGGCCGTGAAAATTCCTAAGTTCAGAAAGTTAGTAAAGGACGTTATCACTAGAAAAGTCCCGAAGTCCGGGAAAGTCGTGATGGACCACTCCATATCAGCAATTATTCAAAGGATGCTACCCGCTAAGTGTGCTGACCCAGGTATGTTTACACTACCTTGTTTGATGGGTAGTGTTATGATTGAGCAAGCTATGTGCGATTTAGGAGCGTCCATTAATGTTATGCCATTGTCCGTCTATAATCAATTAACTGGAGCTGAATTAGTGCCCACTAAGCTGATAATTCAATTAGCGGATAGGTCATGCATTGCCCCTATAGGTTTACTTGAAAATATCTTGGTCAGAATTAACAACTTTGTCTATCCAGCAGATTTCTATGTCATACACACAAATGATAGGAAAGTTGAGGGTACTGCGGGTGTTTTATTGGGTAGACCGTTCTTAAAAACTGTAAATGCCATAATCAATGTAGATGAGGGATCTATAAGTGTTGCATACCATAATGAAATTTATGATTATCACATTGCTGAAGCACTTAAGAGGTCATTTGATCATGAAAATGAAAATGTTTTATCTACTGACTCCATTGAAAGCTTTGTCCAAGAATATCTTGAGACGTATGTGATGCAGGATAAGATAGAGGTCACCTTGACTCAAGGGCAGACCGAATCAAATCTCGATGATATGAGGGACGAGGAGATCAGAGAAAGCATCTTGGCCTTACACGTAACTCCAGAATTGGCTACTGTCAGTAGTTTGTCTCAGCTGCCCAGTCAGGACGATTCTATACCAGAATGGCTGAAAACCGTGGAAGTAAAGCCCCAACCTGAAAGAGACAAGATAAGGGCAGCAAGGGAGCAGACTACCATCATCTTACAAGGGGATAGGCCATCAACCAAGTGTGAGGAAAAATTTCGGAAGAAGGCCTATGCAGATTTCGAATGGTATAAAGACCGTGGGAAGAGATTGAACCGGGTGATCAAGGCGGTAGATGAGACTCCACTGTTCATGCCGTCACCCGATTGACTCTTAAAGAGGAGGTCTAGCCGAAGACTTTAAAGAGAGGCGCTTCCGGGAGGCAACCCGTATTTTTTTCCGTTTTTCTTTGATTTGGTATTTTTAGTTTGATTTTCTGCTTGGTGTTGTTTCTTTTCTTTTTCAGATTTTGGCTAAGTATGGAATTGGGATTTTCACCTACTGTACCAACTGCCTAATCGGGAGATCCAATTTTATCCACCAGGACCTCGTGTCTCGAGTGCCTTTCCTTCTGCAGATCAGGATACGGTGCAAACTCTAAGGACTGATCTGGATTCCTTTGGCCGCAGAGTAGATCGCCTCCGCCGCACAAGTTATGAGCAGACCTCGCCTCGCCCGCCTGGCGAGGCGACCGGTGACTTTTCTTCCCCAATTTTATTTTTCATTTTTGTGTTTTTGTTTTATGTTTTGTGTCTGTTCTTGTGTGTTTTTCTTGTTCTTACACTTGATAGGGATCAAGTGTAAGGAGGGGGGTGTTTCTTTGTATTTTATCTTTTGTCTTTTGTTTTCGTTTGTTCTAACACTTGGTAGGGACCAAGTGTAAGGAGGGTGTTTTTGTGTTTATTTTGTCATGCCTTCTCTCTTTGTTTTGTCTTTTCTCTCTTGCTCGAGGGCGAGCAAGGTTTAAGTGTAAGGAGGGGGGTATTTTGTATCGAAGCATGCCAAAAATTTTGATTTTGAAGTGCCGTTTTCTATGATCAAGCTTGTCTTATTTGTGCTTTTATTTTCAATATGCTTGCTTGTGGACTTTGTGAAGAGTAGATCTAGGCACGTATATGCATGTAATTTGGGATGACGAAAAATAAACTTTGTTGGATCAAAATTTAATAACCACTCACTTAAATTAGATTTGAGCCTTAAAGTAGGACAATTCCTACTATTCTTTTGAGAGTGTTTATCCGCAAAATCGCAATATGTTTGAGTCACTTGTGATAAATGATAGGAGACACTAGGGATTTTTAGCCACACGGCCGCGACAAAATATTTCCGACCCTACATTATCCCTTAGTGAACCAATTTGAACCTTGACCGTTTCTTTGATTTGAGTTAGTAAAATTTAAGCCAAGGCATTTTTAAACTTTCTCTTGACCCATGTTATTGCATGTTTTACGAACTCTTTTGTGCATGAAAGTTAAAATCCGAAGTTTTACATATGTCTCCTACCTACCCGGGCCTAGACATCTTTGCAGAGAACAGATTGGATAAAAAGTCTAAGTGTAAAAACTGCTCTATATAAGCAGAATTCAAAGTGTTCTGTCTGTAAAGTTGAGACAGTTTGTGCCCAGATTGAAAAAAAAAAAAAAAAAAAAGGAAAGTTTATGCCACGAAAAAAAAGGGAAAAGAAAAAAAAATCTGAATATGAAACGTGGCAGAAAAGGAAGAGTATTGGTGCATAGTATTGATATTGTAGCATTGAAGTGAATTTTCTTAAGTGGTGGGAATTTGAGTGTCTTGACTGCACAGGTGAGAGAGTTTTACATGTATAACATTGATTCTGAATTTTAATGGAGCTTAGTACCCCTAGGACCCTTACCAACATCAATTTGTCTAAGTCCTAAGCCCCATTACAACCGAATGAGAAAGACCTCCTTGATATTGCTATTGTGATGATCTCTTATCGTGATTGCGTGGATTGTTTTCCTTTGAGTGGCTTGAACCGGACCTAGATTAGTTGAGTGTTGAGTGAAACTTGAGGAGATCCACATTGTTTAGATTTTGACCAAGTTGATATACATGTGCTTAGTTTCAAAATTCACATTGTCTACTTGTTGGATGAGATCATGATTGCAAGATTCGACATTGCTTGGCTAGTTAATTGGTGTGGAGAATTTCGAATTGATTGGTATGGCTTCTTGTGTTCGTTTTGTGAGTCCGTTGTTATTTTCTTTCTTCCGTTCGTGTCGAGTCTTGTTTTTGTTCTTGTTCAAGTCTTGAGTCTTTTCTTTTGTGTCTTGGGTCTGGGGAAGACCAAAAATAATTAGGTACTTATCTTTTTCTCTTCTTATACTCGAGGGCGAGTATAGCTCAAGTGTAAGGAGATTTGATGAGTCAATTTCGTACCTAATTATTTCTGTCCAGAAAGGTCTCTTAACTGTGCAGGTGAGACGTATTTGTTGGCAATTATACAGAAAAGGAGCTGATTTGGCACGACAAGTGGAGATGAGGTGGCGACGCGAATTACAGCTGGAATGAGGATATTTTGAGCGGTTTTGGTCGAAGGAAGAAAGAAGGAAAGAAAAGGATCAAGAAAGGAAAGAGAGAGGAAGGAAAGAAGAAGATAAGGAAGGATTAGATATTTCCATATCTAAAAGGAGGATTGAAGCACGAAAATCGGAGCATTTTCACCATCAAAAACACGCCGTGCATACCTTTCCACCCTCGAAGACTCATCCTTTCCGATCCGACCAACTTGCCGCCGAACTGCCGAGCCATCGCCGAGCCACCGCCGAAGCCAAATACCGACCGCCGCCGAGAACATATCAACCACTATCCATTCCGAATACTTCATGCTACAGTAGTTTAAGATTGAAACAAACACTTTCGTATTTCGTATTTCAGTTTTCTTATGTTCGAATATTAGCTTAAGTTTCGTTCTTGTCATTTGCTTCGCTCTTGTTATTTCCGCTTGAAAGACCGTAGGTTTCGATACTTAAATCTAGTTGCAATTCTCGTTTCTAATTTCAGTTTATGTTAGTTTGAATTTCGTTGATGTTCGTTTCCGATTTTAGATCGTTGTCTTTAAATTAATTTTGTTTACGTGCATGCTAGGGTTAGGGTTACAAATGGTGCATGTTCGTTTCGCGAGGGTGTTTTATACGTGCGGTCGGGACAGGTTCATGAGTAGCTAAATTTCTAGTGGTCCGGCAGGATGTAAACACACATGTGAATAGTACATGATGCTTAGGTTCTTATAATTAATCAAAGGGTTTTGGGTTATTTTTAAATTATTTAATCTGGCTAGTAATTTAGGCTTGATCACCCAAGGTTATTCAGTCTGTAGCTAACTTAGTACTTCCATCGTTTCTCGTGGAACAAGGCTAGGTAAGTAGCGAAATTATTCGAAAGAGTAGTTGGATTAAACCGGTAGGAGACTATTAGATGCCCAACATACGAGTAGGCTCCTATACTAGGCTCCCTTAGTTCGATAAAGCTGTTTAGCTATTAAATCTATTGATTGCCCAACAAGTAGGTTGTAGCTAAATTAGGGAAGTAGCCGTTTCGATGCCCAACATGGCGGTTACCGACTAAGTAACTGGGAGTAAGGATTACGCAGTTTAAGTTACGGTAGTCTATAACTAGTTGATTCTTAAGATTAATTCATTTTATGTGCCAAGGATTGGAAATACGTGTGTGTGAATATTCTGCTGGACCCATCTCTTATCTGCCTAGTTTAAACAGTTTTAACTCAGTTCTCAGTTTTTATATTTAATTCAGTTTTTACAAGTTCTTAGTTTAGAATAAAACCCAAAACTTGCGTGGTTGCTAACCAAAACCAAGATAAGTAGAAAAATAATATGTCTAGTCCTCCGTTCCCTGTGTTCGGTACCCTGTGAACTATACTGATATAATTCTCACGTTTTTGCAGGATACTTTGGTGCAATACAGCGATCACCAGTAGCCAAAGCCATTATGAAGCAGGGGAGTCAGAATAGGCTCCTTGTCAGAAATGTTCATAAAGTCTGGAAGAAGGCTACTAACGCTCAGTGCGAGGAACTCAGGGAACTAAAAGCTTCAATTCAGACCATCTCTTCTCCACCAGTCCCTAATTTCTCTTCCATTCTCAAGAATGCCTTAGCCCCACAGAAAGCTGACTTTGATGCTCATCAAGCATCGGTTCAGGAGCTGCTGAAGTCTGCCCACACCACTCTTCTTGATTCTTTCAAGGCAGCTCAGTCAGACCATCAGAACTAGATATCCTCACTCACTCAAACTCATCAACTCAGATTCTCAAATCTTTAGAAGGAGTGTGAAAGGAAGATCGATGCCAAGCTGAAGAATATAGAAGACGTTTTAGCTTCCTCTCACTGCAAGTATGGTGATGAACTGATTACTGAGATGAATGACCTACACATTCGATTTGAAGGTCTTCAGAAGACCTTGGAGGAGCTCCAAAATTCTTTCAATTCGCTCAACTCCAAGGTAGTTCCGATTCCCGCCCCGCGCAAATTGGATGATGCCAAAAAGGGGGAAAAGGCTCAGAAGCAAATCGTTCTAAGTGCTAACCCTAAGGGGAAATCTCAAGGAACAAGGGTTATAGCCCAGGGTGTCTCCGCAGGAGATATAGAGGCTGAGACAGGCCCTAGTGGCTCAGAACCCAAGACAGGAGCAGAAACTAGCACATCTTAACCCTCTCAAAAAATCATAGAGGATGTGACCAAGTTTCTCGAAGAGTCAGATGATGATGACTCAGCTCCCCTGCCTCCGCCAGTATCTGGGAAGGGTAAGAAAGTGCTGAAAGTTCCTACTCCGAAACCTAAGTCCCTCAAAAGATACATCAGCCCAGCTGAGCAGGCATAAATTGAAGCTGATGAGAAACTCGCCAGAGAGCTCGCTGAGGCTGAGCCAGCTAATAAACCGAAGAAGGCACCGACCAAGGCTCGCACCAAGGTTCCTGCAAGGAAACCAAGTCAGAGGCTGGTTTCTAGGAAGCTTACTCTCCGTGATGAAGCGGACAAAGAAAAAGAAAAGGAGAGGGAAGCTGAACAGAAAAAGACTGGTGAATCCCAGCAAAGTCAGAAGAAGAGAGATAAGCCTACGATCGAAGAAATGATAAACTTCAGTATCATTGCTCTGGACAAAAGAGCTGAGTTTCATCACCTAGAAGAATTCAGAAGGCAAGAGGCTCTAGCCAAGGCCACCTCCACCGAAGGACACGGACATTCCAACCACTTCAAAATTTTACAGAAGAGGCTGCAGACCCAATGATCAGAACATTCGTAGGTGGCCTCGTGTCGATCACTGGATGCCCTGAGAGAGGACTCAGGCATGGGAGACTATCAAAGCAGAATTTGTCAAACGATACTATGTTTGGCTGTTTTGGCCTGACACTTCGAAGAATGAAGCCTTTGCTGAATGGATTCAGAAATGTGATATCGAGATCTATACTATAGTCAAGAAAGCCATTGAAGCTGATGTTGATGTAAGTACTCCGGCTTTCAGGACTTTGCCCCACCTCAGAAATTAGACGGATCTCTTTACACAGGCGTGATTGAAGGAGAAATCTGGAGAGTAGCCTTAGCTCTTGATCTTGGACTTGATGATCCTGAAGACAAGCCGAAGATTCAGAAGCTGAGAAGAGATACTTTCAAGATGTATAGACTTCCTCTGCCCGAAGACAAATCAAATGATTTTAAGGCAAGAATTCAACGTTTCAAATCTGATAGGAAGTAGTCTTGATAGATCTTTGTTTTCCTAGTGTAGCAAGTGATGTAATTGTACTGATTTCTCATATATATCAATACATCATTTGTTACTTGGCCTAACAATCTCTTATTGTCTCCATGGCCTACTTCGTCTTACTTTAACACTCTGAATCACCTAAGTGATTACTAACTCACACACTCACTGATTATCTGTGTATTCAGTATTCTGCTTAGTTTAGAAGACTTGAAGATACTCTCCATTGATTCTCATTGTAATACTTGTAAGGAGTTTGTATCTGCCTGTTCTTTAGATTCCTAGCTAATGTTAGATAGCTGATAGTGATAGGTTTTGGCATCATCAAATAGGGGGAAATTGATGGGATGTGATTCAGTTGTTGGTTTGACTGATCCCAAAATCCTATGTTGATTGGTGAACCATTCCCTTGTAAAAGTTACACCATTGTCTCTGAGTGTTTCAGACTCAGTAGACTAGCATCAGCATGGTTCCGGCTCAGTAGTTTTGTCTGCTTTCCTTCAGTAGACTATCCGCCACAGCACCATGAAGTGAAGATCCAATAGTGCTGGACTCAGCAGGAGCAGCATACTGAAAGGTGTTCAGGAGTCAGTAGAAATGGACTCAGTAGGAGCAGTTTACAAAACTCAGAGTTTGACCTTCAGTAGAGTTGAACTCAGCAGGAGTATACTACTGAATCTATGGGTCAGACTCAGCAACGGCCTATCAGTTTCCATGACTGACAGAGGACTTCAATGTCATTTCAGTAGAATGGTCCGAGGTCGTACAACTGAGAGAAGTCAGCTTCAATATCAGCCTTGAAGTCTGCAAGTGTCTCAACCACTCTCCGTACCTCGACCAATGACAAGCAGTCAGTTGTTAAAGTATCTGCCAAAAGCTGCAAGTCAACCAATTTCCTGAAAAAGATAGTGGACTCTACGGAAAATCAAAAGAGCCGTAAGCTACCCAAATAGAGTGACACGTGGACGATTCGTCTCCAACAAATCTATCCATAGCTCGCATCTATAAATAGAGGGAAAATCAAATCGTTGAAGACATGAATAACGAGAACACGAACAACGAACAGAGCATCAAGCAAATAAGAACACAAGCTATACACGACGAAGTTCAGAGCGAAATCTTAGCGTGAAAAGCATACAATCTGCTCTAAGGGAACTCAAGCTTACATAGAAAAGCCTCTAGCATCCAAGTGAAGAACATGAACTCAGAGAGATTATTCCTCACTGTTCTTCACTCTAGAAGTCATTCTTGTTCCCTTTCCCTCTAACCTAAGCTCAACTGTATCTATCTATAGCTTAGACCAAAGAAGTTCAATTTATTGAACTGTTCTTAGAGTTAAGAACTCCTTCATCGTTGGAGATACATTCAAACATAATTTTGTTTGACCCTGTAAACTGAGACTTGCTTAGTATAATCACAAGACGGTGTTTGTTCAGTGAACAAACCGACTGAGACTAACTCAGTATAATAAAATAGCCTCCTGCTTGTTCAGGACAATGGATGTAGGATCTTGCGTATCCGAACCAATTTAAAAGTCTCTGTGTTCTTAACTGTTGCATTGATTTTATTGTTCATACTGAATATCCTTTTAGAAAATCATTCAACTGAGTTTTAGTAACAAACTTAACTGATTATACTAATCTACTGAAATAGTTTTCATAAACAAAAGTTTTCAACCAAACTGAATTTGGCCTACACTTTCTGCACTCTGCTAAACCCTACTGAACGCGTCTGAATTCTGACATCAGTTAGCTAGCACAGCTCAGCACCTTCAGTCACTCTGTCCAAGTGATCTAGAACAGCTTGTCTGGTCTACTGAACTCATTCATTAGACAATCTCTGTTATCGGATTGTTCGCGTTCAAGTTTGAGAAAAAGTTTTCAGGTGTATTCACCCCCCCCTCTACACCTGAACGTTTGACTCGGGACCAACACCTCCATTAAGGCTCTGTCAGCTATCTCACCGTAGCCAATCTCCTCTCGAAGAGTCTGCTCTTCTTTAGCCAATTCAAAAGTAGTCCTTAGGCGGATCGTCTGTTCCAGCAGATCCCATTCCAGGAATCTCCAACGCATCTGCACCCTAGCTCTAATGACTATATCCATGAGATCTGAATGATCTAAGATCTCGGGAATTTCATCGGCAACTTTCTCAGTAGCTCTGCTCTGAGCTAGCTGAACTGAGGCGGGAATAGAGGATGAGGAGTTAGTATGTAGAATATCAACTTCATCTGGAGGGTCCGACTGAATCTCCTCATTGTGAATACTCTTAACCTTCTCTTTCAGGGTCACGTCCTCCTTAACTGACCCTGAGTCCTCGATAGAGATAGGCTTTGGAAGTATTTCAGCAGCTGCAGGCTTTTTTAGCGTTTTCCTCTTCTTCTACTGAATTGGATGAGGAGCCTAAGAAATCTCCAGGGGCTACTTATTATGTAGTCCCCATCCAATAGACCTCTCTGCTGCTGAACTCAGGAATTTCACATTCTTCTGATCGAACGAAAATGCATCAGCAAACACAACTCTCCCTTGGCACAAATCTTCAAGCATAATGGAGACCTTGGTGCCGTAGAGAAGTTTGCCCTTGGGGATAAGCTGAAGACCGGAGTTGTCTTCATTAGTGGTGAATTTTGGAGCTGCACCTTAAATTTTGATCGGAAGAAGGCGTTCCAGTTGACATGAGCTTCATCCACTATGACCGTCATCAGCTGAATTTTGACTCTGGAAAGATGATCATATGAACGACATGAACTGGTTAGCATATGGTTCACAATGTAGGCCAGACCCCTGTATTCAGGGAGCAGCTGATTCTTGGGGAACGTTGCTTTGAATACAACATCTTTCTGTCTGCTAAATCGAGAAAGATACTAATTTATGGAAGACTCCGTGTATCTAATAGGAGAAATCCCTTCATCAATTAAGTGAAAGCTGCGGAGAAGGCAGTTAGCGATGTCCACATCTGCAATCTTCTCCGTCCAAACATTGGGGGCCGTCTCTCTCATATAGTTGATACAGGTGATGTCCGTCACCTCATCATCTTGCCTTATGTTCATAAAGAACTCGACAACTTTCCTAGGGAGGTAGTGAGAGGGAGACCTCGTGAGAATTGTCATCAGACCAGAGGCCTCCAAGGCATTAAAGATGTTGTCCATGCATGCTATGTTGCAGGACCGAAACGAGAGGATGGGCTCGAACCAGACTCTCTTGGAGTCGATGATCTCCTGCATGTCGGTCAGTATGAGCACCTCCTTGTTGGGGGATGTTGCCATTGTTATGAGTATAAACTGAATCTGCAAAACAAGTGTTAGCACTTGAAAATAGAGTAAGTTAGTATATCAGAAGCAGTTTAGAGAAATAATTACCGAAAGAAGTGTGCTTGAATGTGGTAGACTTCTAAGAAAGTAATATGCAGAGCATAGATCGATCGTTAATGGCGAAAAGTGATTAAGTTCGAGATACACACAGAGATATATATGAAACTGAATGTGAACGATTTTTCCTTGTACGGTTGAGATTAATAAGTTTTAAAGAGGTGGACGGCTCAGATTGAATGTTATAAAAGGTTATAATTATTGGCCGCCTATAATCTTGACCTACTTATCTCTATCACTTAATAGGTAAGGTGAAATGACATGCATTTAATGCGCCGCAGTCATCATATGGAATGTCGTGCTTTTAATGAGAAAGTATGCTTAATTATGTACGCTGAGTATTAATGGCGGGAAATAAATGCTATATCATGCTGATCACCAAATGCAGAATAAATACTCATAACCTGTCAGTTGAACATAGTAGTCAACTGATACCACTGTGATGACGTTGAGTATTTCAGCAGTACTGAGAGTTTGTTCGCCCTCAATCAGTACCCTCTGGATCGTCTTAATGAATCGAGTCAGTAGGATCCAGTATACCTAGTTCTACTGAGAGATCATTGAATCTGGTCTCAGTTAGAGGTTTTGTCAGGACATCAGCTCGTTGCTTATCAATGTGGATCTTTTCCATTCTAATATCCTTCTTCTCGACATGATCTCTGATGAATTGATTCCTTATGTCCACGTGCTTGCATAGAGTATGTAGAACATGATTCTGCGTGATTGCAATTACACTGGTACTGTCGTAGTAGATAGGCACTTCATCCTGATGAACGTCGTAGTCTCTCAGCTGTTGTCGAAGCTACAATATTTGTGCGCAACATCTTCCGACAGTCATGTATTCAGCTTCAATAGTGGACGTAGCTACTGAATGTTGTTTCTTGGAGAACCAAGATATCAGCTTGCTGCTGAGGAACTAACACGTTCCTGAGGTAGACTTTCTGTCGATTCGATATCATGCATAATCAGCATTAGAATAACCAGTCAGTTCAAGATTATCATCAGCAGGATACCATAATCCAACATCAGGTGTTCCCTTTAGATAACAAAGAATTTTCTTCGCTGAATCGAGATGGCTCCGTTTGGGATTCGCCTGAAATCTCGCGCATACACCTACAACATAAGTTATGTCAGGTTTGCTGGCTGTTAGGTATAATAGAGAACCGATAATAGCACGATAATAATTATAGTTTACAGATACTCCCTCTTTATCAAGATCTATCTTGAGATTGGTATTCATGGGTATCTTTACTGATTTGCTGGATTTGCAACCGAATTTCTTGATGAGATCTCTTGTATACTTAGCTTGATTGATGAATATTCCCTTTTTTGATTGTTTAACATGAAGTCCAAGGAAATAAGTCATCTCTCCCATCATCGACATTTCGAATTTCTCTTTCATTATCTGTTCAAATTTCTGACACCTAGTCAGGTTCCTTGATCCAAAGATGATGTCGTCCACATAGATCTGCACCAGTAGGATGTCAGCTTCTGACTTGATACTGAATAGGGCGCGATCTACTATTCCTTTTTTAAACCCTTTCTGAAGTAGAAAATCTGATAGGGTATCCTACCAAGCCCTGGGTGCTTGTTTAACCCATACAATGCTTTCTTAAGTCTATAAACCTGATGTCCCTGCTTAAAGTTAGGCGGTTGTTCAACATAGACTTCTTCCTTCAGTACGCCATTCAGGAAAGCTGACTTCACATCCATCTGATAGACTATGAACTGCTGATGTGTTGCATATGCTAGGAATAGATGAATGGCTTCCAATCTTGCAACTGGAGCGAATGTTTCGTTGAAGTCTATCGCTTATGCTTGACAATATCCTTTGGCAACAAGTCTAGCTTTATTCCTAATGATGGCGTTGTTTTTATCTCGCTTGTTTTTGAAGACCCACTTCATTCCTATCACGTGTTGATGTCTAGGTCTGTCTACAAGCGGTAAACTGGTTGAGCTCTTATTGCATAACAGTGATCCAGTCAGCATCATTCAATGCATCCTCAATTGTCTGAGGCTCTTCAGTAGACAAGAAGCAAGAGTATAAGGCACTTTCTCCCTGACAGAATCTGATCTTGTCTTGACACTAGTTGAAGGATCTCCGATTATTAGATCTGAGTAATGAGCATCTAACCATGAACGACGGCGTCTTGTTACTTCATCTGAAATTAATTCTACACAGATAGTAGGAGTGTTAGGATTTTCAGTTGTACTATTCTGTAATTGAAGCAATTCAGTAACAAGATCAGTAACTACTGAGTCACCAGGTTCAGGGTATTTGGATTAAGAACATTAGTAGTTCCCCCTGAGTTGTTATTCTCAGTAGAGGTCTCCGTTACCACTGGGGTTTCTTCATCGACCTGAATTACCTGGGATTGATTTTGTTCAGTAGAATCAATCTCCTCAGCTACATTGCTTGTTGGTTGATTCTGAATTTCATCGTCTGAATCATTATCCCAACAATGCAGGATCTTTCTGATGTTATCTTTTAAGCTTAGATCTTATAGCTTGCTCCTGATCTCTTCAGCTTCTTGCTGAGAGTTTGACTTCATGTCCTCAGAAGTAAATTCATCAATTACAACATGAGTGTTTTCTTCCACGCAAAGGGTCCAGTAGTTAAAGACCCTAAAATCTTTACTGACCCTAGAGTATCCTAAGAAAACTCCTTGGTCTAACTTTCTATCAAAGACCTTTAACTGGTCCTTTCCGTTATTATGGATGAAGCACGAACAACCAAAAACATGAAAATGAGAGATAGAAGGAGTTCTTCCTTTCCATATTTCGTATGGTGTCTTCATATGAATCTGAGTCAGTAGAGATCTGTTATGAGTGTAACAGGCAGCGTCAGTAGCTTTTGCCCTGAACTTCCATGGTAGACCTAAGTCCGTGAGTAATGTTCTTACTGCTTCTTTCAATGTTATATTTTTCCTTTCAGCAATAGCATTCTGCTGAGGCGTACGTGCCGTTGAGGTCTCGTGTTGAATGCCTTCAGCTTCGCAGTAGTCCTTCATCATTGAGTTCAAAAACTCCGTTCCACAGTCTGAGTGTATCCTCTGAATTTTGATATCCTTCTCGACGCTTAGCCGTTTCAGCAGTTTCGGTAGTTCAGATTTGACGTCAGATTTATTGGTGATGAAAATCACCCATGTATCTCTTAAATAGTCATCAACGACTACAAGAGCATATTTCTTTCCACTAATCGTCAATGGGTTGGCTGGCCCAAAGAGATCCATGTGAAGCAGCTGAAGTATCCCATTTGTGGAAGGTGACGGGATAGGCGGATTGCTTGACTTGGTTTGCTTCCCCTTCAAGAATGCCTCCATATTCTTGTGTCTTTTGAAAACTTCGTTGGGCAGTCCTCTGACTTTAGCATTCCTTGCTAGATTGTTCATATTCTTGAAGTTCAGATGGCTTAGTCGTCTGTGCCACAACCATGCAGTTCTGTCATCTGACTTCGTGTCTAGCAGGCAAGCTTCAGGTTCGGCGGTATTCCATTCAGCATAATAGATATTTCTTCACCACGACCCTAATAAAACAGTTTTCCTGTAGATTTATCAAGAACATCACAAAAACGTACGTCAAAAGTCACTTTGTTAGAGTTATCACAGAATTGACAGACAGAAAGGAGATTATGTTGAAGTCCTTCAACATGTGATACTCTAAGAACTGTTGCAGTCCCTATTTTCGGCGTTCTGTATCCCCTTGTGTAGCCTATGGAGTTGTCACCAAACTCAATTATGGCTCCTTCTTGCTGAACATAGTCAATCAGCAGATTCTTCTAATGTGTCATGTGTCTTGAGCATCCGTTGTCCACAATCCAAAGGTCCTTTAGCACCTGCAAAAAAGAAAAAGATTCAGGTACCCTTTGGGTTCATCTTTGGTTCCTTATATGTTAGTGGACTTTTGGATCCAAACTTGTCTGACAACCCTGACGGTTTCAGACTCCTTGCCCTTTTTGTCAGCTGGCTTCTCCACTGAACTTGGAGATGCTGACTTTTTCTTCTTCTGAGGTTCGAACTTCTTCTTCTTCTGAACCTTTGGGCTTTGGACTCTCGGCTCATAATAATACAATTCATATTGAGCTGGGTGAGTCCATCTTGGTTGACCATATTGTTCGGCCCACCTGACCTTCTTGGTTCCCCCTGAGTTGGACCTGGGTGTCTTGGGGCTTTAACCATGGATCACTTTCTTGTTGCTAGGCTAAGGTACGATCATCTTTTTCTTGTTCTTTGCCTGAGGGGTTGTAGGTTCAGCAGTTTGAGTCTTCCCTTTGACAAACCGATTAGCCAGCTTTTTTCTGAATCTTTGGAGGTAGAAGTGGATGCCTCATATGTATAGCCAAGTCCTTCCTTTACGGAAACTGGCCTTTGAGCTCTGAGCATACTTTCCAACTTCTCCTTAGATCTAAGATATTGCTCTGTCATCAGCCCTCGCCAAACTTCATCACTCCTCCTGAGTGACTCATAATCCTTTTGTACTTCTGCGAGTTTCTGACTGAGCTGTGCTATCTCAATATCTTTCTCAGAGATGTCTTTGGTCAACACTAAGATCTGTGCTTCTTGATGTTGAGACTTAGTCATTAGAGAATTAATCTCTTCCTTCTGTCTCAGCACAAGTTCTTCAAACTCAGTAGAGTCCTGACTTCTCATCGAAAGTCTCTAATTTTCAGCTTTCAGGAGTTCTATCTCCTGAATAGTCTTGCTGAACTGTTGGCTCATCTGGATCTGTTCTTCGAGCCGATATTCATATGCAAGAACCACATCTAGCGGTTCACCTGCAATTGAGCTCGTGTCGTGTGTGCACGGTGAAGAAGGGTATATATTAGGATTAGAATTTACCTCAGCCTCTTCTCCGGCCATGAGACACAGTTCAGTATCTTCTGCTTCAATCGCGACGAACGCATCATCATCATCTGATGATTCCATGAAAAGCTCTGTGTCGCTTGAGCAGTCGGATAACTCTCCAGCTATGTAAGCTTGCCTCTTTCTGAAAAATTTGTCACGTCGGGCTTCTCGTTCAGCTCTTTCAGCTGCTGAGAGTTCTGGACATTCGTACTGGTAATGTCCTTGCTTCTTGCAGTTGCAGCATACTGAGCTCCTGACTTCCCTTTTAGGTGTATCGGTATGTCCAGTGGGAGCGGCTTCAGTATTCCTGCATTCAGGCTGAGATTTAGATTCACTTTTCGAGTGACTATTATCTCTCTTACCTTGATAGTTAGAAGATTTCTTCATCTTCATTCTCCGGAACTTGTCCTTCTCCTTTTGGTATTTCACCGCGAGGAGAGCATACTTCTCAGCCAAGTTGTCAGCATAGGGTATAGTCACTGAGCTTCCAGCTGACTTATTTGCGCTTGAGGGACTTGCTCCGCGTGTGCTCACTGATGCCTTATAAGCGTAATACATTGGCACTTTAGTCTCAGCACCGGGGGTGTGTGGGAGATTGAACTCAAACTCCTCTACCTTTAACTCGAACACCGGGGGTGTGCGTGATCCATTACCTTGATAACTTTTGGAAGCCCTTTTCATCTTCGTTCTTCGGAACTTGTTCTTCTCCTTTTGGTATTTCACAGTAAGGAGAGCATGCTTCTCAGCTTAGTTTTCAGTACATGGTATTTCACTGAGCTTCCAGTTGACTGACTTGTGCTTAAGGGAGTTGCTCCGAGTATGCTGACTGATACCTTGTAAGCGTGATCTATTGGCACTTCAATCTCAGCACCGGGGGGTGTGTGGGAGATTAAAATCGAACACTTCTGCCTTTAATTCTAAAAATATATAATCAGGAGTAATAGAGTTCAGGTTAGTTCTCCTTAAACATGTAGCAAAAGAGTACCACTTGGGCCTACTAAGAGCTCGTAAGATCTTGGTGTTGGCCTCCTTATTGCTGAATGTTTTCCCAAGTCCATTGATGATGTTGATTTGATTCGTGAATCTGACGCTGAAATCATCAATAGACTCTTCTGGAAGCATAACGAATGCTTCAAGCTTCTGTAGCTCTAACTCCAGTTTGTTTTCTTTAATCTGTGGAGTTCCTTGGCTCAGCACAGCTAGAGCATCCAATAGCTCCTTAGCAGTCTTGCATTTGTGCACCCTACCAAGATACGAGTCACTAAGAGTTGTTAGTATCGCATTTCGTGTAACTCGGTCGAGGTTGTGCAACTTCCTCTCTTCAGGCGTGAAGAGGCTCTTGTCTTTGGTAATTTTCGGGCCGGTTCTGGCGCCTACTGCTCCTTCCACTATGATTTCAACGCTGTCAATCATAGGAATAATAGGGCCTCTCTCTAAAATATCGGCCATGATGTCGTGCAGCGATGTAAGATGAGCCTCCTTCCTCACCCGCTATATTGCATAGTTTTTTACCGAAAACATGGGTACTGTCCTAATACCTGAAAAGTCAAACATGTTGAAGAATATGGTAAATGATGCTATAACGAGAAGCAAGGGCAGAGAAAATGGTTTTCAAAGATCTGTTCGAGTTAAGACCAGTAAACAGATAACGATGATCTAGAAGAACACCGCTCTGATACCAATTGTTGGTCCAGAGACGTGCTTCAAGTGTAGAGGGGGGGGATGAATACACCTGAATACAAATTCAAACTCAGAACGCGAAAGTTAGCTTTAGCTAAATATTTCTACTGAACTTTGTCAGTTGGCCAGATATACTTTCTCGATCGCGTGGGCTAAAAATTCTCCTACTGAGTACAGTCCTACTAACTTATGTCAGTGAACAGTAGTTCAGTACAAGAGTTGTATGCGGAAGTTTAGGCCCTTAAAATAAACGTCTCAGTTGAAAATCCGTTTTTATGCTAGTTTGATTAAAACTTAGTTGGATGCTGAATGAACAGTTAAATCAATCAAAAGTTAAAATCAACACAACGATTTTTAAAGTGGTTCGGACACATAGGGTCTTACGTCCACTGTCCTGAACTAAGCAGGAGTTCTTGTATTAATTATATTGAGCAAGCCTCAGTTGATCTGTTCACAGGACTGATTCTAACTTGTTTTCTTATACTGAGCAAGTATTAGTCAATCTCTACGCTGAACAGATATCTACTTATAGTCGTACTGACTGTATAATTCTTAACCGTTTAAGGTTAGATTTTCTCCAACTAGGAAGGAGTTCTTACAAATAAGAACAGTACAAAAGATATGAACTCCTTCGAGGTTCTAAGCTATTGATTTTACAATACGCACGCTTAGATAGTGAAAGGGAATAATAATTCTGTAGAGAGAAGAACTAAAAAAGATATCTAAAATCTATGAGCAAGTTCTTCGTTTGTATGTTGCTTGTAAGTTCGCTAGAGTGTTTGAGCTTTGTTCGCTTTGGTTCCCTGTGTCTTTCTGCATGTAGACTTTTCTCTATTTATAGTCTTCAATTTGTGAATAGATCAATTGGAGGGGGTTCTAGCTACGTGTCGAATAAGACAAGAAAAACCGCCACAAATAATTTGAACGTTGAGTAGAGGCATTGTAGAGATTTCCTCTTTTTCCGACTAGAAGTAGCTTTATGGTAGAGCAGGTAAGGCGTTGTCGGCTCCTTATTGGTCGAGGTCTATGAGAGTTGGTGAGGCTCATTCAAACTCAAAGTACGATGAGTTGACTTCCTCTGAATCCTCGGACCTCACCTGATTGTCCTCTATCGACATTCATCTCAACACTTCAGTTCCTGGCTCGATTTCCTTTGCAGATTCAGTTGGTGATTGACAGACCAACTGACTTCCTCGATACTGAGTTCTTCGGCTGAGTGCAGAATCAACAGCCATGAATGCAGCTTCATCTTGAGAAGAGTACATGAATGTATCTTCCTCGATTGAGTCGTCGGATAGCTCTTCGGCAATATAGGTCTGCCTCTTTCGGACAAATTTGTCTCTTCTGGCCTGCCGTTCAGCTCGTTATGCAGCTGAAAGCACCGGACAATCGTAGTGATATTGTCTATTTTTCTTGCTGTTAAAGCACACAGACGTCCTGCTACCCTTTTCAGATGTGTCGTTGGATGGATTGGCAGTAGTCTCCGTGTCCCTGCATTCAGGAGAAGGTTTAGATTCTTTTTTTTATGATTAACTTTCTTACCTGAAGAAGAATCTTTGCGGTATTTCTTCAGCTTTCTGACTGTCCTTCTCCCTTGGTACTACAGAGCCAGAAGCACACATCGTTTAGCAAGATCCTCAGTAGTAGATTTCGGAACTGTGGTTGCAACTGACTTGCTTGCTGAACTTGGGCTAGCTCCAGATGTGCTAACTGTTGCTTTAAAAGCATGGTCAATTGGAGTGTCAGCTGGAGCGCTTACGCTTCTTTAGGGTAGACTGTGCTCGAACTCCCCTGTCTTTATTATGAAAATATAACATCAGGAGTTAAAGCATTTAGATCAGAGCGACGTAAATAAGTAGCAAAAGGAAGCCACTTCAGTCGAGGCAGCGCTCTTAAGATCTTGGTGTTCATCTCTTTATTGGTGAACTTCTTCCCCAGCCCGTTGATCACATTGATCTAGTTTGTGAATCTGACGCTAAGCTCGTTAATGGATTCATTGGGCTGCATGGCGAAATTCTATAACTATTGAAGCTCCAACACAAGCTTGTTTTCTTTGATCTGCGGGGTTCCTTGGCTCAGTATAGCCAGGGCATCCCAAAGTTCTTTCACCGTCTTGAAATCTTGTTCTCTTTCGAGGTGTGAATCACTGAGCGTAGTCATGATTTCATTCCGCGCAACTCGGTCCAAGTTGTGCAATTTTTTCTCTTCAGGTATGAAGGTGGCTTTATCTTTGGGAACCTTTGGCCCAATCTATGCTCCTACACCTCCCACAGCAACAAATTCTACAATGTCGATCATGGGAATGATTGGTCCTATCTCGAGGACATCAGGCATGCTGTCGTGCTGCGATGTAAGGTGCGCCTCCATTCTGACACGCCATATCATATAGTTCTCTATATAGAAAATCGGTATCATCTTAATACCTGACATATCAGACATGTTAAGCAGATAGTATAAGAATGAATGAAGAGATGCTCGGCAGTGAAAATGTTTTTCAGGATCTGTTCGAGTAGACCAGTAAGTTACAAAACGATGATCAGTAGAACACCACTCTGATACCAATTCTTGGTCGGGAGACGAGTATCAGGTGTGGGGGGGGGGGGGTTGAATACTCCTGAGTCCATGTTTTTCCTCAAATGCGAAGGTCAGTCTTGTACTGAGTTTGCTACTAAACGGATTCAGTTGCCAGTTAACCCTTCTGATCCCCGGGCAGAGTGATTCAACGACTGAACTCTTTTTACTGACTGATTTAGTACTGAGAAATTCAGTAGATGAATATTGTGTGGAATAGTATAGGCCCGGTTTTAGTTCGTCTCCTTGAAAAACGTTTTATGCAAACCAAATTAGTTTTGGCTAGTGCACTTTTAAAGTTATTTTACTGAAATAATGATTGTGCAAGCAATTTAAACATAAATGCAATAAAATAGTAAATAACACGAGCAATTTTTAAAATGGTTCGGATACACAAGATCCTACATCCACGGTCCTGTAGAACATGAGGTCTTGTTGATTAATCTAAACAAGCCTCAACAAGGTTTCTGTGCACTAGACAAAACCTTCGAATTTATAGTCCTCGGAGACTTCACAAACTCAAAGCGAAGTTTGAAGGGATTTTGTCTCCAACGATGAAGAAGTTCTTACAATAAGAACAATTCACTAAAAGTGAACTCTTTCGAAAGTTATAAGCTTAAGATCTAACAATGATGGCTTAGAAAAGAGATCGGGAAACAACTCTAGAGAGAAGAACTACAGGATATCTCTGGGATTTCTAGTTCTTCGCTGGATGTAACAGTGAGTTTGCCAGAGTGCTTGAGAAGGTATTCGTGAGTTTCAAAGCGTATATGTTCCCGTTGGTTCGTGTTGTGAACTTGGTGTGTTTAGCATATTTCTTCAATGAAGACGATCTCTTTATATAGTTGTGGCCCATGCATAGATCCGTTGGAGCGGACTATGCCACGTGTCACAAGACTTCAAGGAAAACAACCATTTAATTTTGAATGTTGCCGTAGAGTGGTTGACTTTGTGTGCGTGAGAGCAGCTTTTGTGTCAGAGCAGGTAAGCTTCGCTTGCTTCTCATTGGTCGAGGTGTGGCGGTAAGTGAGACTTGTCAAACAGCAATCTTCTAGCTGAGTTGACTTCCTCTGAACCTCTGACATAAGTATCCTCTACTGACATCTGACTGGTAAAGGTCAGGCTGTCGATTTTCCTCATACTGTCTGCAACTGAGTTGCAGCTCCTTCAGTAGATCAAGACTAATCCTACTGAGTCTTCGATCTGAGTCGGCTGAAGAGTGATCTTCTACTGAGTGCTTCCAGCGACTGACTCTGAAGACTATTGAGGTCTACTGAACCGATGACTTGGGGTTTTGAAACTTTAACTTCTCTACTAAAGTTCAGTCCAGCAATTTATCCCTTACAGGACTTAGACAAAATAATCTAAAAAAATCAAAGCAGGTCTAGCCTATTACATCATGTCGATTCATCACACACTAAGGGGTTAGGACAGGGTTTTGGGATCTTCAAATCCTCATAACAATACAACTTATTATCGCTACAATTTTCCCAAAAATCATTGACTCATACTTACAATATGCAGAAACATCTATTGAGTCATATCTCACGTATCCCCCTAACAATGTTTTCTTTGGCCACTGACTCATATCCCTACATACTTAAAATAAGAAATAAAAATCAATATGCACCCTTCATCTTATCATTTGATAGTTTGGATTAAATATCCCATGGAATATGCGTTATGCAAATTCCGTATATGCTTTATGCATAGAGGCAAAAATGTAAAAATTACAAAGTTTATGCATTAAAAAAAAAATCAAATTGGCATGAATGGTCCCAAACTATGCTAGTTTATATGAATTGATCCTTAAATCTTTATTTTTTTAGTTAATTGGTCCCAATCTATAATAATTAATTGGTCCCCAAACTATACTAGTTTGGATGAATTGATCATTACGTTAAATTTGTCGTTAGTTGAGCATTAATCAAAGAAATTTAAAAAAAAAAACGGTTGCGGGTTCTATTAAAAAAAAAAAAAAAAAAAAAAAAAAAGAGATACTTTTCTTTCTTGTAACAAGATTTCAAAAATTTTGCCGACTGTTGAGTACATCTCGTGGGCCATGGACGTCATCTCTAACTCTCCTCCAAATCTAATCCCAAAATTTAATACTGTACGACGCATGACATATCCCTCCCCAAGGGATTAGAATTAGATCCACTCTTCTCCCTCTTTCCTACCTTGATCTCAATACAAAGAGAGTGTTTCCTGAAATTTAAAAGAAACTTGTATTCTAAATATTCAAATATATAATAAAATTGTTGGTCCCGAGAGTGAGTTCAGGTGTAGAGGGGGGGGGGGGGTGAATACACCTGAATCCAAATTTCTCAACTTCGAACACGAACAGTCCTATTCGGGGAAGATCTTTGTCTGAAATGATTCAACGAGACCTGCACAACCGTTCGAATCGAGTTAAAGACTAAAAAGTCGACTCGGGCCGAGATCTGCTAACTGACTAGGTCAGAATTCAGTATCGATCAGCAAAAGTTCAGTGCGCGGAATAGTGTAGGCCGAAATTAGTTTTTATGAGAAAACGTTTTAAGTCTCAGTTCAGTAGATAAGAAGTTCAGTATACTGAGACAGTTAATTGATTTTAAATAAGATGTTTCAGTATGCACGGTAAAATCAATGTAACGATAAGTAAATGACACGAGAGATTTTTAAAGTGGGTCGGATATCAACAATCCTACGTCCATCTGTCCCGGTAGATCGGGAGGCTATTTATTATACTCGAGTTAGTCTCGGTCGGCTTGTGCACGGGACAAAGCCGTGGCTTGGGGATTATCTTGAGCAAGTCCCGGTTACACTTCAATCAAACTTAAAGTGTTTGACAAACTTCTCCAACAGTGAAGGAGTCCTTATACAATAAGGATTGGGTTCAAAGGTGAACTCCTTCGTCTAAGCTATGGATATATCGGTTGAGCTTAGGGTTAGAGGGATGGGGAACAAGAATGTAGCTTCTAGAGCGACGAACAGCTGAGGTTTAGCTATAAGTTCGTGTCACGTCGCTTGGATACTAGATGCTTTGTTGACGGTTCAGCTTGGTTCCCTTATGAGCTTAAAGGTAGTCTTTCGCCAGAGATAACTCTTTCGATTCTTGCGGAAGACTTAGGCTTTTAGAATTTGCTCGTTTGAAAGTTCGTGTGTGTATTCGTTTCTTCGTTAGCTCGTGAACTCTCTCTCGTGTGTCTCTTTAAATCTTGAATGATCCCTCTATTTATAGAGAAGAGATTGAGAAAGATCCGTTGGAGACGATCTTCTTCTCTCTCTCTCTCTTTTTGGTAGCAAACGGCTCTTTTGGCGTAGGTAACAGTGCCTTTTCCTCCTTTTTCGGGAAGTGTTGACTTGCAGCTTTAGTAGGTAGGATGACACGTGTATGTTTGTCATTTGTCGAGGCGGATAGAGCGGTTGAGACAGCACAGACTTCGAGACAAGCTGAAGCTGACTTCTCTCATCCTCGTATATGACAATGCTGATTGTCTTTCAAAAGATTCTGACAGTCCTGAAGACTATCTGCCGATGCTGAGTCTGACCTTGTATTCGGTAGATAGACAGCTGAGATAAGTCTACTGAAGATCAGTTCTGAGTTCAGTGAACTACTCCTGCTGAGTTCGGTTCGGCCGACTCTCTCGATATCTTGCGCTGCGAGTGCAGTATCACTGAGTCTTCTATACTGGTGCTGAGGCAAATAAGCTACTGAGCGCCTTGACCAGAGCAGAGTGTCTACTGAGTCTGAAACCTCAGAGACAAACAACATATACAACGGAATGGTTCACCAATCAGATAGGGTTTTGGGATCTTCAAATCTTCTCAATCAGTTCAGAGTACATAAGCTACTGAGCTTGGTTCAGTATAGAAGATAGAATCATTTCCCACTGAGTGAAACAGTGCTGAGGATAGAATCATCACCTAACAAAAAAATATTATGAATTTTAAATTTTATAGTCGAATATCAATATTCGTGTAATGATCTAAGTTCTTATCTATTTATTGTAGTAATATAACCTCCGTCCCGCTAAAAACGTCTCAGTTGACTTCGACACGGAGATTAAGAAATTTTAATTTAGTGTGTATTTTATGAGTTTTAATTGTATAAAGAAAATGACACAGTTTTCGATGAGTGGTTGGTGGAAAGAAATGAGAATTATCCAAATTTTTGCAAGGCTAGTGAAAGGCAATCGATTTTTATTTTTTATATTTTTTTTATATTGTATTTGAATAAATAATCTAAAGTTTTCAAAAAGATAAAAATCATAATTTTCTGAGTTCGGAGCGGAACATAATCGAGTGAGAGATAGATTTTTGAAGTGAGAGTATAAGAATGTGGGGGTTGAGTAGTGAGTAAGGGGGGACCCACTTCATTTTATGTTTAAAAGTAATTTTTATTATTTTAGGAAAGAGGACAGAAATAGCGGACAACCCGATTAGGCAAGTAGGAGAGAAATAGCGGGAGAGAGGGAGTATGTAATATACTTTAAAGTTTATCCGAATGAGAACATCTGCTTGTTTAAGAGAGGCATAAGACGCTAAAATCCATACAAATCCATGATTTTTGTTTTCCATTTTCCGGATTCTCCAAAGTGAATTGCCTCTGACAACTCACACGTTACTCCCCACGTTACTCCAAAGTGAAGTGGCAAAGGCGTACCACCGATCATCTACGGGTTCTACTTCGCACCGCCTCATCACCGGTAATAATCGCTATTTATTGTCTTCTTACATTCGTGATTTTGTTCCGAATTTGGATCGTAACGGCAATCTAGGACTAGTGGTGTTTCGCGATTACGTTATTGGCATTGTTACTGTGTAACTCATGCGCAACAATTTGTTCTACCGCCGCCTCCGCTGTGCCTCTGAACTGCATTGAAATATTCACTCTTTTTTTTTGACTTTGTGGATTCCAGCGTTGACGGGTCAGTTAGAATAAAATGGAAGCTTCCGTATATGCAGTCAATTCAAAATCGGGTTTCGGCCTCCAAACCCGCAGGATTTTGCCGAGCGTAGGTGGTTTGAGGAAACAAAGCTTAGCATTTGGAGTAGGATGCGATCTTCGCACTGGGAAGAGGAATAATTGCTTGAAGATTAGTTCCTCCTCGACTTCAATGGGGAGAGAGAGAGGTAGTATTCAGAGTTCGTTTGGATCATCGGCCAAGGCTAGATTAGTCAGAGCTCAAGCTTCTGGTTCGTATTTTTCGACTGATTTCCTGTGTATTTTGGATCGAATATCTGTTTCAGCACTTGGAAGCTGATTTTTAAGCAGTGGAGGATGTAGCTACTGTAATAGATGAAGTAGGGAATTTTAACATTGTTGTAGATAACCTTAAATTAGGGAATGCCAATGTGATTACCTTCTCGTTTGGGTCTTACAACTTTTTCTGGTTCATGTTTTTATTTAATTAGCACCATCTTATTGTTACAATTATCTGCATCTTTGCAGAAGGAGATATTGAGGATATTGCACCCACCAAAATCCCAGTGGCATCTTCTGCTTCTGTATTGCCATATGTTGGTATTGCTTGTCTTGGGGCAGTTCTATTTGGATATCATTTAGGGTATGCTTTAGTAAATGGCATACATCCATTGACATATTGATCCCATCTTTATTGCCTCTTAAGTCATTTTCGGAAGCTTATTTGTTTCATTCAATTGTCACACGTATGGTTCAGGGTTGTTAATGGAGCTCTGGAGTACCTTGCTAAAGATCTTGGAATTGCAGAGAACACAGTGTTGCAAGGCAAGTTGTAGTTTAAGTACCTGTTACTTGTATCCATCTGATAGTCTGATAGTTACAAAGGGTTAGAAATGAAATCAGGTGCAAATATATGATCCTTTCTGTTACTTTTAGGGAGTAATTTAGAAAAAGATAATACAATATTGAATTAGCTTGTCGTTCCAAATTTCAGTGAGCCCCATGTTAATATAGAGAACGGTGATATAATTTAGAGTATGATCAATCTTGCAAATTGAAACATGAAAGGGGCGGTATGCTCAACCTAGCAAATCTTTAACCCTCACTGGCATTTAGAGTACCTTGGAATCTTGCTTGCTTCCTTCTGCTTGGAAAGTCCATTTTCTTTCTGAATGGTGCTGAAAAGACCCTGTCTCTGGCTACTCAACCCATTGTTGTTTAAGCATCTTATGGGTTGGATCCATAAATTGATTTATATACATTAGATTCTACAGATAGAACCTAGGGACATGTTTGCTGTTTATGTAGTATCAATTAGCTCGCAAATGAATAATTAATCACTTACTCTCTGTAATTGTAATTTATCTTGTATTGCAGTTACTAGTTGTTGGTGGGGATGTTTCAATCTTTCTTATTAACAAATTCAGTTCTTTGCGCAATTTGTTCCTTGTAGGCTGGGCTGTTAGCACACTTCTTGCTGGTGCCACAGTCGGTTCGTTTACTGGCGGTTCATTGGCAGATAAGTTTGGGAGAACTAAGACTTTTATTTTGGATGCAATTCCACTTGTTGTAGGAGCATTTCTTTGGTACATATTTTTGCACAAAAGATATTATTTCTTTCCTAATATATGTTCTTTGATCTTTTTTGTAACGCGAACGTGCGTGTGTTGGGGGGTGGGTTGGATACAGTTGCCTAAACTATCTTTTCATTTTCAGCGCCACTGCCCAAAATATAGAGACAATGATAATAGGTCGATTACTTGCTGGCATTGGGATTGGTGTTTCTTCTGCTATTGTGCCACTTTACATCTCCGAGGTACCGGTTTTCTCGCTTTCACGTTAGCTTTTTGTATTGAATTTTACCATAACCTAACCTTCTTTCTATTGCCAGATCTCACCGACTGAAATCCGAGGTACACTTGGGTCTGTCAACCAGCTATTTATATGCGTTGGGATTCTTGCAGCATTGGTAGCTGGTCTGCCTTTGGCGGGGAATCCTCTGTGGTAATATATCCTTCCTGAATTCACTCGTAGCAGCAATGACTGGTATTAGTATAAATGAGTTAATGGATAAAATTAGAATAGGATGCCGTCCATGATACAGCCAACGTATCTTTTTTCGTATGTAATTGTGGAGTCAAAAAAAATTATGCAGTTGATAAATGGAATTAATCGTGTTTGATGATTCGTGAGCTAAACATGTGAAATGGAGAACTTTGTTGGCCTTACAGTTGTTTAAGAACTAAAGCTTGATAACTATGAACTTTTATGTGCTTCACTTTGAGTATCATCATAACCTCTAAATTTGGTGCTATTACGTAAAATGAATCCAAGTGATGGTATTTTGTTTGTGGGCATGTGTGGAAGTAAAATCCCTACTGAAATATTTATGATATTTATCTGAAAGTAGATAGTAATATAGATTGCATTTATGAAAATGCTATAAATTTCTTGATCTTGCTCATTCACCAATAAAATAGTTGAATTTTAATTGTATAATGATTTTATCTTTCGATCATTTCTAGGTTTATTTACATGAAGAAGGTTATCCTCATACATTTTGACTGAATAATCCTTTTCTGGCATGTGTTATATAGGTGGAGGACAATGTTTGGGATTGCAATCGTTCCATCTGTCTTACTAGCACTTGGAATGGCATTTTCTCCTGAAAGTCCACGTTGGCTTTATCAGGTTTTAGTTTGAACTTAACTGGAGTCTCTATTTTAATTCAACACACCCTCTTCGGACAGCATATTTTGTTTTGATAGTTTGATAGATAATGCTACAAGAAGCACAATTTCTAATTGCAGCAAGGAAGAATTTCTGATGCCAAAGCATCCATTAAGAAGCTTTATGGTAAAGAAAGAGTTGCTGAGGTTATGAGAGATTTGGATGCATCAGGACGTGGTTCCACAGAACCCGAAGCAGGCTGGTTTGATCTTTTCAGCAGCCGTTACAGAAATAGTATACATTCTGCTGTAAAATTCTTCATTTTTACTGCACCAGAATCTAGTAAATATGGATGTGATTCGTAAAATATGTTTGTGGCTAGGAAAAATCCCTATACTCGTTTAACCTTTTTTATTTTGAGCCTTGTGGTCCATATGCCAGTTATTACTCTGGGAAAGATCTGGATTCTCTCATCTCATACAGCTTATTAGAACTTTCCTAGTTTTTTAGTTGCCTGATGCACGCATTTGACCAATAAAGCCTGGCATAAATAGTAGCTGTTGCTATTCATAATGTGGAAAACAATTGGTAGAATGCTATAGAAAGGTCCTTTATCTTGAATTGAACAATCTGTGAAATTTTCAACGACTCAATATCGGGTTTTTAACTATATGATCTTATGCTTGATCTCCATCTGAACACCAGTGCAGTATTCTATTATAAACGTCCTGGTTCATTCCCTTCATGTATAAGTATGTGAACATTTTTTTTTTCACAAGGTTGATGCAATTTTACTCTTGTGCATCATTTGCTCACTTTAGCACAGCTGGCAAGCTTGACAATTGGACTTTGGAGGCAATTGTTAGATATGTATAATATTTCAGCGAGGAAGTTATAGTTTTTTGTCTAAGATCCACAGACCAATTTAATTAGATCTTGATATTCTCTTTGCTTGTTTTTCTACTACTGAGTGCATTCTGAATTATGGAAAAGTCCGAGTCTTTCATGCCTGCCAGAAATTATTATATTTCCTTTTTTTTGTTTTTTTTTTGCAGTTGTTAGTGTAGGTGCAGCTCTCTTCTTGTTTCAGCAGCTTGCAGGGATAAATGCTGTTGTGTATTATTCAACTTCAGTTTTCCGCAGTGCTGGAATTACATCTGATGTTGCTGCCAGTGCTCTGGTTGGGGCGGCAAATGTATTTGGTTAGTCTTGAATTGGAAGCTTTAACATTGTGGTTTTAGTGGCTGCAAGTGTTTATTCTCATTGGATATTAATCTTTCTAGGAACGACAATCGCATCCTCATTGATGGACAAGCAAGGACGCAAAAGCCTGCTGCTTACAAGCTTTGCTGGAATGGTATAAAATAATTTGTTGGACTGTGAGCCTTTGCTTAGTTTATGATAAAAAAAAGAACACCTAAAACAAAAAATGATGAAGTTGAAGAAAAAAGACTCACGTTAGGTGTTTTTATGACACTAGATATTGCTAAAACTCTGTTAAATGCCAGTCTATGGAAGTTCTAACTTGCATTTGTATCTGGTTGGACTCATCATTTTCTCAAACCATCTTATCCCGTATCATTGAATTGATGGTTGGGTATTATCATTTTCAGATATCAGTCAGAGAAAATTATCTATGGATATTAATTAGATAGATTCAGCTGTAGTTGTTGTCTTATCTCATAATCATAATTATTTTCATTAAAGTTCAGGTGCATGCTATTTAGTTTTATATTCATCACAAAACTGACCTGGTTACCTTATTTCTTCTTCATTAAAAGGCTATATACTGTTGACTTGTTAGAAACAAGTAAAATTTGTTGAGTTTATTATTTGCTTGGTTTTTAGTTAATTACTACTAATTTCTCCTTGTCCCTTTCCTCTGTCTAAGGCTGCTTCAATGTTGCTGCTATCATTGAGTTTTACATGGAAGGCCCTGTCAGCATATTCAGGGACACTTGCTGTTGTTGGGACTGTTCTGTAAGTGATGTTAGTTGGCAGCTCTTTTTTTTTTTTTTTTTAAATTACTGTGCAATAAACATGTTTTTTTTTTCTTTGGTTGAACAGCTATGTATTATCCTTTTCGCTTGGTGCTGGTCCTGTGCCTGCTCTTCTACTTCCAGAGATTTTCGCATCTAGAATCAGAGCAAAAGCAGTGGCTTTATCTTTGGGCATGCACTGGGTAAGCAAAATCTTCGAGGAATTTTTTCCCTGTCTGAAAATCTTTTTATTTTCCCGTACTTCCATTTACCCTCAGGCTGACACAGCCTTTACCTTCATAAAACCTTTTGAATACAAGAAACGGCTCTTAGGAATATAAGGGATATGTGCAAATGACATAAGTAAAGTCTAACATGAGTTCCGTGGGCGATCGCCTGACATGCTCTTGTGCACCTGCATGAATCTCAGGAAACAGGCAGGAATGAGGAACATGTGTCAAAGAAATAACAAGAATATGTCTAATATTCTAAATTAAATAGAATGATAAAAATGATTTACTTTCTTTATATCGTAGTGTCCATCATATATAAGAAAAAATAGCTTGCTGTTTTGAGATTAGAGAGGAAAATGAAGTAGAGTTAAATGATCCCTAGCGGCTAGCAGCCTTGTGTTTTAAGATAATTTAAACATTTCTAATAGATTGAATTCAGTGGTTTATTGGACCATCTACACATTTAATTTGTTAGAACTTCCAAATAACTCGCGAGTAGTGTCTTTTTTTACTCAAATTGGGACGCTAAGAGGGATTGAAATTAGCTTTGATGAAAGTTCCTAGTCACTTATCTGAAGAGGATAGATAGTGACCGAACTGTCTGTTTATGTAGCACACTGTCAAATCAATACCCTTTTTGTGTTTAATTATGTATTATACGTATTCCTGAATCTTTACTAGCGAAATGGTATCCTAATCTTGTCACCTGATATGTCCATACAATAATGTTAAATAAGTTTGATTATATGGAGTCTGTTGTATATATGATCACTTGGGATTTATCTGTTACTTATCAACCTAATTTGCACTTGAACAGATATCCAACTTTGTGATTGGCCTCTACTTCTTGAGTGTCCTGAATAAGTTTGGAATCGGCAAGGTTTACCTGGGATTCGCTTCTGTGTGTCTCCTTGCGGTCGTGTACATATCGGGTAATGTCATTGAGACAAAGGGGCGCTCCTTGGAGGAAATAGAACGCGCTTTGAGTCCAGCTACTTAGGAACCTTTTTGCCGCACTATTTTGTTAGTGAAATTGATGTATGGGGATAATTTGCTTAGTTCTTGACTTGCATTTGAATAATTTATGTTGAGGTTCTTATTTTTCGGACTTTTGGCAAAACCTAAATCTTCTATGGCAATAAAAGTTCATGGAGCTGCTACCCAGACTAGATGCATAGATTGAATTAAGATTTATGGATATAACAAAGATCATATATTTTGATCCGTCAATATCCTAAATAATTTGAGTTGAAACAAAATTACTCGTGGAGTTGAAATATTCAGCTGTCATTATTTTCGTATGATTGTTCATACTGAGTGTATAAATCATGCTTGACGTAAAGGTGATGATGACATTCGAATGTGAGATTAAGTTTTTGAAATTAATATTGTATGATTACATAATATTTATGACCTAATAATGTGACTATGACTTATATGATGGAGCACTTGAAGAATAAGATTTTGGTTTGGTTATGCTCTCTAATTTTATTTTATTTTTAGTTAATTGGTTCTGAAACTATACTAGTTTGGATGAATTAGTCTTTTCGTTAAATTTTCAATTAGTCAATTGTTAGTCAAAAAAACATTTACGGAATACTTATGGATCAATTCATCTAACTTTTAATTAAATTTTAACTATTTTTTAAGTTAAAGTATTTTTTCAAATAATTTTTTTAATTATAATTTTTTTCGAATAAGATTTTTGGTAGTAGAAAAAACATTTAATTAAATTTAGAACTTAATTGAGAAACTGAAATAAAAAATTAATTAAAAAAAAAACTAAATCTATATTAACTAATAATTTTGTGTGGTACGGCGTAGGAGGGAAGTAGGTTGGTGCAACGGTTACGGAATGTGTTATGTTCTTTAAGGTTGGAGGGGAGCGGTCGGACGAATTGGAGGTGGGAGAGGTAGCCACAGGTGAAGGAGAAGATGACATAGGCGTAGGTAGTGGCGGATCCAGAAATCTATACTAGAGTGGGCTGAACAGTAAAATTTTGATGCGTTATATATAAAATTATTTTGATGTTTACATAAGTTGTGCACTACGAGACTTCAATACATAAAATTCATCAATAACTGAGTCTGTATCTAAATCTTTAACAAAGCCTCTCTCATTACAAAGCATCAACGAATCTTCGAGTAACTCATCTCCCATCTTGTTACGAAGTGTCGTCTTCACCTACTTCATTCTAGAGAATGCTCGTTCCGTTGTAGCTGTGGGAATCGGTAAAGTCAAAACTAGATTAATCAATCTAGTTAACATACAATAGATTTTCGATCTTCCACTACTAGTAAGTAGTTGACTCAACTCAACAAGTGTAGAAACTTGAAGCTCTTGCTTCACCACCAGATCATGCTTATAGTGTTGCAATTCATACTCTAATGTAACGATATCTTGATTAGTGAAGTCTTCATGATAAAATTCCTGGCAAGTTTGCAAATATCATCACTGCTGAATGATTTGAAAGAATCTTTTGGATCTAATGTCACACTCAGAGAAAACAATTTAATAGACACATCATTGAATCTGGTATTCAACTCCATCAAGATGTGATCTATTTTCTCCATTGAAAATATCAAAATGATATTGATGTTCAATTGTAGTTTGCCTACAAGAACGACCAACTTTATATGTAGAATCCAAATTAGGGACATCAACACCATTCATCAAGCAAAAAGCCTTGACTTCTTCGAGAAACTCTTCCCAACCACATTCTATCAGTTCTTGAAGAATTATTTTAGTATTAGAGACAAATGAAATCGCCTCCAAAATATCTTTAAGTTCTTCTTTGAAGAACTTGACAAAGAGAATCCTTAATTCTCAAAATCTTATGCAACAAGTGCAAAGTAAATACAAATTCAAAGCTCATCATATTATGGTAAACACCTTCAACTTCAACCTTAGATCTTCCACTTTGAGAGTGTTCAATGAGAATTCAAATACTTAGCAAGTTGCAACATGCATATGTATCAAACTCTTCACAGAGTTGTAGTGTGAACCCAACGAGTAGCTTCAGCTTGCTGCAAATTACTAATTCGATTGGCACCATGTCCAGAATCAAACTCCTCTGCAGCCAATAAATTCTGGATTTCCTCTCTTTGAGTGACAAGTACAGGGATGGCAAAAAAATCCAGTCCCGTTGGACCCGTCCCGGCCCCGCACGCATTGGGGCGGGTATTAATTACTCGACCCGCACAAGAGCGGGATGGTTCCGAATCCGACCCGCACTGGGTCCGGGGCGGGTCCGATTCCTGCATCGGACTTGGCCCGCCTTGCCCCACCCTATGTAGACCCGTATCTCCCATCCCCGACCCAGACCCGTTGGATCCGTCCCAACACAAATTAGAATTTAATGTACAATAAATTCTGGATTTCCTCTCTTTGAGGGGCATGTATAGGGATGACAAAAAAACCTAGACCCATTGGACCCGCCCCGCTCCTGCACTCAATGGGGCGGGTATTACCCGACCCGCACCAGGTAGGATTCAAATCCATATCAAATCAATATTTTCAAACACTTTACCACTTGAACTAGTGTTCTTATTTGTTACTCCCTCCATCCCACCCATCTTAACACATTTCTTTTCGGCACGGGAATTAACAAAGTGGAGATGATAAAGTATGTGAGAGGGATAAAGTAGGAGAGAGAAATAAAAAAAATGAAAAAGTAGGAGAGAGAAATGAAAAAGTAGGAGGATAATTATTTCCTTTTTTGGAAACGTGTCAAGATGGGTGGGACGTCCCGAAAAGGAATACGCGTCAAGATGGGTGGGACGGAGGGAGTATTATTTTTCATATATAATAGTAATATGTATAAATTTGACTTACTAAAACAAAAATTTATTAATAAATCTAACAAAAATATTAACTTATGAAATATAAATCTTGTTTTTTAGAATTCAAATTATATATTATAATCAAATTAGTAGTGAGCGCATGTATGTCGAAAATGAAATCAACATTTTCTATAATATAAATAAATGCATTCAAAATATAAATTTAAAACGTATTTAATTATTTATATTTTCTACTTGAAATGGATTATGTGTATTAGTACAATTATAACTAATAAACAATTACAATTGAAAAATTTTCATAACAAGTGAAAACTCACTCTTATTATTCACTAATCTTTTTTATATATTTAAACATTTCATTAACTAAAAAATGATAGTCCTTTTATATACTAATGCTAGCATTTACCTCTTCAAAATAATCGTTTGTATTTCGGAAAATATACTAACTTAATTCATAAGTTCATAACATATGTAAAAATAATTTTCCCTCCTATTCAAATAATACAAATTAGAGTTTTCCATTCAATTATCAAACAAACCTTCGAAAATGAAATATAAAATTTACACACATTTTTATCTAGAGCATGATTTATAAAATATTGTTAAATAATAAATAATCAAAATACATAATTATTCAATAATTTAAAATTAGTTAAATAATTAGAAAAGAGAAAAAGAGACTAAACTAGAGCACTTGTCTTGTTCATTGTTTTTATTAAAGTATTTTATTTATGTTTGAAATCTAAATATCGGTATAAATAAAACTTTAAAATGATGCACCTCTTATATTTATCTAAATTTTACAAATGAACTGTTGGTCTACTGGTCAAGGATATTAGTTAATTTTCAAATGACCTAGGTTCGAATCCTTGTGTAAACAAAATTTTAAAATATAACAATACTTTAAAGAGATGCGGGTTCGGGTCGGGTAGACCCTCCCCGCGCGGGTCCGGGGTTGGGTCATAAATTCTGGACCCGTGCGGGTCCGCGGGGCGAGTCCGAGTCCTTTTTCCAAGGCGCGGTCCTATGGTACCCGGCCCCGGCCTATAAAATTGTCATCCCTAGGCATGTAGATGAGAGCACGCCTTGGTTAAGAAGTTATAATCGTAGCAACATTATCCAAGTGAAATGAATTTCCAAACAACTGTTAGCCTTGCCCTCTCATTTTCTCAACCCGAAGATCATGATGAGAAAGAGCACCACATATTTCTTTTTTCAAATTTAGTGAGGTGGTCCGGGGCTGGGTCCTAATTTCTAGACCCGTGCGGGTCCGCGGGGCGAGTCCGAGTCCTTTTTTCAAGGCGCGGGGCGGGTTCGGGTCCTATGGTACCCGACCCCTACTTGAAAAATTGTCATCCCTAGGCATGTAGATGAGAGCACGCCTTGGTGAAGAAGTTATAATCGTAACAATATTATCCAAGTGAGAAATGAATTTCCAAACAACGGTTAGCCTTGCCCTCTCATTTTCTCAACCCGAAGATCATGATGAGAAAAAACACCACATATTTATTTTTTCAAATTTAGTGAGGTGGTGTCACTAACACTTTTAATGACAAAAAAATGTTCAGTTAAAATCCTATTATCATCCACAAACCTCAAAATAATTGTCATTTGCTCTTGCTTGGAGATATCTTGTGCTTCATTAACAAGTATACTAAAATATCAATCTCTAACTTCTTTACGAATCATGTGACGTACTCTATTGACCATGATTTTCTTTTTGAATATCCAGAGCAATGTATTGAACATTTTTTGGAGCATTATCAAGCACAACTTCATCAATTTCCTTATTCATATCCGCAAAAGCCTTCACCAATTCATTAAAATTTTCACAGTTAGATGAAGATGAAGACTCATCATGACCTCTATAAGCACAACCTTGAACTGCAACTCACCAGAGACTTTTGATTGAGGTCTTTAAACGTAAACAATTTCTCTGCTTCTCAATATTTGTTTGAGCATGTATAACTTTGTCAATATGCCCAACCGGTTTTTTCAAATCTTCTGCACGTGTTAAACACATAGCATGTTACTCACCAGAATTACCGAAAATCCCGAAAATTGTATTCCTTGTTAAGAAAAAAAAAGAATTTGCTCCTTGGTAGCATCTAACCCAAGACCAATTGTTAGAGTGAATACTATCTACAATCTAGCAACCAATGACGCTACATATATCTTTGTTATCTATCGTTAAATGATTTATTAATTAGTCGTAGACACGTCACACATAGAGTATAGGCATTATAAATTTATAATTTATAAACACAATCGAGTATGGAGACTCGAGACAAGGAGAGAGATAGACAGAGATCGAGTTCTAGCTTCTAAGGTCTTCTAACGCCGCCGGCCGAGTCATCTGACCTAATTAAGTTTGTGTTATTATTGGACTTTGTGTTAGCATAAGACATAAGTTTATAAATTATAATTATATTTATAAGTGTATAATAAGTATATAAATGTATTAATTATTTCATAAAAAATTAGGTATTCGGTAATCCCGAGTTCGGTATAGGTTATCTCGAATATCGAATTACTTACGAAAATGAATCCCGATACCATACCGTATCCCAAAATTCGGTATTTCGGTATCCCAATCCCGCTGGTATCGATACGGGATTGGGATAATCCCGAATCCCAATACCATTTAGACACCCCTAATTTTGAGTGCCAAACTTTGAAACAGGATACACCGCCAGTTTTAGTTGATACTCACATCTCTTGTCATCTCTTAAATTTACAGGATATTTCAACAATTGTTTTCTTATGTCTGGATCACGCTCAATACGTGTATCTGATTGTAAAGGTGGAATAGAGGGACTTTGCTCTCTAGGCGTTGAATGAGATTGATTACTTTAACTTTGAGTTGGTGTCGATGAAGGTTCTGAGCTACATTCACTCTCTTGTCTGTCACGTTTTTTAAATAAAGATGATAAAAGTCATTTTCCTTTCTTTGGTATATGTTGGTCCTCCATTGAAATCAGTCACAATTCAATACCCAAGATTGGACAATTAGTTCAGTTTTCAACTCCAAATACAAAGAATACTATTGTCTATTGATTCAAAGTAATAAACCCACTCATAATACACATTACACATATACACACTATTAGTTCAATAGATATAAATTCATAAATATTCACATAATCACATTCATGATTCATCATATCTTCAACTAATAAAAGCTACAAAGTTAACCTTGCAAGTTGTAACTAGAAAAGGGGAAGCATTCATTCAATACCGACATTCCAATTTCCTAAACCATTAGTTAATTAGAAAAAGAAAAGAGCTAAGCACCACTCATCGTTTCGTGCAGTCCACTGTTGTTCTAGACTTTTCGAAATTTTAGATTTTGATTGTATTCTAAAATGGATTAGGGCTGCAAAATTATTAACTTACATAAATAAATAATATTCTATTATAAATGCTATTTTATTTCAAATATTCTGGAATGAGTTTGTTGGCTAGGCTTTAGTATTCTCGTCGACCCACTTAGTTGAGTGTAAAACTTGGACCATAAAATTATAATTTAGTTGGGGCGGACTGAGGTGAGCTTGGAGTGGGCTGAATAATAGTTGAAATAAATTAATTAAGCTTTCTCAGGCTGGGTTGCACTGGGCTAGAGCCCAGCCAGGTAACTAGGGTTGTAAACGAATCAAATAGTTTTGATTTGATTCGATATTCGTATTCGAGATTTTGAGATTCGAATTCGATTTTAAATATTCGATTCGATTCGTTTACTAATCAAATAAAAATACAAAATTGTAATATTCGATTCGATATTCGTAAATATTCGATTAAATACAAATTATATATACAATAATTATTTTTATATATAGTAACTTTTATAAACGTATTATAATTTTAATTTAAAATATTTATGTTAAGGGCCTAAATCAAGATTTAATAACTTATCCCATCTTTTTAATTATATGTATTTTTTAATATCAATTAAATGAATAAATTTAATAATATTAATTTAATAATATCACAAAGCCTGAAAAGTGAAAGCCCTACTCTATCTAATTTCATTACCTCCGCCCTTGGGTGTAGGGCTGAGAGAGGGTGGTGTGGGCGAGGGTGGCGAGCTTGCAAGTTTGCTGTTACGATAGGGATCGTGGTCGTGGTAGCGGAGAGAGGATTTAGTTATTTTTTTTGTTTTTAATTAATTTTTATTTAGTTTTTTTATGTAACAAAAATTTTATTTGAAAAAAAATTAAAAATTATTTTTTGAAAAAAAAAACTTCTAGTTAAAATTTAATTTAAAAATTGAATGAATTGGTTCATAAAATTTTTATTCGTTCTTAAAACTAATAGTTGACTAACTCAAAATTTTAAATAAATACAAATTCATCTAGCATAATTTGAGAATTAATTAATCAATTTATCTAAACTAGTATAGTTTGAAGACATCTATACTAATTAATTTGATTTCTTAATTATTTGTCTAGGAGCCAGGTTATAAGTTTTTGTTTTACATCCTGTCTTTTTTGATGCAGCTCATTACAAAGTTTTCTTTTTATGCAAACTCTGTCCCCCTATTGTCTTTCATGATATTTCCCATGACGAGGAAGCATTTTTTTACTTGATTTCTTAATTATTTCTCTAGGAGCTGAGCAGAAGTAATTTTCTCTCCGTATATGTGTATTAGTTGGCTGGAAACTCTAATTTTTAGACTAATTTTCTTGTTCCTTTTTATTTATGCAATCGGAGACTAGATTTGTAGGTCTAAATCTGTGTGTATTCATTATCTCTTTTGATTTCAGATGCCATTCCCACAAGAAAATCCATGCTTTTGCAGATAGGAGTTGCCATGAGAGCTATGCCATGGTACTGCGCTCTTCCATCAATTTCTGAATACATGATCGAACATGGATGGACTAAATGCTTTTCAAGGATAAGCGATGTTGGTTGTGCTGCATACGTCTGCAATGTGTCTGTCTACCATATAATTGTGGAATTCGGTATATACCGGATGCATAGAGAGTTGCATGACATAAAACCTCTCTACAAGAATCTTCATGCCACACATCACATCTATAACAAGCAAAACACACTTTCCCCCTTTGCTGGTAATTTCTCATTTCTAAGTGTGCAAATTTACTAGATTTCAAGGCTTAACCATTTAAAGGATTGTTAACTCCAAAGACTGCAATCTATTGCGTAGAATTTGTGCGTGACTTTCTCTTGCATCCATTGTTGACTGACTTCAAACTTCAGATTTAGTTGCGTAAGTGAGTCAGCCGTTAAGAATGTGATATAGTACACCACGATCATTTTAAATGCATTCTTTGGCACAGTTGCTTCCTCAAAAAACTGCGTAAGTACTGGTTATGTAATATGCTTACTTCTAAAAAGTCAAATTTTGAGAAAAGTGGGCTCCTTGTGATATATTATCTCATACCTTTTTGCAACTGGATTTTTATTTCTCCTAGCATAACAATCCATGAACTGTTGTCAATTGGCTGGGATTTCATTACTCTGTTCCACTTCCTGAAATTTGTTCAACATATTTACAGGGATCTTTTTTAAATTATGTGAATGCATTAGAACATGGCACACAAAAAAATGCATTTTACACTTTGTGCCCTGCAGTTTGACATTTTATAAGCAATCATATCCAACCTGAAGCTGCAGTTCTTTTATTTCTATCTGAACTTTTGGTGTTTTGTTTAGATTTATGACTTTGAAGTAATTGTAGACGGGTTATCTTTGAACTAGGTCTAGCATTCCACCCACTGGATGGCATATTACAGGCAGTGCCCCACGTGATAGCTCTCTTCCTGGTGCCGATGCATTTCACCACGCACATCGCCCTTCTTTTCATTGAGGCCTTGTGGACTGCCAATATTCACGACTGCATATATGGTAAAGTATGGCCGGTAACGGGTGCTGGCTACCATACATACTATTCACCACACCACATATCGCCACAATTATGGTCACTACACAATATGGATGGACTGGATGTTTGGAACTCTTCGCGATCCACTTGAAGACGAGGCCAAGAAGATATAATGCTTGTTGTACTAAGAAGGCCCAGGTCCTCTCCTTTCCTTTTGATATTTCATCTGGAAAAACTCTCTTGTGCCTGCTCTATATGTCACTAGTTGGTTTTTTACTGTCCTAATTGTTCTAGAGAGAAGTTGAGCATGAGAAAGAAACTACATATTTGACAAATTTATGCGACCTTTTTTATTTTCATATACTTTCTCTCCATCATTCCCAAACTCTAAATTTTGATGGGTTCAGATATACAGAGTACTCTGTCTTTTGAGGAGCCGAATAGCAGATCAATGATTGATATATGTGAAGAGATCAGCTAGAAAATCATTTTAGTGCTTTATTTCTAATATATATAATTCCTCCGTCTCAATATTTGTGATTCATTTTTCCCCAATGGATGTCTCAATACTTATGGTTCACTTCTAAAAAAGGTAACAATTATGTGAATCAAAATTAACTATCAAAAAATCAAACAATTTACACCACATAACACTTCCTAAATTCCCGTGCCGAAACTAATTGAGCCACAAATATTGGGAAGAAGGGAATATATTAATATCTATTCATCAAGTACTTTCTCCATCTTAATAAACATGATTTGTTTCCCATTTTGAGTTGTTCCATTAAAGTTGGCTAGTTCGCTTCCCAACATAAAATAACATTATAATATAATCTAATGAACTAACTAACTTTACACTACTTTACATACAACAAAAACAACTTTTTTTGTCCCCATGGAATGACGTAGCGGTGAAGGTGGGTGGCCCGAGACTGAAAGGTAATGATTTCAAATCTCATTGGAAACGCTATGTGTGTCTGTCACCTTAGGATGCTTTAACTCTCATGTGTAGTTTGCAGAGGTTTACCCTGTGCACTACCTTCGTAGTTAGGTTCCTCGTTAAAAAAAAAAAAAAAAAAAAAAAAAAAAAAAAAAACTTTCTTAATCTCAGTACTTAACATAACTCTTAATTTTGTAAGAATAAAATGGACAGACACATCCCACTTCTTCTTGCCTTAGTTACCAGTGGTATAGAATAAAATGAAGCCTGTACTAATAAGTAGTGGTCAACCACTAGCTAACCTTGGAGGAGAAGGGAAAACTGGCTTTGGAGGAATTTGTATAGACTGCAGGCTTCCTTCCAACATTTCTACAACTTTACTCATTGATGGCCTGTCTATTGGTGCTGTCTGAATACAACATATCCCCACCATTAACATTTTTCTTACATTTTCTTCCTTCTCTTCCATCGTGAAATCAGCCAATTCTCTGTTCTTGAGCAATACATATAAATTTTATCATGAAAATAATTTTCAGTGGATTTGATGGGCTCCGTTTCAAATGTTGTTCTTGCTTCCCCCATTTCAAGAAGCATCATTCCATAGCTATAGACATCGGATTTGTGAGAAACTACTCCAAAATTTCTGGAGTATACCTCTGGAGCTATAGACCCTATAGTTCCTCTCGCACCAAACACTGATAGTTTACTTTGCTTCTGCTTGAACAATTTAGCAAGTCCAAAATCAGAAATTTTGGGGCAAAATTTCTCATCCAAAAGAATATTCTGAGGCTTGATGTCAAACCGCACGATGCTTGTGTTGCATCCTCTGTGCAGGTATTCAAGACCTCAAGCAACTCCAAGTGCAATCACATATAACTGGTCCAACTCCAAGGAACATTCTGGATCTGTCGATCTATGCTTGTAAATGAACTTGTCCAATGATTTGTTGGCATATATTCATAGACTAGAGCCCTTCTCCTTCTATCATAGCAAAATCCCAAGAGATTAACAATATTGACATGGGAAGTTCTGCTGATATTGGCAACTTCGTTAATGAATTCTTCTGCATTGTCATGAGACTCAGTAGACTCAGTTAAGACCTTCACTTCAACAAGCTGGCCATCAGGCAGCTCTCCTTTGTATACAATGCCATACCCCCCTCGGCCTAGCTTATCTGTAAAGGATTTAGTCATTTTCTTGATATCATAGTAGCTGTATCTCTTTGGAGCTAGAGATCCATAGTTGAGTAGAAAATCTTCAACATGCTGATTACTCTCATGGTGCAAGGAGGGCAATCTAATGCGTTTCGTGTAATGGTAAACAACGAAGGATAGTATAACTAGAACAGATATGCATACTGAGCCTCCTGCAAAGTGGCAGCTTGTAGGTTACATACCTCCCAACATGAGGAAATCTTGAATATACTTAAAAAGGATAAGAAGGTTTACCTATTATTACAATCTTTTGTCGATCAGAATGGCCCTTTCTAGATCCTGAAATAAAAAATGTACTCCCTTTTGGCAAAACAGAACCCTAGTAACAAGAATTGAAACAGCAATTTCTTTTCAAAACAAGTCCAGACAAAGTCATGAACATCAACTCAAAAACTATGCCTCTGCTCCAACACATGAAGAATTATGGCTATGCATTCTTTGCAATATTAACCACACCTTTTAAAATCAGTAGTTTATTAGTATGAGAAACTCCGAATACCTTGAGCACCGGGGCTACCCTCCGGAGGAAGGTCAATGAGAAAGGACAAGGCCTATCGCCACAAACACAAACGAGTTGACTCAATGCTGATTCCATACTCGCAACTCACACCCAATCTACTGCACTCGAAACACTATCTCTCGTCAGGAACACTATAATTCACACTAAAACCTGCATCAGTGCTTCCCCAAGACTCAACATGGATCCCGATAGCTGATCTCCTATCGCAGGTAGAATCCGCACGCTTATACTAATGCTGCAATATGTCGTTCTCAAGATTGGATCACGAGGCATAACAGACCCGACAAAATAATAAGCGTCGATAGAATTCCAGTCACCAGAACTAAAATTGAAAACATTTTGCGGCTTCACGGATATGGTTGTCAAGTTGCAGCCATAGAACAAATTAAGCTCCTCATTCTGTAGACTATCGTAGGAAAAAATACTGGGTTGAAAGTAGAATTCCGGAATTCAGAAGGGCAGGTTGCATTGTAGAGATCTGAGCGAGAGAGAACGAGTCGCTTCTGAGTCAGATCGACATCCAGAATTCGGTAGGTGAACGAGTTGTGTGTCAATTCGATGACTCCGCCGCTCCGGCACTTAAGCGCGAAGTCGGGGAGGCAGCAATGAGAGGGGCGGTCGCCGCCGGTGAAGGGGTAGGAAATGTTGACGATAGAGCCGCACGAGAAGGTACGGTCGCAGTTGGGGTAGGTAGTGGTGACGGATGGTTGAGAATCGGCCGCCGTGATTAGAGTTAGAGCGGCGACGAGGAGAGAGGAGATTCAGCGGCATGGCTGGCGGAAGGATGGTAGATGTTTGCCTGAAGAAGTGATGTGGCAATGCTTTTTCAATAGCTAAGATTGACTAGCATTCAACGAAACCTTATATTGTAGAATTATATGAATTTTTTAATCTAATACAACTAATGATATACACTGTACCGTTAATGTCGTTTAGTTTCTTATCTCAAGACTAAGAAATTTTAATTGTATTAATAAATTAACTATATTTTCGACGAATGATTAGTGAAATTGAATGATAATTCATTCAAATTTTATTCAGGCATAATTGAGGTAATTATTTTTTTTTTCGATTTTTTTAATGTTGCAATTAAAGAAATAATCTAAAGTTTCAAAATAGTTAAAATCATAATTTTCTGAATTTATAGCGGAACGGTCGTGTGAGAGAAAAAACTTTTGGAGAGAGAGAATATATAAGAATGTAGGTGGGTAGTGAGTAATGAGGGCTCACCTCATTTTTGTCAATAAAAAAAAATATGACATATTATTGGAACGACTTGTAAAAAAATGAGATAATATTAATGGGACGAAAGGAGTAATAATTAAAGAGTTATTTTTACATTTTACTTATGCAAAAAGCTCTAATTTTATACTATAAAATGATAAATTAATTAAAAGCCATTGATTGGTTATCTTATCATTGATGTGAGTATTGATTAACTTAAAGTGGAGGTCGATTAATTAAGTTTTGAATATACATTATCGTTTTGTAATTCACAGTCAAGTTGTGTGCTTATAGTGTGAAATAATTTTTATAAGCAACTTTTAATTTCTTATGTTTAAAGTTATTTAAAATTTATTTTTAAGTAAAACTTATTATTGTTTGTAATGTTAAAAAAAATTATTTAATTTTAGAAAAAATAGTATTTCAAACACTTTGATAAGTTGTTTTTTAATTTTTTTGCTTCTGATTTTAAAAATCACTTTCTACTTATTCTAATTTATTTTAAACTCCAAAAAACCATAAATCCACATTCAAAAAAAATTAAAAAAAGTGCTTCTCCGGTGAAAAAAATTCAAAATCAACTTATCTAAATTGTTCAAAATACTACCTTAAGTTGTGTTTGCAAATGCTTATAATAATCATTTATTATTTGCTTATACTTAAAGTTGAACTTAATTATTTTTAAACAAAAATATGTTGTTAGAATTAAATAAAAAAATTAAAAATTTTAGTAGTTTTAAAAATTATGGTGCTTTAAACACTAAAAGTATCATGATAAATACATTAAAAAACTGCTTAATTTAAGAGTTTCATTACGTAATTCTAATTCTAAAGAAGCTAAACATAAAGCAAATTTTATAAATAATAAAAAATTATTTTCTACGGTAAAACAAAACAGAAAAATGTTTAAAAATAAGCTATTGTAAACACCTTGAGAAGTGGATATTTCTACTATCATTTAATTATGACAGTAAGCGGGTATTAGTATTTTTTAACATCACATATTAAATAACTCTAATAACACCAAACTTTCACGAAGAGGCCCACCTATTTTGAATATGAAAGCCCGCAAACTTTGACCTAGAAGAAATGGTGTTAGAACTTTGATCCACGATTCAATAAAGGTAATAATCACGGGCTCAGAAATTATTTGTTATAATTTTATTAAAATTTTAAAATAAAAACTAGGGATATTTCCACTAGATATACTAATTTTTTTAAAATTTTATTTTTGCACACGAACTTTTAATTTAACTTATAAATACATTAATTTTTGATTTGCTCCAAATCGCACATGGATCGAAAATCCAAGCTGACATGACATTTTCTAGCGTGACGTGGCTGACGACTTGTCGGGTGAATCAGCATATAGTGATCGTTGTTTTCACCAAATAAATTCTGCAAATATGTTAGAACTTAAATTAGTACTCCCTCTGTCCCACCAAACTTGTCCAGTATTCCTTTTCGGACTATCCCACCGAACTTGTCTAGTTTCTAAAAAAGGAAGTTATCCCACAACTTTAACAACTTAAATCAACTAAAAAATATTAATTAAGTAAATGGGTCTCACATCTCTACCACATAAACTAATTTTAAATTATTAATTAATATATGAGTCCCACACCTTTACCAACCTACACTAACTCTCCTAAATTACCGCACTGAAAAGAAAGTGGACAAGCTCGGTGGGACGGCGGGAGTACAACAAACAGACATCGAACATAGGGACATAGATTTTAGGTATAAATTTTTTATAAATCTAGGAGTTGGTTAGCGACCACGAAAATTTGGGGTTTTTTAAACTAAAGCATGAAAGTAAACAACTAATATAAATACGAAATAAACGTATGCAACGAAATGGGTCCAGCAAGATGATTCACACACAAAATCGATCATCGACACTAAAAGATAAATTAATCCCTATAAATCAATTAGTAGTAGGACGCCGTAATTAAACCGACACATCCCCTATTCCCCCTTAATTATTCGATAGTCGTCATGGTGGGCATTGAAACGACTACTGCTCTAAATTAGATACAACATACATTGGTGGACAATCAATAGATTTAACACCTAATCAGCCTTAAGAACTAAGAGGACCCAATTTAGGAGCCTACTCGTATGGTGGGCATCTAATAGTCTCCTACCAAATTAATCCTATTGTTCGAAGAATAATTGTGCTATTTATTTAGCCTAATCCCACAAGAAACAATGGAAGTACTAAATTAGCTATTAATTAAACTAACCTAGGGTGATGAAACTTAGATTAAATAACCCGATTAATTATGCAAGATTGATTCGGAATTTGAGTGATTAATTATTAAAGCCTAAGTCTCACAAAAATATTAAAGTGTGTGCTTCACATCTCGGTGGCCCCTAAATAATTTAGCTACACATACTGGTCCGACTAAGCAGACAGACAACTAAATTGGGCATAAAGTAAAACATGCTTGAACTCGAAAATAACATGCACAAAATTGAATCAAATACTTTAAACGAAACTGAAACACGAAGAGGATGAAAACGAAACTGAATAATAACACAATACCGAATGATAAAATCTGATCCTTGGTTCGAAACAAATAACGATAAGTCTCCAAAAGCGAATGATAAGTAAAACGAAAAGATAAAGTGTTTGTTTCTTCCAACTCTTAACTATGATCAACGATCTCTTCCTTCTATCGGTTCTCTCTTCTCTCGATGTTCTCTTGGTCGAATAATGGATGAAAGAATGATGAAAATTGTGAGTCCTTTGGCTTATATATGACGGCTCTCTTTCCTTCTCCTTGTAGAAGTAAGTTTTCTTCAATCATGAAAATATTTTATTTAGATAAAAATATCTAAATCATTCCATATCTTCTCCTTTCCCATCCAAAACTTCATCCCTTGATATTTTCGTTCAAAAACATGCGTAAAGCCTTCAAAACATGATTGCCACCTCAAATCCTTGTCACTCGCCAAATCAGCCCGAAAAATCTGCAAGACAGCTTAAAAAATACGATCCAACTGCCCAGGTGGGCGCCAAAATAGACAGAATTTGCATAGTACGAATTAAACTCATCAAACTTTCTTACATTTGAGTTATACTTGCCCTCAAGTATAAGAAAAACAAAAGAATGCGTACTATTCAAATTCAGTCAATCCCCAAGACTCAAGACTCTAAAATAAAAATACACAAGACGCAAATAAGACAAGAAAAGACAAGGACAAAGACTCAAAATAAAAACAAAAAGAAACACCAATCATATCCATAATCTCCACACTCGAGGAACTAGCCAAACATGCAAAATCGTACAAATATGAATTCAACAAACAAGTAGAGTTGCTAATTTTAGACAAGCCACACAAATATCAATATGGTCAAAAGTCTAAGGAAAAGTGGATCATTCCTCACGTTTCACTCAACACTCTCTAATCTAGGTCCGATGAAGCCACTCAAAGAATATAGTTCACTCTATCACGATAAAATATTATCACAACTGCAACATAAATGAGGTCTTTCTCTTTTGATTGTAATGGGGCTCAGGACTTAGACAAATTTTCATTGGAAAGGGTCCTAGGGGTTCTAAGCTCTATCAAATATAAATCAATGCCATGCATGTCATACTTGCTCATCATGAGATAATCAAGAAGATATATACATCACCAACCACTTAAGAATTACACACCAAATGCTACCCATTTAAACACAAGTACCCTTCCTTCAATCAGACTTCACCACGTTTTCTCTTCAGGCTTTTTTTCTTGTTTTTCTTCTTCTTCTTCTTCTTCTTCTTCTTCTTCTTCTTCTTCTTCTTCTTCTTCTTCTTCTTCTTCTTCTTCTTCTTCTTTTTTGTTTTGTTTTGTTTTGTTTTGTTTTTTTTTTTGTTTCGTGCTTTAGATTTTTTCTTTTAAACAAAACTGGGCACATGCTCATCTTTCTGGGCTGTCAGGCCATAATTTTTGCTATTTTACGTGCAGATTTTTTAAAGATTTTTCGACCAATTAATAATTTATAGCATGCATCAGTTGGGTAGGTAGAGGACTGGAAACTGTTGTCCTCACGCATAAAATAAGATCAATCTCAAGAGAATGTGTAAAATATGCAATGGCATGAGACAAGAGAAAGCTAAAAAGACATCGGCTAATATTTTTTGACTAAATTAAAGAATCGGTCAAGACTCAATTGTACTCATTAGGGGATAATGTAAGGTAGGAAAGTATTGTCGCAACCAAATGGCTTAATCCTTAGTGCCGCCTACTACGTATCGCAAGTGACTCGTCTTTATTGCAACTTCGTGGACAAATTCTCTCAAAGAAATTAGTAGGAAGTGTCCTACTTTAAAGTCTCAAGTCTAATATGTAGAGTGTGTAAAATTTGATCCACTAATTACTTATTATTCCTCATCCCAAATCACATACAAGTGTGCACCAAGTCCTATTCTTCACAACAACTATCATGCTTGCATATTGAAATATAAAGCACAAATGCTCAAACATAGAACATGAGTGCATAACTTCAAACTTTGGCATGTTTCGACGACATAAAAGAAAGGACGACACAAAGTGAAACTACGACACAAAGTGAAACGACATAAAGACCTTCCTTACACTTAGACGTTGTGTGCCCTCATGCAAGAAACTCTTCCTAACATCTGAGTGGCATGGTAAAGCTTCAAGCTATGGCCATTAATGGTAAACTCTTCATTGGAATCAAGTTTCAAAATTGTCACTGCTCCGCTTAGTCAGACGGATTGTATTCGGAAAGGACCAATCCATCTAGAATGAAGTTTACCCGGCATGAGACGAATCGAGACTTATACAACAACACCAATTTGCATTCTTCAATGCCTTAGCACGGATATGCTTGTCATGACATGCTTTTATACGATCTTTTTACCACATGGCGGCGTCATAGGCCTCAAGTCGGATCTCCTGGAGCTCTTGCAATTGATACTTCATCTCTTTAGCGCACTCGGACAGATCCATATTGACCTTCTTAACAGCCCACCAGACCTTGTGCTCCAACTCCACGGGCAAATGGTAAAGCTTCCCCAAAATTAGCAAATACAGAGACATTCCAAGGGGAGTTTTGTAGGCAGTTTGGTAAGCCTATAAAGCATCATCTAGCCTCAAAATCCAATTCTTCCTAGAAGGATTCATGATCTTCTCAAGTATGTCCTTCACTTCTCTGTTTGACTCCTCGGCTTACCCATTTGTTTGAGGATGGTAGGGTGTAGACACACAATGCTTAACACCATACTTCCTCATAAGCGACTCTATAGTGCGGTTGCAAAAGTGGCTTCCTTGATCACTAATGATGGCCGTTGGTACTCCAAATCTACTAAAAATGTTAGGTCTAAGGAAACCTGCAACCACTTTAGAGTCATTAGTCCTTGTGGCCTTATCCTTGACCCATTTAGACATGTAGTCTACGGCAAGCAAAATATACAAAGTCCCGCATGAACTCAGGAACGGTCCCATGAAGTCCATCCCCACACATCAAAGTTCTCACAAAAACGTAATGTTTTCTAGGGCATTTCATCCTTTTGGGAAATGTTGCCGGTCATTTGGCAACGTGTACATGTCTTGCAGAAATTGTAAGAGTTGAGATTTATGGACGGCTAGAAAAAACCTGCATCCGAAAGCTTTATGGTAGTACATTTTGGACCAAAATGTCCACCATAAGGGGACGAATGAGAGTGATGTAAGATCTCACCTTGTTCATCTTCAAGAATACATCGGCGCATTACTTGATCAACTCCAATCTTCCAAAAAATTGGAGAGTCCCAATAGTAGAGCTTGAACTCACTCTTCAATCTCATCCTTTGGGCATGTGTAAAGTCGGATGGAAGCTGCTTGGAAGTCAAGTAATTAACGATGCTAGCAAACCAATTTAGTTTAGAAAGTTTATCCAAGGCATTAAGCCATTATGGAGCAGTATCGGTCTGTCTGGCCAACTGGAACAGTGGCTGGACACAGACTGAAAAGCACTGAGCAGGGGCTAGTCTGGCTAGACTGGAGACAGTTTCTGGGACAACATAGAGGTGCTCTTTGGGAAAGGACTCCTTGATTGGTTCACCATCTTCTTCTTGGATTAGACGACTCAGAGGGTATGCCACATGGTTTTCTACTCCCTTATTGTCCCTTACTTCCCAATCAAACTCTTGGAGTAACAATATCCATCGAATCAAGCGAGGTTTGGACTCCTTGGATAGAAGATGCTTGAACGCGACATGATCCGTGTACACCACTATTTTCGAACCAAGCAAGTAAGACCGGTACTTGTCAAAGGCAAAGACAGTAGCCAACATCTCCTTCTCCGTGGTGGAGTAGTTGCATTGAGCCGGGTTAAGTGTCTTTGAGGCATAATAGATCACATGGCTCTCTTTTTCGGTTTTCTGCCCTAGAACTGCTCCGACTGCCCTGTCGGACGTATCACACATGATCTCGAAAGGTTTATTCCAATCGGGTTACTGCATAATCGAGGTTATGGTAAGCTTGGTTTTAAGGAGGTCGGAGGCCTCCTTACACCTTGTTGAATAAGACTTGGGAGCGGTTGAGCTATCTTTGTGATGTCCTTAATGAAATCCTGATAAAATCTGGCGTGCCCTAGGAAGCCTCGGATCTCCTTCGCTGATGTAGGGTTAGGCAACTTAGCAATCAAGTCAACCTTAACTTTGTCCACTTCAATCCCCGATTTGAAACCACGTGACCAAGTAGAATCCCTCAGTCACCATAAAATGACAATTTTTGTAGTTAAGTACCAAGTTTTTCTCCACACACCGGAAAGGACCTTATCTAGGTTCATCAAACAATTTGTCTAAGAGTCCCCATAAACCGTGAAGTCATCTATGAAGACTTCGATGCAATTCTCGATTAGGTCCGAGAAAATGCTCATCATGCACCTTTGAAAGGTGCCCGTTGCATTGCATAAACCAAATGGCATGTGGCGGTATGCAAAGGTGCTGAAAGGGCACGTGAATGTGGTCTTGTATTGGTCCTCCTCATTCACGTAGATTTGAAAGTATCCGCTATAGCCATCAAAAAAGTTGAAATAGACTTGCCCCACAAGTCTCTCTAACATCTGATCAATAAAAGGTAACGAGAAATGGTCTTTCTATGTAGCTGCATCCAACTTTCTGTAGTCGATACACATATGCCATCCAGTAACTAAACACATTGGCACCAACTCATTTTTCTCATTCTTCACAGTTTGAAAGCTTAATTTCTTGGGCACCACATGGATTGGACTTACCGATTTCTTTTCGGAGATAGGATATATAATCCCCATAGAAAGAAGCTTCAGCACCTCCTTAAGGACAACATTTCGAATGTTTTGATTGAGTTTCCATTGATGATCATGGAATGACTTGCTCTCATGCTCCATATGGATAGAATGCATGCAGATGTCAGGACTTATGCCGGTAATATCGGCTAAAGTCCACCCAATTGCCTTCTTGTGCCTCTTCAAGACTTCCAACAACACCTCCTCTTGAGATTGGGTTAACGCCTTGTTAATGATGATGGGCAACGTCTCATTGTCTCCAAGATAGGTGTACTTTAAGTGCGTTAGAAGCTGCTTTAACTCCAGAACTGGTAGCTTCACCAACGATGGCATTAATCTGAATCGGTTTGACCTGGGCAACTGGGCGATACTGCTGACAGTTGAAAATTCGGGAGAAGCATAGAGTGCCAAGATGTTCTCCTTGATTTCTTCATCCCTCATGTCTTTGACATCCAAATCAGTAAATCCCTGCATGAGAATAAGCTTCATCTTATCTTGGGTCTCACGATATTCTTGGACAAAGTTCTCGATCTCGTCAGTAGAAAATGCAACTTCATTCTCATGATCATAAGGTTCCTTTTGTGCATTCGCAATATGACGAACAAAATTTTCATTATGATACTTAACACTTATGGAACCTTCATCAACATCAATCAGTCCCTAACAGTTTTAAAAAAATGGTCTACCTAGCTAAACACCTGCAGTACACTCAACTTGCCTATCATTCGTGTCTATAACATAAAAATCAGCAAGATAAACCAAATTGTTAATTTTGACTAGGATGTTTTCTAGCAAACCTATAGGAGTAATGCATGATCTATCAACAAGTTGTATAATAACTTTAGTAGCCACTAACTCAACTCCAGTTAATTGATTATATACATATAATGACATAACATTGATAGATGCACCCAAATCACACATAGCTTGCTTAACCATCACATTCATAAGACAATGTAAAGTAAACATACATTGGTCCATGCACTTGGTGGGTAGCATCTTCTGGATGATAGCCGATACTGAAGTATCCATCAACACCTTCCTGGACTGTTGGATTTCACCCGCTATGAAGTCTTTGAAAATTTTTCCAAATTGGGAAATTTTCACAGCCTCTAAGAAAGGTATGTTGATTTCCAGCTTCCCTACCAACTTCATATAATCCACGTGTTCCTTGTTTGGTATCCGTTTCCTCTCCAACGCCTCAGGAAATGGTGGAGGTATTACAGATTCAGGCTTCGTCAGGGCAGTTCGACCCTCTCTGTCAATCTGTTCTTCATCTTCAATAATCTGCCTTGCTGCAGATTCTGCCAGACTACTCGGCTTGGCTAGTCCGTCGATCTGTCCTACTTCAGCTCAAGTCTTTTGAAAGCTAGCCTTCGGTGTTGGTTCGGGAAGCTCCTTTTCACTCCTCAACATTATGTGATTGTAATTGTAGGAGTTCGGATTAGGCTGGGTTTGAGAAGACAATTGTCCTTGACTTCCTTTTATCTCTTGAATAGAAGAATTCAACTGAGAAATCTGCTTGGACAGATTCTCGAAGGTGTTATGATTATCCTTCTTGCACTGATTAATCTCATTTTGCATCTGTTGTTGATATGCAATGATATCCTTTTAAGAATTAATCATATTCGCCATCATTCTCTCCAATGAACTGCTTTGGTCTGCTTGGCCAGATGGCTGACCTTGCTGCTGAAATTATCTTTGATGCGGAGGCTTGTAGGGTTGTTGATACCCTTGCTGCGGCGGTGACTGAAATTGTTGGTGTTGATACGTCGGCAGCTGGTATGATTGTGGTGGAGGATTTCTTGTTTCTTGCGACACTTGATCCTCTTGTCTCCATCTTAGGTTTGAATGACTCCTTTGTTGTACGTTCCCAATTACCTGCTACATTAGCATCCTCACCATGACATTGCAATGAAGTATGCCCCTTTTGTCCACATGCTCCACATGTGTGGTTAGCCATCGTGTGCGATAACGACGAAGATGAAGAGTTCTTCTCCTTGAACAAACGATCTAACATGTCTTCGAGTTGGTTAAACTTCTCCTCCATTTTGAGCCCAACCTTCATACCGAGATCGTCTAGAAAATCTCCACTCGACAGGTTGCCTGATCTTGTTTGCATTCATAGATCTTTGTATTGTGATGTAGAATTGGCAAGACCTTCAATGATAGCCTTGTCATCTGGTGGTCGCTGTTTTCACACCAAATAAAATTCCTGCACACACTCAAAATCTTATAATTAGTATAGAACATGGTCGAACTCAGGAAACAGTAGAAATCAACTATATATATCCTCTTGATCAAGTTTTGGTGATGCTGCCACACATAAATTTTTGGGTTTACTACCTAGGCAAATAAAAGTTAAATAACAGAACAGTAAATAAAAAGTAAGCAAGTAGAGAAAGGCGGACTCGGCTTCAGGTAACTCGTATGAGACAACTACTTCAATCATTGATGCATATATTTAATTAATTCCCAGTATAAACCTGTTATAGGATACATTGTTGGACACATACATACCCCAATTCCTACTTACTTAGTCGTTAATGGCTTTGTGAACAAATTTCCACTACTCCCTAACCTAACCATAACCTAGCTTGTTGAACAAACCTAGATTTAATGTTTAGATAGCATAACGAGGAAGGAACCCGATTTTAATCTCTACCGTTGTTGGACAAGCTGATATATATAATTAACCTCCTTAATTCGACTACCGTTACGATAGCTTCACCACCTAAGTTGTTGAACAATCTGACATTATTCTTCATAACATAAATTGATCAGGTTTAAATTAATCCAATTAAATCTTTCTACCCCGAATTAAGTCGAAACCCTAGTCTTTAATTACTACGTCCAATTAGATCTCATAAAGTTTGTATCACATACTCGCCACCCTCGCCGAAACCCTAAAAGGTTTAGATACGCATGATTAACTTGGACAAGCAGAAAGCAGTAACGAACATGATCATAACATAAATTAAAGTGCGAAATTATGAAAGCATGCAACGTAAATTAAAGTGCGAAAACTTAAAGAAGAAAGTATCGAAACCATTAACTGAACGAAATCTAAAATTAAAACTGGAAATCTGAAATGGAAAACTAAATTCTTCTAAAGTTGAAACCTAAAGTCGAAAGAAAGTAAAAACTGGGAACTAAAGAAAGCGAATAAAAGTGTTCGAATTCTAGAGCTGAATCTAAAAACTGAACTATGGGACTAAGATCTAAAGTGGCTGGAGACGCGAAACTAAAACTGATGAAGAGAAGCGTCATATGAAGTGATCGTCTCCAGCCCCTTTATATAGATTTCGAAGCTTATCCCCCAAAGAAAAGAATATCTAGGGCAAATCTTGTGTGTATCTTGATCTTCAATACTCCTTTTCCAAATAGAACTCGGCCCCTAAATATTTTCAAGCTTCCAAATCTTTATCAGAACTTTCCTTCTCGATCTAAGCCCATTTTTATCTCCAAAACGTGCCAAAAATAACTCCATGTCAGCTCCAACTCTCCACATCATCATCATCGAATATCCTGCTGAATATAGGCATTTCTGGACACAAAACAGTATCACCTTGGACAAGATGAGCGCCAGAACTGGGTGAATTCGAGTAGTCTAAAATCGACACATCAAATATCCTCACACTTGAATCATACTTTCCCTCAAGTATGGAGTGAACAAAATAATAATACTACTCGAATTACCATTCCCCAAGACTCAAAACAGACTCATGGATGGAAATAAAAAACACTAAGACACGAGACTCAGATTCAAAGAAGAGAAATAAAATAAACAGACTAAAGCATAACAAACTAAACATTGAAGCATACCAAGCAGCCATGAAATGTCCATGATTCTCAACCTCTGCCCAAACATGCAATGCAGTCAAAACCTTCACCAAACAAGTCGAGTAGCATAATTCTCAAACCATGGATTCAGATATCAGCTTGGTCAAAACATAAGCATAACTGAACTAGCTCACCGATTCACTCATCTCTCTCTAATCTAGTCTAGGTAAGCCGCTCATAAAAAAACATAGTCACGCAGTTACAATAGCAAATGGTCAATCTAGCAAGTCAAAGAGGTCTTTCTCTTCAATGTAATGGGGCTTAAGGACTATTCAAATATGACATGGTAGGGAATCCTAGGGGTCCTAAGCTTATGAAAATTAAGCACAAGTATGCAGCATACTATTCACTGATGTATTTGATTAGGCAGGCAGACAATAAGCATAAGAGATAAACAGTTCAACACAGATGGAGATTTTCTTAACTTTCAAACTGGGCAAGGCAGAATATAAACATCCAGACTTCATCCTTCCCTTTCTTTCTTTCAACATGCGCTCTTCTCTCTTTTTTTCTCATCATTTTTCTTTTTCTGCACCTTCAACCATTTTTTTAGCCCCCCTTCTCAATTTTTTTTCCAGTACAACACTCTGTCTGGCCAAACTGAATGCCGACAGAGTTCAGAATGTAAAACAACATAACTCCAGGGGGGGGGGGTATCAATTCAAACAACTATCTCCAAAAAAATTCATAAAATCTCTTCAATTAAAAATTGCCTTCAAATTATGAATTACCACAGTAAACACATGCATACACAGGGTCAAGAGAAAGGCTTTGCAAGACTTGGCTTATTTAAATAAATCATGTAAGAACAAGTTAAGGCTTGAAAGTGGCTAACTAAGGGATTGAGGAAAGGTAGGAATTGAAAGAATTAAAAGCTCAAATCGGTCAACCCTAATTCGACACCTATCATTTATCACACATGACCACAAGCTATTGATACTTTGCAACACATCACTCTTAAGAAAATAATGGGAAGTGTCCCATTTTAAAGTTCAAATCTCTTTTTACAGATGGGGTTTACAAATTCAATTTTAACATGCTTAAATTTCCTCATCCCAAGCCACATACAAAATCCTCCATAGAAAGAGAAAATACACTCCAATCATGCAAAATTCAGTCAAGAAAAACATGCAAAAACATAGAAGCATGTAGAGGAAACAGACACAAAGACTGAAAATAAAAACAGAGAAAACAAAAAAACTCACTAGGGAATGGTATCACCGGTTCTTCAATTCGTCCAAGCGAGCTATCACCTCCTTCTGAAATTCATCCAGCTTCTCCTCAAGCTTTTCCAACCTTGCCTCTATCTGGCCAAGCCTGTCCTGCTCCTCCTCCTGCCTTGCACCCACAAAATAGATCTGGACACCAGGTCCCGGCCTAAAGAACTTGTCCAGACCATCAGTACCAAATGGGACGGATGATAGAAGTTATTTCATTTTTCCAAGTGTTGGTTCGGAGACGAAAAGTCAGGTGTAGAGGGGGGGGGGTGAATACACCTGAGCTCTGTTTCTTTTTCTCAGTGAAGGTCAGCTGAAGCTGATGTTTGCAACTGATGAACAGTGCCAAATAAGCCTTCGATCACTGGGGTCAAAGTGAGTCAGCTTCTGAGCTCTTCTACTGACTGATGTCAGTATTACAAAACTCAGTCGGAGACTGTAGTGCGGATAAGTGTTAGGCCCGGAGTCGTCTCTTTTGAAAACGTGTTTTCGCAATGTAAAGTCTTTTGGCTGTGCGCTTTTTAAGATACGTTTTATGCAAGCTGATGATTTAAAACTGGGTTAAATGCAATGCGATAAAACAGTAAATAACACAAGCGATTTTTAACGTGGTTCGGATAACAGATCCTACGTCCACGGTCCCGAACTCACGGGAGAAACTTGTTGATTAATCTCGAGCAAGTCTCAAGAAGGAAACCGTACGCGGGACGCATCCTTCTAAGTTATAGTCCTTAGCGACTTTTACAATCCAAACCTAAGTTTAGAAGGGAGGGAATATTCTCCAACTGAGAAGGAGTTCTTACAACAAGAACGATTCACTAAATGTGAACTCCTTCGAATCTAAGCTATGAATCTAGCAATGAGCTTAGTTTAGAGAAGAAAGGGATCAAAGAGCTCTAGAGAGATGAACTACAAGAAGTGTTCTATGAAAACTAGTTCGTCTCTGGATAAGCTTGAAGGTTCTAGAGCGTTGTGAGCTTGAATGCTTTCCCTTGATTTCGCGTATATTCCTCTTTTTTGAAATCTTCAAATCCTTCTCTATTTATAGCTGTGAGTTGTGGCATATGTCCGTTGGAGACGACGATGCCACGTGTCACAAGCCTCCAAAGAAAACGGCCATAAATTCGAGCTAGTTGCAGCAGGGCAGTTAATGCACTGTTCATGAGAGCAGCTTTACTGTAGAGTAGGTAAGCGTTGTCGGCTTCTCATTGGTCGAGGTTTGTAGTTGGTGAGAGTGTCAGAGTTGACCGTTCAAACAACCTCGTATGTCTTCTGCCGAACTATTCGAAAAGACTTCGAGTGCGGGGGTCGCTTTTCGTCGGGTACGATAGACCGAATACATCTCTGTCTTCTTCGGTGAGTCGTCGGACCGATGAAGTGAGCTTCGATAGTCGGTTGGTCGACCGCGAAGGTATTGTGCTTGCATAGGTTCTTCCGCCGATGACCATCGCCGATAATATCTTCTACCGAGATCGGGTAAGCCGATGCGTTTGTCTCCGGTGAGTTTAACATTCGGCTTCGACGAAGAACGCAAGCGATTACACGATGACATGGGGTTTTGAAAAGTATCTTCGGCCAGAAGATCGGTTCAACAACTACCCCGTACATGGACTTAGACAAAAAACAATAAACATAACATCAAGTCTAACCTATACATCGCCTAATCCTATCGACACACTAATCTACCGATATCGGCTCGGTTTTGGGATCTTCAATTCCATAGTACTACTATGATTTCCCCCAATTTCTTTTAACCCTAGAACATCCGAGTATCAATCTCTCGACTCATATCCAACAATTTCCCCCTAATTGATGATGCCAAAACCTCTATACTCTAACATCTATTAAAGATCTTGTCCCTATCGACAACAATTTCCCCCTTAAAGCATCGAGGAAAACCGATAATAGTAAGTGAACTTCGACGAGTGAGAGAAAGGCAAGATCAGAGAAACTGATGTGAGTGTGTGTCAGATCACTTGGTGATCAGTCGTGAAAACATGACACTAAAAAGCTTAAAGACAATGAGCGATTATCTAGCAAGCGATAGGAACTCTTATAGATAGATCGACAGAGTACAGGTTCCTATGCTATTACAAAGAATTATCAAAAACAAAGAGGAGAAATCACTGCTGTCGTCTGAAGCTCTGAGTCTTCTTCTTGAAATCCTCCGAGCGATCAGCTGGAGGGTCCAGGCAGTAAAATTTATAAATCCTTTTGCGCAAAACCTGGATTTCCTCTTGATCTTCTGGTCTATGCGGATGTAACTCATGCTGATAGGCTGCAGATTCGATTACTTCTTCGATAGACTTTGTGATGATAATGCCTTTAGCAGTCATGGGAGGAGGATATCTTCTGAATGCAGGTGCTTTCATAGGAATGTTCAGTTCTTTCATGATAGGCAGCAACCGTTCTCCGAGTTCTGGAAAAACTTCATTAAAACACTCTTCGAACAGTTGATCAGCCGGAATGTCTTTCGGATAGAAGCCCCATACATACAGATTTTTAACAAACATTTCTTTGAGAGTCTCCCATTGATCATTCGGATCAAGCGGTACCCATTTGTCCACATGAGGTGCGGGAATCGGCTTCATACGAGGAGTTCTGATAGTAGTCCTCCTGTTCCTCGATCCTCTGGGTATCTGTTTTCTTGGATCGGCCGCTGGCTTATCAGATAGGGTTTTCATTCTTGCCGGGTCGGCCATCCTTTTCTTCTCACGGAGAGCGGCCGCTCTAGTGTCTCCTCGTCCGAGACTCGGCCCTTGCGGCGTCGCCTCCCGTGTCGCTTGTTCTTCACGCTATCCGCTCGGGTGTAAGAGTAGATATGGGAATACTACGAGCAAGTAGCTTTGATTTCGATCGGAAGAGCCTTAGCAAAATCTTCTTGGGCTTTCTTCTTTTGCTCTTCGACCGTATTAATGACCTTTCTCTTTCCTTTGCCCCGACGGCTTTGCCCTTAGGCTTTTTTTCGCCGCTTTTTGCCTCCTCTAGCCGACGCTCCCTGGTCCAGGCTTGTCTTGCGGCTCTTGGGCTATTCGAGGTCGAATGCCTCTTGCTCCGCTTTTGATTTAAACTTCTTGACCGGGGAGGAAGGAGTAGTAGATTCGATAGCGATTTCCTTCCCCGACCTCGGGGCAATTGTTGAGACTCTTTTTCTTTAGCGGCTCTTCAAGAAATTGAGCGATTTCGTCTATGTGCGCAGTGAAGAGGAGATGGGGGTGGCTTGTAGTGGGAAATCAAGGAGAAGGACCTCGGTAGATGTACCTTTACGAGTAGATGGTCCCGCCTCCGGAGCCTGTTCCCCCCGAATCTCTGCGGCGAGGGCTCTGGCTGGCGAGGAGGGTCCCGCCTCCCGAGCCTGTCCCTCAAGGATCCGGACGTCGACCGTATCCGTATCGAGGTTCATCTTTCATAATATCTTCCCCCCTTTTTGGCATCGCAATATTTGCCGGGGAGGTGCGGATAGCTTTTACGTCCCTGCTCCAGTTGTGCGAGAATCTTTGATCCGGGTAAGCTGTGTCATCAAAATCACCGACCAAGTTGCGGTAGTTTTCCCAGTCTTTCTCCTGATCAGCTCTAGATTTCTTCAACTGAGCGGCTGACTCCTGACGGAGTTTCAGCAGAGCTTGATCATTTGATTCTGTTATTTCGTTCTGAATGGCTTTTAAGGCCTCACTTGTTGCTTAATGGCCGTTTGAAGAGAAATGGTTGCTATCTTGTTTCTCTCATCTATGAAGCCTTGAAGCTGTTTTCATGGCTCGAGTCACTGCTCCGAGAAAGTTTTATGCTTGAGCGGCAAGCACGCCGACTCGTGGCCGTTAAATCGGCCTTTTGAGCACTTAGGGCCTGCTCAACTATCTCCTTGAAATCTGGGCCGAGAAGCCTCTTTAGGAATTGAGATGTCGGCGGCCAACTTACTTAGAGCTTCGTTCTGAGCCTTGGTGTACTTCTCCCATTTGAAATGAACATCTTTGGCTAGGAGTCGATTTTTCTCACCTTGGCGTTTGATAGCCCTGTTGACAGAACTTGAGGACACGGAACCGATGGGTTGTATCTGATAAGAGCTGGTTCCGAGCCTCTGCTCAAAGAACGAGATCAATCAGCTCCCTACCGTACTTCGGAGCGGTTGTAGCCTCACCTGATGTGACTATGGGTGGTGTTGGGCTCTTCTCTTGGGGAGTTTGTCCCTCTGCAGATTCTCCCTGGTCTGCTTCCTTGGGTTTGCCATCCATCTCCTCATCTTGATCATCATTATCACCTTTATTAGAAGGTGGAGATGGGGGTGGAGCTGTTTCAGTCGGAGCTCTCAAGCTCAGTAAATAGAGCATTGCAGCTCTCAAATCTTCGAAGGACGCCACATCGCTGGCTCTCCGAATCCAATCTTGGCTTGGAGCTCTTGCTCCTCCGTCGAGTAGCTCATTTGGTGACTGTTGGGATTTGGCAAAGTCAATAAGAATGTCCCAGTGCAGAAACCTTAAGAGCATCGAGCTCTTGTCCTTACTGCTATTTCAACCAGATCTGCGTGCTCAGCAATTTTCGGTATCTCTTCTTGAATCTCAACCGAAGCACGCAATCGAGTGGTGTCGGCTTGTTGTCCACTCAGCAGTAGGTTCGGGTGACGGTTCCCTCTTGTCAGACTCTGTTTCCTCATAGCTGATCACTTGGACCTTGTCCTTGATCGTCGCTCCCTCGATTCCAGTATCTGAATCGAGTAGTTGCTCCTCTTGAGTAGAAGGAGGAGCTGGCTCAAAAATGGTAAGTGGCTGAGCCACTGTGACCTCAGCAGGTCGAGTCTTAGCCAACCTCCTCTTCTTTGGCACTTGGACAGATGGGGGCAGAGCAGACGCAGCTCTCTTCGGTTCGGGTGGCCCCTTGCCAATTGACTTCTCTGTTCCGGCCTTTGTCATAAATTTAATACTCTTGAGATCAAAAGACTTTGAGTCCGCAAAAGCTGAACGTTTCGTACCACACTCTCTATCAGCACCTACATCTTGGTGCCGAATAGGAGCTTGCCCTGTCTTGGTTAGCTTCCTCTCTCCGAAGAGCGAAGTAGTGAACTTCGGGCTTGGGCCTTCGCTGAGTAGTATAGTAGTCGGCCCAGGTTCACTTCTACTCCATCGTCTATAATCATCATCGGTTGTATCCTCGGCTTAGAAAGCCGATCATAGGATCCAATGAGCTCGTCGAAATATGAGATACAACGTAAGCTAAACCCCTGTCTCGAGGTAGCAAAAGATTCCTCTCGTAGCGCCGTCTTGAACACTATGTCGGCTGCGTCCACGAGAACTTTTGGACGTAATCATTTATCTCCCTTTCCTTATAACCAATGGGAGAAATACCAGTGAGGGGAGTTGAAAGGCTTGAACGAGAGCCTCGAGATGTTGAAGGAGTGGGTAGCCTCCCTCCACTTATTTGGGGCAACTTCCCGATCGTAAACAAACGAAGCCTCTTCTCCTCCCGAGGCAAGCGACTTCCGGTTGTAGTAGGCCTCCACAACTTGTCTCGGCAGATGAGAACGGGGATGCCTCGACACAAGAGTTGCCGGCCCCGACTTCTCAAGGGCGCCAAACACCGGCTCCAAATATGAAAGGTCCACCTGCCGGAGAGCCATCGTCGGCTCAAACTGAACTCGGATGGTCATGATCTCAACCATCTTCTCAGGAGTCTGTACTATCGCCATTGAAATCTGCAAAACAAATTGTTAGGACTTGAAAATAGAGTAAGTCAGTGACTATCAGCAGATATTAATACATTACCGTGAAATAGGGCTTGAATGAATATACAGCAATGCAGTTTGGATGAGGATTTAGGAAGATAACTAAATCGCTAAGAAAAAGCTCTAATATATGAGAATGGCGAAAAGTGAGGAGTAATCGAAGTTGAAAAGATTTTGTATAAGTTGATTTGATCTTCAGTTTGAATCCTATGGTTCAAATTTAATCTTTCAAAATCGATGGACGTCTAAGATTGAATGATATAGAGGGTATGATTACTTAGCCGCCAATACTATAGATATACGTAATAAAGGTAAGTGAGAAGACATGCATTAAATGCGCGACAGAGAGCATTAATTACACAGGCGAAGGGTCCTGCTGACCTTTCCTTAAACCTTAAGCATAATAAATGGTAAGAAATAAATGCTCCTTAACAACTGAATGTAAGCGACTGATTCATTAAATGCAGCATGCTTCTGAACAATTTAAGTAACGATACTACGCAAACCTCTTCAGCTGAACTTATCAGCTGGTTACCATCATTTATCAGGAGGATGGTTGTGCTGACGACCATGTTCCCCCTCTTGCCGTGTACGGTGTGCATCTCCCAACTGAGTCACTGTACTAAGTTTTCGACTTTGTCGTGCCTGATTCCATACTGATACCAATTGTTGCTAAGTATATCATTATCAGTAGTTGGCTTCTACTGACTTGTCTCAGTAGGATCTAGCAGACCTAGCTCAACTGATAGTTCTCTGAACCTGTTCTCAGCTAGTGGCTTGGTCGGTATGTACGCCCTTTGCTTATCGGTATGGATTTTCTCCATTCGATGTCCTTCTTCTCGACATGGTCTCGATGAAGTGATGTCGAATATCCACGTGCTTGCATCTCGTATGCGTAACCGGGTTATGAGTTATAGCTATTGACTTTGGTGGAGTCACGGTAGATGGGCACTTCATCCCGAGTTATACCATAATCTCTCAATTGTTGTCGAAGCCAAAGGATGCGGGCACAAAGCAACTTCCCGCAGCCATGTACTCGGCTTCGGTAGTGGACGTAGCTACCGAGTGTTGTTTCTTTGAAAACCACGATATCGCCTTGCTTGCCTAGGAACCGACATGTTCCGGAAGTTGATTTTCGATCTATCCCGCATCCTGCATAATCGGCATCGGAATAACTTTGTTAGTGTTAGATTATCATCGCAGGATACCATAACCCAAAGATCGGGTGTTCCTCTTAGATATCGCAGAATCTTCTTCGCCGAGTCTAGATGACTTCGCTTGGGATTCGCCCGAAATCTTGCGCATACACCTACAAGCATAAGTTATGTCGAGTCGGCTAGTTGTTAAATAGAGTAAAGAACCAATAATAGCTCTATAATCGGTAGAGTTAACGAAGCTCCCTCATTGTCTAGATCGATTTTAAAGTTTGTGTTCATGGGGATCTTGACCGGCTTGCTTGGAATCACAACCGAATCTTTTGAGAAGATCTCGAGTGTATTTGGCCCCGATTGATGAAAATTCCTTCACTGATTGCTTTACTTGAAATCCAAGGAAATAATTCATCTCTCCCATCATAGACATCTCGAATTTCTCCTTCATCATTTTCTCAAACCGCCGACATATGACTTCGTTTCGCGCAGCCGAAAATGATGTCGTCCACGTAGATTTGCACCGGTAGAATGTCATCTCTCGACTTTATGCTGAATAGAGTGCGATCTATCGTCCCCTTCGAAAACCTTTCGAAGTAGAAAGTCCGATAGGGTATCATACAAAGCCACGGGTGCTTGTTTTAACCCATACTGAGCTTTCCTAAGTCTCGTACACCTGATGTCCCTGCTGAAAGCCAGGTGGTTGTTCAACGTAGACTTCTTCCTTCAGTACGCCGTTCAGAAAAGCTGACTTCACATCCATCTGATATACTTTAAAACCTTGATGTGTTGCATATGCTAGGAAAAGACGAATGGCTTCCAATCTGGCGACTGGAGCGAATGTTTCATCAAAGTCAATTCCTTCAGCTTGACTGTAACCTTTTGCAACTAGTCGAGCTTTATTTCTGACAATGACGTTGTTTTCATCTCGTTGTTCCGATCACGTGCTGATGTCTAGGTCTGTCAACAAGCTCCCATACTTCATTTCGCACGAATTGGTTCAGCTCTTCTTGCATGGCTATGACCCAGTCAGCATCTTTAAGTACATCCTCTATCGATTGAGGTTCATATGTAGACAGAAAACAAGAGTAAAGTGAGATTTCGCCTTGACTTAATCTTGATCTTGTCCTTATAGTAGCTGACGGATCTCCAATGATTAGATCTGAAGAATGAGCATCGAGCCACGAGCGTCTGAGTCGGGCTTCTTCTTCTGATACTACTTCTACACAGTCAGTAGGAGTATTAGGCATTTCAGTAGTACTGTTCTGTGACTGAAGCAATTCAGTAAGAAGATTAGGATCTACTGAGTTTCCAGGTTCAGGGGCATTTAGCTCAGGAACATTTAATGTTCCCCCTGAGTTTATATTCTCAGTAGAGGTCTCAGTTACCACGGGGGCTTCCTCATCGACCGTTGTTACCTGTTGTTGATTCTGTTCTGGAGAATCAACCAGGTCAGCTACATTGCTTGTTGATCGAGTCCGAATTTCATCATCGTCGACTCATCATCCCAACAATGCTTGGATCTTCTCGGCTTTATCATTCGGTCCGAGATCCCGTAGCTTGCTGCCGACATCTTCGATGTTTGGCTCAATATCTTTCCCGTCCTCGGTAACAAACTCATCAAAAACAACATGAGGGCTTTCCTCCACGCAAAGAGTCCGATAGTTAAAGACTCCGAATGCTTTCTTGACCCGAGAGTATCCTAAGAATACTCCTTGATCAGATTCTTTGTCAAAGACTTTCAACCGATCTTTCCCATTATTGTGGATAAAGCAAGGACGACCAAAAATATGGAAATGAGAAATAGAAGGAATTCTCCCTTTCCACGGTTCGTATGGCGTCTTCATGTGTTGCATTGTAAGCGGTGAGCGGTTCCGAGTGTAGTAGGTCGTGTCGGTAGCATCTCGCCCAAAACTTTGAGGGTAGTCCGGAGTCCGCTAGGAGCGTTCTTCTTTGCTTCTTTGAGTGTTCTGTTCTTTCATTCAGCAAGTCCGTTCTGCCGAGGGGTGCGTGCACTGATGTCTCGTGTTGAATTCCCTCTTTATCGCAGTACTTTTTAACTACCGAGTTTACAAACTCGTTCTCCTGCCTCGAGCGTATCCTCTCGTATCTTGATGTCCTTTTCCACACCGAGCTTTTTTGTAGATTAGGCGGCTCGGTCCGAACATCGACTTATTGGCGATGAAGATGACCCAAGTATATCTCGAGTAGTCGTCTATGACGACTAGGGCATACTTCTTGCCTCTTATAGTCACCGGAGAGACGGCCCGAAAAGATCCATGTGGGAGCGCTGAAGGATTCCATCAATGGAAGGTGAAGGAATAGGTGGATTGCTCTTCTTTGTCTCGCTTTCCCTTCGTGCATGCTTCACAATTTCTATCTTTGATAAAAGATTCCTTGGGCGATCTTCGACTTTAGAGTTCTTTGCGAGCTTGTTCATAGTCTTGAAGTTCAGGGTGGCTGAGTCTCTTGTGCCATAGCCACCGACTTGTCACTTGATTTAGTACGTGCAAGCAAGCAAGCATCGAGTTCTGCGGTTTTCCAGTTTGCAACATAGATGTTCTTCTTCCGCGAGCCTGACAACACTGTTTTCCCTGTAGATTTGTCAACAACATCACAGAAACCAGCGTCAAAGATAACTCTGTTAAGATTATCACAGAATTGATCGACGAGAAGGAGATTATGTTGAAGTCCTTCAACATATGTTACTCTTGGAACTGAGGCAGTCCCAATGTTCAGTGTTCCATATCCCCTTGTGTAGCCTTTGGAGTTGTCACCAAACTCATTCCGGGGACCTTCTCCTTGTACATAGTTGGTCAGCAGGCTCTTCTGATGTGTCATGTGTCTCGAGCAGCCGCTGTCCACTATCCAAGGGTCCTTATGCACCTGCAAAACAGAAACATTTTTAGGTACCCTTTGGTTCAGTTGGGTCCTTACAGGTTAGTGGGTGATTTCGGAACCCAGATCTGCCTAGGAACCTTAGAAGTCTGAAACTTCTTCTTCTGAACCTTGTCAACTTCTCTCTCTTTAGGACTTGGAGATACTGACTTCTTGTTGACTTTGGGTTCAGGAGCTTTCTTCTTCTGAGTCTTAGCGCTTCTCCTGACCCTGGGCTCATAGTAGTATGAATCGTACTGAGCCGGATGCTCATACGGTGGTTCTCTATACCGTTCGCCCATCCGACCTTCTTGGTTCCCCCCCGAGTTTGATCGTGGTGTCCGGGGCCGGAACCATTGGTCACCGCTTCTTCCGGTTGCTCGACCGAGGTGCAATAATTTTTTCGTTTGTTCTTTGCCCGAGGTGGAGTGACAGCAGCGTTGTACTTTCCCTCGACGAACCTATCGGTCGGCAAGTCCGAGCTCTTGGAAGTGGAAGCTTCATGTTTGTAGCCAAGGCCTTCTTTCACAGCAGTTGGCCGTTGTGCTCTGAGCATATTTTCCAACTTCTCCTTAGCTCCAAGGTACTGTTCAGTCATCAGTCCTCTCCGGACTTCGTCACTTCTTCGAGTGAATCATAATCCTTCGTACGTCCGAGAGCTTCGACCGAGTTGAGCTATTTCGGTCTCTTTCTCGAATTGTCCTTGGTCGAACCGAGATCTCGAGTCTCTTGAAGCCGAGACTTAGTCATAAGAGATTTAATCTCTTCCTTGAGTCTCGCCACTAGATCCACCGACTCAGTAGAGACCCGACAATCGAAGAAAGTCTCGATTTTCAGCCTTTACCTGTTCAAGTTCCTGAATCGTTCTGCTGAACTCTCGCTCGCTGAATCTCCTCCTCTAGTAGTTCATCATACGCTTGCACAACGTCTAGAGGATCATACGTGACGGAACATGTGTCATGTGTGCTATGTGAAGAAGAGGTTGTTTTAGGTTTAGAGTTTACCTCGGTCTCTTCTCCCGCCATCAAGCGTATTCGGGCGACTCTTCGGGACTTGTATTTGTTTCCTCAACTGCGACGAATGCGGCTTCGTCTTCGGAGGAATACATGAAAGTATCCTCTTCAATTGAGTTGTCGGATATCTCTCCGGCTATGTAGGCTCGCCTTCGTTTGGCGAATTTTTCTCTTCGGCTCGCCGTTACGCTCTTTGAGCGCTGAGAGTTCGGGACAGTCGTGCGATAATGTCCCTCCTTTTTGCGGTTATAGCATGTAGAGACTTTTGCCGCTCTTCTTGTTTTCCGACCGAGTCCTTTGAAGGACTAGCGGCTTCATGCTCTGTTTTCCCGCATTCGTGTGTAGAATTAGATTCTTCCCTTTTTTGATAATCTTTCTTACCTGAGGGTGAATCTCTGTGATACTTCTTCAGCTTCCTGACTCTCTCCTTTTCTCTTTGGTATTTGAGAGCCATCAGCGCGAGCGGATCAGCAGCATATATTTCAGATGACTTTGTTTCAGCTGCTACTACCTTGCTCGATGAAGTATTTTTGTTTCAAGTTTTGCTGACAGTTGCCTTGAAGGCATGATCAATGTGGGTGTCAGCTGGAGCACTGGAGCATCTCTGGGGTAGGCTATGCTCAAATTCCTCCGTTTTTAGTTCTGAAAAGATAACATCAGGAGTTAGAGAATTTAGATCAGAACGTCTTAGATAAGTAGCAAATGGAAGCCACTTCTGTCGAGGTAACGCTCTTAAGATCTTGGTGTTCATCTCTTTATTGGTGAACATCCTCCCCAGCCCATTGATGACATTGACTTGGTTTGTGAATCTAACACTGAGCTCGTCAATCGTCTCATTTGGCTCCATAGTAAGGGCGTCGAACTTCTGAAGCTCTAGTTCGAGCTTGTTCTCCTTAATCTGAGGGGTTCCTCGGCTCGCATACAACCAAAGCATCCCATAGCTCTTTTCTTTGTTTTACAATCTTGCACTCTGCCGAGGTGTGAGTCACCGAGCGTAGTCGGTATAGCGTTTCGTGCCACCTCGGTCTAGATTGTGCGGCTTTTTCTCTTCGGGTGTGAAGGTAGATTTGTCTTTGGGAATCTTTGCACACTGTCCGTGCTCCTACGCCTTCTCCAAGAAGCAAATACGACGCTGTCGATCATGGGGATTATGGGTCCTGTTTCAAGAACATCCGCCATGCTGTCGTGGAGTGACGTAAGATGTGCCTCCATACGCACGCGCCAAACCGTATAATTTTCAACGGAGAACATCGGCACCATCCGAATACCTGACATATCAGACATGTTGCAATGAGTATAGGGATGAAATGAAGAGATGCTTGTGCAGAGAAAATGTTTTCGGGATCAGTTCGAGAGGACCAGTATTACAGAACCGGCGATCAGTTGAACACCGTGCGCTCTGATACCAATTGTTGGTCCGGAGACGAAAAGTCAGGTGTAGAGGGGGGGGGTGAATACACCTGAGCTCTGTTTCTTTTTCTCAGTGAAGGTCAGCTGAAGCTGATGTTTGCAACTGATGAACAGTGCCAAATAAGCCTTCGATCACTGGGGTCAAAGTGAGTCAGCTTCGAAGTCTTCTACCGACTGATGTCAGTATTACGAAACTCAGTCGGAGACTGTAGTGCGGATAAGTGTTAGGCCCGGAGTCGTCTCTTTTGAAAACGTGTTTTCGCAATGTAAAGTCTTTTGGCTGTGCGCTTTTTACGATACGTTTTATGGAAGCTGATGATTTAAAACTGGGTTAAATGCAATGCGATAAAATAGTAAATAACACAAGCGATTTTTAACGTGGTTCGGATAACAGATCCTACGTCCACGGTCCTGAACTCAGCAGGAGAAACTTGTTGATTAATCTGAGCAAGTCTCAGCAAGGAAACTGTACGCAGGATAGATCCTTCTAAGTTATAGTCCTTAGCGACTTTTACAATCCAAACCTAAGTTTAGAAGGGAGAGAATATTTTCCAACTGAGAAGGAGTTCTTACAACAAGAACGATTCACTAAATGTGAACTCCTTCGAATCTAAGCTATGAATCTAGCAATGAGCTTAGTTTAGAGAAGAAAGGGATCAAAGAGCTCTAGAGAGATGAACTACAAGAAGTGTTCTATGAAAACTAGTTGGTCTCTGGATAAGCTTGAAGGTTCTAGAGCGTTGTGAGCTTGAATGCTTTCCCTTGATTTCGCGTATATTCCTCTTTTTTGAAATCTTCAAATCCTTCTCTATTTATAGCTGTGAGTTGTGGCATATGTCCGTTGGAGACGACGATGCCACGTGTCACAAGCCTCCAAAGAAAACGGCCATAAATTCGAGCTAGTTGCAGCAGGGCAGTTAATGCACTGTTCATGAGAGCAGCTTTACTGTAGAGTAGGTAAGCATTGTCGGCTTCTCATTGGTCGAGGTTTGTAGTTGGTGAGAGTGTCAGAGTTGACCGTTCAAACAACCTCGTATGTTTTCTGCTGAACTATTCGAAAAGACTTCAGGTGCAGGGTCGCTTTCTGTCGGGTACAGTAGACTGAATACGTCTCTGTCTTCTTCGGGCCGAGTCGTCGGACCGATGAAGTGAGCTTCGATAGTCGGTTAGTCGCTCGCGAAGGTATTGTGCTTGCATAGGTTCTTCCGCCGATGACCATCGCCGATAATGTCTTCTACTGAGATCGGGTAAGCTGATGCGCTGTCTCCAGCTGAGTTTAGCATTCAGCTTCTGACGAAGAACGCAAGCGATTACACTGATGACATGGGGTTTTGAAAAGTATCTTCAGCAGAAGATCAGTTCAACAACTACCCCGTATAGGACTTAGACAAAAACAATAAACATAACATCAAGTCTAACCTATACATCAGCTAATCCTATCGACACACTAATCTACTGATATCAGCTCGGTTTTGGGATCTTCAATTCCATAGTACTACTATGATTTCCCCCAATTTCTTTTAACCCTAGAACAGCTGAGTATCAATCTACTGACTCATATCCAACACCAAGAAATTTTCCAACCTTGCCTCTATCTGGCCAAGCTTGTCCTGGCCTAAAGAACTACTCCATGAAGTATGATAGAAGTTATTTCATTTTTAGGAAACGGGTCGTTTCAAATGGGACGTCCCGAAAATGAAAACATGTCGTTTCAAATGGGACGGATGGAGTACTATTTATAATATTTTTATTAAATTTAAAATACCTAGAAAATTAATATTTAAAATGTTCTCTTTAAATTTCCTAATTATAATTAAATAAGATCAACATATAATTAAAGTTTATCATTACTATTCACTTAAGTTGTTAATACTCGACTAAATAATTAAATGGAAATTATATAAGAGTTGAAATATAATTAAAATTAATAATCTATCGTACGTATAATGCGAGAAAAACTAAATTATTAAAATTATTGATGTTCAGAGATATAAAAGTCACATATTTAATAATAACCCATGTGAAAATTTAATTATATGCTCAATTATGACTTTTGATTTTCTTGTGAAAATATATAAATATTGAACTATAGAAAAAATATTAGGAATTTTAATATAATATTTATTTTTGTTAGTAGATAATTAACCATAAATATTACTCCCTCCATGTCACAGCCCGCTTTCGGTAGAAGGGTGTATGACAGGGGTGATGTGAAATATATTGGGATTAAAGACAAATAATAATCTATATTCAAGAAATAACACGATTCAATTCAAGAAAATTTCATTCATAAGTCTTCATGTTCAAGATTTATCAAAATACCATAAGTATCTGAACACATAGAAACAGTACAGTTCGGATGATAATAAAAGATAAGCTTAGAGTAGTGATTGACAAAAAGAACTTCATTCCTCGAAATAGGCAAAAACAATTGAGCACAGTGGAATTTAATTTATTGGACAACAACCCTCACCTCGGCTCCGTTCGTCAACAACGTCCGCTCAACCTGAAAATTATTTTTTAAAAAGATTTGGGTTGAGTGCTAGTGCACTCAGTGGGCTAGCATTTGATAACATATTTTATAAAACTTGTGGTTATCCAAAGCATACAAAACATTTGGGCGCGTGTGTCGCATTCTTTTAGTTACTCTTGCGATCTTGGAACATATCCTCGTCGGATCCAATTTCATCTAGGGTCTCGAGCCGTTACTCAGAGTACCCTTTTCAAGCTTTGGATTTTGGGCCTTTCCTTAGATAATCCTGGTCTCCAACAGTTAGAATACCATTTTCAAACTTTGGATATCGGACTTTTTCCCTAGATAATCCCTTGTAAGAGTTAGTGCATAGTAGAGATCAACCCACTACACAACTAATGGGGGTGTACACAATTCCGGTTTGACGTGTTAGGTCAGAACAAGAACCTCGATCGACCATACAAGAGCATTAAACTTAATTGAACGCGCATAAAAATATTTCAATGGATAACAACATTTTATATAATTTAAGAGTTTAATAACTCAAAATATTTTTAAAGAAAATTGAACACACCTCGTGGTGCTATCATTAACGTGCAACGATTTGGGTTTATTGTCCTTCTCCGGTCTTACAAGAGAGACTCTAAATTTAGTCGTAGTTCAAACTTAGTCACCCTAGAATTTCTTTAATTCTAGATCACTTGATTCCATTTCAAGGAATATAATTTCTTATGTTTGCCTTCCCCATACGTATTTTCGGTAACAGCCCCTTTTAACATTTGGTGATTAAGCACCTTTAATATTTTTCCAGAATTTAAGGGTATATTTTGAAAATAAAATAACGACTTCCGGCTTTATTTTCGAACGACCCGACCGTCGATCTTTGATGAAAAACTCATGTTTAGATTCTACCCAAAAGAGATATGAGACCGTAGAAATAAGTTTCTCAATTAGGTCCCGTTTCAATATCGAAATTAGTCCCCGAACTTGAGTCGGTGAAAGCAGATAGTTCTGCCAGCGGTTCTTGGGAGGCTCATATTTCTTTCGTTCGAATTCTATTTTATGCGTCGAGCATGGTTTTGGAAAGCCAACGAACCCGCTTTCTATCGTTACATGGTTCGGTGAGTTATCGAGAAGGAACGAAGCTCATTGACTATTTTAAAGTCGGTGGATCTGCACATTCCGGGAAGATTAGGATGCATTAATGACTTGTTTTCTCCGATGCGTAATTTCTCGGTACAAACTCCAGATGGCGAACGAAAAGGGTCTGGAGATGGCCTGGATGAAAAGGTTTAAGACGGTATGGGGCTTGGGGTTACTAGCTTCGAGGGTCGTTCACAAAAGAACTTGGAAGAGGGTTGACAGTTAAGCCTTCGTTCAGAACTTTTTATGGTTCAGGTATTAAACCAAACAAATTTCTCGTCCATTTTCAAGTGAGTATATCTCGCCAATCGGGACTTCATTTTACAATCAGAAGGATGTTCTGGAATCCTTGTTGACTAGGCTTTGTGATGGTGTAAGTTTTTGGAATTTTTAATTCGATTGAGTTATCAAAAATCGGGTCAAGAACTTACTATCCTGCACTCCTCGCCAGCTTGACAGTTTTGAGTGGGCGTTTTCGACGAGGCATATCATTTTGGTTCGAGCTCCAATTGACGAGACAATTGGAAAGCCTGCAGACGTAGGTTTCCAATAGTATGGGTATCGAAGGATTCAAGACAGTTATAAGGCTTCGAGAACAGCTTGAAAACTTGAAAAGCATAAGGCAGTTCGGCGAGCCTTTTTAGACGGTGAATAACTTCGTGGTTCGGACTCAGTTTCACAAACCGAGGGATGCTTTGGAAAGCCTATAACCATCGCTCTTCAGCGGTATGGGCATATGTGCGTATAGGTCAGTTAGAAGGGTCTGGGGAGGTCGGGAAAATCGCTGCGTTGCAGCGCGAAAGGCAGGGCAGCTTCAGCTAGTCAATTTCAACGGGGCGTATCTTTTCGGTTCATGACCCAATTTGCATCCGGTTCGGTGCGTTTGAAAGTCGCAAACAAGGGTTTCCTAACAATGTCCAACAATGCGTGTTCTTACAAATGAGAGGATATAGAAAAATGAGCTAAAGCTCATCAGTTGACGAAAGGAGCAATCGCATATTTTGACAAGACCAAAATGGATTATACAAGCATATGAAACGTGATTCTTCGTGCCCCTAGATACTTACTTCTAAGTCTTAATATCAGTTACAGTTCTCAAACTTCAAAGATGTCAAAAAAATCAAGGTTGAAGCATTTTGTCGAACCTAAAATGTGCATTTCAAGGTTCAAGGTTCAGTTATGCCAATTCCATCAGATTTTTGATTTACACAATAAGCAGATTAGTTATTTTACAGGCATCACACAGATTCTGCCCCTAATATCGAATGAAAAGATAGAAATTACTACTACATGAGCAAAACACGTTTGAGAACTAGAAGGAAACATAACTGCATTCTCATACCCATATACCAGTTTACGTAGAAGTGTTATGAAAGAGGGCTAACAATTATATAAGAAGAGATCATGGAGAAGACCGTTACCCTCAACTGTTTCTTCCTCCTTGTTTTGGTCGTGAGTTGGTGCAAAATCCCAGCCGCGGATCCTTCGTTCTTCTTCAAGCAAGGTAGTGTTGTGAGAGTATTTTCGAGTGCGGAGGCTTTAGTTGCAAATCTTGGGGATGAAGGATCATTAGAGAGGGATTGAGATGAGGAAGAATGATTTGTAGGGAAGGTAGTCTAAGCATGCTAGTTTCTCCATCTTTACACTCCAAAATAATCAGTATCCCTTCACTTCCTTCTCTACGTGAAAGTGGCAGCAGATGGGGTAGTCTTTCTCTTCGTCAGTCGTCTCGCCAATGGGGAGGAGGGCAGCCCAATCAATTGTGATTTCTCTTCACGCCTAAAATCTTTCTTCCGTTGCATTTGGGCGGTGATAGAAATGATTAAGCCCATGGCCTTACCTAATATGAGCGTGTGTGAGGGAGAGATGAGTGACATGGAAAAAGATGTGCATATCCTAATGAAAAGTTCAAGTAACAGAGCCTAGATACACAATACATATATATAGGTATATCTTAGGTTATGATAAGATATGGAGAGATTCTCTCAAAAAGGATTTACCTATTAGGATTATTAGTATATATATCTAAGTATGTAACTGTGTGTATACGCATATATACTCATATATTAGCGCTATAAAATCTCGTATTTATCGTATGGTCTCGCGGGGTAACTACATCAAAAAATACTCTGGATTTCTTCGGGAAGCGGAGAAAATAAGTGTGACGAAATTATCACTATTAAGACACCTAATGCATATACGCAACTCCATCTGTATATACTTCTGTACATATAGATAATATGACATAATTTCTCTACATTTAAATTAGGCTCAAAGTGATTTAATTATTCTATTAAGAAAGGTAATTAATTTGGCCTCTTATCATCGCTATAAGGGAGATAAGTTAATAATTTTGTTTCGTGTAGAGGTGCTATAATATTTAAATTAGTAATTATCGTTTCGATAAGCCTTAAAATACATCGGGGCATTACACTCCGTCCCACAAAGTGATTTAATTATTCTATTAAGAAAGTCTCAAAGTGAGTTAATTATTCTACATTTAAATTAGGCTCAAAGTGATTTAATTATTCTATTAAGAAAGTCTTATTGGTATTGACTTGACTCTTGAGACTACACTGTAGTGAATCTAGTCCAGGGCAAAATTTTCCATTTTATGAGCACTAGAGTGAGAGTAAGAAATTGAATAGAGGGTGAGAACATCGAATTCTATGAGTTAGTAAGAAACTGCAACCTTAGTAACAGATTTGTCAAACGTTCAACCCTGTTAAAAAACGTTTTATTGACAAGCACCATTAGATTTAGATGATTTTTTTTTTTTTTCAATGATGGAAAACAAACCAATACTTGAAGCACTTGAAACGTCAATATGAGAATACCCTGATGGCTAAAAGTTTTAATTTATCTAGATATAGTATCTTGTTTTGAAGATGAAGAAAAGTTGGATAAATTTTTTTGATGGGATATAATAGTACATGTATATTTGATATATTAACAACTGCCCACAAGTTTAAATTTCAGGTTATGAAAAGTAGGTAATGTAGTACTACGTATCCAAATATAGAAGTTTCATTCTGCATAAGAATTCCTTAAACGAGAAAACTATAATCTGAAAAACATCATATTAGAAGCAGAAGCTTAACTGAACTCTCTTCTAACTTGAATTGCATTCTGAAGTCTGCATGCAGTACATTGCAAGATCAAATTGACACATTAATTGCGGTAACTTAACCAATCCCACTTTCTTTGGCCTTGCTTGTATGTGGTATTACAAGAAAATGAAGCATATACTCGTACATGATATTGTCAGTCCGAAGCTAACCTTGAGTTTTTCATTTTCCATATTCATTGAAGATGAAAACTGTAGTGATCCCGACAGCTTAAGCGAAGGGAAAACTGGCTTTGGAGGAATTTGTATAGCCTGCAGACTTCCTTCTAACATTTCTACAACTTTAATCATTGACGGCCTGTCTGATGGAGCTGTCTGAATACACCAAATCCCAACCATTAACATTTTCCTTACAGTTTCTTCTTTCTCTTCCATCTCGAAATCAGCCAATTCTCTATTTTTGAGTACGACGTACTCATAAATCTGCTCAGGAAAATAGTTTTCAGTGGATTGAATAGGCTCATTTTCAACTATTTTTCTGGCTTCACCCATTTCAAGAAGCATCATTCCGTAGCTATACACATCAGACTTGTGAGAAACTGCTCCAAAATTTCTAGAGAAAACCTCTGGAGCAATATACCCTATAGTTCCTCTTGCACCAAACACTGATAGTTTACTCTGCTTCTGCTTGAACAATTTAGCAAGCCCGAAATCAGAAATCTTAGGGCAAAAATCTTCATCCAAAAGAATATTCTGAGGCTTGATGTCAAAATGCACGATCCTAGTGTTGCAACCTCTGTGCAAGTAATCAAGACCTCGAGCAACTCCAAGGGCAATCTCGTATAACTTGTCCAACTCCAAAGAACATTCCTGTGCTCTTGATCCATGCTTGCAAATGAACTTGTCCAAGGATTTATTGGGCATAAATTCGTAGACCAGAGCCCTTCTCTTTCTGTCATAGCAAAATCCAAAGAGATTAACAATGTTGACATGGGAGGTTCTGCTCATGCTCGCAACTTCATTAAAGAAATCTTGTACGTTTTCATGAATCTCAGTCAAGACCTTCACCGCAACAAATTGACCATCAGGTAACGCTCCTTTGTATACAATGCCGTATCCTCCTTGTCCTAGCTTATCTTTAAAGGATCTTGTCATTTTTTTAATGTCTTTGTAGCTATATCTCTTTGTAGCCAGAGATCTATAGTTGATAAGAAAATTTTCCACATTCTCATTACACTCTTGGTCCAGTAAGTGTAATCTAGAATGTTTCATGTAGTAGTAAACGATGAAAGATACTATAACTAGAATAGGTAACCCTACAGAGACTCCTGCAATGTGGTAGATTTCAGGTTAGACAATTCCCACGTGTTAGAAAATCTTGAATACTGAAGAAGCACCTGAAGGTTTACCTATTATTACAATCTTATGCCCATCAGAATGGCCCTCTTCAGATCCTGAAAGAAAAACTAGTAACCGTAAGAGAGATCATTGTAGATGGTCACGTCGCCTATATAGATACATAGAAATGGATGCATTAAGAGATTGAAAAAACAACTTTCGTTAAACAACGTAATGAACATCAGCACAAAAACTACAGCTCTGCTACTCAGAGTAGTTCTTCCAAAATATGAAGAGTTAGGCTATGCATTCTATGGGATATTAACCATCAATCCACCAAACATGCAATTAGTATGATAAACCCAAATACCCTATCGCCACAAACACAAACGAATTGACTCAATGCTGAGTCATATCCCCACACCTCCAAAACACACTCTCTCGCCACAAACACTTTAATTAACACTAAAACCGTAGCCTGCATGAGTGCTTCCCCAAGACTCCGTCAGCTGATTGCCGACAATCGGCATTTTCGGTATTGCTAATACCAATGGTACAATATATTTGTCTCAAAATTGGATGACGAGGTGTAACAGAGCCAATCATATAATAAGCGTACCAATTAAGATCCTCATTCAGAAGGGCAGGTTGCACTGTAGAGATCTGGGTGAGATAGAATGAGTCCCTCCTGATACAGACTGACCTCGAGAACTCGGTTCGGTGAGGCTACAATGGGAGGGGCAGTCGCTATCGGTTAAGGGGTAAGAGCATCCACACGCTCAAACTATTCTCCCATCTCTCTTTCTTCCACCACATTTTTGTTTCAAACAATATTCAATTTTCAATTTACTGGCCGGTATGCATGAATAAACCCTTGTTAGTTGTTACGCACGAATGAGTAAAGATTGATTTATATCCAAAATTCCATAATCCGATGGACCAAAATGAAATAATGATTTTCAGACAATTAATTAGATATGGGGGCACGGTGATGTACCTCTCCGGCAGCCCATACCGGCTCTGTAACCATCGCCGACGAATCCATCCGTACACTGACAACTATAGGCCGGCGGGTTCCCTGCTACCGGCGTCAAAACACCAGAGCACTTAGCATGCTTGGAGCAGCTGCAGTTCCCAAGAACCCACCAACCTAATCTGACAATATGAATATCCAGAATCGGCGAGCTCGTGTCCAGAGATTCGGTCGATATTGCCGAAATGAGCGATCGGCAGCCGTTCCGCCGTAAAATGTCGTAATCCAGAAATAGACGAGTTCCGTTATCCGTATCCGAGTAGCAGCTTAAGTTATAGTTTTCTCGGCCGCATTCAATCAACTCAAAGTTCGATTGCAACACTTGTCTCGGGATGATGCACGAGCTATAGCCGCTGCTGCAGTTTCGGAGGAGGATGGAGTTCAAGAAATTTGGTGCATAGTTTGGGGAGAAGAGGCGGCCCAGCGATTCCACCGAACGGCTGCAGTCGGTCGGAAGGATGACTAAGATGGTGTCGCTGGTGATGGATAGAACCTGATGTTACAAAAATAATAAAAATCTACCGAACAAAAACCCGTGAAATGGAAATGAAAAATTACAACAAGAACTAGAAATAAAATTATAACCAAATGCAAGTCGAGTCGAGATAGAATCTCTATCCGCAAGAGAAATACGTCCCGGTAGTGCTCACGGTTACGACGTAATCTCCCCAAAGATAAAACGACTTCAAGCCCAGCGTAGCAGCACCGCAAAACGAACGGACTCCGGCGAACTAGACTAGCTTGACAACTTTAGCTTAATGCAAGATGAAATGTAATGAAATGTTGGTGTGTTTATAAAATGATCTCTAATCCTCCTCTATTTATAGGCTACACCACATGAGGGATTTAATGCTCTCCATTAAATCACTTATGTAACCTCTATAAGTTACAAGAACAAGTCATAATGTCATTAGAAACGTGGGAGTATAGAATAAACGTTTCAATTGAAATTGAAACTTTCAAACTCACGCATGTAACAACAACATGCATAATGTATATATATATACATATATACATTATAAGATATAAATTATATATCTTATGTCAAACCATAGGCGCACCTACTTCTCACTCACCGAAAATCGGGATCGAGAAATTAAACACACTATAATCATCAGCTCGAAACGTAGATCGACGTCATATATCTCACTTCATAAATCGGATAAATATCGAGGCTCAGAAAGACGATTAAACGGGCTGAATACATATATATATATATATATATATATATATACTATTACCGTTATTTCCAAACCTATTACCGATTTTTCCAAACCTATTACCGATAGCTCGAGAAACAAACCTATTATCGGTTTTTCCAAACCTATTACAGGTTTTTCCAAACCTATTATCGATTTTCCAACAATCCCCCACATGAGTGGAAATAGCCCAAATGCATGCATGCAGACACTAAGCTCAGTCCTCAAGAGACAATAAAGCATCAGGATATGTGGCTTGTGACCTTGAACCATCCTTAATTAATGTTATCGAGTATACCGGCGGACTAGTGAACACAAGGTTTTGAACTATTCCTCCATCGTGTATACCGAGACAATAACACTAACACTATAAAGTCTCAACCTCGTCCGTTCTCATGTTTGTGTCCGTTTCTGGCCATGGACAACCTCTTTGGATTCATAAGTATTGAATAGAAGCGGCCCTCACTTCTCACTTACATAGGTGATTCTTACACGAGTATCCTGTCATACTCCACCTCCTAGAGGTATCCAAGAATCATTAAAAATCTATGACTTAACCTCACCATATAACAGGTCAGCAACACTCTACTGCTCTTTCCAGGGAATAATTTTGTCGAGTGTTGTTACACAAACAGACTCTCATAGCTTAGTTTTCCCATTGAACCAAGTTCATGGGATCTCCATTCTACAAGGTTGGGTTACCACTATAATTGTCTTAAGTTGTGGATTTTATTCCCATTCCCTCTAGCAGTTTATACATTTGATCTCGAGGCAAACTCTTAGTAAGCGGATCCGCTAGGTTATCTGCCGACCTAACATAGTCGACAGAAATAACCCCACTCGTGATCAAGTGTCTTACAGTATTATGTCGTCGACGTATGTGTCGAGACTTACCATTGTATAACCCACTTTTCGCCCTTCCAATAGCAGCTTGACTATCGCAGTGAATCATCACCGGCGGTACGGGTTTGTTCCAACATGGAATATCTTCCAAAAAATTACGAAGCCACTCAGCTTCCTCACCGGCCTTATCTAAGGCGATAAATTCTGATTCCATGGTGGATCGGGCTATACACGTTTGTTTCGTGGACCTCCACGACACAACTCCACCCCCTATAATAAACACATAGCCACTCGTCGACAGCGAGTCTTGTGTATAGGATATCCAATTTGCATCAAAGTACCCTTCAAGTACCGGGGGGTATCTCGAAAAGTGTAGCCCAAAGTTTAGAGTGTACTTCAAGTACCTCAAAACCCTAATCAGAGCTCTCCAATGCTCCTTACTTGGATTGCTCGTATAACGACTCAACTTATTTACAGGACAAGCTAGATCAGGCCTTGTACAGTTTGTGATGTACATTAAACAACCTATAATCCTAGCATAATCCTCTTGAGCAACATGATCACCTCTATTCTTGCTCAAGTGAACATTAAGTTCAAAAGGAGTCTTGGCCGGTAGACCATCATATGCATTGAATTTCTTAAGCACTTTCTCAATATAATGAGATTGTGATAGAACAATTCCATCGGGAGTTCCTTGGATTTTTACTCCAAGAATAACATCAGCTACTCCCATGTCCTTCATGTCGAAATTTCTTTTCAACATGCGCTTGGTTTCATTTATCACTTGACTGTTACGTCCCATAATTAGCATATCATCAACATAAAGACATACAATAACAAAATCGTTATTCGTATCCTTTATGTAAACACATTTGTCACACTCATTTATCTTGAATTCGTTTGACATCATAACTTCGTCGAATTTCAAGTGTCATTGTAATGGTGCTTGTTTCAACCCATATAGGGATTTCACCAACTTACATACCTTTCTTTCTTGACCAGGTACCACAAAACCTTCAGGTTGTTCCATATAAATTTCCTTTTCTAAATCTCCATTTAGAAAAGCAGTCTTCACATCCATTTGGTGAATTTCAAGATTGTGCAAAGCAGCAATCAAAAGCAGTACGCGGATAGAAATTATTCTCGTGACAGGCGAATAGGTATCGAAAAAATCGTACCCTTCCCTTTGCTTAAAACTCTTTACAACTAAACGGGCCTTATATTTATCAACTGACCCATCAGCCTTATATTTTCTTTTTAGGATTCATTTACATCCTAAGGGTTTACAACCTTCTGGCAGATCTGCTAACACCCACGTATGATTTTGCATAATGGAATCAATCTCACTTTGTACAGCTTCTTTCTAAAGTGGTCCATCAGGTCTAGTAAGAGCTTCATTAACAGACCTCGGTTCCTCATCTAAGAGGAACACCACATAGTCCGGACCAAAGTCCTTAGCAATTCTAGCTCTCGTGCTATGTTTCGGTTCAAGAGTTTCTAGGTCAGAACCAGGTCGTTTTCGTGAAACTGGTTCAACCCCTCCAAGCTCAGAACTAGTAGCTTCATCTCTCGTTCTAGCATTAGAGCTAGATTCAACCTTATCCTTACATGGATAAATATTCTCAAAGAAAATAGCATTCCTTGATTCAATGGTTGTTCCCACATTCATATCAGGAACTTCTGACTTGTTGGGTGATGATTCAATCCTCAGCATGATCATACTTGTGGGAAATGACTCTTATCTTCTATACTGAATCATGCTCAGTAGCCTCGTGCTCTGAACTGTTGAGAAGATTTGAAGATCCCAAAACCCTATCTGATTGGTGAACCATTCCTTTGTATTCGTATTTGTCTCTGAGGTTTCAGACTCAGTAGACACTCTGCTCTGGTCAAGGCGCTCAGTAGCTCATCAGCCTCAGCACTAGTGTAGAAGACTCAGTAATACTAGACTCAGCAGGAGCAGTATACTGAGAGAGTCAGTTGAACTGAACTCAGCAGGAGTAGTTCACTAGACTCAGAGCTGATCTTCAGTAGACTTATCTCAGCAGTCTATCTACTGAATACAAGGTCAGACTCGACGCAACGGATAGTCTTCGGGACTGTCGAGAATCTTTTGAAAGACAATCGGCATTGTCATGTACGAGGAAGAGAGAAGTCGGCTTGATGCGTCTCGAAGTTTGTCTTTGTCTCAACCACTTCATCCACCTCGACGAATGACAAGCATACACGTGTCTTCTCACCTGCTAAAGCTGCAGTCAACCTTTTACCTAAAAAGGTGGGAAAGTACACTGTTACCTACACCAAAAGAGCCGTTTGCTACCAAAAAGAGAGAGAGAGAAGAAGATCGTCTCCAAGGGATCTATTTCAATCTCTGCTCTATAAATAGAGGGATCATTCAAGATTTGAGAGAGAATGCGCGCACCTAGAACACGAGAGAGCATTCAAACGAGCGATATTAACGACTAAGTCCTCCGCAAGAAACAACGAGAGTTATCTCCGTGAAAGACTACATCCGACTCAAAAGGAACCAAGCTGAACCGACATAAGCTTCTAGTATCCAAGCGACTGACACGAACCTATAGCTAAACCCTCAGCTGTTCGTCGCTCTAGATAGCTACATTCTCGTTCCTTATCCCTCTAACCCTAAGCTCACTTGTTATATCCATAGCTTAGACGAAGGAGTTCACATTTGAACCCAATCCTTATTGTATAAGGACTCCTTCACTGTTGGAGAAGTTTGTCAAACACTTTAAGTTTGATAGTGTTGTAACCGAGACTTGGATCAGTATAAAAACCAAGACGCGGCTTTGCCCAGTGTGCAAGCTGACTGAGACTAACTCAGGATAATAAATAGCCTCCTGATCATTCGGGACAGTGGACGTAGGATTTGACCGATATCCGAACCACTTTAAAAAATCCTGTGTCTCTTACTGCTTTCTTAACTGTTGCATTGATTTTACTATTCATCTCGAACATCATATTTAAATCAATCAACTGTCTCAAAGATATCGAACTTTTAAATCTACTGAACTGAGACTTAAAACGTTTTCTCACAAAAATTGATTTGGGCCTACACAATTCCGCACACTGAACTCTCACTGAAGGATACTGAATTCGACCTAGTCCGTTAGCCAGATCTCAGCTGAGTCAGTACTCTTTTAGCTTTTAACTCGATTCGAAACGGTTGTGCAGTCCGCTGAAGCATTTTTGCATGGACACCATCCTGAATAGGACTGTTCAAGTTCGAAATTGAGAAATCGAATCAGGTGTATTCACCCCCCCCCCTCTACGCCTGACCGTACACTCGGGACCAACATGACTTATGAATAATAAACCGATAGGCACTACTATTCAAAGCATATCCGATAAAGTCACAATCGACAGTCTTAGGTCCGATTGTTACTTGCTTAGGTAGAGGCACTTCTACCTTAGCCAAACACCCCCACACTTTAAGGTATTTGTAAGAAGGTTTCCTTCCTTTCCACATCTCGTAAGGAGTTATATCTTTACCTTTAAGAGGAATTTTCTTCAGTAAGTAGTTAGTTGTTAAAACAGCTTCCCCCTACATGTTATGGGGTAGCCTCGAACCAATTAACAAGGCATTCATCATCTCCTTAAGTGTTCGATTTTTCCTTTCAGCAACACCGTTAGATTGTGGCGAATATGGGGCAGTGGTTTAATGAATAATACCACTTGATTTACACAACTCTTCAAACGGAGCTACATATTCTCCCCCTCTATCGCTTCGAATATTTTTAATCCGATAATGTAGTTGATTTTTGGCTTCCACTTTGAAACTTTTAAAAGCTTCAATTGCCTCGTCTTTACTTCTTAGAAGATACAGACAACAGTAACGTGTGCAATCATCAATAAACGTGATGAAATACTTTTTACCACCTCTTGTTTTCACAAACTTCAAATCACACACATCTGTGTGAATAAGTTCAAGAGGCTTAGTGCTCCTTTCCACCAAATGAAACGGTGGTTTAACCATTTTTGCTTCTACACATACTTCACATCTTTTATTTTCATTAAACTCATTTACCCTTAGTAAATCGAGATTAGCTAGACGTTTTATCGCATTTAGATTAACATGTCCTAATCTACAATGCCATAAATCAGAGCACTCGGTCAAGTAAGAAGAAGTAGAAGCATTATTATTATTTTCTTCATTCTTGGGCACTTGGCGAAGTGCCGCTACATTGAGCTTAAAAAGCCCATCGGTAAGATACCCTTTACCAAGAAATACACCAAACTTAGATAAGATAAACTTATCAGCTTCAAACACTAGTCTAAAACCCCGTTTGACTAGTACGAAACCCGACACAAGGTTCTTCCGGATATCCGGAACATGCAACACTTCACTCAAGATCAATTCTTTGCCGGAAGTCATCCTCAGCACGACAGTTCCAACTCCAACCACGTCGGAAGATGCTTGGTTCCCCATGTTCACTTCCTCCCTTGACAGGGACGATATTTCTTGAAGCGGCTTCTAACACCACACACATGTGCGGTTGCAGCAGTGTCGACGAACCAAAGGCCGGGGTTTTCGACAATATTCGCCTCTTCCGTGATCACGGCTGCTAGGTCCTCTAAAGTGAGGTCCTTTTCCACCAAGTTGGTTTGTCTTGCCTTCTTCTTCTTGGGCTTTCGACAGTCCTTGGACATGTGACCCGCTTTGCCACAATTGTAGCAATCTCCGTCAAACCTTCTAGTTTGACCTTTACCTTTTATATGGTCTTTGCCGTTGGGACGCCCTCGCTTGTTAGAGTCACCACCCTTCTCCAACAAGTTGACCCTTGGGTCCATCGGGGCTTTGGACTTTACGTCTTGAACCCGAACATCATCCTCAATGCGAAGCTTTACAGTCAAGTCTTCAAGCGACATCTCCTTTCGCTTGTGCTCGAGATAGCTTTTGAAGTCCTTCCAACTTGGAGGAAGCTTCTCGATCATGGCTGCCACGGTAAATGCGTCGGGCAATAGCATCCCTTCAGCATGAACCTCGTGCACAATAAGTTGGAATTCTTGTACTTGGTCCTTGATGGGTCGGGAATCCACCATCTTGTAGTCCAGAAACCGGGCTACAATAAACTTCTTTGTACCTGCATCGTCGGTACAATATTTCTTGTCTAGTGCCTCCCATATTTCTTTTGAGGTCTTTATGTTTGCATATACACTATACAAGCTATCCACTAGACCACTTAACAAAAAGTTTTTACAAAGATAGTCGGAGGTACGCCAATTGTCGTATCAATGGAAATTTGCATGTTCTCCTCATTTGCATTTGGAGGTGCGGGACCATCTTCCTTAAGGTATTTCCAAATCCAAGTGTTGTTAAATAAAACAACATCTTTTGTTGCCAACGTTTGAAGTCGGCCCCACCAAATTGTGGTGGCTTTTCAGCGGCGGGCAATGCTCTCGAAGAGTGCAACGGTGCCGGTAAAGTTGGGGTCGAGCCCCCCACCCCTCCAAGGTGGTTCAACGTCCCAAAAGGGATAAACGGTGTCGCCGAAGACGACATGATAGCATAAATTGCATCACGTAAATTGTTCACAACCCGGTCATTAGTAGCGGATGACATGGTGGCCAAGGTAGAGATGGCGGCCATGTTGTATGACGGCAAGGTGGCACTTGATGTTGAAGAGGCCACGAACGAAAATGGAGGTGGTCCACCAAATCCGGCAGCAGAGATGCCGACGGAAGTTGCTGCAGGGAAAGGGACTCCGGTGGAGGAGATTGCCGTGGATGAGGTGGCGGTTGATGTAGCGGATGAAGACGCCATTTCCAAATTAAGACTCGGTTTTTGTTTCCGGCAACAAGGTCGATGTTTCTCTTGCGATTGTTACAAAAATAATAAGAATCTACCGAACACAAAAACCCGTGAAATGGAAATGAAAAATTACAACAAGAACTAGAAATAAAATTATAACCAAATGCAAGTCGAGTCGAGATAGAATCTCTATCCGCAAGAGAAATACGCCCCGGTAGTGCTCACGGTTACGACGTAATCTCCCCAAAGATAAAACGACTTCAAGCCCGGCGTAGCAGCACCGCAAAACGAACAGACTCCGGCGAACTAGACTAAAGGTGAGGACTTGAGCTTGACAACTTTAGCTTAATGCAAGATGAAATGTAATGAAATGTTGGTGTGTTTATAAAATGATCTCTAATCCTCCTCTATTTATAGGCTACACCACATGAGGGATTTAATGCTCTCCATTAAATCACTTATGTAACCTCCATAAGTTACAAGAACAAGCCATAATGTCATTAGAAACGTGGGAGTATAGAATAAACGTTTCAATTGAAATTGAAACTTTCAAACTCGCGCATGTAACAACAACATGCATAATGTATATATATATATATATATATATGCATATATACATTATAAGATATATATTATATATCTTATGTCAAACCATAGGCGCACCTATTTCTCACTCACCGAAAATCGGGATCGAGAAATTAAGCACACTATAATCATCTACTCGAAACGTAGATCGATGTCATATATCCCACTTCATAAATCGGATAAATATCGAGGCTCAGAAAGACAATTAAACGGGCTGAATATATATATATATATATATATATATATATATATATATATACTATTACCGTTATTTCCAAACCTATTACAAGTTTTCCAAACCTATTACCGATGGCTCGAGAAACAAATCTATTATCGATTTTTCCAAATCTATTACAGGTTTTTCCAAACTTATTATCGATTTTCCAACACCTGAAAGTCAGCGGAGAGGACGGTGCCGTTGGAGCTGCAGTTAAGCTGGATTTCACATGCAGTGGAGAAGCCAAAGGGGAAAGGAAGCTTCCATCCTCCGCATGTTTGGTTGCACGCCGCCACGGAATCGGCGGCTGCAGTTGTTGATGTCCAGAGATAAAGTAAAGCGAGAAATATTGTAGAAGGTGAGGATTTTTGTTTCATTTTTAATAAACAAGAAAGTTGATAATGAAATGCTAGGTACTTGCTTGCTAGATTAAGTGTAGCGAGCAGATTAGATGTTTAGGACAACCATTCGTGGAAAGACACCACTAGAGTACAAACTAGCTATTCCTCAAAAGTCAAAAAATGTTTGTTCCATTTTTATCCTTACTTTGGATGATTTAGACGTAATTACTTTGTACATGAAGAATGAGATTTGATGTCCAATTTTTTTTATATTTAATTAGTTTTTATTTTTTTTGGCATCAATAGCATGATGACACGCATTCATTTAATCCAAATATTTAAATTTTTCTGTAAATAAGATTAACAAATTTTAATTACAGTTAAACTTTTTTAAAGTAATATATTTGGGATTGAATAAAAATATTCATTTAACGAAGTTATTCATTTATCGATAAATGAATATTTATTACTTTAGAGAGAAATTTACGATATAAAACAAATTAAATGTATATATTAAATTCAATTTTTTAATAACTTAGTTCATGTAAATATTGAAAAATAAAAAGTTTTAGTATTTGCTTTAGTAAAATCATGTTAAAAACTCAAAGTTTTATAAAAGAACAAAGCTCATATACATAAAAAAATGAAAAGTTTTTTTTATTATATTAAAATTATCCTATAAGTATGTTTTCGGCATTGTTAGATTCGTTCAACAGAAAATGATCTACCGAAATCGAAGTCCTTGAATTAGATAAAGACCTCAATCATTAGATAATGACATCTCTAATTTATGCTACATAATTGCTATAAATGTTCAAAATCTTTTATCTATCGAAAATGATATAACTATGAAATTACCGATGAATGAAAAAATTAATGAAACACTTATGAACGGTAATGATGATGAAGATGATGATTCTAAACAAGACGATAGTACTCCAATTGTGTCATTAAAAGGTTTATTCAAGCAATAACCACCTTAAATAATTACTTAGCTACAACCCGAGCAAAATATTTTAGAAGTTGTCTATACTTTGCAAAAAGTTATGGGTGGTAATTTTTGTTTAGGTGGGAAGAAAGATATGGAAGCCTATATTCATATAAATGATTATTGTACTACTGTAGTATTATAATTGTCTATATATATTTTCTTTAATAAGCAATTATTACTTTATATTTTTATTGAGACCTTAAGGATTTAAATTTTTTTATTACTTAATGCATTTAGTGAAATTATTATTTTAGTACATTGGCCCAAATTGGAACCGAAATAAATTATTATCTAAGTGAGGTTATTACTTTATCGAACATTACTTCATCGAGGTTTAACTGTATGACACTCCATACTTATAAAATAAAGACATGTATAACAATTTAATTGATTTGTGGATACTAATTGAATATGAAAAAGTTGAACAAATTGTTCACATATATTAACAAAGTTTGGGGGTGTGTCTACGTCAATTTTTTCATGTTTAGTTTAGTATATATGTTCATTACGAAATTGAAACCAGCACAAATCGGGTTTCAAATCAAAATCGGAGCTGAAATGAATCGGATGTGGTGCAAATCAAAATCATCTTGAACCGTAAACCATCTCTTTGTGTTTTATTCTTTTTCAAACCGTGAAACCGTCGATTTTAATCTAGATGAAACCGACAATTTCACCTATTGAATTTGTCAACAATCACATCTTCAACGAATTAGATAAATAAGTTTTAAATTAAAAATATTTGCAAGGATATAAATCTTTGTGGGAAGAAAGACGTTCAAATTTTGCCACAAAAAAGTCAAAATATCAATATTAATGTTTAATAATTGGTACACGACGGATAATCGAAAATAAGAATATAAATATTCTTTCTAGTGCGATGACGATAATGAAGAATCTAACAACGGAAGCGATTAAATATATTTATAGTTTAATTTTTTTTGTGTTTTAAATCGTATTATAATTTCATTTATAATTGATATTTTACTTGTTTCTTATCCAAAAATGTAGTAATTTTTTTAATGTTTTAATGAATTGAAATTAATTAAGTAAATAAAGAATAAAAAGTTATAGAAATCGTAAAATGAATAAATCGAAAACCGAAACTAATAGTTGTGTACGGGGGATTCGATTCCAATTTCAATTTTTGGCAAATCATAATTGTAACCGAAATCAAAACTCGGTATGTTTATCAATAGGTCGAGTGAGAAAACTAGGGTTGGATCCAAAAGGGGGGTGGGTGGGTACAACACCCTCCCTCCCCTCCTCAACAACTTTCGTGTATTACTACAACAAATCCTATATTTTTTATAATTTATATCTTTATTCCACTTTAATTTTTGAGTTCGCCCCCCAAATTTTTTTGAATTTGGTATCCTACCTTTAAGTAATATTAAAAATTAGTGCGTATATGACAACTAGTTCTGAAAAATATAAATATATATATATTAAGTACACAAACTTTAGTAGAGGTTTTAAAATATGAAGTCTGGACATCTATTTTGATAATTTTGCGCGTGTAATTTAACATATAGTATAACTGTATGCAATTGATATATTTCATTTTGTACTTGTTTTTTTTAATCTCCTCCAATCACATGTAGGCACTAATATTTTTCAAATAAAGTACAAGAAATATAGTAGATGAATAACATAATACTTCTAATTACCAATAAGCAGTAAGTTAGACCTATATAGAAACAAACAACCTTAAAAAAATTCTCATGTATAAAACCATTGATCCCTTTATAAATTCTTGCCCCCTAACTCGGAATCCTGAATATGCACACATTTTTAAATAGATTGGTGGGATGATCGGAGCTCCAGAAAATATTGGTGGGCGGGAGGATTAGGTCAATTAAGCTTGTATAGATTATTGCGTTGTGTACTTAGGACGGTGCATATTTTACATTATATTGAATACGACTATACAAGTTTGATTAATCATGGTTAATTTTGTAATAATCCTGAATTTTGAGTTTTGACTTTAATAGCGCAGAAAGTGATAAATAAAATAAAATAAAATAAAATAAATTGAGTTAGATAAACTGACGATCTCTATGTTTTCGGGTCAAACATATGTTCGAATTTTCGTATTACTTTTAGCAATTAGCAATTTTTAGGTTGAGAGTGTTGCATGTAATTAACCTAGTGTAACATGCATCTTCGATTACAAATTCCTAGGCAGAAATATAGAGAACACCACAAAATCTACTAGTTGTCAAATGACCAATAGTTCGTCGTATCATTTTCTCTAAACAAAAGGTTGTCACCCTCCATGCGTTTTTAGTAGGCTGACAATTTATATTATTCTTAAATCTTAATATGTGAATGATAGAAGATTATACATATATTCCTATTTAGAAGGTCTTCTTCAAATTAATGTTCGACAGTGTTAAAAAGACATTTTACTGAACAAACAACATTAAAAGATTTAGTTTTTCAATGATGTGTACATTTCTCACACGTTAATACTAGGAACGAGAAAAATATAACTATACTTGAAACACTTAAAAAATATGCATAAGTGCGGAGTTCGTATATAAATATATAAATTCCTATCAGATCTACATCCACATTCAACTTAGGAATCAATCCTTAAATTGAGAACCACTAATCTTATCCGTACTTCCATATATTTTATGCACAAATCTATATTTTTATGCATATATGCATATACATAAGAGAATCTTGGTGAGCATGTTAATTTTATACAATTTACAATTAAAATATTCATTTAATGCATTAATTTTACTGAAACTATTAATAAAATTAATATTGTACTTGTTCTATTTCTTTTTGGCATGGTTATTTAGGCGGATTAATTTCAGTTAGTAAATGTATGAAATCCGTTTAATTAAATATATTGTTTAGAATTTATTTGTGAGGTAATGGTTTGAGACCCATATCATTATTCAATTATTTATAGTTGGTTTGAGTTGGTAAAAGGTATGTGACTCATTTCTTTATTTAGAAACAAGACTAGTGTAATAAGACAACACGTAAATTAATACAAAACAAGTGTAATAGGCCTGAATGAGTAATTAATTTACATGTGTACATATGGATTAATTTAATTAATGATATTAAATCTGAAATCGTTATGTTATGGAAAGATCTGCTTATATACAAATTTTCTTATTCATTGTTATGTATATGCATATGCATCAGTTTTTTGATTTTATGGATTAGCTGTTTGTTTTTATGAATTAATATGTACACTTAGAGGTGTTAAAATTGGCTTAAAATCTATGTTGCACGGATACGGGACACGTGACATGATTTGACACGGACACGGGACACGGGATATGATATTTTTATAAAAATTTAGGATACGATACGGGCGCTAATTTATTTAAAAATATAAAATTAAGTGTGAAATAAACTAATTTTGTATATTTTTATTAGAATTAGATGTTATGTGTTTATAAATTTATTGGACACGAAATTGAAATATCGTGTCGTGTCCGAGTATCTAACACGTATCCGATACGATACGTTGATATTTTTAAAGTGTCCGTGCAACCTAGCTTAAAATGGTTCGATCTAGTGTGCTAGCCTGATCTATCCGCACATTGGACTAGGTTGGACTCAAAATTTTGAAGTCCAAAAAAACAGGCCATATTTGGCCCGTCCAAATGACTTGACTGGTCGATTGAGTTTTTGATCAAAAACAATTCATAACCTGCGGACTGAACACGGCCACTATTTAATAATATTATATTTCTTATAAATTTATGATTTTATGAACATTCAAATGATACGACAATAATAGTTGGTTCTAAACCTGCTTTTCAAATTAAGAAAAGAGAACAAACTTTTCAAACTGTCATAATTTGTCCCAAATTGTTATAAACCGGTAAATCTTGTAAATAAGATTTACTATATATATATAATGACTATATGTAAACTCTAAAGGTTTTAAAAGCCCAGCTTGTTTAGGCTGATAGCCCAACTTTTAACTCTATAAATAAAGATTTTTACCCTCATAATAATACATTTCTCATTCCACTCTTTACTTTTGTCTAGTTTATAACACATTGCTAGGACGATTGTTTTATAATTGTTGTGCCCGAGGAAAGAATAATGTCGTTCTAATAAGGTAACATTCTTATTGCAAAATATGAATTGTTAATCGACATACTTATTTTCATGGGTACTCTACGTTCGACATCTAAATGAAATTCACAATAGCTAGTTTTCTGCATGTTTATGATATAGTTGTTGCAAAACCATTATCGGTGATGATGCTAGAGTCAGGTTTGTTTTATTTGATCTTGAATTAAGAGAATTAAAATTCTTATTAACATTATTTTTATGTTGTTTCACGTTCTTCAAAGCATGATTATGTTGATATTATAATTCTTTTGCCGAAACAATTAGTGTTATATTATAGTAGATTCTACTTTTCCATAATCATTCGATTATTGAAATAGACATACGTATTTCATTTATGAATTGTTCCTAGAACTCAGAAGAAAATTCTTGAACACCAACGTGTATTTTATCTTGATATAAAATTAAATTGTTGATCTTGAAGTAGTATAATTAATATTCTCGAAAAATATTACATGCTCTTAAAGAACACTTCAAATTTATTTTTTTATGATTATATTAGCCTAAATTATTTCTCCTGAAGTAGTACCATTAATATTCTCGAAGAATATTGCATACTCTTGAAAAGCAATTAAAAAACATATTTATAAATTAATTTGGTGCTCCAAAAGTAGCACAACCAATATTTTTGAAAAATATCACATGATCTTGAAGAGCATTTACAATCAGTATTTCTACATACGTTTTTATTTATTTTTAATCTAAATTGTTGCTCCTGAAGTAGCACAATTGATATTCCTTAAGAATATCATGTGCTCTTAAAGAGCAATTCAATTTATTTATTGAAATGATTGTTGCTCCAGAAGTAGCACTATTTAATATTCTTGAAGAATATTATATATTGTTGAAGAGTTATTAATATTTATCTATGTGTTAGCAATATGCGTACGGTTTTTTTTCTATATATTGTAAATTACTTACTTATATATATATATATATATATATATATATATATATATATATATATTATCTTAATGTGTTGCTCCTGAAGTAGCACACAATTAATATTCCTGAAGAATATTACATGTTTTATTGATGAGCGAATCTTGATTTTTGAATTATTATTCTTGTTGCTCCCGAAGTAGCAAAGTTTATAATCCCAAACGATACTATATGTTCTTGAAGAACAATTGAGTTTCTAAAAAATATTAACCTTTCATCTAAAGTAGTTTAATATAGACTAAAATTGTTACTCCTGAAGTAGCACAATTAGTATTCCTAACTAATACTCCCTCCGTCCCATTGGAAGCGTCTTGTTTCCAATGGGCACGGATGTTAAGAAAATGATAATGTGTGGTGTATATTGTTTGACTTTTGGATAGTTAAATCTTGTCCACATATTCTTGCATTTTTTAGAAACAAGACGCTTCCAATGGGACGCCCAAAATGGAAAACAAGACGCTTCAAATGAGACGGAGGGAGTATTACATATTCTTGAAGAACAATTAAAGTCTGATGAGTCGTTTTCATTCCTAGTTATTTTTGACCAAAAAGTCATCTAATTTGGCACTTTCAGGGCGAATTTGCAAGTTTGAGATGCTGATGTGGCACGTGACAAGGATACAAGGTGGCACACGTTTTATGGTGAAAAAGGCGCGGGAATAAGCTTATTTGGACGAAAATGGGAAGAGGGAAGTTTCTTTATCAAAATGGAGATAGATAAGACTAGATTTGTTACTAAATCTATCCAAATCTTCTTTCCTTATCTTATAGATTTAACCCTTTATAAAGGGATGAGAGGCACCGGAAAATGAGTTCTCTAAGCCTTTTCAGATCGGCTCATATTCACGCTCTCAATTTCCTCCTACATTCATTCTACAATTTCCGTTCAACTTTTCCATGCCGTAGCTTAGAATCCGCCGAAGATGATCAAGTCCGAAGTTCCATTCCGCTTAGTTTTTTCCGTTCATTAGTTGGAGAGGAAGAAAAACTTTTAATTTCATGTTTACGGTTTTGAAGTTAAAGAGAATTTAATTTCCGCATTTGAATTTCGTTCGTACAGAGATCGAAACTTGTATTCTCTTGTTTTTGCTTATTACAATTTACGTTTTCATTATGGTTTCATATTCTGCTATTTACTGTATAGTTGTTTAATTTCGTGCATGTTCGTTTTAGGGGTAAACATATTTTCTATTCTGTTTTGCGAAGTGTCTTGATTACATAATCAGTATGTTTTAATTAGTAGCATAGTATTTATGCGTTCGGTGGGATGTGAAACACACACATGATAATATGTGAGGCTTAGGTGCTTAAAATTAATCTAAGGGATTTCTGAATAATTCTGATTTAATTAATATGACTAGTAATTTAGGTCTGATCACCCTAGGTTACCCAGTCTCTAGCAAACATAATACTTCAATCGCTTCTCATAGAACAAGGCTAGGAAAGTATCAAGGTTATTCGTAATTGTAATTGAATTAAATCGGTAGGAGACTATTCGATGTCCATCATACGAGTAGGCTCCTAAACTAGGTTCCCTTAGACCGATAAAGGTGTCTAGTTATTATATATATGCCAACAACGTAGTTGTAACTAGATTATGAAAGTAGTCATTTCGGTGCCCAACATAGCGGCTACCGATTAAGTAAGTGGGAAAAATGGTCGTTTCAGTTTAATTACGGATGTCTATAACTAATTAATCCGCCAAAACCTATTACAATAAAAAAAATCATAAGTGTGAGTGTGTGTTTTGATCACTGAGGTGATCAGTTGTGTTTAATAGTAAATATAACATTTGCGATAATGAGTAGTTGTCTCGGCCAAAAGGTGGTATGATTCATTAATAATGAGATAATTAAATTCATAAGTCCAGAAATCATTCTATCACTATCAATCAACAAATCTAAGACTAATCAACTGGTCTTCTTGAATCTCTGAAGTCTAGCTTTGAAATTCCCTGACTTGGCCTAATGGGGATCAAGACCATAAGATTTGTAGATGTTGGCTCTGAGATCCTTGATTGTTGTTTGATCTTCTGGTACATTAAGAACTGAGGCTCTCCTGTATATCGCAAAAGTTATCTCTTCCTCGATTTCGTACATGCAGATATTTCCTTGTAAAGTCATAGTGCTTTCAGAGAAAGTCCTTGATCGTCGAGAATAGTCTGAACATAGGCATAAATAGTTGGCTCGTACTAAGTCAGGAAATCTTTGAACAACTGATCTGCATCAATTGACTTCTTGTACACTAGCTATATGTAATAGAGCTCGATGAATTCAAACATGATTTCTTTCCATTTCTGATTGAACTTCTAGGGCATCTACTTGTCGACGCAAGGATGTAAAGTACTCTTCAGATGCGCCTTCTAGGGCATCCACTTATCGACGCAAGGGTGTAAAGTACTCTTCAGATGCGCCTTATTCTCAGCTCCTTGTCTATAGAATTTAGATGTAGTGAATGCTCCTGTCTTTCTCTGGAACTCTCTCTCTTGCTTCCTTCTCTGTTTTCAGTCTGAGTGCTTCAAGATCAGCCAATCTCAGTCTTTCTTTGGCTTCTCCTTCATCCCCCCCTCCCTTCCTTCCCCCCCCGGGGGGGGGGGGGGGGGCCCCCCCCCCCCCCCCCCCCCCCCCCCCCCCCCCCCCCCCCCCCCCCCCCCCCCCCCCCCCCCCCCCCCCCCCCCCCCCCCCCCCCCCCCCCCCCCCCCCCCCCCCCCCCCCCCCCCCCCCCCCCCCCCCCCCCCCCCCCCCCCCCCCCCCCCCCCCCCCCCCCCCCCCCCCCCACCCCCCCCCCCCCCCCCCCCCCCCCCCCCCCCCCCCCCCCCCCCCCCCCCCCCCCCCCCCCCCCCCCCCCCCCCCCCCCCCCCCCCCCCCCCCCCCCCCCCCCCCCCCCCCCCCCCCCCCCCCCCCCCCCCCCCCCCCCCCCCCCCCCCCCCCCCCCCCCCCCCCCCCCCCCCCCCCCCCCCCCCCCCCCCCCCCCCCCCCCCCCCCCCCCCCCCCCCCCCCCCCCCCCCCCCCCCCCCCCCCCCCCCCCCCCCCCCCCCCCCCCCCCCCCCCCCCCCCCCCCTGGGGGGGGGGGGGGGGGGGGGGGGGGGGGGGGGGGGGGGGGGGGGGGGGGGGGGGGGGGGGGGGGGGGGGGGCGCCCCCCCCCCCCCACCCTCGCTTCTTGGACCTGTCCGGCCCTCAACAATAATATTGAGTCCTCGCTCGCATGTATCCCATATTTCTTTTAGTTCAGCTTCTTACTCCTTGATCAGCTTGGATGTAGGCATGTTTTGCTTAGAGGCAGTCTCAGTCTCAATGTTCGCTAATTTATCGACACGCCTCAAGTGTGCGGGTGCAATTGCAGATAGAGAAGCAATGTCGATCCCACATAGACTAATTAAATTAGTGGATACTAATTCCCGTTGTTATCCTCTATTTAGACTACGAAGATTGATGGGTTACTAAACCTAAAAGCAGGCAATTTAAATAACCAAATAAATTAACTTAGAAGAAAATATAAGAAAGCTTATTCTAGGGATTTGATTTTAGTAGACGATTTACCAAACTTCACTGTAGCCAATCAATTACTAACAAGACTTATTCTTTCCTAAAACGATCACAAATTAGCCTAAGTAACCTTTTGGGCGTACCTAGACAGTAGATAACATGCTCGTAAAATTGTCTCCAAGTAATTACTAGTCTGTTACTCCTAAAAGCTCCTAGGATTTATTGTTCTCACATTGACATCAAACTTTTTGGGCGTTGAATGATTAACATGTCTTGTATCATAGATCAAGCATTAATTCTCCTCTCTCGAATCTTGAATTAACACAACAAATATTGGTGATCAAGAAACTAAACAAGCAATCAGAACATGAACACAAGAAGGAGGAACAAATAATGTAATTGATTTGCAAAAGATCCGTAGTTAAATCATTCACCTACTTTCTAACCCTAGAATAAAAAGATTTAGCTACTCATGGACAAAGTAACAAAATCAGCAAAATCATAAGAATTTATTTTCGTAGGCAAAAGAAAGCGTAGAAGAAAACTAAAGTCTTGGTTGTGTTGAACTTGAATTTCTTGATCTTCTTCCTTCCTCTCTTCTCTTCAAGAGCTCTCCCAAAGGTTATAGGATTTTTGAAAGTAAAATATATGAGAAAATATACGTTGAGCGGCGCCCCTTGAGGTTTTTATAGCCTTCAAATCTTTGCCCTAAGTAAGGGCTTTTATGTAATTCCCACAAAATAAAACAGCAGCCAAAAATGACCTCAATGCAGCCGCTTCGGGGTAGCAGACAACTCATTTTCCTTCACTCTGTAACGCCCCAGATGCGGTCGCGTCGGGGTCGTCACAGTTTACAACTCTAATTTCTTTTGACGCATTCTCACGCGTTTTAAGTTCAAAATCTCGAGCCGTCTTCATCTAGTTACTCGTATCGAGCTGTACTTTGACTCCAATGCACTCAAACACCATGATTTTCACCCATTTCTCTGCAATTTCAACAAAAAGGCAACCAAGTATCACATTCTACAAAATTAAGCAAATTCAATCAAAATATTTGTTCCCAAACATGATTTTCCATCTGAAATCGACATCTAAACACACTATAAACTTGGAAATACCCATGTTTGTCAACCTTCCAAACTTAAAGTGTTGATTGTCCTCAATCAACAAAAGAAAGAAAATAAGAAAACAAGAAAACAAACATGGCAGAGCGAATAGATGCGATTTTAAGCTTCAAACTTTCTCAAAAAATTTAAACCAATGCATACACCTAATCAACATTTCACATGTTTCAACAAATATCGATACTCAGCCTCTTTAGTTAGAACCCTCACGACATGGATATATATAAGTGTAACTCTCAACTCTCAAGTGTGTAAGATGGGACATGTTTACTCTCAATTCAGAACAAACAAATAGACTACCATAGACTTGCAGATCATCTAACCTCTCCATTGCTAGCGCGTGCTTCTAGACAATGATCAAATAACACTTGTATTTAGTTGTAATGTAGGCTCTTTGGTAAGGTAGGATATAATTTAGGCCAAGTGACTCATTCCCAAAAGAAAGATCATTCTATGATATTCAATCACCAACATGCCTAACCATCTCACTTCTCAACAACAATCATCCTCATCCTTCACCAACCAAGATTTATCAATATTTAAACCACAACCAACCATTCATGCTTGCTCATCTCCCAAAAGCACATTTGTACATTTCATGCTTTTTTTTTCTCGACTTGCCAACTCTCACCTCAAATTATTTTTTTTTTAAATTTGTGTTACTCTAGAGGTTCATTGAGTTCGGTACCAAGTCATATAAAACTTCATTTTCTTTTAATTCTTCAAAATTTGTCCCCAAACTATCATTTCCAACATAGTTAACTCATACTCCTCTCCACAAATTCAACCCATACTCACGTGGTTAAATCAAGGAATGGCTAAGGCTCAAAGGGCGAATAAGGGATATCGTATTTCTGGTTAATTGCTTGGGTAAAATTGGTTAAGAACGATGGCCTAAAATCATTTATTCACCCTTAAGCACACTACGCAATTTCAAAGAAGAAACCAAAGCAAGTTCTGGAGACATATATGCATGTTCGAATAATTCACACAAGAAAGAAATAACACTGCTAATATAATACAGAAAATGACTCAAAATCTCACAGGCTTATTTAGGTTCAAACTAATCGAGGCCAAAGCATCAAGATTTATCAATTCATGCTCCATATATTATTAAGTGTTCACACATAGTCGATAAAAATGCTACAATGTTATCATAAGTGCAACAATATTATCATAAGCTCTCGTCAATCTATCACATCATGCACTTGATCATTATCTTATGAAAGAGATCATTCATTTTTTTTTTCCGAAAACCACAATACAATCAAGGTAACCTAAAAACTCTAAGACTCAACAAGTAATAAAAACTAGAAAGCAAGTAAAAATGAAGATCAATCAAGCATTGCCCTCCCCCCAAACTTAGTCGACTGCAAGGAAGAATGCCTTTGAAAAGAAAGAAAGTGGTTGGTTGGGTGGAACTCACCGGGGGCAAGAAGACTAAGGCGGTGGTGGCGGGAAATGATCAAACATATTCCGCCTCCATTGTACGTTCTCCGTCTTATGAGTTTGCATAGCATCAAAACCATCCAAGATTGGTGTATGCATCTCATTTATCCCGACATAACCTCGGTGTTCCTTCTCTTCATTGTCTTGATGACTCACAGAAGTTTCCTTGAGGTCATCTCCCATCTCGTATGCATCATCATCAGCATGATTTATCTTTTGATCGCGCCATGATGGCGCATGAAATACATTTGATGTTGGGAAGTTTCTGTGATGAAACTCACGCAGTCGCATCTGGGTTGCGTCTGGTGATGAAAATCCTATGTGATGACCCAGATGCAGCCGCGTATGCATCGCGTCGACCTGATTATTTTTCTTTTTTGTCCTTTTCCCTCTTCATTTTAAAATATCATGTACACCATCTAATATAACACAACTTTCAAGCCAATCATCATCAAGAGAGTTATTATTGATATTGAAATAAGAAGATGAAAAGATAGAGTTAGAGAAACAAGCCTCTAAAGGGTCATTAGATGACCACAAATTGTTCGAGTCAATGACGTCTCAGTAGTCTTCAACACCTTGACTTCTTCTTTAATGACTTGACCAACATGAGCTTGTTCAGTCAATGCCTTGGATACACTGGTTGTTGCCAACATGTTTCATTCATTTATGATCTCCAGCATGTCAGATATAGTGGTTTCTAGTTTCTTAGCATATGTTTTAGCTCGAGCTTCAATGAGTTGTTGAAATCGTGTTGTAAGACCAGTCTTCTGAGCTTCGAGTACCTTGGTGAGGATCGTGTCAGTATCAATAGCAATTGGAGTGCTGACCCGCTGTACTTCAGTTGTTAAGGCGTCGAGCTTGGCCGTCTGGTCCTTGGTGTATATGGACCATTTGTTGTGAGCATCCTTCGCAAGAAGGCGGTTCTTGTCTCCTTGGCATTTGAGGCCCTTGTTAATACATTTGGTAGAGGCATCAGGAATTGCCTTCACCTGATATCGAGATGTGCTAAGTCTCACTTCAGTAGTAGTAGCGATCGACTGCTAATGAGATGAGACCGGAAGGAGGTGGTGGTGGTGCATCATTGTGATCGCTAGGAGATTTTCCCTTAGAAGATCCTCTCTGATCTGCATCCTTGGGTGTTGAATCCTTATCAACATCATCATTCTCCTGAGTCTCTGGCGAATATGCTACTTAAAGCCGCCCTTAAGACTTAGTCGGTAGAGCATCGTCGCCCTTAGGATGCAATGTCAGCTGGCTCTCCGTAGCCTCTCTCTGACCTAAGTGTCTGCTCTTCTAACATCAGTCTTGAGACTATCCTGAGGTCCCTGGTTTCGTCATGGATATCCCAATCCAAGAAACGAATAAGCAACTGGACCCTAGCCCCTTACTGCAATATCTACCAAATCTGAGTGATCTAGTATCTCTAGAATCTGATTAGAGATTTCCTCAGTACCTCTGTTCCTGGACATCAAAATAGAGTTTGGTATTACTTCAGAAATTTCAGTCTGTATGAATTCAGCTTGAGGAGTGGACTAAATTTCTTCTAAGTCAATCCTCTTGAGTGTGTCTTTCAGAGTAGTTCCTCCTTTCCTAACTCTGAGTCCTGAATATTACCTTGATTAATGATGATCACATGCGTCTCCGATTTCTTGATCAGTTTCCTTTTCTTTGATGGTTCAGGACGTGGCTCCTGAGGTGGTGCTGAATGTCTATCATAACTACCACGTTCGATCGATTTTTCAACAGCTGCTCGCGTTTGAAACTGCACGAGTTTTTTATCGAAAGGTTTGGAATCAGAAAACACAACTCTGCCGACGCATATGTCCTTGATCGTTATGGACACTCGACATTTGTAGAGAAAGCTTCCTAATATGGTTGAGCATCAGTATACTATTCACATCTATAAACTTCTGAGCTTGGATCTTAAACTCGTTCAGAAAGAACTCTACACAATTAATTTTGACGCCATCCATGATCGCCATCATGATCTGTATGTTCACCCTAGATAGTTGATCGAATGACCCTACTGACCTGGTCAGTATGTGATTGACGATGTACGTTAGACCTTTGTATTCAGGCAATAGTTGGTTCTTCGGAAATGCAACCTTGAATACTATGTCTTTCTCGCCACTGAATCGGTTCAGGTACATGTTGATGGAAGTCTCGTTGTAGACAACTGGAGAAATTCCTTCATCTGGAAGATGGAAGCTACGAACTAGGCACTCCTGAATATCCATGGGAGCGACCTCTAGTTTCCACACATGTTGTCTTGCCTCTATTTGATAGTTGATGCAAGATATATCTCTGAGGTTATCTTCGCCATGATTGAGGTTGTAGTAGAACTCTGTTACCTGACAAGGTAGCTAAAGATGAGGCATCCTGGAGAGGAAGGTCTCCAACCCTCATGAAGTGAGGGCATTAAAGATTGACTCCATGTAGTCTCTGCCATCAAGGCTTAAACCATATAGGGTTGCATGAGAGGATCTCAAGCATGTCTCGGGGACCTTATTGCCAGGGGAGTTTGCCATTGAAGAGATTCTGCAAAATAAGTGTTAGCACTTGAAAATAGAGCCAGTTAGGCTTTGCAGAATAAATTAAGAGATTTACTGAAATGATAGTGCTAGAAAGTAGTAGAAGTATGTATGCAATGAAGATGCAGAACAGTTAGCAATTCGATAATGACGAAGAGTAAGATTTCATTTTAATCAAGTTATATATACGAGACATGGGCGAATATGGAACGATTTTTAGTAGACGGTTCAGACTTAATCAGCTTTTGAAATAGATAGTTGAGATTTTATTTTATTAACAATAATGATTACTGTGCTGCCTATATTCTCAGACCTACGTATCTATCGCAAATAAAGTAAGGTGAGATGATATGCATTAAATGTTTCATAGTTAGTATATGGAATGTCTTGCCTTTAATGAAAACAATTTTATTAATGACATTCTTTATGAGTTAATGATGGGAAATAAATGCGATTCATGTGCTGAATGTAATCTACTGAATTGGATACGTAAACATGTCAGCTGAATCCCCCTTAACCGAATACTTTAAGGATCGTCATACTGAATTGAGTCAGTAGGATCCAATAGACCTAGTTCTACTGAGAATTCTCTGAATCTGGTCAGGTAGAGGCTTGGTCAGTATCCCTGCTCTTTGCTTGTCAGTATGAATTTTTTTCCATCCTATTATCCTTATTTTCGACATGATCTTTGATGAAGTGATGTCAGATATTCACGTGCTTGCATCTTGTGTGAAAAACAGTGTTATAAGAGATTGCAATAGCACTGGTGTTGTCACAGTAAATCAGCACTCATCTTGATTAATATCATACTCTCTCGGTTATTATCGAAATCATAAGATATGGGCACACCAACTTCTAGCAGCCATATATTCAACTTCAGTAGTGGACGTAGCTATTGAGTGTTGTTTCTTTGAGAACGATGATATGAGCTTACTTCTGAGGAACTGGTTTATTCCTGAAGTTCACTTTCTTTCGATTCTGCAACCTTCATAATTAGCATCAGAATACCTAGTTATTTCAAGATTGTCATCAGCAGGATACCATAACCCAACATCAGGTGTTCCTTTCAAGTATCAAAGAATCTTCTTCGCCGAGTCTAAGTGACTTCGCTTGGGATTCGCCTAAAATCGAGCACATACACCTACAACATAAGTTATGTCAGGTCTGCCTGCTGTTAGATATAATAATAAACCAATGATTGCTCTATAATCAGTAGACTTAACAGATACTCTATCTTTGTCAAGAACAATCTTTAGATTCGTGTTCATAGGAATCTTCAGATACCAAATTTCTTGATGATATCTCTAGTATACTTTTCTTGATTGATGAAAATTCCCTTTCCAGATTGTTTGACTTGAAGTCCAAGTAAATAATTCATTTCTCTCATCATAGATATCTCAAACTTTTCTTTCATCATCTTCTCAATTTTTTTGCACATGGTCACATTTCTTGATCCAAAGATGATATCTTCCACGTAAATCTACACCAGTAAAATGTCGTCTACTGACTTGATACTGAATAGAGTGCGATCTACGCCTCCCTTCTAAAAATATTTCTAAATGAGAAACTCTAAAAGGGTATCACAACAAGCCATGGGTACGTGTTTTAACCCATACAAAGCCTTCTTGAGTCTGTATACTTGATGTCGCTGCTGAAGCCAGGTGGTTGTACTACATAGACTTCTTTCGTTAGTACGCCGTTCAGGAAAGCTGACTTCACATCCATTTGATAAACTTTAAAGTATTGAAGTGTTGCATATGAGAGGAATAGGAGAATAGCTTCCAATATTACAATTGGGACAAATATTTCATCAAAATCTATCCCTTCAGCTTGGAAGTAGCCATTGGCAACTAGTTTGGCTTTATTAATGACAATAACGTTGTTTTCGTCTCACTTGTTCTGAAAGACCCACTTAGTTCCAATCATATGTTGGTGCTTTGGTCTAGCAGCAAGTTCCCATACTTCATTTCTAACAAACTAGTTCAGCTCTTCTTGCATTGTGGTGATCCAGTCAGCATCGTTCAACGCATCCTCTATGTTCTGAGGTTCTTAAGTAGACAAGAAGCAGGAATATGATGCACTTTCTCCTTGACAGAATTTGGATCTTGTCTTTACACTAGCTGAAGGGTCTCATATGATAAGATTGGTAGTGTGAGAGTCAAGCCATGATCGTCTTTTTCTGGTTTCTTCTACTGAAGTTACTTATAGTAGGATGATTAGGAATTTCAAATGTACTATTATGTGATTGAAGAATTTCAGTAATGAAATTGGGATCTACTTAGTTTACAGGTTTAGGGGCATTCACCTCATGAACATTAGGGGTTCCTCTTGAGTTGTTATTCTCAGTAGATGCCTCAGTTACCACTAGGGTTTCTTTATTGACTTGAGTTACCACTAGGGATTCACTCAACAAGCAATGCAACTGAACATACTTCTTGTCTCTGATAGTCACTGGAGAAACTGACCCAAATAAATTCATATGGAGCAGCTGAAGGATTTCATCAGTAGAAGGAGATGGAATTGGAGGATCGCTTGACTTTGTGCTGGTCCTGAGACGTGGTTCAGGTGTAGAGGGGGGGAGGGGGTGAATATACCTGAATACAAATTCGTTTCTCAAACGCGAAAGTCAGCTCTAGCTGAGTTTGCCACTGAACTAAGCCATAGCCAAATATACTTTCAGATCACGTGGGCAATAAATTCTTCTACTGAGTTCAGCTCTACTGACTTGAGTCAGTCGAACAGTCGTTCAGTATTAGAGTTGTCTGCGGAAGTGTAGGTTAGAAAATCGGTTTTATGCTGAGTTTGATGAAATACCGTTTTAATGCAATATGATCACTAAAAGAAAACAGTAAATTAACACAACAGATTTTTAAAGTGGTTCGGACACACTGGGTCCTACGTCCACTGTCCTGACCAAAGCAGGATACTTGTTATATTTATACTAAGCAAGTCTCAGTGATCTGTTCTTAAGACAGATACAACTTGAAGCTTATACTGAGCAAGTTCTCAGTGATCTGAAGCTTATACTTGAAGCTTATACTGAGCAAGTTCTCAGTGATCTATTCTCTACTAAGCAACTTGAAGCTTTACAGGGGTTTCATACTTAAAGAGTTTGAGTCTTCTCCAACTAAGAGAAAGTTCTTACAATAAGAACAGTTTCACAATGATGTGAACTTCCTCGAGGTTTCTAAGCTATAGATATTACAATAACGCTCGCTTAGATAAGAGAAGGGGAACAAGGATAACTCTAAGTGATGAACTAAAGGGTTCTTCTATGAATTCTAGTTCTTCACTGGATTCTTCAATTGAGATTGTTAAGAGTTTTGTGCGACAATAGCTTGGATTCCCGGTAGTGTCTCCGCATGAAGACTTCTCTTATATAGTCGTCGATGGTGAATAGATCCGTTGGAGGAAGGCCTAGCCACGTGTCGAAACGACAAGGAAAACAACTCCTTAATTTTGAAACGTTGATGAGTAGGTGCATGGTGATCGCTGTATTACACCAAATAATCCTACAAAACTTGAGATTTAAATCAGTATAGTTTACAGGGTATCGAACATAGGGAACGGAGGACTAAACATATTATTTTTCTACTTAGCTTGGGTTTGGTTAGCAACCATGCAAATTTTGGAATTTTTTTTACTACGCTAAGAAATATTAAAAATTGAAACTGAAATAAAATTGTATTAATTGGGCAGTTGAGAGACAGGTCCAGCAAAATATACAACACACACAAATTCCAATCAACGGCACATATAGTTAATTAATCCAATGAGTCGACTAGTTACAGATTGCCGTAATTAAACTAACACAACCCTCACTCCCACTTACTTAGTCGGTAACCGCCATATTGGGCATCGAAACGGCTACTTCCCTAATCTAATTACAACCTACGTTGTTGGGCAATCAATAGATTTAATAACTAGACAACTTTATCGAACTAAGGGAGCTTAGTATAGGAGCCTACTCGTATATTGGGCATCTAATAGTCTCCTACCAGTTTAATCCAATTACTCTTATGAATAATTTCGCTACTTACCTAGCCATGTTCCACGAGAAACGATGGAAGTACTAAGTTAGCTACAAATTGCACAACCTAGGGTGGCCAATCCTAAATTACTAGTTAGATTAAATAAACCAGAATTAACCCGAAACCCTTTCAATTAATTATTAGCACCTAAGCCTCATGTACTGTTCACGTGTGTGCTTTACATTCTGCCGGACCACTTAAAGTTTTAGCTACTCATGAAAACGTCCTGACTGCGCAGGTAAGACACTTTGCAGAACATAATAACAATCATTCATAACCCTTATCCTAGCATGCACGGAATTTAAGAATAGAATACTTAACACGAACAAAACTTAAAAATGAAATACGAATGGGATTTAAACGATGACTGAAATAAGAAACGAGAGTACCGATTTAGTCTTCGATCTCTCCTAAACAACGAAATCTAAAAGCAACAAACGGAAAGTAACAATCTGGAAATTCGAACGGAAATAAATGGTGTTTGTTTCTTTCGATCTACTTCTCTAATTGCATGGAACATAAATTGAACTTCTTCTCCTCGGCGGTGGCGGCGATGGAATTATGAATTCGAAAATGAGATGGATCGGATGTGAAGAGGTTACGTGTATAAGGTGGTGATGATTTCGTGACTCTCTTCTCCTTTTATATGGCTGCTCCTTTGATCAAGATAAACTAGGGTTTCTTTTCGGATAAGGAAAGGATCCATGATATAAGGTAAATATCTTATCCTTCCTTAAATATCCACCTTCTTCCCTTCTCTTCTATTCTTGGCCAATTTCGATCATAATCCTGCCATTCCAACTAGAAAATGCGTTGCCACATCATTTCAACGTCACATGCTAAATCAACCTTAATTCCTGCATAACTGCCAACAAAAGTGTCTCACCTGCACAGTTAAGAGACTTTTCAGACAAAAATAATTGGGTACGAAAATGACTCATCATATCTCCTTACACTTGAACTATACTCGCCCTCGAGTATAAGAATAACAAAAGATAAGTACCTAATTATTTCGGTCCTCCCTAAGACTCAAGACTCAAATTAAAAGACAAGACTCAAACAAGAAAAAGACTCGATATGGTCAAGACTCAACAAGGATGAAAGAAAGAAAAGAACAGCGGACTCACAAACGAAGACAAGAAGCCATACCAATTAATTCGAGATTTCCGCACCAATTAACTAATCAAGCAATGTCAAACCATACAATTATGATCTCATCAAGCAAGTAGACAATACAAATTTAAAAACTAGGCACGCATATATCAACTGAAGGAAAATAGAGGTTAAGAACGATTACCTTCCTCCTACGTATGTTGTTGCAGCTCTGATTGTTGCTCGTATGTCAGATATTTTGATCTGTGTCCCGACCCTTCCGCTCCTCCGTGTGGACGGAGATCTGAGAGGAAATATTTTTAACTGCTCTCACACACGTTTTTCACTCTTGAATGGCGTTAATAATCAATTATTTCCTAAACATGCGTATTTATAATATAATGTATATAACATTATATTATAATTGTGGCCCATTAATAATTATATTGCTATTAAATAATGTATAAATATATTAATCTATTAATAATAATTTTCGAGAGAGCAGAATGAATACTGGGCAGCTAATTGGGCCAGACCAGGGATCCAATACAAGAAATAAAGCCGGGCGTCAAATTAATTAATTATCTATGCTCAGCCCAGAGCAAAATTAATTAATAAACACAGATTCATTCCACTATAGAATCCGTGCTTACTTACCCCTTTATCCCAACTTGAGCATGAAATTGTATTTTAGACTTAATCGATCCCCGTATTTAAGATAGAAATATCCATTAATTAATTAAGCCCACTGTCAGGTTAAATTAATTAACATCTTATATATTCCTGAGAAGCATCACTCGACCTTATTAACACACCTGAACTTAATCAACCGGCCGGGTTTAGTGTGTTAATCCTTTCGAGTTCCTCAAGGGATATTATCAACCTATTTTACTAGGATACGGTTGCAAGATACAGACAACCAGCCTGAGCCACAAATGACTACTAGCACCCAAGATACATAGATTCGGTCGCGATGACGTTCATCATAGTAGGTCAAAGTGATAGATAGCCAAATGCGCTCAGCTGAAGTCTTACCAAGCTGAAGACCAGCTAAGTCACCGAGATCTTGGTTCTCCACTTAGGTCAGTCAGGAGAACACATCTCACTGTGATCCATCAATACACCACCTTAAGTGTACCAGTAAAGACAAGCAGCCAAGACAAGCCACTTCTTATCTAAACTGCAGCTTAAACCGACAACTTATCTTTAAGTTGTCTCAGCTTTGATAACTGTTTATATTTTGTCAGTTCAACCAATTTGTGTAGTCTTCTGTGATACTCGACACACTACACAAATCTAACTTTTATACAAGATAAAAGATTTTCATGTGCAAATATATATTTATTAGATATGAGAATAAAATAGTGGTAAGGATAAAACACATTGTATACAAGCATAAAATTTGCTTCCAGTATACAAAATCCCAACATTAACTTGGTCAAAATCTAAACAATGTGGATCTCCTCATGATTCGCTCAACACTCAACTAGTCTAGGTACGGTTCAAGCCACTCAAAGGAAAACAATCCACGCAATCACGATAAGAGATCGTCACAATAACAATATCAAGGAGGTCTTTCTCATTCGGTTGTAATGGGACTTATGACTTAGACAAGTTGATGTTGGTAGGGGTCCTAGGGGTACTAAGCTCCGTCAATTGTGATAATATGTTATGCATGTCAATCTCTCTCACCTGTGCAGTCAAGACAGAACATCTAACTCCCATTCCTTAAGAAAGCTCATTTCAAATGCTACAACTTTAATACTCTGCACCTATACTCTTTCTTTTTTCTGCCACGTTTTCTCTCTCTTTTTTTTTTTTTTTTTTTTTTTCGTGGCATATATTTTTCTTTTGAATAAACTGGGCACAAACTGTCTTAACTGTACAGACAGGACACTTTGAATTCTGCTTATATAGAGCAGTTTTTACCCTTAAACTTTAGCAAATTTGTTTTTTTGCAGCACGTCTAGATTGGGCAGGCAGGATACATATGTAATACTCCTTAAATTATATCTATCATGCACAAGAGAGTTCGTAAAACACGCAATAACATAGGTCAAGAGAAAGTTTAAAAAGGCCTTGGCTAAAATTTACTAACTCAAATCAAAGAAACGATCAAGGCTCAACTTGGTTCACTAAGGGATAATGTCGGGTAGGGAAAATTTTTGTCGCGGCCGTGTGGCTAAAAATCCCTAGTGTCTCCTATCATTTATCACAAGTGACTCAAACATATTGCGACTTTGCGGATAAACACTCTCAAAAGAATAGTAGGAAATGTCCTGCTTAAAGGCTCAAATCTAATTTAAGTGAGTGGTTTATAAATTCGATCGAACAAATTTATTTTTCCTCATCCCAAATTACATGCATATACGTGCCTAGATCTACTTTTCACAAAGACTACAAGCAAGCATATTGAAACATAAAAGCACAAATAAGACATGCTCGAGCATAGAAAACGGCACTCAAAAATCGAAAATTTTTGCATGCTTCGACACAAAATACCCCCCTCCTTACACTTAAACCTTGCTCGCCCTCGAGCAAGAGAGAAACGACAAAACAAAGAGAGAAGGCATGACAAAATAAACACAAAAACACCCTCCTTACACTTGATCTCTATCAAGTGTAAGAACAAACTAAAGACAAAAGACAAAATAATATAAACACCCCCCCTCCTTACACTTGATCCCTATCAAGTGTAAGAACAAGAAAGACATACAAGAACAAACTCAAAACATAAAACAAAAACACAAAAAATGAAAAATAAAATTAGGGAAGAAAAGTCACCGGTCGCCTCGCCTTGGCAGGCGAGGCAGTCTGCTCAAAACTGTGCGGCGGAGATGATCTACTCTGCGACCAAGGGAATCCAGACCAGTCCGTAGGGTCTGGACGGTATCCACACATGCCGCGCGAAGAAAGGTGCGATCGAGGAGGCGTCCACTTCATCAATCCTTGCCCTCGCGTTCTTGTAAACACATAGTCAAGTATTCAATTCCAAATTGAGAGAGAGCATGCAGGCTTCTGGAGTATCCAGATGTATGATCATACGGTTTCCATACTCCTCCACTCTTGGAAAAGCCGAAGATGAATCGGAGTCAACAAGAGATAAAGCATTCAAGTTGAAGTCGTCCACAAAATTGCCATCGTGATCATCAGACACATAGTCCGAATCTTCCTCCTCTTGGCTCAGCAATTCCGCACGTAGACTTTCGCTCCAATTCACGCCCTCATAATAGTTGAGTGGTGGTGGTGAATTTGAAACTCAAGAAACGACAACCACTCATAAAGATCTTGCGGAGATCGGGGCGGCGGATTAGACAAAGAGGCACCTTCCGAACGAGAAGCTTTTGGCTTTCGCGCCCTAGAATGGCGCGGCGAGACGGCAGTGGTGTCGGCTCGGGCATCGGTTCGGGCGTCGGCTCCCATGGCAGTTGATCGGCAGGGTTGCTAATTGAACTCCCATATGTCAACGTAACCGTCGTCTAGGCGGTTTTCACGGTGAAATGGACTCCGTCGCATAGTGTGATACGGTGTTGTGTTCCTCCGGCGGCGAGTTCATTGCTTCATAGATGAATTCCGGCGGTGGAGTAGGTTCGCGTTCCGTGAACGGAACTTGTTGGAGAGGGACGGCCTCCCGAAGAGCAGCGGCATTGCTGAGTCTCCGGATCTGCCTAGACGGCGGCGAACCAGCCGGGTGCAGCGAGCAGTCCAATTTTCTTCTTGGAAGCCATCGACGACGTCTCACCTGGGCAGTTGGAGACTTCTAGAGGGATTTTTGAAATTCTTGTAGAGAGACAGAGAGCAGGGGGCCGCGTGTATAGAGAGGGAACAAGATTTGAATAGTAGCAAGTGGTAGGGTTTCGTCCCCTCTCCATCCTTTTATAGAGGTAAGTTTTGCAATTAGGTCCTCCCAATTGTGCAGTTAAGAGATCTGGTCCCTCCTTGTTTTCGAATTAGCCCCCAATGTTTTTCTCTACTTTAATTAGCCCCAAATTCGTTCATATATGCAATTAAGTCCCTCAAAAAATTTCATTGACTTAATTTGGTCCCCAAAAGTTATGAGAATGGCAATTAAGCTCCAAATTTCTCTTCTCTTCATCTTTGCTCCTCCAAATTCCATCTCCTTACACTTTAGCCCCTATTCCATATTTAGCCAAAAATCCGAAAAAGAAAAGAAATAACATCAAGCATAAAATCAAACTAAAAACACGAAATCAAATAAAGCAAAATAAATTAAAAACACGGGTTGCCTCCCGGAAGTGCCTCTCTTTAGGGTTTTCGGCTAGACCTCCTCTTCAAGAGTCAATTGGGTGACGACATGAACAGTGGAGTCTCATCCACTGCCTTGATCACCCGCTTCAATCTCTTTCCACGGTCTTTATACCACTTGAAATCTTCATAGGCATTCTTCCGATTTTTTTTCTCACACTTGATTGATGGCCTATCCCCGTGCAAAACGATGGTAGTATGGTCCCTTGCTGCCCTTTTCTTGTCTCTTTCAGGTTGGGGCTTTACTTCCACGGTTCTCAGCCATTCTGGTATAGAATCGTCCTGACTGGGCAGCTGAGACACACTGCTGACAGTCGCCAATTCTGAAGTTGCGTATGCTTTCTCTAATCTCCTCGTCCCTCATATCATCGAGATCTAATTCGGTCAGCCCTTAAGTCATGGTGACCTCCATCTTATCCTGCATCACCTACGCCTCAAGATATTCTTGGATAAAGCTTTCAATGGAGTCAGTTGATAAAGCATTTTCATTTTCATGATCAAAGAACCTCTTAAGTGCTTCAGCAATGTGATGATCATAGATTTCATTATGATATGCAACACTTATAGATCCTTTATCTACGTTAATTATAGCCTTTATAGTTTTTAAGAATGGTCTACCCAATAAAACACCCGCAGTACCCTCAACTTTCCTATCATTAGTGTCAATGACATAGAAATCTGCAGGATAGATAAAATTGTTAATTCTGACTAAGATGTTTTCAAGTAAACCTACCAGGGCAATGCATGACATATCCGCTAATTGAATTATCACCTTAGTGGATACTAATTCAGCTCCAATCAATTGATTATAAACGAATAATGTCATAACATTTATGGATGCACCTAAATCATACATAACCTGTTTAATCATAACATTTCCCATCAAGCACGGTAGTATAAACACACCTGGACCAGCACACTTAGCGGGTAGCATCCTTTGAATGATTGCCGAGACGGAGTGGTCCATGACAATTTTCCTGGACTTCAGGATTTTTTCGGTAATAAAATCCTTCACGAACTTCCCGAACTTCGGAATTTTAACTGCCTCAAGGAAAGGAATGTTTATCTCCAATTTCTCGAACAACTTAAGGTATTCCATGTACTCCTTGTTCGGCGTCTTTTTCCTTTACAAAGCTTCGGGGAATGGCGGAGGGATCAGATTTTCAAGCTCCGACTGGTTAGTCAGGACGTCCTCCTCTTCTCGTTCTTATTTTAGATCTTCAGCATACAGCTCCCTTAAGCCTTCTGATGGTATAGGCTGTTTTACAACCTTCTTTGTCTCTGCTGACTTCTCTGGGTGTCTTACCTGTATAGTCGGGCCAGATAATTCTTTTCCTCCACGCAGTGTAATTTGGTTACAGTTTTGGGCACTCAGATTGGGATGTGTTTGAGCTTGTGAAAGTAAACGCTCTTGACCTCCCTTCAGATCTTGGAGTGAACTGGCCATCTTAGACACTTTCTCGAATAGATTTTCAAAAATAACTTGTTGGTCCATCTTCAATTGTTGCATCTCTTCCTTCATGGCTTGGATCTCATTTTGATTTGAAATTATATCCTTTGCCATCTTCCTCTGATATGTAATTGCTTCCTTTTGAGAAACAATCATCTCGCCCATCAATTCTTCAAACAAAGAAGATCCTTGGTCTGTGTGGCCAGGCGATGGACCTTGCTGCTGATATATTCGATGGTGCGGAGGCTTGTATGTTTGAGACGGTTGTTTAGCACAGTTTGTACCATTAGTAGGTGTTTGGTACAAATTTTCTTAGCGGTGGATGAGTTGTTGTACTTGACTTTATGGAAATTCCACTTGCTTGTGCAGTCGGGCTCCTTTCTCTCCATCAGTTTCCTTCTTACCACACATACTTATTTGACTTACATTAGCCATAGCATTCGGATTAGGTTGAGTCTGAGCTGGAAGTTGTCCTTGAGAATTCTTTATCTCGTGTATTGTAGAATTCAGCTTAGTCATCTGCTTGGCCAGATTATCCATTGTAGCTTGCTGATCTATCTTCGTCTGATTCATCTCCCGTTAAGTCTGGATCATATCCTTCTGCATTTGTTGTTGAAATGCAGTGGTGTCCTTTTGCGAAGAAACCATTTCATCCAAAAGCTTTTCTAAGGGGTTCTGTTGTTCCGACTGGGCAGGCAGAGCACTCTATTGCTGAAACTGCCTTTGATGCGGGGGCTTATACGCCTGCTGATAGCTATGCGGATTAGGAGACTGGCATGGTTGCTGAATTTGTTGTTGAGGCAAATTCCTTGGTTGAAATTGAACTTACAGCTGCCTCCATCTAAGGTTCGGATAAACCCCTTGTTGTCCACGCCCATTTCCAGCCGCATACATTTCTTCTCCCGGACATTGTAGTGACTGTGCCCTTTCTGACCGCATGCTCCACATGCGTGATCGACAATCGATTGACTTGAAGCAGAAGTGTTATGCTTAAGCAGTAAGTCTAACTTGTCTTGCAATAGGCTGAATTTTGCATCCACTTTAGTATCGATCTCATCCATGTAATCGAAATGAGACCAATTGACAACTCTCCTTGTTGTTCTCGGCCCCTTGTATTGCGAGGTAGATTCCGCAAGTCCTTCAATAATGTATCTTGCATCTTCGTAGAGACTTGTGTGGAAATTCCCTTTTAAGCCAATATCGACCATGACTTTTGCTTCGTCGGTCATACCTTGATAGAAGATTTGTAAAAGCTCTACGTCTGAGTAGCCATGGTTAGGACAACTGTCGACAAGTTGCCCGAATCTCTCCCAATATGCACTGAAGGATTCATCGATTTCTTGAGAGATCCCGGAAATCTGCTTCTTAAGTGCATTCGTCTTTGATTGCGGGAAATACTTCTTCAAGAAAATCATTCGCATTTGGGCCCATGTCGTGATCGTATTTGGCTTAAGGCTTGAGAACCAAGCTTGGGCTCCATCTTGCAGTGTGAATGGAAAAGCCTTTAGCTTGAATGCATCCAGATTGCCTTGCCTGTGGAGGTTGCAGACTTGGTTGAACGACGCTAAAAAAGAATTTGGATTCTCGTTCGTCCTCCCGTAGAATTTGGGCATTGCTGAGACCATATTCAGCTTGCATCTATTTGTTCGGTAGTTGTTATTTGAATTGGACCGTGTAGGTCCGCTCCCATGTCAAGCGATCCGGCATTCATTCGCAAAGGTGGATCAACTCCGTCCTCCATCTCTCCATCTGATTCGGAACTATATGATGGAGTATTCTACCTTGTCTCGTCTAACACGATAGACTCTGGTTCTGACGCATTGTTCTGTCTCTTGACTGGGCAGTTAAGACGTTTCCTGCCTCAAACAGAATTTGTTGCTTTTGCAGCTTTGCCTTCTTCCTATTCCTCTTTGATGTTTTCTCGATCTCGGGATCAAATCTGAGATTAGGGTTGGAAGACCTGCTCATGCAATGCTTAAAAGAACAAAAAGATTAGTAGAAAATATAACTAAATTGGATAACACCGTTCCCCGGCAACAACGCCAATTTGGTGATCGTTGTATTGTACCAAATAATCCTGCAAAACTTGAGAATTAACTCAGTATAGTTTACAGGGTATCGAACACAGGGAACAGAGGACTAGACACATTACTTATCTTGGGTTTGGTTAGCAACCATGCAAGTTTTGGGATTTTTTTACTACGCTAAGAAATATTAAAAATTGAAACTAAAATAAAACTGTATTAATTGGGCAGCTGAGAGACTGGTCCAGCAAAATATTCATCACACAAATTCCAATCATCGGCAAATATAGTTAATTAATCTAATGTGTCAACTAGTTATAGATTGTCGTAACTAAACTGACACAACCCTCACTCCCACTTACTTAGGCGGTAACCGCCATGTTGGTCATCGAAACGGCTACTTCCCTAATATAATTACAACCTACGTTGTTGGGCAATCAATAGATTTAATAACTAGACAACATTATCGAACTAAGGGAGCCTAGCATAGGAGCCTACTCGTATGTTTGGCATCTAATAGTCTCCTAGCTACCAGTTTAATCCAATTACTCTTACGAATAATTTCGCTACTTACCTAGCCTTGTTCCACAAGAAACGTTGGAAGTACTAAGTTAGCTACAAACTGCGCAACCTAGGGTGGCCAGTCCTAAATTACTAGTTAGATTAAATAAACCAGCATAAACCCGAAACCCTTTCAATTAATTATTAGCACCTAAGCCTCATGTACTGTTCACGTGTGTGCTTTACATTCTGCCGGACCACTTAAAGTTTTAGCTACTCATGAAAATGTCCTGACTGCGCAGGTAAGACACTTTGGAGAAAAGAATAATAATCATCTGTAACCCTTATTCTAGCATGCACGGAATTTAAGAATAGAACACTTAACACGAACAGAACTTAAAAACAAAATACGAACGGAATTTAAACGATGACTAAAAAAAGAAACGAGAGTACCGATTTAGTCTTCGATCTCTCCTAAACAACGAAATCTAAAAGCAACAAACGGAAAGTAACAATCTGGAAATTTGAATGGAAATAAATGGTATTTTTTTCTTTCTATCTACTTCTCTAATTGCATGGAACGGAAATTGAACTTCTTCTCCTCGGCGGTGGCGGCGGTGGAATTATGAATTCGGAAATGAGATGGATCGGATGTGAAGAGGTTACATGTATGAGGAGGTGATGATTTTGTGCCTCTCTTCTCCTTTTACATGGCTGCTCCTTTGATCAAGATAAACTAGGGTTTCTTTTCGGATAAGGAAAGGTTTCATGAGATAAGGTAAATATCTTATCCTTCCTTAAATATCCACCTTCTTCCCTTCTCTTCTATTCTTGGCTAATTTCGATCATAATCACGCCATTCCAACTCGAAAACGCGTTGCCACATCATTTCCACGTCACATGCCAAATCATCCTTAATTCCTGCATAACTACCAACAAAATCGTCTCGCTTGCACAGTTAAGAGACTTTTCGGACAGAAATAATTAGGTACGAAAATAACTCATCATTGCACTATAGAGATTCGCCTCTTTTTCACTCTGGGAGCAGCTTTTGTCAGAAAAGATAAGTCGCCGTCGGCTCCTCATTGGTCGATGTAGATTGGTAGGTGAGACTTGTCAAATATCAGGGTTGTCTTCCTCTGAATCCTCGAACCTTCAACTGAAGTGACTTCCTACTGACGTTCTTCTGAGTATCAATGCATGGGCACGAATTCCTGTACAGATTCAGTTGGTGGTCAGCCCCAACTCACTTCTTCGATCCTAAGTTCATCAGTTGAGTGCAATGTCATCTACTGAACTCTGCAGCTACTGAACTCTAGCCTACTGAGTTCCTAACAACTGAACTCGAACTAAGCTATTGCAGAACGAAGGTACATCATTCAGCTAGGGGTTTTGGGATCTTCAAATCTATAAATGTGTTTACTGAATCCTTATCCCAACAATTTCCCCCTATTTGATGATGCCAAAACCTATTACATCTTCAATCAAGAAATATGCTAATGTTAAGAGCTATAGCTACTGAGTGATGATCTATTACAAAGGAATACTTCAGTCAACATATCAAAGCTGACTAAGATAACGAAAAGTAAGAATCAAAGCAATCACAAGTAAAAAGAATATCAGAGCTATCTTATGATATCAAGTAATGTATCAGAACCAAGTTAAAAAAATAAAATAGTTATGGAATGATGAATGTATCAGAACTTGCAGAATTTAATACAATTAACATAGTTATAGCATGCTGAAGTTATCAGGGATTCTACTGAGAGGTATCAGAGCTAGAAGGCAAGTTTAGCACATTCACAAGATATCAGGGCTGATATAAACAAAAAATAATCAAAGTTTAGAATAGATCATATTTCATAGTAGCTGATCATCAAAGGTAATTTCAGCAGTTATCAATAATGTCCCTTGTTGGGTGATGATTCAATCTTCAGCATGATCATACTTGTGGGAAATGATTCTATCTTCTATATTGAATCAAGCTCAGTAGCCTCGTGCTCTGACTGTTGAGAAGATTTGAAGATCCCAAAACCCGATCTGATTGGTGAACCATTCCTTTGTATTCGTATTTATCTCTGAGGTTTCAGACTCAGTAGACACTCTGCTCTGGTCAAGGCGCTCAGTAGCTCATCAACCTCAGCACCATTGTGGAAGACTCAGTGAATACTGGACTCAGCAGAGAGCGATATCGAGAGAGTCGGTTGAACCGAACTCGGCGAGAGTAGTTCATCTGGACTCGTAGCTGATTTTCGAGTAGACCCTTCTCGGTTGTCTATCTACCGAATACAAAAATCGGACTCGGCATCGGGCCGACGTCTTCTGAACTGTCTGAATCTTTTGATAAGCTATCAGTGTTGTCAAGTACGAGGAAGAGAGAAGTCAACTTCAGTTGCCTCGAAGTTTGTTCTGTCTAAACCACCATATCCACCTCGACAAATGACAAGCATACACGTGTCGTCTCACCTACTAAAGCTACAGTCAACATATTTCCGTAAAAGGAGGGAAATGACACTGTACCTACTACACAAAAGAGCCGTTTGCTACCAAAAAAGAGAGAGAGAGAAGAAAATCGTCTCCAACGGATCTATTTCAATCTCCACTCTATAAATAGAGGGATCATTCAAGATTTGAAACACGCGACGCCTAGAACACAAGAGAGCGCGAAAAAGAGCGAATTCCAAAGAACAAAGTCTTAGTAAGAACTTGAAGAACAATCTCCGGCAAAAGACTACATTCTAGCTCATAGGGAATCAAGCTATACCGACATATAAAGCCTCTAGTATCCAAATCGACGTTACACGAACTCAAAGCTTACCTTCAGCTGTTCGCCGATCTAGAAGCTACTCTCATATTCCCTATCCCTCTAACCCTAAGCTCAACCGTTCTTATCTATAGCTTAGACGAAGGAGTTCACATTTGAACTCAATCCTTATTGTATAAGGACTCCTTCATTGTTGGAGAAGTTTGTCAAACACTTAAAGTTTGATAGAATTGTAAACTGGGACTTGCTCAGTATAATCCCCAAGCCACGGCTTTGTCCGGTGTACAAGCCGACCGAGACTAACTCAAGTATAATAAATAGCCTCCCGATCTATCGGGACAAGTAGACGTAGGATTGTTGATATCCGAACCACTTTAAAAATATACGTGTCGTTTACTTACTTGTTTCATTGGTTTTACCGTGCATACCGAACATCATATTTAAAATCGATTTAACCGTCTTAGTATTCGAACTTCTTATCTACCGAACCGAGACTTGCATAAAACGTTTTCCTCATTAAAACCGATTTGGGCCTACACAATTCCGCACACCGAACTCTCACCGATCGATACCGAATTCGACCTAGTCGGTTAGCGAGATCTCGGTGAGTCGGTACTCTTTTAGCCTTTAACACGATTGAACGGTTATGCTTGTCTGGTCCGCCGAACTATTTCGAGACGGCACCTTCCCCGAATAGGGACTGTTCGTGTTCGAAAGTTGAGAAATTTGGATTCGGGTGTATTCACCCCCCCCCCCCTCTACACCCGAACTCACTCACGGGACCAACAATTGGTATCGGAAGCGGGAGTTCTTTGACTCTTGTTATCTTTGAGACCGGTCTATTCGAACGGATCCGAGGGAAAGCGTTTTCACCGCATATCACTCTACATTCATATCATTATTCTTCATGGCTGATATGTCGGGTATAAGGATGGTACCTATGTTCTCGGTGGAGAACTACGGAGTATGGCGAGTCAGGATGGAAGCTCATCTGACATCCCTCCATGACAGTATGACTGAAGTGCTTGAAGATGGACCTATCGTTCCTATGATTGATAGTGTCGTGACTCAGGACCAAGCTCAAGGAGGAGGAATGGTGACTAGGAAGAAGATCCCCAAAGACAGAAGTCTCTTCACTCCTGAAGAGAAGAAGCTTCACAATCTAGACCGAGTCGCCAGGAATGCTATACTAACCACCCTTAGTGATTCTTATCTTGGCGGGGGTTCGGGAATGCAAGATCGCTAAAGAACTACGAGATGCTCTTGCGCTACTGAGTCGAGGGACTCAGAAGATTAAAGCCAACAAATTAGCGCTGGAACTCCAAAAGCTGGAAAGCTTGTCTCTCATGCCCGGGGACAAAATCGAAGATCTAAACGTCAGATTTACCAATCTGATGAATTCTATCAATGGGCTGGAAAAGACATTCAGCAACCGAGAGATGAATCTGAAGATTCTGAGGGCACTGCCGGACGGACACTGGACACCTTTTACCACTTTATTGCGACATTCTGATTTAGATGATGTGTCTCCTGACCATATCTTTTCGTAATTACAGTGCGAAGGAGTATGAGTTCGACAGACCTCAAAGAAAGCTGAGAGCTGAAGCTGATACGAAGATTGACCATGCTTTCAAAGCTACAGTCAGCACAGCATCTCCCGCTACGAGCAAGACGACGAGTAAGACTGAGCCTTCACTCACTGACCTACAAGAAGGAAGTCTAGCTCAGAAGTACGCGCTGCTCGCAGTGAAGTATCAGAAGGAGAAAGAAAGGCGTAGAAAACTGACCAAAGCATACCGAGATACAAAATGTAAGTCAGAATATACACCTAAACGCGCTCCTGATACTCAATCTTCTGAATGTAGATAGAAAGATGACTCAGCACCCTCAAGGGATAGTGCAACCAAAGAAGAAAAAGTCATCACTTGCTACAACTGCAAGAAGCCGGGACATTATGAGTATGATTGTCCTGAGCTCAATAGTGCTGAACGCGCAGCACGCAAGGCAAGGAGAGAGAAATTCGCCCAGAAAAGACAATCCTACATAGCTGGCGAAATCTCAGACGACTCAGAAGAGATCGACTCCTTTATGGATTCATCTGACGATGAAGCAGCTTTCATGGCCTTAGAGCATGAAGCAGATGAATCAACTGAAATGTGCATGATGGCAGGCGAAGAGGATGAGGTAAATTCTCGTGAACCAGTTAACTCCTCTTCACACTGCACACACGACACTATTTCAGGTGCAGATGGGAATTTGGACATCTCGACCGCATATGAAGATCTACTAGATGAACAAATTCGAGATGAGTCGCCGGCTCGGTAAGACTCTTCGGGAGTTGGATACCCCGAAAGTGGAGAATCGGAGACTTTCTCGGGAGAGTCGGGTTGTTACCGAGGCCGAAGGACTTGTGTTGAGACTCGGGGGAGGAGATAAACTCTCGATGGCCAAGTCTCAGCATCAAGAAGATCGGATTTCAGTCTTGACCAATGACTTGACTCAGAAAGATACTCGAACCGAGTCTCATCGAAGCAAGAACTGTCAGGACTTCAGACCGAGCACGACGCACTGAAGAAAAGTGATGATGTCTGGAGGAACCTGATGAATGAGAGGTATATGGGCGCAGAGAAGAAATTGGAGGCTGTGCTAGCAAGCAATAAGCCAAAGCACTGCAAGGAAGGACTTGGATTCAGTCTAGGAGCTTCCTCATCTGCCCCAGTACACTCAGAAGTACGGCTTGCTGATAGATTTGTTCGAGGGGAGACTATCAACGCAGATATACTGAACCCCCTAGCAAAGAACAAACAGAAGATGAAAGCACCTCATCCCACACATCAGCATTCTGACAAGAAGATCAATGCCAAGAAACTCCAGTTCAGTCAAGGGGGAACCAACAAATCAAACTTGGCAGATCAGTATGGACCTCCGAAGCTGACGCATCCTGCTCAGTATGGATCATATTATTATGAACCTATAGTCCGAAGAGGCTCCAAAGGTCAGAAGAAGAAAAAGGTCGCACAGAAGGCAAAGGTCAGCAGTCCACCAACTCGGAAGATCGGGACTCCCGAACCTCGAAGCCTCGAAGTCACGCGTGACCGATCCGGCGGTCAGATATGTTGACTCCAGTGGAAAGAAAATGTCTGAAACCACCAGGGTTGTTAGACAGATTTGGGTTACTAAAACTAACATCTAAGGACCCAAAATCAAAAATAAAGGGTACCTGAATATAATTCTGTTTTGCAGGTGCGTAAAGACCCATGGTATGTGGACAGCGGATGCTCAAGACACATGACATACCAAAGGAGTCTACCAAGAATTATATCACCGAAGAAGGACCCGCAACTGAGTTCGGAGACAATGCAAAAGGCTATACCGGAGGATATGGAACACTCAAGCATTGGAATCGCCAACGTTCCAAGAGTATCATATGTTGAAGGACTTCAGGCATAATCTTCTCTCTGTTAGTCAATTTTGTGATAACTCAAATAGAGTGATATTTGACGCTGGTTTCTGTGATGTTATTGATAAATCCACAAGGAAAATAGTGTTATCAGGTTCACGCAGAAAGAACATATATGTGGCTGACTGGAACTCAGCTGAACTTGAAGCTTGCTTATTGGCGAAGAATGACAACCGCACGGGGTGGCTATGGCACAGAAGACTCAGCCATCTCAACTTTAAGACGCTCAACAAGCTTGCAAGAGAAACTCTAGCAAGGGGACTGCCGAATGAAGTATTCAGCAAAGACACTCAGTGTGAAGCATGTCCGAAGGGAAAGCAAACAAGGAATCAAAATCCTCCAGTTCCATCGCCTTCCACAGATGGAATCCTTCGCTGCTACATATGGATTTGTTCGGTCCAGTCTCCCGGTGACGATCGGAGGCGTAAAATATGCATTAGTGGTCATAGATGACTACTCGCGCTACACATGGGTCATATTCATTGCCAACAAGTCTGAAGTCAAAACAGAGTTACCAACGCTTCTGAAAAAGCTCGGTGTCGAGAAGAACACCAAGATCGGAAAAATACGTTCGGACAGCAGGAACCGAGTTCCTTAATTCCATGGTAAAGGAGTTTCGCAAGCGAAGGAATAGAGCATGAGACTTCGACCGCACGCACACCTCGGCGAGAATGGAGTTGCCGAACGAAAGAAGAGAACTCTAAAAGAGGCAGCTAGGACTCTACTCGCGGACTCGGGACTCCCAACCAAATTCTCGGGCGAAGCAACGGATACGCATGTTATACTCGAGAATAGATCTCTACCGACAAAGCAAAGATAAGCGGACACCATATGAACTATGGAACGGCGGGAAGCCTTCTCTATCTTATTTCCATATTTTTGGTTGTTCATGCTTTATTCACAATAATGGGAAAGATCGATCAAGACTTTTGATAGCAAGTCGGATCGGGGAGTATTCTTAGGATACTCTCGGGTCAAGCAAAGCTTTCGAGTATTCAACTATCGGACTCTTTGCGTGGAGGAAAGCCCTCATGTTGTTTTTAACGAGTTTGCTACGAAGACGGGAGCAATAACTCAAATTCGAATCGAGGACATCGCAAGCGGCTACGGGATCTAAGCTTAAAAGACAAATCCGAAAAGATCCGGCTATGTTGGGATGATGATTCGGACGAAGAAACCGAAGACAAATCTATCGAATCTCAACCCGCCGAGCAAGTAGCTGAACAGATTGATTCTCCCGAACGGAATCAATCCCCGGATAACTCGAGGTCGATGAAGAAATCATTGAGGTAACCGAGACCAACACTACTGAGAGCAACACCTCGGGGGGAACGTCTAGTAATGTTCCCGAGCTGAATGCCCCGAACCCGGTGACTCAGTAGACCATACTCTTGTTACTGAATTACTTCAATCTCAGAATAGTACAACTGAAATGCCTAACTCACCTACTATCTGTGTTGAACAAGTTTCAGATGAAGAGTTGAAACATCGTAGATCGTGGCTCGATGCTCACACTGCTGATTTAATCATTGGAGATCCTTCAGCAAATGTCAAGACAAGATCCAGATTCTGTCAAGGAGAAAGCGCATTATTTTCATGCTTCTTGTCTACTGAAGAGCCTCAGACCATTGAGGATGCACTGAAAGATGCTGACTGGATCATTGTTATGCAGGAGGAGCTGAATCAGTTCACGAGAAACGAAGTATGGGAGCTTGTAGACAGACCCCGGCATCAACATGTTATTGGAACTAAGTGGGTCTTCAAAAACAAGCGAGATGAAAACAACATTATAGTAAGGAACAAAGCAAGACTCGTGGCTAAAGGCTACTATCAAGCCGAAGGGATAGATTTCGATGAGACGTTCGCTCCAGTTGCAAGATTGGAGGCAATTAGACTATTCCTAGCCTACGCAACACATCAACGATTCAGAGTTTATCAAATGGATGTGAAGTCTGCATTCCTGAACGGCGTGCTAAAAGAAGAAGTCTATGTGGAACAACCGCCCGGCTTTCAGCAGGGACATCAAGTATATAGACTCAGAAAGGCTCTATACGGGTTAAAACAAGCACCCAGGGCTTGGTACGATACCCTGTCTGAGTTTCTTCTTCAGAAAGGTTTTCAGAAAGGCACACTAGACCGCACTCTATTCAGCATTCGACTGGAAGAAGACTTATTACTTGTGCAGATCTACATGGATGACATTATATTCGGATCAAAGAATGTCATCATTTGTCAGCAATTTGAAAAGATGATGAAGGATAAGTTCGAGATGTCGATGATGGGTGAAATGAACTACTTCCTTGGTTTTCAAGTCAAGCAATCTGAAAAGGGAACATTCATCAACCAAGGAAAATACACTCGAGACCTCATCAAAAGATTCGGCTGCACATCCGGCAAATCAATCAAGATCCCGATGAACACGAACATGAAGATAGATCTTGATAAAGAGGGAGTATCAGTAGACCAAACTGAATACCGTGCTATAATTGGTTCTTTATTATATCTAACAGCTACTCGTCCTGACATAACTTATGCTGTAGGTGTCTGTGCTCGATTTCAGGCGAATCCCAAGCAGAGTCATATGGACTCAGCAAAGAAGATTCTCCGCTATCTACAAGGAACACCTGACATGGGTTTGTGGTATCCAGCTGATGATAATATTGAACTAACTGGTTATTCTCGATATCGACTATGCGGGATGTAGAATAGACCGAAAATCAACTTCGGGAACATGTCGGTTCCTTGGCGGCAAGCAAGCCGATCTCATGGTTTTCAAAGAAACAAGCACTCGGTGGCCACGTCGACTACCGAAGCCGAATACATGGCCGCCTGGAAGTTGTTGCGCCCGGATCCTTTGGCCGAGACAAGCACTGAGAGACTATGACGTTATTCGGAATGAAGTGCCGATTTTTCTGCGGCGATGTACCGGTGCTATTGCAATCACTCAGAACCCTGTACTTCACACGAGATGCAAGCACGTGGACATCAGACATCACTTCATTCGTGACCATGTCGAGAAAAAGGATATCAGGATGGAGAAGATCCATACTGACAAGCAACGGGCTGATATACTGACCAAGCCTCTAGCTGAATCCAGATTCAGAGAACTTTCAGTAGAGCTAGGTCTGTTGGACCCTACTGACCCCAGTCAGAAGAGGTTTCGGGAGAGAGACATTTCGGTTAGGGGGAATGTTCACTCTCGATCGATACATTCAAGCACGTAGAGACAGAAACCATCTACACGAGGTATCAGCTGACTACTATGTTCAGCTGACAGGTTTGCGTATCTCTACTCAGTAGTAATTTAATACAACAGTACTTTGCATTTATGACAAAGATTCAGCATGACATTAATATCTTTTAGTTTGTCTTTATTATTAACGGTTCACATTTAATGCACGACATTCCATACATAAGTTTGCTGAACTCGCACGCATTTAATGCATGTCTTTTCCACGATTACTACTTAGGCTATTTTACAACTGGCTTTGACTTAGGCGACTTTTGTGATCATTGCCTATTTTATAACTTCTAATCTTAACCGTCCATATCATAAAGCAAGTTTAAATTCAGCCTTCGATCGAAAACCGTTCATCTTCCTATTTGATATATATATTCGATCATATCTTTGAAACCGTCATTAGCATACTTCATAACTTTCAAATTCCGAAAAATCCGAGATCTGCATACGCAATCCTTACTTGCAACTTCATTCTCAATCTTATCTCGAATTTTATCTATTGGTATGCTTATATCTGTTAATGTATTTATTATATTTTTCAGTATCGCATTGTAAAGCACTGATCTATCCAAGAAATGGTACTGATTCATTTCTTGTAACAGGTACTATGGCTGGTCTATCTGTCAGTTCTCCCGACAAGATAGAGGAAATCCTCAGCAAGGGCCGTATCTGGTGTGAACCAGTCATGGAGTTCGACGCGTGCGAGCTCGAGTACATGGACGATATCTTCACATATCTGAGGAAATCCGGACTTGAGGAGTTTCTATCGAGGAAGCCGACCTTCTTCCTTCCTCGACAAGTGGCGGAACTATATCCGAACTCCGACTCGGTTTGAGGAGACATTCAGCGAGGTTCGTTGTTAACACCATTGACGACGCATCGAGGATACCGGGCGGATGTCTATTAAACAAGCGCTGAAGAAGAGCTTCAACCTCCCGTCTGAAGGTGTCAGCACCTTGGGGTACAATGACGACGCTGCCGACACATACCTCTCCATTTTCTGTGGCAAGCCCACAACCTTCAGAGCAGCATTTCCGAAGAATGCCATGCTACCGCAGTTCAGAGCACTGGCGTACATCGTCACTCAGCTGTTGACTAGCCAGGCTGGCTCTTTCGATCAGGTCTCCCGACCCAAGATCCATATGATGATGGCGATTTATGACTGCGTGAAAGTCAATTGGACCGACTTCTTTGTTCGCGAATATATGGCTCAGGCAGCCAAGTTCGACAAAGCTACGCGAACATTGACCGCAAAAGGAAAGCTTCTCTACGGACTTAAATTGTCAGTCATGATCGAGGATTTCTGCGAGGCTGAACAGATCACATATGACGGCAAGGAATATTTTAATGTGAAGAAAATCCGCTTTCACAACAAGTCCGCGGCCCTGCAACATTGGTTCGGGGACCGGCCGCGAAGCTTCGGCCATCTAAGCCTCAGCAGGCGACTCCTAAGAAAAGGACACCTCCGGCAAAATCACCTAAGGCACCAGCCAAGAGGCTGAGGAAGGCCATACCGGATACACCTGCTGAACCAGAGACTACTACTGAAGTGGCTACTGAACCAACTCCTATTCAGCCACTACAGTTGGTAGATGAGTCTTCCTCATCTGAGAAGACCAAGTCAGTGGAGAAAGCCGTCTCCACTGAGGAACAAGTTCAAGAGGAATAGGGAGAGGCTACTGATGCCCAAAGCGAAGAAGTCCAACGTCTGGATAGCCCTCTCTCTGTGCCTCCGCTCAGCAGTCTACCACCTGCTGACCCTGAGACTGACTTCGTTGATATCGAGTCAGATTCTGCGTCTGCAGAAGAGACTCCCGGGATGGAAGCAGCAGTTATTGTCTCTAGAGCTTCCCGAGAGATCATCCAGTTCATTCCAGAGCTTGCTGACCATTCAGATTTGCTCGTCCTAGCCAAGTCAGCAAGGCTCCATATGATCCTACGCTTTCAGGAGTGGCCTCAGCTTCAACGCCTTGTTCTACACTACTCCTGTCAGCAGCTACACTTGGAAGAACTGAGATTGCGTGAGGAGATAGGCTATTCAGAGCCTGAGAACCTCAATACGATGGAGAATCTAAGGGCAGCCATGCTTGCAATCATTGCCGATCGACGCCCGGCACTGGCTCGCCGCCCTCGGATGGGTCGACCACGACGGTCGAGACCCGCCCATGATTCGAGCCCCGGAAAGCCCGATGAGGGACATCCACAGGACAAGGATACCCATACTGAAGAAGCAGCACCACTCAGTATCCTTGGGCCTGAGAAGCCTTCGGCTGGTGTCTCGTCCTCAGCAGAGCTGCTCCGCTCCCGCTCAAGTCGACATACGAGGCAGCGCCCAGCCCATCTGCCAAGAAATCCCGTTCAGTTGCCAAAGCTCTAACTGCACAAGGAGTTAAAAATCGGGAATTGGCGAAGGCAGTCCACAAGGTGTGGAAGAAGTCTGCATTGGCCACCAACTCGAGCTTCCGGGGCTGAAATCCCAAGCATCTCTACACCGCTACCCCTGATGTCTCCGCTCTCATATCTGAAGCATTGGCCCAGCAGCAACAGCAGTTTCAGACTCAGCTATGGACAATTCCGGAGGGACAGGCCAAGCTCCTTGAACAATTTCAGAACGCCTTGTCCGCTCATACTGAGTCATTCACCGAGCAAGCCCAGGCCACGGAGAACAGACTAGACCTCATTCAACTGGTCGTGGAGGACAAGATCGGTGAGAAACTAGCTGAACTGAAGTCAGAAGCCGTTCTCTCTCATACAGCATACAAGGACGCACTCATATCTGAGAGGAACGAGCTGCATCTAGCATTGGAGAAAGTGCATAACAGACTGGACGACTTGTCCACTGTTTATCAGAAGCTAGAGAAGAAGGTACTCATCCCAACCCCGACTGTACTTGATGATGCCAAAAAGGGGGAAGGAAAGAAGAAGGGTACTGAGAAAGAAAGTGAAGGAAGTGAAGGAAAGAAAAAGAGTACTGAGAAGCTGACTCCCACTAAACCTTCTAGACTACTGAAGGGGACAGATACTGAAGGAAAGAAGGGGACCGAGAAGAAGAAATCTATTGCCGACATTAGCAAAACTCGGTCTCGGTAAAACTCGGACTCGAGACTCGGGTAAGGCCCGGGGGTGTTTCGGGCCGCGAGCACACCGAAACCGGCCCAAGTGGCTCGAGACCCCAGCAGACTACTCGGGCAACCCGGACTCCCAAAGACATTATTAAGGAGGTTGCCGAGTACGCCGAACAGCAGTGGAGGACTCGGAAGAAGAAGAGGCTCCTCTTCCACCACCGGTTCAAGAAGGCAAGGGCAAATAAAAGCTTAAAATTCCAACCCCTCCAAAGCAAAGCGATTAAGGTACATATCTCTGGCGAGGAGGAAGCCCAAATAGGCTGCGGATGAGAGGCCGGCGAGAAATTGCGAGAGGTCGAAGCGCTAACAAGTCAAAGTCTAAGCCTCGCTAAATGAAAAGACTAAAGCCCCATCCGGAGGAGGAAAGAAAACCGCTAGATCGCCTCCGAGAAAGCTCATCATAACGAGATGAAGAGGACGAGAGAAAAGGAAAAGGAGCAGCGAGCGAAGAAGAGTACGAAAGGCGGGGTACGTCCAAATCTAGATCTAGTACCCTCGCCGAATCGGAAGAAGCCCCTCGGCAAGCCACTGATACACAAGGAGATGAAATCGAAGCCATATTTGATCGATGAACGAGATATCTATACGAGGCGAGGAGGCAAGACGGATTCAGCCGCGAGAGACGAGAATTTGGAAGGCGTAACTTGAAGCTCGATGAAAAGGATCGAAGAGGAGGTCAGCCGAGAGTGCCTTCTAAAGCCGATATTCCATACGAGATACGAGGAAATTCGGGAAGCCGGTGACACGAAATCTCAAAGATGGCCAAGAACGAGATAAATGGATACCGGCTCACCATCAAAGAGCTCAATCAAAGATGGGAAAATGCGAAAATTGAGTTCATCAAGAGGAACTATTTCGGAGGTTACGGTCCAACAGGATAAGGATTGAAGCTTACATGGAATGGATGTTCGCTACTGAACCTGAACTCTACCCATACCTCGACAAAGCCATATCTGAAGGTATAGAAGTCAGTGTTCCGGGACCCAGAATCATACCTCCACCGAGAGGACAGGATGACTCAGTACACTTTGGTACGATTGAAGCTGAAGTGAAGCATGCCGCAGCGAAGAAAGAACTTGCTGAAGATGAGCCTGCTGATTTTGCAGAATTTCTGAAGCTAAGGAAGATCACATACAGGATGTATGGAGTGCCGCTCCCTGAAGATCAGACTCAAGAGTTCATGAACAGAATCAAGAAGTTCAGTGGCCCTCCTCCTTAGATCTTTAACTCATTCTCTTAGCATAGCAAGATTGTATCTGTACTGAATTTCTCTTATATTTATACAATCTGCTTTTGGCTCTGACAACTACTTGTTGTTTATACAGCCGTGTTTGTTTTATACTTTAACACTCAGAATCACTGAAGTGGTTGCTGGCTCACACTCTCTTTATTACATGTCAGCTGATTGCTTTGATAGATTCTGCTAGCCTGTTTTGTTTGCAATGGGGGAAATTGTTCTATTTACCCAGTTTGCTTTATAATCTAGAACTGATGGAACATCTCCACTGATCCTACTTGTAATATTTGTAAGGAGTTTTTGTTTCTATCTGTTTAGTGTTAGCATAGATGATAAGTTTTGGCATCATCAAATAGGGGGAAATTGTTGGGTGATGATTCAATCCTCAGCATGATCATACTTGTGGGAAATGATTCTATCTTCTATACTGAATCACGCTCAGTAGCCTCGTGCTCTGACTGTTGAGAAGATTTGAAGATCTCAAAACCCTATCTGATTGGTGAACCATTCCTTTGTATTCGTATTTGTCTCTGAGGTTTCAGACTCAGTAGACACTCTGCTCTGGTCAAGGCGTTCAATAGCTCATCAGCCTCAGCACCAGTGTAGAAGACTCAGTGAATACTGGACTCAGCGAGAGCAAAGATATGCGAGAGAGTCGGTTGAACCGAACTCCGGCAGAGTAGTTCACCTGGACTCGGACTGATTTTCAGTAGACCCTTCTCAGCTGTCTATCTACTGAATACAAAATCAGACTCAGCATCGGCTGACAGTCTTCTGAACTGTCTGAATCTTTTGATAAGCTATCAGTGTTGTCAAGTACGAGGAAGAGAGAAGTCAACTTCAGTTGCCTCGAAGTTTGTTCTGTCTCAACCACCACATCCACCTCGACAAATGACAAGCATACACGTGTCGTCTCACCTACTAAAGCTACAGTCAACATATTTCCGTAAAAGTAGGGAAAGGACACTGTACCTACTACACAAAAGAGCCGTTTGCTACCAAAAAAGAGAGAGAGAGAAGAAGATCGTCCCCAACGGATCTATTTCAATCTCCACTCTATAAATAGAGGGATCATTCAAGATTTGAAACACGCGACGCCTAGAACACAAGAGAGCGTGAAAAAGAGCGAATTCCAAAGAACAAAGTCTTAGCAAGAACTTGAAGAACAATCTCCGGCGAAAGTTCTAGCTCATAGGGAATCAAGCTATACCGACATATAAAGCCTCTAGTATCCAAATCGACGTTACACGAACTCAAAGCTTACCTTCAGCTGTTCGTCGATCTAGAAGCTACTCTCATATTCCCTATCCCTCTAACCCTAAGCTCAACCGTTCTTATCTATAGCTTAGACGAAGGAGTTCACATTTGAACCCAATCCTTATTGTATAAGGACTCCTTCATTGTTGGAGAAGTTTGTCAAACACTTAAAGTTTGATAGAATTGTAAACTGGGACTTGCTCAGTATAATCCCCAAGCCACGGCTTTGTCCAGTGTACAAGCTGATTGAGACTAACTCAGTATAATAAATAGCCTCCTGATCTATCGGGACAGTGGACGTAGGATTGTTGATATCCGAACCACTTTAAAAATATCTGTGTCGTTTACTTACTGTTTCATTGGTTTTACTGTGCATACTGAACATCATATTTAAAATCGATTTAAGTGTCTCAGTATTCTGAACTTCTTATCTACTGAACTGAGACTTGCATAAAACGTTTTCCTCATTAAAACTGATTTGGGCCTACACAATTCCGCACACTGAACTCTCACTGATCGATACTGAATTCTGACCTAGTCAGTTAGCAGATCTCAGCTGAGTCAGTACTCTTTTAGCCTTTAACACGATTCAGAACAGTTGTCTGGTCTGCTGAACTATTTCAGTACGGCACCTTCCTGAATAGGACTGTTCGTGTTCGAAAGTTGAGAAATTTGGATTCAGGTGTATTCACCCCCCCCCTCTACACCTGAACTCACTCACGGGACCAACATCCCTATAAGGCAGGTTCCTCCTAAGAAATAATTTCCCCTATATGCATGTATAAGAGCCCTTCTCCCTAAGTACTAACAAGGTATCAGAGAAGATTAGAGCAAACACAAATAATCAGTAGGAAATAATTCTAAAGCAGATAAGCATATAAGTCACATAGGGTCAGATAGATATCTGATCACTTAGGTGATCAGTTGTGTTGAAAAGTAAATAAAGTCGTGAAGACAATGAGTAATTTTCGAGGCAAAAAGTGATAATTGTCATAGATGAATGAGAATTACAATACATGACTTGCTATCACTAGAAAAGCTAGACTAAGGAGAGAGAGGGGTGGTGATCGCTGTTTTCACCAAATTAATCCTGCAAAAATGCTAGAACTTAAATTAGTATAGCAAAAAGGTATCGAACACAAGGAATAGAGATTTTTAACCTAAAATTCCTATTAATCTAGGGTTTGGTTAGCGACCACGCAATTTTTAGAATTACTAAACAAGTGCACGAAAATAAATAGCAAGAATAAATATCCAAATAAATCAAGTAAAGAAAACGGATCCAGCAAGATGATTCACACGCACATACAATCGATCCTTGACACTAAAGATAAATTAATCCCTATAAATGAATTAGTTATAGGACGCCGTAATTAAACTGACACATCCCCTGTTCCCCTTTAATTATTCGGTAATCGTCATGGTGGGCATTGAAACGACTACTTCTCTAAATTAGATGCAACCTACGTTGGTGGGCAACTAATAGATTTAACACCTAATCAGCTTTAAGAACTAAGGGAACCCAATTTAGGAGCCTACTCGTATGGTGGGCATCTAATAGTCTCCTACCAAATTAATCATATTGTTCTTAGAATAATTGTGCTACTTATATAGCCTAATCCCACGAGAAACGATGGAAGTACTAAATTAGTTATAAATTAAATTAACCTAGGGTGATCAAGCCTAAATTAACTAATCCAATTAATTTACCAAGATTAATGTGGAACCTAAGTGATTAATTATTAAGCCTAAGTCTCATGAATTTAGTTTGTGCGTGTTTCACATCTTATCGAACCCTAAAAATTAATTAGCTATGCATCACGGTCCGGCTGGGCAGGCAGATTGTTCTATTGGACAGAGCCCTAATCATACTGAAAACCGAAAATAAAATTGTGCGAAAATTGTAACAACTATAACCATTGATTTAAAATACTAAGATGCACGAAATTAAACCATAGTAAATTCGAAAAACATAAAATTGATAAACCCTAAATATCCAATTAAAATCCGAAGTAAACATCATCCAAATTGAACATCGAAAATAAAATAACAAGTGTTTGTTTCTGAAATTGCGCCTAAAGATCGAACATATGAAATCGACGGCTGAAATAAACTCGGAATACTCTCGGCTTCGGACAACGACTGACTCTCTCTCGACTTTGGTGGCTCACGGCGGAAGGTTACACGGCTGTGGTCTCTCTCGGCTTCGGCGGTGGATGGCGGTGCTGGAGTCTCCTCGGCTGTGGGCGACGATGATGAACGGCGAAGAAGAAATATGATATCCAAGAATGATCCTTCGTCCGCGGTTGCATGTGTATATATATCTAGGGTTTTTCTCCCATTCCTTGTAGAATTAGGAACCTTATCCACCAAGTATGGAAAGATATAATTCAAATATTTCCATCCTCTTCTTTCCTTATCTGTTCCTTTCCTTCTACGTAGAATTTCGCCAAAATTAACCCTTTTATTCCTTAATTATGTGCATGCCGCCACATCATCTTACTATCGCCACATAAGCTAGGGAATCTACAAAACAACACAGAAAAGCAATCCGACGGCCAAAAATGGCGCCAAAACAACAGAATTTGAATAGTACGAATTAAGACTTATCAGACCTCCTTACACTTGAACTATACTTGTCGTCAAGTATAAGAAAAACAAAGGTATACATACTATCCAAATTTAGTCAATCCCCAAGACTAAAAAATAAAAACACAAGACTCAAGAGACACAGACCACGGAACAAAGACACGCGAAACCACAAGACAAACGAAGACAAACACGAGAACAACACACACGAAAAACAAAAATAAAAATAAGAAGCAATGTCAATCCTATCCATGATCTCTACACTCAAGAACTCGCTAAACATGTAAAATCATGCAAATACGAATTTCAGCAAACAAGAAATGCTGCAAATTTTGAACGAGGTACACACATATCAATTCGGTCAAAAACCTAAGCAAAAGCGGATCATCCCCACGATTCACTCAACACTCTCTAGTCTAAGTCCGGTCAAGCCACTCAAAGAAAATATTCCACTCTATCACGATAAAAGATCATCACAATTGCAATATCAAGGAGGTCTTTCTCTTAAGGACATAGACAAAATTTGATTCCGATAAGGGCCCTAGAGGTTCTAAGCTCCAACAATTATAAATTCAATGTCATGCATGTCATACTTGCTTAAATGAGAAAATCAAAAGTGAACAAACTATGCCTCCCAATGAAGAATTACGTGTCAAATGCTACATAATATAACAACAAATACCCTTTAATAAAACTGATTTTTCCACTTTTTTTTATTTTATACGTGGATCAGCACTATTTAACAAAATAATTTGGGTATAAACTCACTTGGCCTTAGGTATTTTCATTCATAAACAATTCGGGCCAACACACATTTCGTAGCATACATTAAATAGGTAGGCAAAGAATAGATAGTAAGATTTATCTTAATTAAGCGTGTAAACATGCAATGACACGGGAAAAGAGAAAGCTAAAAAGTGCTCGGCTAATATTTTTCTGACTAAATCAAAGAATCTGCCAAGGGTCAAATTAGTTCACTAAGGGAAAATGTAAGGTAGGAAAGTATTGCCGCGGCTACATAGCTCAATCCCTAGTGCCTCCTATCATTCATCACAGTGATTCACCTTTATTGCAACTTTTTGGACAAACATTCTCAAAGAAATTAGTAGGAAGTATCCTACTTTAAAGGCTCAAATCTAATATACAGAGTGTGTAAATTTTTGATCCACTTTTACTTATTATTCCTCATCCCAAACTACATACACATGTGCACCATGTTCTAATCTTCACAACAAACATGATTGCATATCAAGACATAAAGCACAAGTAAACATGCTTAGCAAAGAACAAGAGTGCATCAACAACTTCAAGTTTTGGCATGCTTCGACGACACAACATAAAACAACACAAAGACATCCCTCCTTACACTTAAACCTTGCTTGTCCCGAGCAAGGAAAGAAAAGAATAAAGAAGGAGAAACATGACAAAAAAGATGCGAAATAAAAACACAAACTACCCTCCTTACACTTGCTCTTCACCAAAGAGCAAGAAAAAGCCAACAAAAACACAGAAAACACAAAAAAGAAAAACACAGACACAAATAACAAGAAAAGAAAATAACAAAGGGGATAGAATGGCGTCACCTCCCACCTCGGGGCAACAATCGAGAGAGAATAGTATGCTCAAAAGTATCAAACCTCTGCGGAAAGGCTGCCAACTCTACGCGTAGCACCTACACCGAATCGACAGCAACCTGCGGACCTACAGGGGAAGCAGCACTCGGAACACGTGGTCCCGGTGGATAAAATCGAACAATACCATTTGGCTCCCTATAGAAAATCCTAGCATGTCCCATCAACTCAAGGTCAAAACAGGGGTATCATACAACCGGGTAAGCAAAGAATCATCAAATATCACAAAGTTTCGTGCAAGGAACATAGCAAATAGATGACAAAGAGTAAGATGTCGAGCTACATGATTAGAGATGTCATAATGCTACGAGCTACCCAATATGCTAGATCAACCCTCTTACCTGTGTGCATGCACCACAGAAAATAGAGATCATTATCAGTCACCGTATTAAAACAGTCCAACGCCCAGTCAAATTATGGCAAATAAATTGATGGCACAAACGCAAAGCAGATCAGCCACCAATGAAATATCAGGCACATAAGTACGGAAAAGCTGAGTATCAGCCGGAGCAAGCATACGCCAGGCATCAAAAGAACCAACATAATCATGCTGAGCTGACGGCAACCCACAAGGAGTTGCCGCATACGTACCATCCTCCAAATCCTCCACAGACACAATACCCAACTGCATACACCATTCAACCAAGGACAACTAATAAAACACACCAGCCACACAAAAGCAAATACTCGGATCATATATCCCATGCACATGCTCAAACGAAAATATAGTAAAGAATTCGGAAACTAAAGCATGATAGCATGGATAATGATGTGATTCAAGCAGCCACAACCAACCAATCCGGCAAAAGTAAGTGTAGAACGTACCAAATACACCGGTGGAGCACAAGAAACGGTTATCCGGAGCTTGACCATTTCGGAAACTCTTTCCGCGGCAAGAATGCAATCGGCGATGGAAGAGCTCCTCCTCGAACTGAGTGATGGCCAACACGGTGGCTTCGGTCGTGAATTAAGAATAATCAAATTCCTGTACTCGGCAGACTGAGGCTGAGACGAGGACTCGTACGAGTTCGCTAGAGAAAGGTACTCCAGTGTGAGCTCGCCATCCTCTTCATTCGATGGTTCATAGTCCATCTCATCCGTCGAAAGCACCGAAATGCTCCCAACCTCTTGAATCCAATCAATCTCATCACCATCAAAAGAAGGATTCGGAAATTGGTACGATATCTGAAGGAAGGAATAACGGTCATAAAGATCGGGAAGAGGCACGGTTCCTTCGGGCTCGGGCGAATCGGGAGCAGGGGAATTGGGCTCATCCTCGGCGGGTAGCTGCTGTGCGTCGGCGACGGGCTCGGCGAGCTCATCGTCGTTGATGTCAAATTGACCCGTAGTCATGGGTACCAGGGCGCAGCGGATGCAGTTCGTCCGGCGCGGCGGACGGCGGCGTGAGGATGACACGGCTGGCGGCGAAGGGAGTTCATTATCCGATAGATCTGGAACGGCGACAGAGAAGGTGTTTCGGTCGGTCGCCGAAGGTGACGGCGGAGCAACTGTGGTGATGGGGCGTCTACATGCGGCGGTAACAAGCTTGCAATTCTCGATCTCTTCTTCAGCGCCATGATCGTCGGCTTGGGCAGTCGGATTTGGCGGGATTGAAGCTCGAATTCAAAAATTGGAGTGGAATTTAGGAGTTGGGAGAGGGATTTAGGAGTGGGAGTAGTGGGGAAAATAAATGGGGTTGAATGTTTTACCCCCACAAAATCCCGTGGAAAAGAAATCAATTTTATTTTTTTTCATAAAACTCCCCCTAAACAAAAGGTTGACCAAGTATCCCAACCTCCGTATGGCAACAATTCAATCCGGTCGACGAGTAATCACATAAAACTTATGCTGCCCATTTCTTTTGTTCATTATAATGTTCGCTCCTCTTCACTAAGATCTGGAAAAACAACACAAAACAGAAACAACACAAAACAATTATAGGGAAGAAAAATGTTTAGAATAAAATCGTGTTGCCTCCCGGTAGCGTCTTTCTTTATTGTCTTTGGCTAGACTTCCTCTGCAAGGTCAATAGTAGGAAGGAGTGAACAAGCGATACTCATTCCCAATGCCCAACATCTCAGCAGTATGGTAGATCTTCAAACGATGGCCATTGACGGTGAACTCGTCGTTAGAATCAAGTTTCGAAATCGTCACTACTCCGCTGGGCCAGACGGACCGAATTCAAAAAAGACCTATCCAACGAGAATGAAGCTTGCCCGACATGAGACGAAGTCTTGACTGATACAGTAACACCAATTGACCTTCTTCAAAGTTCTTAGTACGGATGTGCCTATCATGCCACGCTTTTGTACGATCTTTGTACTTCATGGCGGTGTCATAGGCTTCAAGACAGATCTCCTCGAGCTCTTGCAATTGATACTTCCTCTCCTTTGCACACTCGTTCAAATCCATGTTAACCTTCTTAACAGCCCACCACGCCTTGTGCTCCAATTCTACGGGTAAATGGCAAAGCTTCCCAAAAATGAGCCGATACGGAGATATACATAGGGGAGTTTTGTAAGCAGTGCGGTAGGCCCACAAAGCATCATCAAGTCTCAAACTCCAATCCTTCCTAGAAGGATTCACGGTCTTCTCAAGTATGACTTTCATTTCTCTATTTGAAACCTCAGCTTACCCATTCATTTATGGATGGTAGGGCGTGGAAATATGGTGCTTGACACCATATTTCTTCATGAGTGACTCTATAGTCCGGTTGCAGAAGTGGGTCCCCTGATCACTTATGATGGCCGTCAGCACTCTAAATCTGCTAAAAATATTAGATCTAAGGAAACTTGCAACCACTTTAGAATCATTAGTCTTCACGGCCTTAGCCTCGACCCATTTAGACACGTAGTCTACGGCAAGCAAAATGTACAAGTTCCCACATGAACTCGGGAACGGTCCCATGAAGTCCATGCTCCAAACATCAAAGACCTCACAGAAACGCAACGGTTTCTGGGGAATTTTGTCCCTTTGGGAAATGTTGCCGGTCATTTGGCAACGTGTACATGTCTTGCGAAAATTGTAGGAGTCGAGGTTTAAACCTTTCTGGCAGTACGTTTTGGACCAAAAGGTCCACCGTAAAGGGACGAATGACAATGATATAAAATCTCACCTGTTCTGCCTCAGGAATGCATCGGCGAATTACTTGATCAACCCCCATCTTCCACAAAATTGGAGAGTCCCAAAAGTAGTGCTTGCATTCACTCTTCAATCTCATGTTTTGGGCATGGGTAAAGTCGGAGAGAAACTGCTAGGAAGTCAAGTAATTAACTATGTTAGCAAACCAAGGGAGTTTAGAAAGGTTACCAACGACATTAAGCTATTCTGGAGCAGCATCGGTCGAACTGGCCAGTTGGAGCAGTGGATGTGTGCAGACTGCAGGGGCCAGCCTGGCCAGACTGGAGACAGATTCGGGAATAACATAAAGATGTTCCTCGGGAAAAATCTCCTTAATCGATTCGCCTTCTTCCTCTTGGATCAAACGACTTAGATGATCTACAACATGATTTTCTGCTCCTTTCTTGTCTCTGAGCTCCCAATCATACTCTTGAAGCAAGAGTATCTATCGAATCAAACGAGGCTTTGACTCCTTCTTGGATAGAAGATGCTTAACCACCGCATGCTCTGTGTACACCACGATCTTTGAACCAAGTCAGTAAGACCGGTATTTGTCAAATGCGAAGACAATAGTCAATAGCTCCTCCGTGGTAGAGTAACTCATTGAGTTGGGTTAAGTGTTTTCGAAGCATAATAGATGACATGACTGTCTTAGCCGATTTTCTGCCCCAAAATTGCTCCGACTGCCTGTCAGACGCATCACACATTATCTCGAATGGCTTATTCGAATCAGGGGGCTGCATAATCGGGTTTGTGGTTAGCTACCTCTTAAGGAGGTCGAAGGCCTCCTTACACTGATCATCAAACACGAACTCCACATCTTGTTATAGAAGCCTTATGAGTGGTTGAGCCACCTTTGCAAAGTCTTTAATGAAGCACCGGTAAAATCCGGCGTACCCTAGAAAACCTCGGATCTCCTTAACGGATGTAGGTGGCAGCAGCTTTGCAATAAAATCAACCTTGGCTTTGTCTACTTCAATTCCTCGACTAGAAACCACGTGACCTAGTACAATGCCCTGGGTCACCATAAAATGGCACTTCTGGTTAAGTACCAAATTCTTCTCCACACACCGAGCAAGGACTTTGTCTAGATTCTTCAAACATCTCTCGTATGAATTCCCATAGAACGTGAAAGTCATGCATGAAGACCTTAATGCACTCCTCGATTAAGTCCGAAAAGATACTCATCATGCACTTTTGAAAAGTGTCCGGTGCATTACACAATCCAAATGGCATACGGCGATATGCGAAGGTACCGAAGGGACAAGTAAATGTAGTTTTGTCTTGATCCTCCTCCTTCACATAACTCTGGAAGTACCCGCTATAGCCATCCAAAAAGTTGAAGTAGGCTTGCCCTGCGAGTCTCTCCAACATCTGATCGGTAAAGGGTAACGGAAAATGGTCCTTCCATGTAGCTTCATTCAACTTTCTATAGTCGATGCACATACACCAACCTGTCACCAACTGCATCGGCACCAATTCATTCTTCTCGTTCTCCACAACTTGGAAGCCGGACTTCTTTGGCACCACATAAACTGGACTCACCCATTTGCTATCAGAAATAGGGTATATAAGACCCATAGAAAGAAGCTTCAGTACCTCCTTCAGCACTACCTCTCGCATGTTAGGGTTGAGTTTTCGTTGGTGATCACGGAATGGCTTAGTTTCAGGCTCCATGTGAATAGAGTGAGTGTAGATGTCAGGACTAATGCCGGTGATGTTGGCTAAAGTCCATCCAATCGCCTTCTTGTGCCTCTTCAAAACTTCCAATAATGCCTCCTCTTGGGATTGATTTAACTCTTTGCTAATGATGACTGGAAGCTTCTCATCATCTCCAAGATAAGCGTATTTTAGATGTGTTGGAAGTTGCTTCAGTTCAAGAGCCGGCGGCTTTACCAATGAGGGCAGAATTCTATCAGATTCGGCCTGTCTGGGCAGTTGGGCGATGCTGCTGACAGTAGCAAATTTTGGCGATGCATAGAGTGCCATGATGCGGTCTTTGATCTCTTCATCCCTCTTGTCTTTAGCATCGAGATCAGTGATCCCCTTGGTGAGAGTGAGTTCCATCTTATCCTGTAACAAATGCATCTCAAGATATTCTTGGACAAAACTCTCAATCTCGTCAGTAGATAAAGACATTTCATTCTCATGATCATAAGGTTTCTTAAGTGCACTTGCAATATGATGAACATAAATCTCATTATGATATCGCACACTAATAGAACCTTCATCCACATCAATTACATCTTTCACTGTTTTCAAAAATGGCCTACAGAAAAAAAACACCCGCAGTACCTTCAACTTGCCTATCATTTGCATCTATAACATAGAAATCAGCAGGATAGACAAAATTGTTAATTCTGACAAGGATATTTTCTAGAAAGCCTATGGGTGCAATGCATGACCTATCAGCAAGTTGTATAATCACCCTAGTAGATACCAACTCAACTCTAGCTAATTGATTATACACAGACAGTGGCATAACATTGATTGATGCACCTAAGTCACACATAGCCTGCTTCACCATCACATTTCCCATAAGACAAGGTAAAGTAAACATACCTAAGTCTACACACTTGGCAGGGAGCATCTTCTAGATGATTGCCGACACCGACGTATCCATCAATACATTTGACAAATTTCCGAAATTGGGGAATCTTTACGACTTCCAAGAAAGGAATGTTGATTTCCAGCTTTCCAAACAGCTTTACATAATCCATCTGGTCCTTGTTCGGTGTCCGTTTCTTCTTCAGTGCCTCAGGAAATGGTGGTGGGCTGACTGTTTTAGGGTCTGCCTGGGCAGTCTGTCCGTTTCTGGTAGTCAGCTCTTCATCCTATATATTCTGCATTTCTATAGGTTCTGCCAGACTGCATGGCTTGGCCAGTTTGGCGGTTTGGTCTGCTGAAGACCTAATCTTTTGGGAATTCACCTTCGGTGCTGGTTCGGGCAATTCCTTACCATTCCTCAACATGATGTGACTGCAATTGTGGGAATTCGGATTAGGCTCAGTTTGAGAAGGTAATTGCCCTTGACTTCCTCTTATCTTTTGAATGGAAGAATTTAACTTGGAAATCTGTTTAGACAGATTCTCGAAGGTGCTTTGATTATCCCTCTTAGTTTGATTAATCTCCTCTTGCATCTGTTGTTGATAGGAAATAGCATTCTTTTGAGAAGAAATCATTTCTGCCATTATCGTCTCCAGCGAACTGTTCTGGTCCGTCTGGCTAGTTGACTGACCTTGCTGCTGAAATTGCTGCTGAAATTACCTTTGATGTGGAGGCTTGTAGGGTTGTTGATACCCTTGCTGCGGTGATGGCTGAAACTGTTGGTGTTGATACATCGGCTGTTGGTATGATGTTGAGGAGGGTTTCTTGTCGGCTGCAGCACTTGGTCTTCTTGTCTCCATTTGAGATTCGGATGAACCTTGTTTTGTCCATTCCCATTACCGATTACATTAGCCTCCTCTCCATGACATTGCAAAGATGTGTGTCCTCTCTGACCACATGCACCACATGTGTGATCAGCCATCGTGCGCGCACATGAAGAAGAAGAAGGAGGATTCTTCTCCTTGAACAAACGATCTAATTTTTCTTCGAGTTGGCTGAACTTCTCCTCCATTTTTAGCCCAACCTTCATATCAAGATCGTTTAGAAAGTCTCCACTCGACAGATTTACAGATTTCCTTTGCATCCTTGGTCCTTTATATTGTGATGTAGACTCGGCAATGCCTTCAATGATAGCCTTTGCATCATTATAGTAGCTATTAGCAAAGATACCCTTCAAACCAACACTTACCATGGTTTTGGACTCATCTGTCATTCCTTGGTAAAAGCATTGCACCAAATCCACATCAGAAAAACCATGGTTTGGGCAGCTATCAACTAGCTTCCCAAAGCGCTCCCAGTATGCTCCAAAAGACTCGTCAAGCTCTTGAGTAATTCCCGAAATCTCCTTTTTGAGTACATTAGTCTTTGATTGAGGGAAATACTTGTCCAAAATATCTGACGCATCTGAGCCCAAGTAGTAATCGACCTTGGTCGAACTCTAAAAAACCATGCACGAGCTCCATCTTGAAGAGTGAAAGGGAATGCTTTGAGTTTGAAAGCATCCAAATGACCATGCCTGTGCAAATTGCAGACTTGATTGAATCCCTCCAAGAAAGAGAAAGGATTCTCGTTGAGCTTCCCATAAAATTTTGGACATGCCGCAACTAAATTCAACTTCACATCAATCTGCTCAGTAGTGGTTTTAATTGGTCCGGGCAGTTCCTCTCCCAAGTTCCGTGATCCTGAGTTCATCTTTGGATTGGCTCCTTCTTCGTCAGTCATGATTTCTTCTGAACTGCTCTCTTCAGAAGACTGGTCCGCTTGGCCAGTCAGAGCAGTTTCAACTTCTGGTTCGCTGGTACTATCACCAGCTTCTATTCTATCCTCCGTCTGGGCAGTTGAAGCAGTTTCTTCCTATGACAGAACTGGTTTCTTTTGCAGCTTTGTTGCCTTCCGATTCCTTTTTGCAGTCTTTTCATTTTCCGGATCAAAGTGTAGAAAAGGGCGGGAAGACCTGCTCATGCAACACTTAAGAAGCACAAAATATCAATAGAAAAATAAGCTAAAAATAACACCGTTCCCCGACAACGGCATCAATTTAGTGATCGTTGTTTTCACCAAATAAATCCTGCAAAAACGCTAGAGCTTAAATTAGTATAGAAAACATGTATCGAACACAGGGAACAAAGATTCTTTACCTAAAATTCCTATTAATCTATGGTTTGGTTAGCGACCACACAATTTTTAGAATTACTAAACTAGTGCACGAAAATAAATAGCAAGAATAAATATCCAAATAAATCAAGTAAAGAAAACGGGTCCAGCAAGATGATTCACATGCACATACAATCGATCCTTGACACTAAAGATAAATTAATCCCTATAAATCAATTAGTTGTAGGACGCCGTAATTAAACTGACACATCCCCTATTCCCCCTTAATTATTCGGTAATCGCCATGATGGGTATTGAAACGACTACTTCTCTAAATTAGATGCAACCTACGTTGGTGGGCAACTAATAGATTTAACACCTAATCAGCTTTACGAACTAAGGGAACCCAATTTAGGAGCCTACTCGTATGGTGGACATCTAATAGTCTCCTACCAAATTAATTCTATTGTTCTTAGAACAATTGTGCTACTTATTTAGCCCAATCACATGAGAAACGATGGAAGTACTAAATTAGTTATGAATTAAATTAACCTAGGGTGATCAAGCATAAATTAACTAATCCAATTAATTTACCAAGATTAATTTGGAACCTAAGTGATTAATTATTAATCCTAAGTCTCACGAATTTAGTTTGTGCGCGTTTCACATCTTACCGAACCCTAAAAATTAATTAGCTACGCATCACAGTCCGACTGGGCAGGTAGACCGTTCTACTGGACATAACCCTAATCATGCTGAAAACCGAAACTAAAATTGTGCGAAAATTGTAACAACTATAACTACTGATTTAAAATACTAAGATGCACGAAATTAAACCCTATTAAATTCGAAAAACATAAAATTGATAAACCCTAAATATCCGATTAAAATCCAAAGTAAACATCATCCAAATTAAACATCGAAGATAAAATAACGAATTTTTTGTTTTCTAAAATTGCACCTAAAGATTGAACGGATGAAATCGGCGGCTGAAATAAACTCAGAATACTCTCGGCTTCGGACAACGGCTGACTCTCTCTCGGCTTCGGCGGCTCACGGCGGAAGGTTACAAGGTGGTGGTCTCTCTCGGCTTCGGCGGTGGATGGCGGTGCTGGAGTCTCCTTGGCTGTGGGCGACGATGATGAACGGCGAAGAAGAAATATGATATCCAAGAATGATCCTTCGTCCGCGACTGCATGTGTATATATATCTAGGGTTTTTATCTTATTCCTTGTAGAATTAGGAACCTTATCCACCAAGTATGGAAAGATATAATTCAAATCTTTCCATCCTCTTCTTTCTTTATCCGCTCCTTTCCTTCTACGTAGAATTTCGCCAAAATTAACCCTTTAATTCCTTAATTATGTGCATGCCGCCACATCATCTTATTATCGTCACATAAGCTCGGGAGTCTACAAAACAACACAGAAAAGCAATCCGACAGCCAAAAATGGCGCCAAAATAACAGAATTTGAATAGTATGAATTAAGACTCATCAAGGGGTCAGCTGGGCTTCTTCTTGAATTGTTGCATGCGAGAGCGAAAGTCAGCAGACTTCTTCTCCGGAAGCTCAATGCCATATCCTGCGTATATTCTACTTCTCAGGGCCTTGATCTCCATCAAGTCTTCTTTATCATCTTTCCTCAACGCTTTGCTAATTATAGCTTCCTTGATTTCTTCTTCGATCTCCTTCTTGCACATATTGTCTTGATGAGTCATGGGAGGAGGAAGAATTCTGAATGGAGGAGTCTTCAGCGCTTGGCCTGTTTGATCTAGCAGCGTCTAAATTTCAGCAAGGAAGGATGGATTCGCAGCTGTCAGAAAGTCCTTGAAGAATGTATCAGCATCAGAGTCTTCATTTCCGATTTTCCAGATCCAGAATCTTTTTATGAAGTCCATCTTCAGCTTCTCCCATTGCTGATGCAGCTTGAGAGGTACCCAGTCGTCAGTTCATTGGAATATAATCATCTTCATCTTACTGACTGGTTCCCTTCTCCTGAAGTATCTGGAAGAGGTGGGTATAGTTCTATCTTTCTCAGGTACCCTCTCCCTTGCTTCTTTTTCTGTTCTCAGCTGGAGGGCTTCTAAGTTGGCTAGACGAATTCTCTCTCTCGCCTCTCTGATTTGCCTTGTCTCAGCTGTACGGTCAAGTGCTCGCTCACACGCGTCCCAAATAGGGATAGAAATTTTGCGGGTCGGGGCCCGGTATCATTGGACCCGGACCCACATCGACCTGAACCCGTCTCATGGACCCGCACAGGTCCAGAATTTAGGATCCGACCCCGAACCCGTGCGACCCGCCCCGAACCCATGCGGGCCCACAAATATTTTAAGTATTGATAAATTTAAAATTATGTGTCCACAATGATTAGAACCCAGGTCATCCGAAAATTTACTAACACTCTTAACCACTAGACCAATAACTTATTTGTGAAATTTAAATAAACATAAAATATACTCCCTCTGTTTCACTCCATTAGTCCATTTTTCCTTTTTGGGTCGTTCCACTCCATTAGTCCACTTATCCTTTTTAACTTAAAATAATACTCTAATATATTCAAGTGGACCTCACTACTTTATCTATTTTACAAACAACAAACAACTTTCTTAATCTCCGTACCGAAAAGAAAGTGGACTAATGAAATGGAACGGAGGGAGTATTTAATTTTAAAGTGTTATTTTATTAATTTTAATTTAAAACATAAATAAAAATGTAGTAACTTTAATCAAATATAATGATTGTAGTAAACATGACTAATATTTCATGTGAAAAATAAAAATAAATCACAAAAACAAAATCATCTTTCAAATTTGTTTTGTAGCTTTTATTCATCATATTTCTTTAATTTTTTTAAATATACTCTCATATGTTATGATTATTATTAAAGTATGAATTTCTTATGTATATGTTATGATTCTTATGAACTTATGAATGAATTTCATGAATAATAAGAGTGTAGTTTTTCATTTGTTATAAAAAAAACTCGATTGTAAATTTGTAATTTTTCATTAGTCATAAAGAATTTTAAATTGTGAATTTATAATTTTTCATTAGTTCATTAGTTCATGAATACTTATTTTTAATATAGATAATGTTAATCTCATTTTAAAAATACATTTTAATGATTAGAAATTAGAAATTTGAATATAATATATTGAAATATAGAAAGTTAATATTTATTGTATTTTTATTAGATGTATTTTCACTTGTTATAAGAAGTTTTCAATTGTAATTGTTCATTAATCATAATTATATTTATACATGTAATCCATTTCAATTAAAGAATAGAAAATTAGAAATAAAAAAATAATTTAAATTTAAAATTTACAAATTAAAATACTCCCTCCGTCCCGCTATTACTGTCCTAGTTGCCTAATCGGGTTGTCCCGCTATTACTGTCCTCTTTCCTAAAATAGTAAAAATTACTTTTAAACATAAAATGAAGTGGGTCCCCCTTACTCACTACTCAACCATCATATTCTTATACTCTCTCTCTTCAAAAATCTATCTCCCACTCGATTATGTTCCGCTCCGAACTCAGAAAATTATGATTTTTATCTTTTTGAAAACTTTAGATTATTTCTTCAAATACAATATAAAAAAAATATATAAAAAAAAATCGATTGCCTTTTACTAGCCTTGCAAAAATTTGGATAATTCTCATTTCTTTCCACCAACCACTCCTCGAAAACTGTGTCATTTTCTTTATACAATTAAAACTCATAAAATACACACTAAACTAAAATTTCTTAATCTCTGTGCCGAAGTCAACTGGGACAGAATTAGCGGGACGGAGGGAGTATTAATTTCATTTTCGAAATACATGCCCGTAATTACAATTTGAATATAGTATATTGAAATCTAGAAAATTAATATTTACATTTTATAAGCTAATTTTTTTTAGATGTATTAATTTTTTGTATTTTAGTATGGCATATTCTTATATATAACTATACATGTAAAATATTAACAAATGTGAACATTAGCTCAAACGGCATAAGTGCATGTAAAGAAATTATTGATGCGGGTTCGAATCTCACAAATAACATTTTTACACTTCTAAATTCTAATTTGTTACATGGCGGGTTCGGGTGGGGCGGGTCCATATGGGGCAGGTCTATACGTGCCTATACAGGGCGGGGCGGGTCCGCGGCAGGAACCGAAACTGTCCCGGACCCAGTATGGGTCGGGTTCGGAACTGCCCCACACTCGTACGGGGCGGGTATTACCCGCCCCATTGCGTGTGGGTCCAGGTCGGGTCCGACGGGTCCGGGTCCTTTTGCCATCCCTAGTCCCAAATCTCCTTCATTTCTCGCTCTTGTTCTATAGAGGGGACCGTTGAGGGCACATGCTGCTCTTCTGAGTCAGCAGTTGATGCAGATTTTGATTTAGATGCAGATGCGCCTTGCTTCTCAGACTTGGACTGTCTGAGTTTGGACTATTGGGATCTGGCTGCTGCTGAAGATTTGGATGGCCTGGGGATACTAGATCGAGTGTGTGAAGGCACTGGAGATCGGATCTGTACCCTTTTCTTTGCTGCAGGCTTCTTCTTGGCATCCGGTTCAGCTAATTCTCTCGCTAGCTTCTCATCGAAGGCAATTTGCTCTTTGCAAGATTTGAACATCAACTTCTTCTCTTTGGGCGGACTAGGGTCAGCTGGAGCCTTGCCCTTGCCCTTGTTAGCTTTCTTAGCAGCTGGAGGTGGCGAATCTTTAGTGGGAAGATTTTCCAAGTATGTGGCCACCTCAGCTACAGCTGAGTCAGTAGTTCCCTCAGCAGGAACTTCCCCCTACGCTGCTGAACTGGGTTCCCCCTGTTGATCTTCTGCCATAAGGAGGGCTCTAAGGTGAGTTGATCTGGACTTTTCCCCCTTTTTGGCATCATCAATTAGAGTAGCCAGGGCAGTAACCTTCTTCGTCAGTGCATCTACTAAGGCCTTGACCGTAGTAATGGCTGAGGCAATATCAATAGCTGCATCTGTGTAAGACTCCCACCTATGTTCATGCTCTAAATTAATAGCTTTCAGTAGAGCATCCTTAGATTTGTCAAAACGGTTGAGGTAGTCTTCAACAGCGTCTGAGGCAGCTTTCTTGATTTCCTGGCAGGAGGTGTGCTGGTTGGTCAGTGCTTTAGAAACACTGTCCGATGTGAACTTGTACCTCTCCTCAACTGCCTTCTGGACTCGACCTGTTGCAGCCGCCACTTCTTCTGAGATTAATTTGGCTTGCGACTGCAGTATGTTCTAGAACTGAGCAGTCATGTCAGTCTTCTGAGCCTCAAGTGCCTTGGCGATGATCTTTTCAGCATTAACAGAGATTGGAGTGCTGATCCTCTGCACTTCAGTAGTAAGGCTGGTCAGCGTCTTCGTCTGAGCCTTAGTGAACTTGCTCCACTTAGTGTTCACATCATCGGCAAGATTCCGGTTCTTGTGTGCTTGACGCTTGATCGCCTTATTAATGGATTCCGTAGAGAGATCCTTGATCTCAGCAGCCTGATATTTGCGTTTGGGCTTAGGCTGATTCGAGGATGGAGTCTGGATGATCTGGCCTGATGTAGGAGGAGGAGGTGGCTGATCATCCGTGGGAGTTTTACCCTCAGCAGATCCTCCCTGGTCTGCATCCTTGGGTGTTCCATCACGTGGAGGAGATGGAGGAGGAGAAGGAGGAGGCTGAGTGGAGGAAGGCTGAGCTCCTTGCGTTCTATCACTGAGCAACATGAGCATTACGGCCTTTAAGTCTTCCATAGAGGCGATATCATACGACACCTCATAGCCAATCTCCTCTTTCAGTTGTTGTTCCTCATCGATCAGAGTGGACAGGGTCCTCAGTTGGATGGCCTCTTCCAGTAGGTCCCACTCCAGGAATCTAAGGCGCATCTGGACTCTGGCGCGGACCGCTATTTCCACGAGATCAGCAAGTGCACTTACCTCTGGAATCTCAGCTGCGACTTCATCAGCTGCTTTCAGTTGGGCGTTCAGCACTGAAGTCGGGAGGAGGAAATCACAACAGCCTGAGTATCAGCAGGGGTCTCCGATTGAGTTTCCTCCGATAGCACTCTCTTCACTTTTTCCTTCAGGGTCACCTCATGTTTCCCAGACCCTGAATCCTCAACAGATATTGGTGAAGGAGGAGGGACGACTGAAGTTGGCTTCTTCAGTGTCTTTTGCTTCTTCTGCGGTTGCTGTTCAGTAGGGATCCCCACAAGGGGCTTGACAGCCAGAACCTTCCCTATATGTTTCTCAGCTGAGGCTGCATTGACGAACTTCATCAGCCTCTGATCAAAATAGTATGCATCAACGAAGGAGACTTTGTCGGGAAGGACATCCTCTATCATAATGGACACCTTGGTCCCGTACAGAAGCTTTCCTTTCGGAATGAGCTTCATGCCGTCTTCAGAGTCGATAAACTTTTGTAACTGAGCTTTGAATTCAGCACTAAAGAAAGCATTCCAGTTGATGGGGGCCTCATCCACTATAGCCATCATAATCTAGATGCGGATGCAGGACAGTTGATCATACGATCTCGCTCTAGTTTGTTTTCTTTGATAAGTGAAGTCCCTTGAGCATCCTAGAGTTCCTTTTTTGTCTAGCAATCGTGCACCCTTCTAAAGTATGTCACTGATCGTCAGTATAGCATTCCTAGCGACTCGATCGAGGTTGTGCAACTTTCTCTCTTTTGGAGTGAAGACACTCTTGTCCTTTGGTACTTTTCCCCCTAGTTTTGGCCACTACTGCTCCCACAGCTGCATACTCTATGATGTGGATCATGGAAACTATGGGTCCAGACTCCAGTACCTCAGTCATACTGTCATGTAATGATGTTAAGTGCACCTCCATCCTCACGCGCCATACAAAGTAGTTCTCTACTGAGAATATTGACGCCATCCTTATACCTGAGATAATAGTATAGGATGCAATGAAAGAGATGCTAGTGCAGTGAAAAAAAAAATTCAGGATCTGTTCAAGTAGACCACTAGATTCAGATAACAGTGATCAGAAGAACACCGCTCTGATACAAATTGTTGGTCCAGAGACGAGTCTTCAGGTGTAGAGGAGGGATGTGTGAATATACCTGAGTACAAATTTCAACTCGAACACGAAGCTCAGTGTATTACTGAATGCACCTGCAAAAAAGTCAGTCTACAGTAAACTCAGTGCAAGAATGAGTGCGAAAGTGTAGGCTCGATTTTAAATCGTCTCTTGTTGAAAAACGTTTTATGGAAATATATTCAAGTTGTGCTTGTGCATTTATTCAGGTATTGCTGAAAGTCTGAGTTAGTTTTGTGCAGTATGAACAGTAAGCAAGAAAATAGTAAAATGCACAACGATTTTTAAATTGCTTCGGATACGCAAGATCCTACATCCACTCTCCCGAATACAAGTAGGAGGTCTTGTCTTTATGATACTGAGCAAGTCCTTAGTTGATCTGCACTCCAGATGGATACTCTACTTAGTCATAGCGACTTACAATTGGTTCAAATACAGAGTTTGAATTTCTCCAACTAGAAGGAGTTCTTACAATGAGAACAGTTCACAAAATGAAACCCTTCGATTTATCTAAGCATTTGATCTAACAGGGGTCATCTTAGAATATAAATTAGGAACTAAATGATCTCTAGAAAGAAGAACTAATAAATCTAAACTGAGGTAAAAGTTCTTCATTTGAGTGAGCTTTAAGTTAGCTAGAGTTTGAATGCTTGAAAGCTTGAGTTCCCGGTGGTGTTATCTTCAATCTTGAAGATCCATTTCTATTTATAGTTGTGAATCATGGAAAGATCCGTTGGAGGAGACATAGTCGTGTGTCACAAGCAACAAGAAAACGGTCACATCAAATTTGAACGTTACTATAAAAATACTCACTTTTTCAGTCTTGATGACAACTTTGTGTTAGTGCAAGTACAGTACTTACAGCTCCTCATTGGTCGAGGTTGAATGTTAGGTGAGACTTGTTCAAAGTACAAAGTAGATGCTGAGTTGACTCCCTCTAATTCCTCGGACACTTTATCAACTGAGTTGTCCTCTACTGACATTCTTCTGAGATGTTTAGTTCATTGACCGATTCCTTCAAATATTCTGTAGGCTTTGAGTAACTATACTGAGTCTTTAGTGCTGAGTCCTTTCGGCTGAGAAGATAACTTCTACTGAGAAGATAACTTCTAGTGAGTTCCTAACATGCTGAACTCAGCTAAACTGTTACATTATTAGGTTTCATCACTTAGCTAGGGGTGTTGAGATCTTCAAGTCATATCATACTGAATCTCATCCCAATAACTTTATTATACTGAGCAAGTCTTAGTCGATCTGTACACTGGACACATACTCTAGTTATAGTTTTAGGGACTTTGCAAGTTTCAAACACATGGATTTGAGTTTTTCTCCAAATATGAAGGAGTTCTTACAATTAGAACAGATCAATGAGTATGAACTCCTTCGGTTTTTCTAAGCTTATAATCTAGCAAGGTAGGTTTAGAATAGAGAATGGAAACAAGGATTATCTCTAGAGAGAAGAACTAAGTAAATATCTACTAGGCCAGTGAGCTTTAAGTTTGCTAGAGCTTTGAATGCTTGAGTGCTTGGTGTCCCCGGTGTCTTCATTGCTTGAAGATCGATCTTATTTATAGTCTTGACTCATGGAAAAATCCGTTGGAAGAGACCTAGCCATGTGTCAAAAACAACAAGGAAAACGACTATCTTGAATTTGAACGTTACTGTAGACATTCTCTTTTTTTTTTTCAGTCTTGAGGGCAACTTTATGTCAGTGCAAGTACAGTGCTGACAGCTCTTCATTGATTGAGATTGAATATTAGGTGAGGCTTTTTCAAACTTCAAAGCAGATGTTGAGTTGACTTCCTCTGATTTTTCGGACACTTTATTTATACTGAGTTTTCCTCTACTGAAATTCTTTTGAGATGTTCAACTCACATGCTGATTCTTTTAATCATATTCAGTAGGTTCTGAGCAACCATACTTAGTCTTTAGTTCTGAGTCCTTCCGGCTAAGAAGAGATATTCCACCGAGCCTATCAGCTACTGAATTCTAGCTAGGCTACTGAGTTCCTAACATGCTGAACTCAACTAAGCTATTATATTATAATGTTTCATCATTCACTAAGGGTTTTGGAATCTTCAAATCTTATCATACTGAACCACATTCCCAACAATATCAAATTGCACGATCCTCGTGTTGCAACCACTGTGCAAGTACTCAAGACCTTGAGCCACTCCAAGTGCAATCTCGTGTAGCTTGTCCAACTAGGAACATTATGGATCTGTCGATGCACGCTTGCTTATGTACTTGTCCAATGATTTGTTGGGCATAAATTTATAGGCTAGAGTCCTTCTCTTTCTACCATAGTAAAACGCCAAAAGATTTACAATATTGACATGAGAGGTTCTACTAATGCTGGCAACTTCGTTGAAGAAATCTTTTGCGGTTTTCATGAATCTTCGTCAAGACCTTCACCGCAACTGGTTGTCCATTAGGTAACTCTCCTTTGTATACAATGCCATATCCTCCTTGACCTAGCTTATCTTTAAAGGATTTTGTCATTTTCTTGATATCGTAGTAGTTGAATCTCATAATTTGGAGCTAGATATGTATATTTGAGTAAAAACATTTCCACATTCTAATTACTCTCTGTGTCTACGACATGCAATCTAGAAAGATAATATAACAAGAACAAGTATGCCTACGGAGACTACTGCAAAGTGGCATATTCTAAGTAACACCATTGTCACCATAAGGAAATCTTGAATAATACTGAAACAGATTTACCTATTATTACAATCTTTCTTATATCACAATGGAACCCATGGTTGGATCCGGGAAGAGAAGAAGTATCTGTAATCAAAACAACGCTACACATGCTTAGATTTTGATTAAACACTACTTGCTATTAGTGCATTTAATATACGAGTGAGTTTTACGGAATATCGATTTTTTTTGGCATACCGTATATTATAACTTAATGTACTGCAAATCAGTAATATCAAAAATTAAGTATAAAAAATTTCTAATAGCGATATTCTTCAATTCGGTATCCCTTACTTATACCGAATAATATATATTCTTTCAGTCCATATCGTTCTTCCATGGTATTAAGTGTTTTAGGTAGGTCGTTTCATAAAATTCATAGTATTGGATGTTCGGTATTGTGGTGTATTATGATTTTTTAGTATGCAACGATATTATCTAAATTGATTGTTATTGTATTGAAGTGTTTCAGTACAGTGTAAATACAGAGTTTCAATATTTTTTCGGTTCAGTAAATGTGATAGACCAAATCTTCTAGTGCTAATACTTGTGTTATACAAGCTTGCAATCAATTCTAGAGTGAAAGTTATTGCATAGTAGAAAAGAAATGAAAATGTTAAATGAATTACTTGAGTCTATTATATTAAGAAATATGATGATATTTTACGTACCGGTTATGCAAAGAAACTATGATGTATTTTGATTAATGCAGTTAATTAATGCAGTTATCATCGGCTGACCATTGGATCGAAAAATTACTTCGAATAGAAGACTGTAATACAAATAGGGATCCATTATTAGGAGTTGCTAATTGTGCAGCCGCAACTGGGTTCACCCTAACCGAGATCCCACTGGCGCAACGGAGACCAGAATCTGACTGGTTTGTGAAGAAGTAACTAGTCGACCCATTTACTGTTATTAAAAAATTAGGTGTTAAGAAATAACGACAATAAAATCAAATGTTAGTATAAATACTATAACAACATAACAAACAACATATGAAAAATTGAATAGCGAAAATAACGAAATGCAAACCGAGGCGAGTGTTAGACTCTCTCTCCGCAAGACGATAATGTTCCGCTACTCGGTGCAAGCGGTCTATAGCACTCGTCTCCAAGATACAACGGTTTTTCATTACGAGTAGTTGCACTACTTCTCGTAATTCCGGCGAACTACTTGATATCTCGGGACTAAGGAAATATGAACATATAGATGTATGTAATGAAGTGACATAACATACGAATGGAAGAATTAATTTATTTATTCTCGGTTGGTATGACTATTTATAGGCATGAGATGACTTTTGTGAAAAGTTGCAACTTTTCACGTTACCATCAAGTAACCAACTTGTATCATTTCATGCAACAACCACATGCAACGTGGCTCTTCATGAATTGAAGGAATTCAACAAACGTGCCTTTTCCATTTCAAATTGAAACCATGCATCTTCATTTTCCAACCGACGTGTTTCATGCAATCAATTAACTAATTTAATAATCTAAAATCCAACAATCCCCCACATTAGATTATTAAATGCAAATGCAAAATGTTATGCAAACCAAAGTCCCAAGTGACCTATTATTGCATCAGGATAGGTAGTTTTTTGCTTTGAACCTTCCTTAGTATAATGTTATCGGATTTACTCGCTGCTCGGTGAACGCGATGTCTTGAACCGGTCAGCTTTTTGTGTAAACCAAGACAATAACATATACACAATAATAGATACAATATCGTTCGTTCTCACGTTGTGTCCATTTTGGCCTTGGACCATATCTTGGATTCATAAGTGTTTTTCTTATTTGAAGCGGCCACACTTCTCACTTATATAGGTGATCTCCTATTAAGAGTATCCTGTCATACTCCACCAATAAGGCTATAGGAATCATTAAAAGCTTATAGCTTACCCTTTTACCACAAGCTACAGGTTTGCACTTGGGGCAGCTTCGAGAATGGATTTTTAGTTGTGTTTCCAAGTGCACAACTTGAACATTCTTAACTTAGTTGTCTCTTTGAACCATGTTCATGGGATCTCCAATTATCATGGTAGAGTTACCATTAAGAGCGTTCTTTTAGTGTGGATTTTAATCTCATTCCCCTTACTGCATTGTACAATTGATCACGATTAATGCCTTTAGTAAACGGATCCGCAATATTGTCTTTTGACTTCACATAGTCAATACATATTATTCCACTAGTGATCAATTGTCTAACGGTATTGTGTCTTCGACGAATATGCCGAGACTTACCATTATACATACTACTTTGTGATCTCCTTATCGCAGACATACTATCACAATGTATTAAGACGGGAGACACGGATTTTTCCCCAACAAGGAATATCCTCTAAGAAGTTCCGTAGTCATTCGGCTTCTTCGTATGTAATCGTTATGATGTCATGCATCATACGCTATGCGTTTTTGCTCATCTTTTTCATCTTCCCCCACAATTGGAGGTGTCTCTTTCAAGAATCGAGACAGATTCAAAGTAGTTAAACAAAATAACATTTTAGATTGTCAATCCTAGCGCGTTCTTTTAGTTACTCTTGTGATCCCGGAACACATCCTCGTTGGATCCACTTTTATTGCGATCCCGGAACGTATCCTCGTCGGATCCAATTTCATCTGGGGTCTCGAGCCGTTACTCAGAGTACCCTTTTCAACTTTGGATATCGGGTCTTTCCTCAGATAATCCCTTATAATACGAACTTTGCAACGCCGCAAACTGTTCGTAAATCGGACCTCGAACCCCGAAGTTATCCGCTGCCGAAGATGGCACTCCGAACTGCCTCGGTGCCACAAAGTGAACCGGCTATGTTCAAACAACTCCCGATCACTCAAAAACAACTAACACCTATCGAAACTCATACCTCTGGAAAGCCACTTGTATAGGCTTTCCAACGCATCTCGCAGTTCGATAAACGGACTCTCGATTTAGGAGTTACACCCCGTTAAACTGCCCAAAATCATCACTAAACCCAGATTTTTCTTGCGAAAGAAAAACTGTTCATCTTGCGAAGTTGCGTCGCAATTTCCGACCTGAGTAATGAAAAACAATGCCCAAAGTCTATACCATTGCAAACCTTGTACTTTTAGCTTTTCAACACACCTATCGGTTCGTGAAACGGAGATCGGACCAAGGAATTATTCGCCGTCGAAGAAGGCTCGCTGCACTACCTATCGATTTTCAAGTCGCGGAGCAAAGCATGTTCCGAGCATTTCCAACACACTATTTGTTTGTCCGAAAACCCCTTGAAACCCATACCGTTGTAAAGCCACGACTACAGGATTTCCAACGCAACTTGCCTCTCGTTATTTGGAGTTCGGACCAGAATGTTATACCCCTCGGAAAAAGCCTACTCAAAACACCAAACTGGCGAGAAGCGCGAGCAGCGAAGTTTCGACCCATTTTTCATGACCCAATCGAACTCATAATTCTAGAAAAATGACATCCACACAAACCTTGATAAACAAGGATTCCAGAGCATATCTTCTATCGTAAAACAGAGTCCCGACCGCTGAGATACGTCTGCTCGAATGTCGCCCAGAAGCTGTTTGAATAAATGCCACACCCAGAAAATTCTAAGTATTGAAATGAGGCTTAGCTCCACCCATTTTGAGAGATATTTTGTGAACAGACCTCAAATCTGGAAACCCCAAGTCCTATACCGTATCGAATCTTGTCATTCAAAGGATCTCCAGAACTTTTCCGTTCGCCATTGGGAGATCGTATCAAGAAGTTACGGATCTACGAAAAGGCACTACCGAAACGCCATCCTCCGTGGGATGTGCCAAACCCCCAACTTTAGAATAGCCTAGGAGCTTCGTCCCTTCTCGAAACTCACCGATTCTTATACCGATAGAAAGCTGAGTTCGTTGGCTTTCCAAAACTATGCTCGACGCATAAAATGGAGTTCAGACGAAGAAGATACAAGCCCGCGAAGTACAGCTGGCAGAACTGCCACAAACTCGCTGACTCAAGTTTGGAGGTCATTTTAATTATCGTAACGACGCCCGATCAGAAAGCTTACTTCTACGAACTTGAAGCCCTCCTGGGGCAGAACCTAAACGTGAATTTTCGTCAAAGAGCGACGGTCGGATCCTTTCCGCATGAACAGGGATCCTTTCCGCGTGAATTTGGTTGTTCGTTCTTCGTTGTAAAGTTCGGCAGCACGTTACTACTACTTGTCATCATTTCTTCAACACGAATTATCGTCTTGCGAATGTTATTAAAAAATTAGGTGTTAAGAAATAACGACAATAAAATCAAATGTTAGTATAAATACTATAACAACATAACAAACAACATATGAAAAATTGAATAGCGAAAATAACGAAATGCAAACCGAGGCGAGAGTTAGACTCTCTCTCCGCAAGACGATAATGTTCCGCTACTCGGTGCAAGCGGTCTATAGCACTCGTCTCCAAGATACAACGGTTTTTCATTACGAGTAGTTGCACTACTTCTCGTAATTCCGGCGAACTACTTGATATCTCGGGACTAAGGAAATATGAACATATAGATGTATGTAATGAAGTGACATAACATACGAATGGAAGAATTAATTTATTTATTCTCGGTTGGTATGACTATTTATAGGCATGAGATGACTTTTGTGAAAAGTTGCAACTTTTCACGTTACCATCAAGTAACCAACTTGTATCATTTCATGCAACAACCACATGCAACGTGGCTCTTCATGAATTGAAGGAATTCAACAAACGTGCCTTTTCCATTTCAAATTGAAACCATGCATCTTCATTTTCCAACCGACGTGTTTCATGCAATCAATTAACTAATTTAATAATCTAAAATCCAACATTTACTCCGTCGGTGCAATTGAATTGATTGGGCAAATGTGATCTTGATTGCTCGTCGTTGCATCCGTATCCCAGAGTTATGACCTGGTCGTTAGCAGGCGGATAATAAGTGACGTGGCTGAAATTGAAATTGAAGGATGTGTTGAGGAGGGAAGCTGGTCGTTTCTTGCGACCTTCACCGTTCGGGTCAGATTATCATACCCAACGACTCGATAGAGTGTGAATGACATGTTGAGCATGAGAACACCATCTCGGCATCTGATCTCGTAGCTGGGTTAGCCGCAGCTAGACGGGCTGTTTCCTCCATAGAGTGGATAGCTTGTATTACTTAAGCTGTTTCCACAATCTAATGGCTCCCCGCAGATTTCGTAATCATTTTGACAGAAGCAACTAGGGGTTCCTACCGCTATGAGGCTCACCAGGATGAACATAAGATGGAATTTTAGATTCATGTTTTGGGAAGGAGGAAAAATGATTAAGATAATAATATTGAAAAGCCGAGGATTTCTTTGGAATGTGAAGTATGGGTTCTATGGGAGCGATGGGGATCAGAATTTGAGCAGTTTAAATCCAAGAAATAGAAGCTGGAAACCGCGTGGGCGTATTTGGTGCAATTAAATGGTTGTAATATTTAATTGGATTATTATAATCCAATTTCTGATTACATCCTCTATATGATTAACGGAAAGAGGTATATTGTCCAATATTTGTGTTTAATTTATTACTTGGTGAAATGTGTCTCTATTTAATTCAAAATATTTAACATATTTATTTAAAAAATCTAATTATAATATATAATTATTAACTGGGAACAAACATCATTATTGAATTTATTCTTTTGTCATTCTCTTATTTCAATTTAATTTAATTAATATCAGTTGTATTCAATTTCATCTAGCATATCCTCGTACTCGTATAATCTATTTGCTTAATCTACTCTACCTTGCGTACCCAAACAATTTATCAGAGAAAAAAATGTAAATTTGTTAGGTGTACTAACTCTGCGATCCAAGCCATATAAGACGGAACATGCTGCATCAAGTTTATTAGCCTTGCACAATATGCTGACGGTCATGCATCATGCCAGGAGTCAAGCCAGATGCCTTCATGTAATTTTGTATTTCTAAAGGTTCATCAACTTTCCCAAATACGTTAGATTTTATGAAATATCCTACACCCTGCGAATAGTATATATGTCATCTAAAGTAGTTAATTGCTAAATTGGCATCCTTCATCCTCCTCAACGCTGCAATGACCAGGTCAGCCTCACACGAAGGTCCCCAACTCCCCACGGACCACTTTCCAAAATCTGGCCCACGTTCTCGATCCCCATCTTAAGAAGTTCGTGTTTCCTCAAATGTGGAGCATCTCCCCCATTACTATGAGGAGCTCTCCACTCCCCCTCAATATTGACTCCACCGTTTTCCATATGAACATCCATGCCAGACTTCCCATCATTTGAAAACGATAAACTCTTAAGAAGTTGCATTAATGGGGTTTCAGCTCAATTTGTGATTTCAGCACTGCAGCAATAGATGGAAGCAGCATAAACATATATACATGAATGTAAACATAAAATTAAAGTTTAAAAAGATGTACATATTAATTAAATTTTGCATTTCTTACCTAAATAAGTTCCTGCTTAATAGGTGGATTGATGACGGTAGGAACTGCACTGAACTTCTAAACTGGCCTTAAACTGAGGCTCATGTTGATGAAAGTACTGCAATACAATCTTGAAGCCTGTAGTACGGTTTTCTATAAAGAATTTCATTTATGTATTTACAAATTCATGGTTGAACTTATAGAAAAATCTACCATGGTAATTTCCTGAGGAATTTGAATTCACTTTTATAGTGTTATTTATGAAATAATAGTAAATGCATGTTTTAACTCCAATAAACTTTATGAGACGTTTTTGTCCCCCGGGCTTGAAAGAAAATGTCTAAGCACTTCTGTGAAGATCCTTAAAAGTAAATAAGCTTAGGGATGAAGATATTCAAATCTAATCAAATAAATGGAAGAAAAAACATGTGAAATTGCATTATGAAATTGTATATGTGATCTGATTCCATGATTAACATACTATTAATTATCAATTTTGCTATGCATTTTTCTCTCCCATTTGCACACTTATCCTAAATCAGTGGCGTCCTATAGTTGTTTCTACTTCGTTAATGTGTGTTTTTATATACTCAAAAATATTCCTTTCACGTGATGCACAGATATAACTTATTTTTCTTATGATATAATTTTAATTATATTTATGTTTATTATTCTTTTTTTGCCGTAGTTAGTTATCCTTAAATTAAAATAAAATGAATGCAAAATATGTATAGGAAATAATCACACAAGTCAATTTTACTATATACATTCTCAAAACCATTCCAAACTGGCTAAATGGCAAATACATTTAAGTGAACAATATATGTATAAAGTGTCATTATCATTCATGTACGAAACAAAAAGAACACTAAACTGACAACAGGATAGGTGACTGACTAGAATTCGAATTCGACGTCGCCGCCACTGAGTCCGGCGACGGCGGCGCAACGCCACCATCCTTGAGCGGGCCCCCATTCTCTCCATCCACCAATATATCAACAATTTCCACCTTATGAGCATTCAAATCCTCATTCTGAATCCCTCTAAGCCCCTCCAACACTTCTTCCATAGAAGGCCTCATATCCTTCTCCTGCTGCAAACACCTGAAAGCCAACTCCGCCACCAACGTAGCCATCCTCCTCACGGTGCTATTCGTCTCAAACCCAAGACTCGAGTCCACCAACTCGTGCAAAGTATGGTTTTGGATCTTGTTGATAGCCATGTTAGCCAAGTTGATATCGTGCCGGTGGCGGTTGGTGTCCACTGCCTGGAGGGACGAAATGAGCTCGATCAAGACAACTCCGAAGCTGTAAACATCGCTCTTTTCTGTCAACTGGTAGCACTGGTAGTACTCAGGGTCGACATATCCCGGAGTCCCTTGTGGAGCGGTTGAGACATGAGTGGCATCAGTTGGGAATAATCTCGACAGCCCAAAATCAGCAACCTTAACATGGAAATCATTGTCTAGAAGTATGTTGTTGGTCTTGACATCTCTGTGTATGATGTCGGATTTGTGGAGGTAAGCAAGGGCTGTAGCAGTTTCAATGGCGATCTTAAGACGAACCGGCCATGATAGCAAGCCGGAAGCGGCGCGTTTGCCGTGGAGGTGATCAGCTACTGTCCCATTAGGTATGTACTCATAAACAAGCAGCAGTTCCCTGCTTCTTTTGGATGTGCATCCAAACAAGGCAACAAGATTTGTATGTCTTATCCGGGTCAAGATCTCGACCTCATTCATGAACTGCTCCACGCGCTTGAAATTGTTCTCGTACAAGCGTTTTACAGCAACAATACGGCCATCAGACAACACACCTAGACATATAAACAGAGCTCTTATGTTTGATCATTTCCCACCAAATTGTGAAGACAAAGTAGTCGAGGAATTGTATGATTCTTACCGTAATATACAGTACCAAATCCACCTTCTCCGAGTTCTTTAGAAGGGTTGAAATTATCAGTAGCTTCTTCAAGTTCGGAGTAACTGAATACCTGCACCCCGAAGTAGGCGCTGCTCCTACCAAGATCAGAGGCTGAAGAAGGGTATGAAGGGATGCTTTTAGTGAAACGAGTTGAAGGAGGTGTAGAGGGGTGTTTGCTTGAAAGAGGGGTCAAGTCATCCTTGCTTGCAGTTTGAGTAGATTCAGCAGCTAGCAGCAGTTTGCGCTGTTTCCTCTTCTGCTTGCAGTAGAAAATCAACCATCCCAAGCCAACACCGGCAAGAACTGCACCACTTATGGGAAGGCCTGGATGTGGAAAGGAAGATGGTAAAATTTCAAGATTTCAAGCTAGTTTTGTTTGCTGTAAAATGAATTTATTGGATCGGGTAAGTAACATACCTATATTCATTCCCAAATTTGGGCCACCATTACTACTAGTCCCTGCAGTATTCATGAGATCATCAAGTGTTAGATGCAGAATAAGATGAGATGGAGATGCAGAGATGCCTTGGCATTACTAGATAAAAGAAGTTAAATATTTAAAAAGAAGACAATTGCTGATGATGCAAAGAAAGGAAGAATAGGACAGAAAATATAGAAAAATAAGGAGCAGACGATAGAATAACCAAACTAAGTTCTTGACCTCTCTGTTGGTACCAGGTCAGTGATTTACATAAATTTTGAAACAACTTCTGAATTCCCAGAGAGTTTAGACAAAAACCAAAAGCTAAAATTTTGCTAACAAGGAACAGAGACTATAAAATTTGAGCACATAACAACTAGAAGTTCAAACACAAAAGCATGATGAAACTAAAATGATCCATTCTTTTGTAAATTGACAGTCTGCAATGAATGGATAAAAAAAGTAAAGTGTATTTTTGTAATTTAGGTTGTATTGTGATTGGTATAAAAAATAATAAATAAATAATAATAATAATAATAATAATAATAATAATAATAATAATAATAATAATAATAATAATAATAAAAACTAGCATTTTTGGTTTGTTTTAATTATGTTATGAAAAGATTGTTGTTTTGCAATGGACTGCCAAGGTGTCAACTGAGGCAGGTGGACATTTTTTCTGTTTTATTTTGGCCGGTAATATTTTATTTGTAATCCATACAATATGAGATCATTAGTTTTATAGTATAAAGTGATGATAATATGTTAAAAGTATAAATATAACTCAAATAACTTTGACTGACCAAACTTTCGAGTGCTTGACTATGATAGCCCACAAACTTTGACAAAATAGGGGTTAGGTATCGCAACATTTTGAATTGAAGTACTGCATTAATTCTCTGTAGGAAAACTGATCCCTCTAACAAATAAAATTCCGTAATCAAAAAAAGAAAATATTCCGTAATGGAGACCATTTGATATATTTTTATGAATTCAACAAAATATGTACTATCTCCGTCTCATTAGGAGTGTTTTGTTTCTTTTGGATAGAAAAATTAAGAAAGTAATATTGTATTTGTATGTTATTTAATTTTTGAGTAATTAATTTGTGGCTATAAATTTATTATTTTTTTAGAAATAAGACATTATTATTGTAATACACATTTTAAAAATACAAGACACTAGACGGATGAAATAATATAATTTTTAAAAAAAAAATCTATAAGGTGGCACATAAATCATACGAGCGAAACTCTTATGCATCCTAACTAGAAATATCAAGTAACAATGTAATGTGACTTAAAATTGAATCTAGCTTCAATCTTCAGTTTGTTGAATTTTAGAAGTTAGAAGCGTAGGGAAAGAGCTGGACAGATGGTCTGATTTGGAGGAAAGGATTAATTAATTTATTGGTAAAGCTCGATAATCTATATGGGTATACGTACCGTTTTGGTTTTGGGTAAAGCAAAGAGACGATGATGTAGTTTGATCGAAGCCACACGATCCGCCCGATTCAACACAGTTAGTGCAGTTATCACCGTCGGCTGACCACTGGATCGAAAATCCACCTTGAAGAGAAGACTGCATGACATTTGAGGCGGCTGCACTAGTCACGGTTGCTAACGCGGCAGCTGCAGTTTGAGTCACCCAAACCGAGATCCCAGTGGAGCAATTGATTGGAGTAGGCAGCAGAACTGTGAAGAAGTAAGCATCCTCACCACTGCAATCGAACTGATTGGGCAACGGTGTTGATAATTGTCCAGTGCATCCGTAAAACAGAGTAATGTTCTGGTCGTTAGCAGTGGAAGAATGATTGAAAAGGCCGGTATTTAAGGTTGTGTTGGCGAGAGAAGGTGGGCAGATGGTGTCCCATAGGTCGTTCCTGGCGACCCTCACTGTCCGGGTCTGATTGTCATACCCAAGGACTCGATAGGGTACGGACGACATGGTAAGCACGGGAACACCATTTTCGCAGTCGAGTTCATACCCGGGATAGCCGCAGCTAGGCGGCCGGTTTCCTCCGTAGAATGGATAACTTATATTACTTAAGCTGCTGCTTCCACAATCAAATGGTTGCCTGCAGGTTTCGTAATCGTCTTGACTCTGACTCACACAACTTGGGATTCTTACCAGTATTATTAGGCTCAAAAGGATGAAGGGGAGAAATCCTGGATTCATGTTTTGAATTGGTGAGGGAGGGCGATAGTTTTTCCTTAGAGGAGATGTTGAAAAGGCCAAGATGATTTTGAAGACGGGTGGGTGTAGTTTTGTTTAATCAAACGCGTCATAGACGTGACCAATGGGATTGATGGATATCAAAAAGAAATTTCAGTTTTTTCAACAAATAGAAGCTTCTGTTGGAACGCATTGGAGGACTTCTTATAATAATACCCCTCCGTCTTATTATATAAAGGTTTCCCTTTTTTTGGTGTCTCATAGAAATAATCTTCTTTCTTAAAAAGAAAGTGGATCTATACTTTTACCAACTCAAATCAATTCAAAATAATTAATTAATTGTATGAGTCTCACCTCTCTACATCACAAATTAATTCTAAATAATTTATTAATTGTATGAGTCCCACATTTTTACCAACTAAAATAACTTTTCTAAAACTCCGTGCTCCATAGAAAGAAGACACTTTCTATGTGATGGAGAGAGTAATAATAAAACGGTTGTGTCCCCATGGGATGATGTAGTTGTGAAGGTGGGTGGCCCGGGACCGAAAGGTCATGGGTTCAATTCCCACTAGACACGCTATGTGTGTCTATTACCTTAGGGTGGTTTAACTCTCTTATGTGGTTTGCAGACTATTGCACAGGAGCGAGATTTACTCTATGCGCATCAAATGTAGCAGCTGCGGGTTCCTTATTATTAAAAAAAAATTTAAAAAAATTATAATAATAATAAAACGGTTGCATTATTTAATGGGTGTGCAGCAGCAAGTCGTCTAAGTAAGGAGTGGGGAATTGAACAAGAGGATAGTAACACCTAATTGGCCAAGTTAGTCAAAAACTGCAAGTCTAACAACAATGCCTTTCCAAATGTTCGATCCAGTTAAAAAAGACACTTTTATTCAACAAACATTAAATGATGTCTAGATTTGTCATAGGTTCATTCATACTGTGAGAGAGAGAGAGAGAGAGGAAAATACAGAAGTAACAGCTGAAGTAGTGAGTTTTATCTTAACAGCTTCAAAAATAAAAATGAGAAATACCCAGATAGCTAGAAATTTCTATTGACCTAGATATAAGTATATCAGCTTGAAGGCTGAAGGAAAGGACCCGAGGTCTGGAGCAAGCTGTGAGAGGGTGCATTATATCAAGGGCTTCTAAATAATAGCCTCGTAGAGTAATTTGAGTTGACCAAATTTACTCAAAAATGGTTGAATGGAGGTACTAGTTGCTAGGTGGTATAGCGCCGTACCATCCGGTCAGTTTCAAGGTTCCGAATCCAATTTGGAATTTGGAGCCGTGGAATAATCGGTTCAGATCAATGACTCGGACCCCTTTTTTTAAGGAACGGGAGTCATCTTCAAACTTAAACCTATTGAAAGAGTGGAACTGCTGATTCCAACAACCAGAACCATCCAAGCGAAAGCGCGAAGCATTGGCCATGTCTAATGTCAACTAGTAAGGTAGAAAGAACCCAAGTTCCAAAGCTTGTTTGGTTAAACGGCTCAACTACAAAGAAGACTAAGGGGACAACTTCCCTACTCCAACTTGGATCATATACTTGATTCGACATTCCGGATCCAAATAGTTGTATTTTATCAATCTCTGCAACTTTTGTATAAAGCTTTAGCTCCTCTTTTCTCTCTCAGCTTAACATAATGTGTTATGTCCATGAATGCCACTAATTAGACATTCACACAGAAGTTCAATCCCTAGTACTAACTACAGGAAGCACTGCATCTAATACTTCAGGAATCAATCAAACAGTATCTATCTGTGCATCAATTGTAAGGTAAGGTTACTGAACCAAACACAGCGTAGTTGTAGAGGATTCACTATCTAACACAGACCGTTACTCTATCGTGTTATCACCAACTAGGCGCCTAAGAGAATCAGAAAGAATAACTCAAGCATTCAAACAACCAATTCTAAGGAGGCAGAAAGCATTTACACTACCGGTAAGGTAGCCGGGAAAGGTGCATTACCTGGTCCACTGGCCATTGAGCAGGTATCAGAAACGTATGGTGGATCAGGGCAGAAACAAGTTGTTTTATTGGCTCCAACATCAAACCCACACCGACCCTTCGAATCCATACAATCACTGCAAGATTTGCCCCCAACTTTCCACCTAACCTCAAAACCCTGCTGCACAACTTCATTCATACTTGTAGTATTCACAGACCCTCCCGCCACATTCCCCCCTAAAAGCACCGGAACTACCACACTACTATTACAACTTCCCGGAGCCAGAGTTCCCGGAAACACATAAACACCACCGGAGTTCCCATAAGGAGTAAGGCTTAACCCGGGAAAGTTCGATGCAGGGCAGCCATACAAGAACGTGAAGTTCGTATAAGAAGCAGCATAGTCGAAGAGTGAGTCGTCTAGAGTGGTGTTCACCATTTTTTGAGGGCAAGGCCCCTCCATTAGATCCTCTCTGACTATCCTCATGGTTTCAGTAGCTTGGTTGATATCCAGCAACCGGTACGTTGTATTCATTATGTCGATTGTGGTTGCATTGCTTCGGTTATCACAGTTGAGCACTAAACTTGGATGGCCGCAGTAGGGAGGATCTGCATGCCCCCGGAAAGGGTATCCGATTCCGGTGATTGCATCTCCACAGCTGAATGTGTTGCCACAGGCCTGGTAAAATTCTTCTGATCCATAACAGGATTGAAGAAGGGCCAACAGTTGTACAGTGAAGAAGAGATGAAGGAAGGAAAACCATGAAAGCATTGGAGGGTTCATAGTTTGAGGGTGCTACGGATGACACAAGACTACAAAATGATATAATAAGGTAGGTGGTTGGAGGGAAATCAGAAGTTAATTGGAATTCTTGGGTGAAAGAGAACCTGTTTCCTTTGAATGGAAAATAGGTAGTTACTTCAAAGACTAACACAAATTACTTGTACTTAAGAAGAAAATAACTGGTAACCAGCACCTAATGATGTAAGACCATTTGGGCCTATGAATGCTACTAGAACGTGACAGGATGTCTACTTCTCATAAAAACAGGTGGTTTGTTGAGCGCTTTCTACCTAGCTATATTAAATACACAACTTTTGCTAATACAAAAACTCACTTCTTCATCATGCATTGTTTCCATCGGGCTTCAGATAATAAATTTTATTATTATATATATAAAATAGATTTAAAGTCAAATGTGAGAAAACAAAAAAGGCTAACTCTCAATCACATGATTGATCATTGTCAATAAAAGATAATTGAAGGATCTAATTATCGAAGAGTCTAGGTGGTTGGTTAGCAGTTAACTGGAAGTTCGATAACAAAAAAAGATCATGATTGGTTGAAAGCGGACAACCTACTTTTGTTTCGAAATGATCAGGATTTTTAAAAATAATGAAATTCATTAAGTTCAAGATTTGAAAAATTATTAGATGAAAAATCACAATAATTTTTTCAAAGTAATGATTTATTTGGTAAGTAAATATAGTTAGATTCATTCTTTTGATAAACCAAATAATATGATTATGGGATCAACTTCATATCATTATTAAATCAAACAATCTATTTCAGAATCATTTTCATTCACTTCTTTAAACTAAACGAAGCTAAGTGAAATTCAAGCTTGATTCTTTATGTTCGAGTCGAAATAACATTTATTTTAGGAGTATATATGGTATATATTAGTATTTAATTTATGTATACAACTTATGCATGGTTTGAACACTTATTATATGCATGATATAAAAGCAACCATTTATTACAAGGCTACAATTCCAATTTTTGACTAGGTTTCTACTTTTTCTCCTCAACCGACATTTTCCCAATTCCCAATAATTAATTTACACTCCCTCCGTCCCAAATATATATATCTTATTTCATTTTTTGTCAATCCCAAATTTATATGCCTATTAGCAAATTTTTTTCCTAACTAAATATTTCACTAACTTTCATGATCTAATTAATATGATAATATAACAAAAGACCATTTTATCCAACTTTTATAATAGCAAATACAATTATATCATTAACTTTTAATAATTTACTTTAATTTACTCATATTCCAATACCAACATTTATCTAATTTTCATATTATTATTTTTTTTTTAAATGTGTGAAGAATCAAATAGGTATATATATTCGGGACGGAGGAAGTATGCACAGACGTCAATTTTGATCTCTTGGAATTCCGACAAATCATGCACCTCGCTCATATTCAACCTAGGTGCAAATTTGCATATGCACCACATTTATGCGTCCTATATACTAGGCCTAACAATTCCTAAATCTGAAATTACTTGAAAAAAACGTACTCAAACTTATGGCTAGTTCTATATATACACGGAAAGAATGCAAAATTAATCAATGTGAATAATTCTATAAGTTTTATAGATATTTTTTTTGATATAGTTTTCTAATTATTTTTTGAGTTTTTATTGAGTTCACTAAACTCTAAAGATAAACATAGTTAGATGTTATTGAATTATGAAAAATACTATTTACGATAATTTCATTATTAAATTTATTATAAAGACACACTTCTTGTAAGTATGGCTAAAAAACTCGGGCGGATATTCAAAATGACTAGATTTATACTCCTTCCATCCTATAATTACTATCTATTTTTTTTATTTCGAGTAATTTAAAAGAGTTGTCGGTTGTGAGTAAAGATAGTGGAACCCTCAAATAAAATATTTATAATAATTTGTTATTATAAAAAATGAGATAATAAGTGTGGGACACCTATAAAAAATGATACTCCCTCCGTCCCATTATTAATGTCTCATTGGGACTGTGCACGGTTATTAAGATAGAGGAGGTAAATGTGTAAAGTTATGGTGTAAAAATATAAAGGAGTGGGGTCCCTTGCTTAGATTGATCGTGGTTCACTCATTTATTTCCTTATTTAATATGAGACATAAATAATGGGACAACCAAAAAAGGCAAATGGGACATTAATAATGGAAAGGAAAGAGTATAAGAATTATGGGATGGAGGCAGTATATTCCTACTACTAAACTTCACAAAGAAATAATTTAGGATCGTACCTTAGTAATTGAAAGAGTTACTAGTTTTAACAATAAATCAAATATCATAAAAATGATTATGTTAATGTACTCATTAATTAGTTGATTAAAGGGGGCGACGTGTATTATTCTGTTAAATCAATTAATCATGATTACTAAGTAATAGTAATCTCGACCATGATGCAGACTCAAACCAGTCAGAATTTTCAATAAACAGATGGCAGGCGTAAAACTTGGGGACTGCGTACCGGATTCGGATGGTGCTGCCGTCGCCGCTTGAGGGCCTTGCTTGACGGAATCAGTACTCGGTACTCGAGGAGAATCAGCTTCAGCCGCTGCGACGCCGCCGCAGGCTTTGGACTCCGCCGCCCCGGAGCAAAAGCAAACGAACTTCTTTCCTGCATCGTCAGATCCACACCTCCCACCCGACCTCTCGCAGGCGGCGCAGCCACCACTGTCCGCCGTAAACCGCACCTCGAACCCCTCAGCGATCAGAGCCTGCAAGTCCTTAAAATTGAACAAAGACGTATAGCTAACCGGAACTATGACGCCGGCGTGGCACATCCCCGACATCTGCGATCCGAACTCCACGTATCCAATTTTATCCTTAACGCCCTTCACGGCGCACTCGAATTGGAACGGCACCGGGATGTCGATGGTGGGGCAGCCGTAGAGAATCGTCAGATTCATGTAGCTGGACGCGTACTCGAACAGCCGAGAATCCAGAGTCGTCGACACGAGTTTCGGTGGGCAGAGGCTCTGTACAAGGTCGCTTCTGGCGATTTTGAGTATTTTCTTCTTCTGATTTAAGCTCAGAACGAGGTACTTAACGTCGTTGATCTGGACTGTGGTGGTGTTGCCGTTTTCGCAGTCGAGTTTGAGGGCGGCGTAGCCGCATTCTGCCGGCCGGTCGCCGCCCCAGAAAGGGAAACCGATTCCGTAGAGCTCGCCGCAGTTGAACGGTGATCCGCATCTATTGTATGGCTCGTTTGAAATGCATGAAATTGGGGGAAGATTAAGGATTGTTAACAGAATTATGATGAGCCAAATCGGTGTGAAAATTTTGGCTGTGGAGAAGAGCTGGCGCTTCATTGTTCATTTACTCCCTATACTAGTCTGTCTACAAATATTGCAGAAGATGCAACCTAGCTTGCTGTTACTTGAAAAAAGTGTAATTTATAATCTAAAAATACACATTAATTAAATAGTGAGTGCATTTGGCAAACAGGCTTTCATAATCAGAAATTGGTATAAATCTCGACGTTTATAGATCTATCGAAATTATATTTAAAGTTTGGGATTGTTCAAGAACTTTGTAGATTTTGTTCAAAATCCACGTATAAATGATCGTAAATTGAAATCCGATTCCAATCTGTTAACTAAATTCCTCTAGATGTTTTTTTAGGATTTTTTTTTGCAACAGCTAAATGAACTAAACACGGTAAAAATCTTATTTCCGTGTAAAGAAAAACAAATCATGTGTGACATACTCGATTGTTAGAATTATATGTTAAGATTTGAAATTGCAACATGATCATATAATACCCTCTAGCATACTGCATACGTAATAGCATTTAAAAGAAATGGTTATAAGTTGGGGAGACAAGAAAGGGAACGGAAAGAGTCAACTTGTTTGACTAATATGTTTTCTCAATAATGGAGCAGCCTCTACTTTAGATGAAATATTAAATGCAGAAAGATTGGTAGTTGTGAATCATTTAGAACCTAGAGCTACATCTTGATATAGCTTCCCACCATCTTTTGTTATAAATTTGTATTAAAGAGATTCTTATACCACGAAACTCTTATTTATATTACAACCACATATAGTAACTAAGATACAAATAGTTTGTACGTCCAATCAGATATCGATTTCGGATTTCTCGTCATATCACCAACAAGACGATAGAGATTGATAGAAACGAAAATAACCCTCAAAATTTCAAATTTATAGTCACCAGAGTTTCCAATCGCCCAATTGCCACTTGCACCGGAGTCCCTATATCCCCAAGCAACCCACTCTCACTAAATCAAAATATGTAAAGTTGGTGAAGGTAGTTGGCCCGGGACCGAAAGGTCCTGGGTTCAAATCCCATTGGAAGCAACTTTGTGGAGTCTGTCACTTATGGTTAGCCTAGGGTGGTTGAACTCTCCTGTGTGGTTTGCGAGCGCCATCGCACAAGGAATGGGTTTACCCAGTACAAGACCGAAGGGTAGCGGTGCGCGGTTCCACGTATCAAAAAAAAAAAATATGTACAATGCGTCTTTATATTTCTCAATCCCAAATTTGACGTGACACACGTAAATGATAAATAGACTTAACGTAAATTGATAAAATCACACTTTGATTCGTGATAAGAAAATATTAGGAGAATGATCTCAATTCAATTTTGTGACAAACCAAACATTGGAGTAAAATCATTTTTTCCAATTTTATTTTGATTCTTAGATTTCATTTCTCTAATGCAAGCAAACGGGACCTTAGTGGAATTGGATTAGTTGCAAAGTACGGACCCTATACTTTTTTGGAATTCATATCATATGATTAATTCGAATTTCACATAAAAAGCTCAAATAGTGACTATGATTTATTTTTTTTGTGCATATAGAACTACCATGTCAAATCCTTTAGATAACAATAAATATTTTTGATGTCCAAATAGAATTAGTTAGAGTTGGGATAGAGAAGCAATTATTATTATTTTTAATTAGATTAGAGGGATCGGAGGGGATTTGTGTCACACCCCAGACTGGCGACAGGATGGACAACTTCAGCGACGAGAGAAAAGAAACGCCAGAGGAGGGTTTATTGTTTGGGAGAGATAAGGGGGGATTCGAGAATTTTGACTTGGAGGAGAGAGGAGGGCTTTTTTGATGTGGAGGATGAAGGAAAATAGAGGTGAAGAACGATACCTTCCTCCTTCATATGTTGTCGCAGCTTTGATTGTTGCTCGTGTGTCAGATCTTCTGATTTGTGTCTCGTCCTTTTTCTTCCTCTGGGTGGTCAGAGAACTGAAGAAAATAAAGAATACTGTCTCTCTAAGACTCACGCGCGTGCGTGTATGTTTATGTGTGTGTAATCTGTTTACGAACAGAATACTAATATATGTAGGCTTCAAAAACCGATATACTATTAATATTGGTGATCGCTGTTTATACCAAATAATCCTGCAAAATTGCTAGAACTCAAATTAGTATAGCAACAGGTATCGAACACAGGGAACGAAGTATTTTAGACCTAAAATTCCTATTAATCAAGGTTTGGTTAGCGACCACGCAAGTTTTGGAAATTTTCTAACCTAAAACAAAAGAAAGTAAATAGCAGGAATTAAACACGAAGTAAACTTATGCAAATAAAACGGGTCCAACAAGATGATTCACACACACTCACAATCGATCACTGACACTATTAATTAATTAATCTACTTAAATCAATTAGTTGTAGGCCACTGTAATTAAACTGACATATCCTCTATTCCCCCTTAATTATTCGGTAATCGCCATGGTGGGCATTGAAACGACTACTCCTCTAAATTAGATGCAACCTACGTTGGTGGGCAATCAATAGATTTAACATCTAATCAGCTTTGAGAACTAAGGGAACCCAATTCAGGAGCCTACTCGTATGGTGGACATCTAATAGCCTCCTACCAAATTAATCCAATTGTCCTAAGAACAATTTGCTACTTATTTAGCCTAATCCCACGAAAAACGATGGAAGTACTAAATTAGCTATGAATTAAATTAACCTAGGGTGATCAAGCCTAAATTAATTAATCAAATTAATTAACCTAGATTAATTCAGAACCTAAGTGATTAATTTTAAGTCCTAGTCTCACGAAAATATGGTGGTGTGTGTTTCATATCTCACCGGCCCTAAAAAGACTTAGCTACGCATATCGGCCGGACTGGCCAGACAGACCGATTTGCTGGACAGAACACAAAACATGCTGAAAATCAAGAAATAAATATGAACGAAAATTTAAACTACTACGAAATCAACTAAACATGAATTGAAACGAAATTAAACCTAAGTAATTAGAATACACCAAATTAAGTCTTCAAATCATCCAACAGGAAATAAATACGAAAGCATCCAAATTCGGAAACAAAAACGAAAGCAGGAACATGTTGTTTTTCTCCAAATCTAACTACGAACAACGAAATAATCTTTGAAATTCGAACTCTGAAAATATGATGAATACTTGGTCTCGATCTCCCTTGGCTCTCGGTGATCTCTCGGCTCTCAGTCGGTCTCGGCTCCCGGCAAACTCTCTCCCTTCGGCTTCGGTTTTGGATGGATGGTGTCGAATGATGATGATGAAAGGCGTGAATGAATATCCATAATTGGTTCGGTGTGCAGCGTGCGTATGTATGCAAATGTCTCTCGCGGCACCTCTTCTCGTCCCTTATATATGCTTATCCTCTTCCTTGTAGAATTAGGTCTTCTAAGTATGGAAAGATATAATATAAAGTATATAATATCAATTTCTTTCCATACTTAATTTTCCTCTTTATTCCTTCCGGATTAAGCCTATATTGTCTTTAATTTGAATCCGCCACATCAACGCCTCGTCACCGCCACATCATCATTAGAAACTGCAAAACAAACACCAAAACGCAATCCAACGACCAAAGTATTGCCAAAATAACCGGAATATGGATAGTACGAATTTAGACCTATCAAATATTTGTAGCTCATTAATTTAATTATATTCCTAAAGGGCTTCCACATAATTAGCCCATAATATAATTAATTAATCCATTGGGCTACTAATATTTATCAATTAATTGGTCTGGCCAATTAATTCCAGATAAATAACATTATTAAATAATATAAATTACATTAATCTATTAATAATGATTTCTGAGAGACAATAAATAATTGGGCAACTAATTGGGCCAGATCAGGGATCTAATACAAGAAATAAAGCAGGGTCTCAAATTAATTAATTATCTATGCTCAGCCCAGAGCAAAATTAATTAATAAACACACATTCATTCCACTAGAGAATCCGTGCTGACTTGCCCCCTTTATCTCAAATTGAGCAAGAACTTGTATTTTAGACTTAATCGATCTCCGTATTTAAGATAGAAATATCCGTTAATTAATTAAGCTCACTGACAGCTTAAATTAATTAACATCTTATATTCCTGAGTAGTACCACTTGACCTTATTAATACACCTGAACTTAATCAACCGGCCGGGTTTAGTGTGCTAATCCTTTCGAGTTCCTCAGGGGATATTATCAACCCATTTTACTAGGATACGGTTGCAAGATACAGACAACCAGCCTGAGCCACAAATAACAACTAACACCCAAGATACGTAGATCCGATCGCGATGACGTTCACCATAGTAGGTCAAAGTGATAGATAGCCAAATGCGCTCAGCTGAAGTCTTGCCAAGCTTAAGACCAGCTAAGTCACCGAGATCTTGGTTCTCCACTTAGGTCAGTCAGGAGAACACATCTCACTGTGATCCATCAATACACCACCTTAAGTATACCTGTAAAGATAAGCAGCTAAGACAAGCCACTTCTTATCTAAACTGCAGCTTAAACCGACAACTTATCCTTAAGTTGTCTCAGCTGTGATAGCTGTTTATATCTTGTCAGTTCAACCAATTTGTGTTGTCTTCTGTGATACCCGACACACTACACAAATCTAACTTTTGTACAAGATAAAGGATTACATGTGAAAATATATACATTTATCAGATAGGAGAATAAAATAGTGGTAGGGACAAAACACAAAACACATTGTATACAAGCATAAAATTTGCTTCCAGTATACAAAATCCCAACAATTCTCCCACTTATACTAAAGTAAACTTTTAGTATACAATGTGTCAGTTCTAGGTACAAACTAGTACTAGTACTCAGGTATCTCTCAGCTATCTATCCTATCTATCACTGCATCTTCTCCCACTTATACAAAAGTTTCTGTAGTCTTAAGTGGGGGGGCATCTCTACCATCCCTAAGCCACGAACATGCTTCTCGTAAGCCGGGAGTGGTAAGCTCTTTGTGAAAGGATTAGTTAGGTTAACTTCAGTTCCAATTTTGTCAATCACCACGTCACCTCGATTTACGAATACTCGTATAATGTGGTACTTCCTATCTATGTGTTTAGACGCCTTGTGAGATCTAGGTTCCTCAGAATTTGTCACTACACCCGCATTATCACAATAAATCGTGATCACCTTAGGCAAATTCTGAACAATATCAAGATTCAGGAGGAAATGCTTGAGCCAAACTGCCTCTTTCGAAGCTTCTGAAGCAGCCACATACACTGCTTCCATGGTTGAGTCCGCAATGCATTTCTGTTTTGCACTCCTCCATGAAATGGCTCCACCTCCCAGGTAAACACATAACCCGAGGTAGACTTCTTCTCATCTCTGTCAGCTTGGAAATCCGATTCTGTATAACCCAAAGGCACTAGACTGTCTGACTGGTAAACAAGCCTATAATCTCTAGTCCGTTTAAGGTACTTGAGAATTTGCTTGACCGCAGTCCAGTGTTCCTTTACAGGGTTAGACTGATATCTTGAGACCATGCCTACATCATATGAGATATCTTTTCTCGTATAAAGCATCACATACATGAGGCTACCGACATCGGAAGCATATAGTACTAGCCTCATACTTTCTATCTCTTCAGGCGTTTTAGGGCACTAGTTCTTAAATATAAAAATGTCATGTCTGAAAGGTATTGAACCTCTATTGGCATTTTGCATGCTAAAATGAGCAATAACAGTGTCAATGTAGGACACTTGTGACAAGCTTAACAACCTTTTCTGGCGATCTCGGATAACCTTGATGCTAAGGATGTAAGCAGCTTCACCTAAGTCCTTCATTTGAAACCGCTCGGATAACCATGTCTTTATGTCTGATAACACTTCAACATTGTTTCCATTGAGAAGGATATCGTCTACGAAAAATGCAAGAAACACCACTGATCCGTTAACACAAATACGGTACACATGCACCTCGTTAGGATAGGATACAAATCCATAGATTTGACTACCTCGTCGAAACGTTGGTGCCGTAACCGGGAAGCTTGCTTAAGTCCATGAATAAACTTCTTAAGCTTCCAAACTAGATGCTCTTCGCCCTCCTTCACATAACCATCTGGTTGTTTCATGTAGATGTCCCTACCTTTTTCAAGGTGACCGTTTAGGAATGCGGTTTTGACATACATTTGCCAGATCTCTAGGTTCATGTGAGCTGCTATGGCAAGGATAATCCGAATGGACTTGATCATTGCTACAGGCGAGAAGGTCTCTTCGTAATCGATACCTTCTTTCTGGGTAAAACCCTTCGCCACTAGCCTGGCCTTAAACGCCATGATCTCTCCATTCAGTCCTCTCTTTCTCTTGTATACCCACTTACTACCAATAGCCTTGCAGCCCTCAGGTAGTTCAGTGATCTCGTATACATCCATATCAATTATGGACTTAAATTCTGATTCCATAGCGATTCACTAGGAATCTGCATCTACATCTCCCACTACTTCGTTGTAAGTCCAGGGATCCACGATATCTTGTTCATGTACCGGGAGATGATCAAACATCTCCCCAGTGAACATATACCGATCAGGTGTAAATATCACCCTCCCACTACGTCAAACAATGTCAGGTGTTGCGTTAACAGATTGTGCAGTTACTCGTGGAGTATCTTGCACAACTGGCTGTTCAAGTGGAACTCGACCACCTTGTAATTCCTCAAGGATGATGTCGACTCGAAATTTATGGTTACTAATGTAATCCTCTTTTAAGAACCGAGCATTAGTGCTAACAACGATCTTCTGTTCTTTAGGATCATAAAAGTATCCACCCTTCGTTTCCTTTGGATACCCTATGAACAACATCACTTCTAAACGTTGGTGATCGTTGTTTTCACCAAATAAATCCTGCAAAATGCTAGAACTTAAATTAGTATAGCAAACAGGTATCGAACACAAGGAACGAAGATTTTAACATTAAATTCCTATTAATCTACGGGGTTAGTTAGCGACCACGCAATTTTGGGTTTTTATCTATGACTAAAACAAGGAATTAAAATCTGCAGGAAATGAAAACGGAGTAAACTAATTCAAGAAAATAGGTCCAGCAAGATGATTCACACACACACAATCGATCATCGACACTATTAATTAATTAATCCCCTTAAGTCAATTAGATGTAGGACGCCGTAATTAAACTGACACATCCCCTATTCCCCCTTAATTATTCGGTAATCGCCATGGTGGGCATTGAAACGACTACTTCTCTAAATTAGATGCAACCTACGTTGGTGGGCAATCAATAGATTTAACACCTAATCAGCTTTAAGAACTAAGGGAACCCAATTTAGGAGCCTACTCGTATGGTGGGCATCTAATAGTCTCCTACCAAATTAATCCTATTGTTCTAAGAACAATTTTGCTACTTATTTAGCCTAATCCCACGAGAAATGATGAAAGTACTAAATTAGCTATGGATTAAACTAATCTAAGGTGATCAAGCCTAAATTAACTAATCCAATTTATTAATCTAGATTGTTGGGTGATGATTCAGTCCCCAGCAACAGCACAAAATGTTGGGAAATGATTCAGTCTTCTCAGTTGATAATTAACTCAGTAGCCCTGTGCTCTGAAAACGTACTGAAGATTTGAGGATCCCAAAACCCTATCTTGATTGATGAACCATTCAGTTGTAATATGTTTTGGTCTTGTCTCTGAGGTTTCAGACTCAGCAGACACTCTGCATCTGGTTCAGGCCCTCATTACATTACCTGCCTCAGCACCAGAAGTAGAAGACTCAGTGTTCTTTGGACTCAGGCAGGCGATATCGAAAGGAGTCGCAGAACGAACTCGGCAGAGTAGTTCACCGAACTCGTAGCGATCTTCGCAGAGCCGACTCAGCAGGAGCATGCTACTGAATCAAAGATCAGACTCAGCAATGGCCAGACAGTCTTCTGATTGTCAGATTCTCTAAAGTCAAATCAGCAGAGTCAATACGAGGAAGAGAGAGAAGTCAGCTTCAGATCTCCTTGAAGTCTGTTCTGTCTCAACCACTTTCTGAACCTCGACCAATGACAAGCAGCCACCTGTCCTATCTCTGTTAAAGCTGCAAGTCAACAACTTTCTAGAAATTGAGGGAAAGGACACTGCTACCTTACTTCGAAAGAGCCGTTAGCTACCCAAAAGAGAGAGACAAAGGATTATCGTCTCCAACGGATCTATCCTAATCTCTGCTCTATAAATAGAGGGATGAAATCAAATTGAAGCTCACCTAGAACACGAGAAACCAAGAACACACAGAGCATTCAAGAGCAACTCGATAACGCTTAAGTCTTCCGCAAGTAGTTCGAAGAAACAATCTCTGACGAAAGACTACAATTCTGCTCATAGGGAACCAAGCTGAATTAGAATTATACAGCCTCTAGTATCCAAGCGACGGTACTCGAACCCAAACCTTATACTCAGATGTTCGTCGCTCTAGAAGCCAATTTCTTGTTCCCTATCCCTCTAACTTAAGCTCAACCGTTTAAATCTATAGCTTAGACGAAGGAGTTCACTTCTGAACTGATCCTTACTGTAAAGGACTCCTTCACTGTTGGAGAGTTTTTCAAACACTTAATTCGATACCTTGTAAACTGAGACTTGCTCAGTATAAATCTCAAGACTAGTGTTTGTCCAGTGTACAAACTGACTGAAACTATCTCAGTATAATACATAGCCTCATGATCTTTCGGGACAGTGGACGTAGGATTGTTGGATCCGAACCACTTTAAAAATCTCTGTGTTCTGTGTTCTTTATTTTACTGTTGCATTGATTTACAGTGCATCCTGAAAATATCTTTTAAATCATTCAACTGAGTTTCAGCAAACTTAATCAACCGCATTAATCTACTGAAACTGTTTTGATAAAAACGTTTTCCTAACTCAACTGAATTTGGGCCTACGCATTTCCGCACTACTGAACTCTATCTGAACGATACTAAATTCTGACTCTAAGTCAGCTAGCAGGTCTCAGCAGAGTCAGTCACTCTGCCACATGATTCAGAACAACTTATTTAGTCTGCTGAACTCGTTCAGTATGACATTCTCCTGAAAAGGACTGTTCGTATTTTAAGTTGAGAAATCGGTTTTCAGGTGTATTCACCCCCCCCCCTCTACACCTGAACGTGCTCTCGGGACCAACAATTGGTATCAGAGTAGGAATTCTTTAAGACTCTTGTTATTCTGAAACTGGTCTACTTGAACGGATCTCGAAAACGTTTTCACTGCATATCATTCTTCACTCATATCATTATCTATCATGTCTGATATGTCAAGAATCAGGATGGTACCCATGTTCTCAGTAGAGAACTATGGTGTATGGCGGGCCAGAATGGAGGCTCATCTGACCTCTCTCCACGATAGCATGACAAAGGTTCTGGAGGACGGACTTATCATTCCTATGGTCGATAGCGTCGTAGCTCAGGATCCAGCACAAGGAGGAGGGATGGTGACCAAGAAGAAGATCCCCAAAGACAGAAGTCTCTTCACTCCTGAGGAGAAGAAGCTTCACAACTTAGACCGCGTCACCAGAAATGCCATACTGACCACTCTGAGCGATTCTTATCTCGGAAGAGTTCAGGATTGCAAGTCCGCAAAAGAACTCTGGGATGCTCTAGCGCTACTGAGTCGGGGGACTCAGAAGATCAAAGCGAACAAACTCACACTGGAACTTCAGAAGCTGGAGAGATTGTCTCTCATGCCCGGTGACACCATTGAAGATCTCAACGTCAGATTCACGGATCTGATGAACTCTATCAACGGGTTGGGAAAGACATTCTCCAACCGAGAAATGAATCTCAAGATTTTGAGGGCACTGCCAGACGTTTGCTGGACTCCCTTTGCTACTTTATTGCGTCATTCTGATTTAGATATGGTTACTCCTGACCATATCTTTTCAGAACTTAAAGCGGAGGAGTTCGAGTTTGGCTTACCTCAAAGGAAGCAGCGAGCTGAAGCTGACACTCAAATCGACCCTGCTTTCAAAGCATCAGTCAGCACAGTAGCTCTGGCGTCTAGCAAGGCTGAACCTTCACTCAGCTCTAGCCAAGAAGTACGCGCTGCTTGCCGTGAAGTATCAGAAGGAAAAGGAGAGGCGCAGAAAGCTCTCAAGAGTCGTCAGAGACTCTAAGGGTAAGAATGAATATACACCTAAGCGCACTCCTGACTCGCATACTTCTGAATGCAGGAAATAAGAGGAATCAGCTCAGTCGAAAGACAGTGAGAGCAAAGAAGAAAGAGTCACAACCTGCTACAACTGCAAGAAGCCAGGACACTATCAGTATGACTGTCCTAAGCTCAGCACTGCTGAAAGAGCAGCACGCAAAGCAAGAAGGGAGAAGTTCATCAAGAAGCGACAAGCATACATTGCCGGTGAACTCTCAAACAACTCAGATGAAGTCGATTCCTTCATGGATTCATCAGACGATGAAGCAGCTTTCATGGCCATAGAGATTGAAGCTGAAGAAGATGCTGAAAAGTGTCTCATGGCAGGAGAAGAGGATAAGGTAAACTCTCATGCACCATTTAATTCCTCTTCACACTGCACACACGACACTATTTCAGGTGCAGATGAGAATCTGGATGAAAACAGACATTTAGCGACATGTAAAATATGTCGCTAAAACTTTTTTATATGTCGCAAAAGCTAATTTGCGACATTTTCTGCGTCATGTTGGATTGTGTCGCAAAAAGTGATGATGTAAATTTACGACATTATTATTTCATAATGACGCAACGTATACGATACTTTATGTTTCACTTAACTAATTGTCGCATACCTTTCGCCACACACTACTCGTCATTAGTTTTAGTGATGCATGTTTATTTGTGACACTAAACGTGACATTAGTTGAAATGATGCATAATATTTTGCGACGGTAGCTTGTGACATTGAAATAATATGACGCAAAATTTCACAACACTTGTAGCATCATATTCAAGTGTCGTATATTATTGTGACAATAACTTTTGTTGTAAAATCTTGTGTTAAGTGTTGCGAAATATACAATACTTTTTACATCGCATTTTTATTTTGTCATAAATCTTACGTCAATTTTACGACATTAATTGAAATGACATGTCCTAATTTGAGACATTATAATTAATGTGATGTAATTGTTTGCGACACATGTGACATCATAGTTAAAATGTTGCATAGTATTCCCACATAATTTATATGCTGTAAAAAAAAATTAAAAGTCGTAGAAAATACAACACCTTCTGCATCACTTTATTATTATCTTACAAGTTTTGCGTCATTTAATTAAGCTAATTTATTGTTCTATCAATAAAATAATTCCACATTGAAGAATTTATCAAAATCAACACAATATATATCATATGAATAAAAGAAGTCTATCAATCATTAAAAATATGTATATCAAATGTAAAGTTCTAGGATAAAATTTAAAATCTAACATTAAATATCAAAATATATAAATGCAGCATGAAGATATTCAACATCATTTTCTCTTGCTTTAAGGTTTTCCTTTTTGCACTTCTCCTCTGTTCCTATACATATTCCACAAAATAAATTATATTTCACACTTATAAAATTATATTTATTAAAAGTTACAATCAATAACAATACCTGGAGATGAGCACCATCTAAATATATGTTCGTAATGTTCTCATGTGAGTTGTTCATCTCTTTTCTCACCTAATAAATTAATCAAAGATAATATCATTAAAATGCTAAATGTTAATATATTTTGAAATGCTATTCAAGTTTTGATGATTTACCTCGGGTGTTCCATTTGCTTCTCTTAAGTTCTCCAAGTTCATGTTCATAAATCCGTCAAATGATGATCCAATATTGAGAGCTTGTATGCGTTGAGAACTAGAAGATCCCGTACCTTTCATATTATAATAAAAAAAGATGAGTTTTAACATATTATATAATCTAAATAGAGTTAATATTGTTGACTTACATTTATGTTATGCTCCTCTAATGTGAGAAGTCGAGCTTGAAGCATCTCCATTTGTGAGGAATAGTGATCTTTGAATTTCGACATTTCAACTTCAAAGCCCTTTCGAATACCAGCCACTATGTCGTTGGATTTATCCTGCACAGCTTTATCAAATTGTTCTCGAGAGGTGAAAATCACATTCTTTACAGCAACACTACTGCGTAAACACCCCGGTGCTTTCATTCCAACAATATCTTTGTATATCTCATAATTAGCATCAATATCATCCCGTAAGTCTTCAGGTAACTTTTCTTTCAACTCCTTAGAGCCTATTTACAAAGCACAAAAATCACAGAACTCGAAACTATATCAAAATCATCTTTAAAATGTAGAAAATCTAAAAATAAGATTAATACACCAAGTGCAAACAATATCACAACAAAAGACTTTATACACAATAAATTTTTCCATATCAGTCATGAACTTACTTCACATAAGGTGTGAATTGATAAATCACGACTCAAACTGCGCTAAACTTGTCTGGCACCCAGTTAAAACAATTGGAAAGCCAACTATTTGAGCTTTTCAACGGTATGTAACTTGATAGTTTTTAAGTAATAGAAACAATCAGAAATCGAGCTCAAAGTCATTGCTCTGCTATAAACGAAAACAGAAAACACAGATAACAACATCCAAATCATGGCAGCAACCACCTGAAATTGTATGAACTATAGCTTCCGAGTATGAACTCCAATTTACAAAGTTAAGTTGACATTCGAAAGCCAACAAAATAAACTTCTAATGGTATTTAATATGATGGGTTTTGATTGACGGGAAGCAGCAGATTTGCAATAAAATGTACTGTCCAGAAACTACCAAAAAAATAGGGTAGGAAATACAAATTAAACCATGGCAGCAGCTACCTGCTGCTGCCTCCGCCTCTCCATCTCCGACGGCCCTTTCCACCCAAACCAATAGACAGACCAACACAACCAAGATATAGCTCAAAAATTGAACTCAAAGGAGTAGAACAGAGGAATGCAAACATCTCATGCAAAGCCGAAAAAATTTATTAATTAAACTTACTAGCATCTAGTTAATCTCTTTAAACAAGTGAAAAGTAAAGAGTACTTACTAGTTTCTCTTCAGTATTCTTATCTACCGGCTTTCCACCCTTTCGTTGTCTTGTATAGACAAACAAATCTAATTGATCCAATTCGACGTCGGGATTTCTTATGTACCGGTGCCATGAGGCTACAAAAATTAATAATTTTACAACAAACATAATCATCATATAGCTCCATTAAATATTAAACTAAAACATGCAAACATAGGAATATATTTAGAGATACAAACTCATATACAGAAGAATAACATAATCAAATCCTATGATTTTTCCTTCCAGGCGAAAGTATTCCCTTGTTAAGGTCTTAAAATTTACCAAAAAGCATATGCATCTATTACCAAAAAAGAAAAGAACGAAATATACAAGGATAGCAAAACGGACATGTTGGTGATCATAATTATGGTGGACTACTTATGGAGGAAAAAGACACTTTTAAAAGATATCAAATACAAGTACAGTAGACAAAAAAGGTGGGCAGATGTACGTATTTAACCATATTAATCATCTTCAGCCTATCAATCACCAATACTTGAAAAGACTTTCACTTGGAAGGAGAAATGAAATACAGGAAGAGCAAACCAAAAAACAGGGGAGGAAAAGATACAAGAAAAAAAAGAGGAGTCCAATTTCGTTTAATGGCATTGTTGACTTCTAAGGCCACTAAACCCAATATGCAGGAGAAAGCAATTAACTCCATACGAATTTCATCACTTGAGGCATTACAAAAAGAATACATTTCAATGTACATCCATACATTAATCACCTTCCCATCCCCACCACAAACCGTACATGATTTTGCAAACTGCATAATAATTAATAAATCCAAAACAAAAAAGAAATCACTCTGTGAACATTGAATGGTTGCAGCATTAGACTCGATATGTAGTTTATCATGGATAAACGCATGAGAAATCAACGAAGGACTTTTCACATTATCTTGGTACAGAGTAAATCACCAGAACTACTTTTAAAGCAATGAATTATTCAGCACACATAAGCCTTTGTATCTATTAAAAGTTACCAAAAAACCTATGCATCTATTAAAATTTACACAAAATTGAACAAAATTGATAATTTCAAGTGTTCAGTGAGATACTAAATTTCGAAACATGAAGGTTCACATTGCAATTCATGTATCTTTGGCAGCCAGTAAGCTCTAATATCATAACAAAATCGATAATTCAAATGTTCAACAAGAAAGCTAAATTTCAAAATTTGAAGGTTCACAATTCACTTCAAATATCTTCGGAGATCTTACAAGATTGAGTATAGATCTTACCAGAATGCGCTTCACCTATCTTCTGGCAGCAGGATATTTGCCAAGAACTATAAACAACCGTACTGCTTTGAGGAAAAATATGAGATATTGAGAAATTAATTGACCACATTCTGAGTCGTGGAGATGTTTTCCGAAAAGATAGGAAACAGGGTAGCAGTTGTAGAAGATATTTAGCAGGAGGGGTAGCGGGAATTAATTGTTAGGGTTTCAGAATAATATTATAATAAAAAATTTAGCAGGAGGGGTAGCGGGATTCAACAACAAGTGAATCTGCGACGTCTGCACGCAGCCTCCAGCGGCAGTTTACTTCAAAGTCTGCGGTGAGTTTAAAGAGATTGGGATCAAGACGGCGGCAATGGATGAATAAATAGGGCGGAGGGTGGCTGAGATGGTCGCTGGAAAAGAGTGGAAACTACAAATTACTGAATTAGTGGATGTATGGCTGAAAGGGGGAGGAGCAGTTCCGAATCGGATAATTCAAATTCGTCCGACCCGATGAAAATCGAGGAAATTGTATTTTTGGGCCCATATTTTTTTATAGTATTTGTGCTTTCAGTTTATAATTTTATAATATTATGATTAGTATATTTAACTAGTATATTTAATTTTATAATATTATAATTTTATAATATTGTGATTCAGTCCCATACTTTTAGTTTTAATTTTGACTAGTATATTTACTTATGGATTTTAAGTTTGTTACTTCTTCAGTCCCACTTTACTTATTTTATTTTATTTTTCTTTTTTGGATTGTCTCACTCACTTAACTTATCTTATTTTTTAAAATAAAAAATAATTACTACATAAGATTTAGCAGTTGTAAAAGATATGAATTTTTTTCATTTGTTGTTGAATTTTCAAAAAAGTTATATTTCATAAGCAGGGTTTATTTTCTACATTCACTATCTCATATTGAATATTACAAACACCATACACCCACATATATATATATATTCTCGTGTAAAATACTATCATAATCCATCACATATGAGGAAGTACCGAATTACTATGAATTACAAAACACTTATTATGTACAAAATTGTTCGTTACAATTTGAGTCGACTTGTATTTGATCAAATTTAGAATATATAATAACGATTCAATTCAAGTAATACGTATATACACACACATGATTTTTACTATATAATCAATATTTTTCTTTCTTTTTCAACTTTTTTATAATTATTGATGATAGTGTTTTGTTTTTTTTCTTTTTTCTATTATCTCTAGGCATTAATTTTGAGAGCCATAAACTTATAATATAATTATTTAAGTACTAGAGGATAATTTAGGACCCATTTATAAGAGTTTATCAACAACTTATTTCAGTTTATTCTAAAAAATAAGCGTTTGTATTCGCATTTGAAAATGCTTATAGATATAGCTTATTAAAAAAATAAGTTATTTTTAGCTTATTTTCATAAACTAATAGGAATAATTCATGAAATAAGCTAAAAAAAAGCTTATGAAATAGATTCTCATATCAAATCCCGCAACAAATTTTTAAATTATTCTTTTTTTTTCTAGTTAAGCGCTTATATAGAAGTGCATCCAAACGCTTGCACCTTATCAATTTAAACGATATGACATAAGCACTTATATCATAAACATTTAATTAGATTGTTTTTCCAAATGAAGCCTTAATATATAACTAATTTGGATAAGTGCATGATCAAAGAGTGGTTATCAAATTAATTGATAAATAAACTATATATCTAAAAAAACATATTAATAATAATTGAATTTTAATAATATAATTTGTAGGCAACTTTACATAGGTATTATTGATTAATTGATTTATGATCTTATAGTAATTACAATTGTCATTTATCACGACCGTTTTAAATCCTTTAAAATACTCTCAATTTCCAAGCAATCGGAATCAAATTGAAAATTACATTTTATCTAAAAATTACATTTATCTTTTTCATATAATTTCTAGATTTTGATTTCCTCCCATATGTATATTTCGTTAATGAAAATTAAAAAGGAATTTCATTGAAAACAAAAAAAGAAGGAATGAATTATTTAAAGTGATATATTTTTTAACTTTTCAATGCAAATTTTCAATATAATTTATTTACCTTCACCCTTCTTCACGCCGTGTCTCTGCCCATTAGTTAGGTTGATTTTGATTCTACTTTTCTCTTTGCATCTCCTGCAACGGTATGTTATTTTATTTCGAATAAAGCTTTCGGATAATGCGTATATTCGTTTATCGAGACTGAAAGTGATATATATATATATATATATATATATATATATATATATATATTTCGGTGGTAGATGTTGTTCTCCTGCTTTTGTTTTTTTTTTTAATAATTCATTCGTGTTTGAGGTTTCGATTATTTATGCCAAATTATTACTTACAACGTGAATGGGAGTGTTGCTTCGTATTCTATTTATAATTCTCGTTTGCTCGATCATTAGCACTGCTTGCTCCATTAACGATTAAGTGAAAAACAATTCCTAATTCCATCAAGCTTGGTGTCTCTGACAGGACCCTGCAGAATTAATGGGAATATCATAAATAAATCTTGATATATAATTAAGAGACAAATGGAATGTAGGGAAAACGTTGATACTTTTGAGAAGTAATAATAATGGAGAATGATGAGGAATGAAAAAAGAGTATATCATTCTGCCGGTAAAGCACGCTATATTTTTCACCTCACAGACGTCATTACTTCATTTTAGATATGTTATATAAATATGAAATTTAACTAAAGTGTCGCAAGTAAATTATTGTAATCTTGATACATAAAAATGAAGATCGTATTTGTATCACTAAAATACGACACATTATTCAGGAGACACATAATTGACGTAAATATACGACTGAAGTGCGACATTATTCAAAATGTGTGGTATAATTATGACATTTTTTGGAGGTGTTGCAAATGAATTATCATAATTTTGAGACATAAAAATGAGTGTCGCATTCATGTCACTATACTACAACACAATATTTAGGTGATGCAGAATTGATGTAAATATACAATATTTGTTGCAACATTATTCTAAATATGTGACATATTTATGACTATCTATTGAGGTGTCGCAAATAAAATGTCACAATTTTGAGACATAAACATGAGTGTCGGTTATGTGTCACTAAAATACGACATAGATTTAAAATGACGCACAAATGAAGTAAATATATGACACTAGAAGCACAAATGTGGTAATTTTACGACACATACATTTAATATCGCACGGGGGGGGGGGGGGGGGGGGGGGGGGGGGGGGGGGGGGGGGGGGGGGGGGGGGGGGGGGGGGGGGGGGGGGGGGGGGGGGGGGGGGGGGGGGGGGGGGGGGGGGGGGGGGGGGGGGGGGGGGGGGGGGGGGGGGGGGGGGGGGGGGGGGGGGGGGGGGGGGGGGGGGGGGGGGGGGGGGGGGGGGGGGGGGGGGGGGGGGGGGGGGGGGGGGGGGGGGGGGGGGGGGGGGGCCCCCCCCCCCCCCAGCGAAGCACAAATGTGGTCATTGATGACTACTCGCGCTACACATGGGTCATATTTATTGCAAACAAATCTGACGTCAAAACAGAGTTACCAACGCTTCTGAAAAAGTTCAGTGTCGAGAAGAACACCAGGATCATCAAGATACGTTCAGACAGAGGAACTGAGTTCCTAAATTCGATGGTGGAGGAGTTCTGCAAAACTGAAGGCATAGAGAATGAGACGTCTGTGGTGCGCACGCCTCAACAAAATGGGGTTGCTGAAAGGAAGAATAGAACACTCAAAGAAGCAGCAAGAAACCTGCTCGCAGACTCAAGACTCCCAACCAAATTCTGGGCAGAATCTACTGATACTGCATGTTATACTCAGAACCGATCTCTACTGACAAAGCAGCATAAGAAGACACCATATGAACTATGGAACGGCAGGAAGCCTTCTTTATCTTATTTCCATATTTTTGGTTGTTCGTGCTTTATCCACAATAACGGGAAGATCAGCTGAAGACTTTTGATAGCAAGTCAGATCAGGGAGTGTTCTTAGGATACTCCCGGGTCAGCAAAGCCTTTAAAGTCTTTAACTATCGGACCCTTTGCGTGGAGGAAAGCCCTCATGTTGTTTTTAATGAGTTTGCTACTGAAGACAGGAGCAGAAACTCTAAACCTGAATATGAGGACATCAGTAAGCAGCTACAGGATCTGAGCTTAAAAGAAAAAGTTGAAAAGATCCAGATGAAGAAACTGAAGACAAGTCTACTGAATCTCAGCCCGCAGCAGAAGTAGCTGAACAGATTGACTCTCCTGATCAGAGTCAATCCCAGGTAAGTCAGGTCGATGAAGAAACTCAAATGGTAATTGAGACCTCAAATGAGAATAATAATTCAGGGGGAACTAATGATGTTTCTGAGCTAAATGCCCCTGAACCTGGTGATTCAGTAGATCACACTCTTGTAACTAAATTACTTCAATCTCAGAATAGTACAACTGAAATGCCTAACTCACCTACTATCTGTGTTGAACAAATTTCAGATGAAGAGTTGAAACATCGTAGATCGTGGCTGGATGCTCACACTTCTGATTTAATTATTGGAGATCCTTCAGCAAGCGTAAAGACAAGATCCTTATATTCATGCTTCTTGTCTACTGAAGAACCTCAGTCAGTTGAGGACACACTGAAAGACGCTGATTGGATCATAGCCATGCAGGAGGAGCTGAATCAGTTCACGAGAAACGAAATTTGGAAGCTTGTTGACAGACCCTGGCATCAACATGTGATCGGAACCAAATGGGTCTTCAAGAACAAGCGAGATGAAAACAACGTCATAGTAAGGAACAAAGCAAGACTCGTGCCAAAAGGCTACTGTCAAGCTGAAGGGATAGATTTCGACGAAACGTTCGCTCAAGTTGTAAGATTGGAGGCAATCAGACTATTCCTAGCATACGCAACAGATGAAAGATTCAAAGTCTGTCAAATGGATGTGAAGTCTGCTTTCCTGAACGGCGTACTGAAAGAAGAAGTCTATGTGGAACAGCCTCCCGGCTTTCAGCAGGGACATCAAGTTTATAGACTCAGAAAGACTATGTATGGGTTAAAACAAGCACCCAGGGCTTGGTACGATACCCTGTCTGAGTTTCTTATTCAGAAAGGTTTTCAGAAGGGCACAGTAGACCGCACATTATTCAACATTCGACTGGAAGACGACATCTTACTTGTCCAGATCTACGTAGATGACATCATCTTCGGCTCAAAGAACGTCATCATGTGTCAACAGTTTGAGAAAATGATGAAGGGCAAGTTCGAGATGTCAATGATGGGAGAGATGAACTATTTCCTCGACTTTCAAGTCAAACAATCTGAGAAGGGAATGTTCATCAATCAAGGCAAATACACTCGAGACCTCATCAAGAGATTCGGTTGCACATCCGGCAAACCAATCAAGATCCCGATGAACACGAACATGAAAATTGATCATGATAAAGAGGGAGTATCAGTAGACCAAACTGAATTTCGTGCTATAATTGGTTCTTTATTATACTTAACAGCTACTCGTCCTGACATAACTTATGCTGTAGGTGTCTGCGCTCGATCTCAGGTGAATCCGAAGCAGAGTCACATGGACTCAGCAAAGAAGATTCTTCGCTATCTCAGAGGAACACCTGACATGGGTTTATGGTATCCAGCTGATGATAATATTGAACTAACTGGTTATTCTGATGCTGACTATGCAAGATGTAGAATTGACCAAAAGTCAACTTCTGGAACGTGTCAGTTCCTTGGCAGTAAGCTGATCTCATGGTTCTCAAAGAAACAACATTCAGTAACGACGTCAACTACTAAAGCTGAATACATGGCTGCCGGAAGTTGCTGTGCCCAAATCCTTTGGCTGAGACAGCAACTACGCGACTATGACGTCGTTCAGAATGAAGTGCCGATCTTCTGCGACAGTACCAGTGCTATTGCAATCACTCAGAATCCTATACTTCATACGAGATGCAAGTACGTGGACATTAGACATCACTTCATTCGTGACCATGTCGAAAAGAAGGATATCATGATGGAAAAGATCCATACTGACCATCAAAGGGCTGATATACTGACCAAGCCTCTAGCTGAAGCCAGATTCAGAGAACTTTCAGTAGAGCCAGGTCTGCTGGACCCTACTGACTCAAGTCAGTAAGTGGATTCAGGAGCGGAGCATTCAGTAAAGGGGAATGTTCACTCTTAGTACTGAGTAAAATTAGTACGTAGAGACTCAGCAACCATCTAGACGAGGTATCAGCTGACTACGATGTTCAGCTGACAGGTTGCGTATCTCTACTTAGTAGCCAATAGAACAGTTTTGTGCATTTATGAATCAGATTCAACATCGTATTCAATTCCTTATAAAATGTCATTTAATATTAACGGTTTACATTTAATACACGACATTCTATGTAAAAGCATGCTGAACTCTGCAACGCATTAAATGCATGTCGTATCAAGTTACTTCTTTGGCTATATACAACTGTATTTTGACTTAGGCGGCTAATATGATCATTGCCTATTTTATAAAACTAAATCCTAGCCGTCCATCTCAAAAAGCGCGTTCAAACTGAACCCTTGATATTTAACTGTTTATCTTCTTTAAGGTATATATATGCTTTCAAATGTTTGAAACCGCCATTTCAACTCTGCAAATATCATAAGAACCCTAGATTTTCTGAGAACTTCTCCTACTTTGTTACAAAACCTATCCTTTAAAACTACTAAGAAAATCCTTTGGTAACTTTCAATGATCATTCAGTATCGTATGAGTTTATTTTTCTTATATCTTATTGGATACTGACTTATGTTGTGTTTGCAGATTACGAAAATGACAGGAACACACGTAGACTCTCCTGACGATATGCAAGAGATCCTTGAAAAGGATCGGGTCTGGTGTGAACCGATGATGGAGTTCGATACTTGTGACCTCGACTATATGGAAGAGATCTTCTACGCCCTCCGAGAAACCGGGCTGGAAGGTTTTCTGACGAGGAAGCCTTCGTTCTTCCTTCCGCGCTAGGTAGCTGAAGTCTACCTGAACTCAGAGTCCGTAGAGGGAGATATTCGATGCCGTTTCATTGTCCATTCAGTAGGCGACCCCTCCCGAGATGCATTTGTAATCAAGCAGATGTCTATCCGTGAAGCTCTCCAGAAAAGCTTCAACTTGCCAAACGAAGGATTCACAACAGTGTCCTACAAAGATGACCTCATGGACGAGTACTTGACTGAGTTTTGTGGAAAGCCAACGACATTCAGAGCCGCTTTTCCAAAAAATGCAATGATCCCTCAATACAGAGCACTGGCTTACATCGTGACTCAGCTTCTGACGAGTCAAGCTGGCTCCTTCGATCAAGTGTCAAGGCCCAAGCTACAATTGATGATGGCCATTCATGACTGAGCCAGAATAAACTGGACTGAATTCTTTCTTAAAGAGTTCATGACGCAGTCGACTAAGTTCGACAAATCATCCAAGCGACTACGCACTGAAGCTCTCTGTGATGATTGAAGACTACTGCGGATCAGAAAGCATTACCTTTGCTGACAAATCATACTTCAATCCAAAGAAGGTCAGATTCCAGAGCAGGGCAGCGGCCCTTCAGCAGATAGGGTCAGGGCCCGCTGACCCAAGGACCGGAACTCAGAAGACCTCCACACCCACTAAGAAGAGGTCCCCTCCCAAATCAACTCCTAAGACGCCAACCAAGAAGCTGAAGAAAGTCAGTGAGGTTGTGCCGGAGGCAGAGCCAGAGGCTGTGGTTGCTGAGCCTCCTCTACAGCTGAGGGATGAAACTGAGTCATCCGAGCATACACATTCAGTGGAGAAGCCAGTCTCCACTGAGCGTGAAGAACCAGTGGACCAAGGGGTCTAAGCTGAAGAGGTTCAAACTCTAGAGAGCCCCTTGGATGTTCCACCTCTCAGCAGTATACCGTCTGCTGACAAATAACCGTCTCCGATTGAGGTAGAGGAATCGGAGACTGCCTCAGAATCAGAGTCGATCGGGATGGAGGCCTCAACTCTCAAATCAAGAGCCTCCCGAGAGATATCTGAAGTGATTCTGGAGATCGCCAGCCACAACGACCTTGTACTACTTACAAGGCATGCGAGGCTCCATATGCTGATAAGATTTCAGGAGTGGCATAACCTGAAGAGACTCATCATCCACCACTCCTGCGAACAGCTTCACGAAGAGGAGCTGCTGATCAGGGGGAAGATTGGCTACTCAGAGCCATCTGACCTCAGAACGCTCGAAGACCTGAGGGCAGCGATGCTCGCAATGCTGAATGATAGACAACCTGTCTCAGCATCTGCTCCCTCAGATGGGTCTGACCCCGATGGTTAGGACCCACCCCGTGATTCAGGCTTTGAGAAGCCTGATGAGGGATCTCAACCAGCCAAGGATGCTCCCACATTAACTGCTGAACCGCCGCTCAGCATCCTTGGACCCGGGCAGTCGCCGGTTGGTACTTTGAAGGCAGCTGATCCTTCTCAGCTCCTTCTCGAGTCTGCTTTCGAAGTAGCGCCCAGCCCGAAGAGCCGACGATCAAAGACAGTGGCCAGGGCGCTGAGGAATCAAGGTACACAAAACCGTCTACTCGCCCGCACCGTCCACAAAACGTGGAGGCAAACCACTGAAGCTCAAAGTGCAGCACTCCAGGGACTCAGAACTACAATTCAAACATCTCCAGTCCCTGACTTCCCCAGCATTCTAACGAATGCACTCGCTGCACAGAAAGCTGAATTTGAGAAACAGCTGAAGATGATTCAGGCAGGCCAAGCCAAATTGCTGAATGACTACAAGGCCGCGCAGACAACACACACTGAATCCGTCACCGCCATCTCTCAAGCCGCTGACCTTAGACTACAAAATATTCAGAAGGAGATTGAAGAGAAGGTGGAGAAACAGCTAAAAGAATTCCAGGCAGCAGTCGATCTCTCTCACAAGAAGTACAACACTCAACTCACAAATGAGAGAAACGAGTTGCATGAGAAGCTGACCAAGCTGCATAATACACTGGATGATCTCTCTGAAGCATACAAAAGCTTGGACAAAAAGGTGTCAGTTCCACCCCCTACCCGATTTGTTGATGCCAAAAAAGGGGAAGGAATAATTGAAAAAGGAGCTGAGGAACTGATACTGAAAGCTTCGAATAGAGCAAGGACAGTGGCAGGGGTGACTCAGACTCAGATATCTGCCCCCACTGGACCTACTCAGACTGGCAAGGCCCAGGGTGTCTCAGCAGCAGGGGCTGTAGTGTCTGCTGAGACTGGCCCAAGTGGCTCAGGAGCCAAGGAAGTCACGACTCACGCAACCCAAACACCCTCTGATATTATTAAAGAGGTTGCTGAGTACGCTGATGAGGAGTCAAAAGAGGATGAAGCTCCTCTACCTCCTCCAATTGCCAGGAAAGGCAAAAAGGTACTGAAGCTTCCTACCCCTCCCTCCAAGAAGAAAGGACCCAGGAGGTACATTACTCCGGAGGAGGAAGCTCAGATAGCTTCCGATGAAAAACTGGCAAGGGAAATAGCTGAAGCTGAAGCTACGAACAAGCCGAAGAAGAAGCCTACTAAAGGCAAGACAAAGGCTCTAGCTGGAGGCAAAAAGGCTGGATCAAGGCTGCCTCCTCGGACACTGAAACTCAGCGATGAAGCTGACAAAGAGAAGGAGAAGGAGCAGTAGCAGCAATAGTCTACTGGGCAGCAGGGCACATCTAAGGAAAAATCTTCCACACCTGCTGACTCAGAAGAAGAACAGCCTCACAAGCCCTCCTATGTTGCCTCGAAGGCACAAGAGCGTGAAATGGATGAGATATGGGCTCAGATGGAAAGGTACATGTACAGAAGAGAAGAGGCCAGACAGATTGAAGCAGCCAGAGAAATACTTAGGCTTGCAGGTCTTGAAGCTCTTAGGCTAAAAGCTGAACAAGAAGCGAGTCATAGGATCCCTGAGAAAGTTGACATTCCTTACAGATACAGGAAGTTCAGGAAGCCTACTGATCTCAAGACTCAAAGATGGCCAAGAGTAGATAAGTGGATGCCGTGGGAAGTTACTCAGAGGTGGGAAGCACCGAAAGCTGAATTTATCAAGAGAAACTATTTCTGGAGGTTCTGGGTTGAAAAGCACAAGTCAGTGGCCTTTGCTGAATGGATAATGAGAGCAGACCTAGAGATGTAAGCCAGACGTCAAAAGGCTGTCAAGGACAAAGTTGATGTCAGAGTGCTAGCTCCCAGAATCCTGCTGCCCCCACTGAGATTAGACGGATCTGTTCATTACGGAGTGATAGAGAAAGAAGTGAAGGACGCTGGTAAAGCCAAATTCTTAGATGAAGAAGACTCAGCTGACTTCGCTGAGATACTGAAGCTGAGGAAGGTCACTTACCGGATGTATGGACTGCCTCTTCCTGAAACACAATCAAAGGACTTCAAAGACAGGATTAAGCAGTTCAGATGACTATCTTGCTTCTTTATCTCCTTGTATCTTTCTTTTGCTCTTCTTAGTGTAGCAGATGATGTATTTGTACTGAATTGCTTACATATATAAAACATCTCTGTTTTTGGCTTTGACAATTTCTTATTGTCTGAATAGCCTTGTTTGTTTATGCTTAACACTCAGAATCACTGAAGTGATTACTGACTCACACACTCACTATTGTCATTTATTGTCAGTTTTTGCTTAGCTAGATTTTGATAGACTGCTTAGTGTTTGGGGGAAAATGTTGTGAAAGGGAGAAAATGTTGATTAGATTCTGTATAGGTTCTGATTTTCTGCCCCGATCCCCTCAGTAGTCTAGGACTTGAAGAACAACTCCACTGATCCTACTTGTAATATTTGTAAGGAGCTCTGTTTCTGATAAGTCATCGTGTTTGGTTGTTAGGTTTTGGCATCATCAAATAGGGGGAAAATGTTGGGTGATGATTCAGTCCCCAGTAGTAGCACAAAATGTTGGGAAATGATTCAGTCTTCTCAGTTGATAATTAACTCAGTAGCCCTGTGCTCTGAAAACGTACCGAAGATTTGAGGATCCCAAAACCCTATCTTGATTGATGAACCATTCAGTTGTAATCTGTTTTGGTGTAGTCTCTGAGGTTTCAGACTCAGCAGACACTCTCATATGGTTCAGGCGCTCAGTAGATTACATGCCTCAGCACCAAAAGTAGAAGACTCAGTGGTACTGAACTAAGCAGGAGCAGTATACTGAAAGGAGTCAGTAGAACTGAACTCAGTAGGAGTAGTTCACTAAACTCAAAGCTGATCTTCAGTAGAGCCGACTCAACAGGAGCATGCTACTGAATCAAAGATCAGACTCAGCAACGGCCAGGCAGTCTTCTGATTGTCAGATTCTCTAAAGTCAAATCAGCAGAGTCAATACGAGGAAGAGAGAGAAGTCAATTTCTTGTTCCCTATCCCTCTAACCTAAGCTCAACCGTTTAAATCTATAGCTTAGACGAAGGAGTTCACTTCTGAACTGATCCTTACTATAAAGGACTCCTTTACTGTTGGAGAGTTTTTTAAACACTTAGTTTGATACCTTGTAAACTGAGACTTGCTCAATATAAATCTCAAGATCAGTGTTTGTCCAGTGTACAAACCGACTGAGACTATCTCAGTATAATACATAGCCTCCTGATCTTTCGGGACAGTGGACGTAGGATTGTTGGATCCGAACCACTTTAAAAATATATGTGTTCTGTGCTCTTTATTTTACTGTTGCATTGATTTACTGTGCATCCTGAAAATATCTTTTAAATCATTCAACTGAGTTTCAGCAAACTTAATCGACTGCACTAATCTACTGAAACTGTTTTGATAAAAATGTTTTCCTAACTCAACTGAATTTGGGCCTACACATTTCCGCACTATTGAACTCTATCTGAACGATACTGAATTCTGACTCTAAGTCAGCTAGCAGGTCTCAGCAGAGTCAGTCACTCTGCCACACGATTCAGAACAGCTTATTTGGTCTGCTGAACTCGTTCAGTACGACATTCTCCTGAAAAGGATTGTTCGTGTTTTAAGTTGAGAAATCGGTTTTCAGGTGTATTCAACCCCCCCCCCTCTACACCTGAACGTGCTCTCGGGACCAAACATAGATTAATTCAGAACCTAAGTGATTAATTATAAAGTCCTACTCTCACGAAATAATGGTAGTATGTGTTTCACATCTCGCCGGCCCTAAATGACTTAGCCACACATAATCGGCCCGACTGGCGAGGCGGACCAGTTTACAGGGCAGAACACTAAACATGCTAAAATTCGGAAATATAATACATGAAAATTATAACGACTTGACGAAGTGATTTAAAACATGAATGCAAACGAAATTAACACTAAAAGATCAGAAGGTACCAATATGTAGAATCCAAATCATCCAAGTGAATCGCATAAATCGAAATCTCCCAAGCTAAACTAAGAAACAAAAGTAAAATAGTGTTTTTGTCTCCAAATCCGTACTTGAACGAAAGGAATAGATCTCTAACTCGGTTGTCTCTCTCTCTGATCTCGTGCGCGGAATGGTGTAAAGATGATGTGATTTTTGTTCGTCTCCTCTCCTATGTATATGGCAACTCCTTTTCCTTGTAGAAGTAGGGATTTTTATATCCAATATGGAAAGATATTAATTAGATAAATCATATCCAATTCTTTCCATATCATCTCTTTCCTTATCCTCCACCGTCCTTCTCTATAATTTCGTCCAAAAATCAATCTTTTAACCCTAAATTCGTGCCTGCCACCTCAGCATCTTGTCATCGCCACGTCAGCACTAAAATCTGCAAGACAACACAGAAAATACGGTCCAACTGGCCAGGTGGGCGCCAAAACAGACAAAATTTGTATACTACGAATTAGACTCATCAAACGTGATTCCAATTTATCGGCCTGCCTATTTAGCACATAAGCAGGATAACCCCAAATCCTTAAGTGGTGCATACTGGGTTTGTGCCCGCTCCACAACTCGAAAGGGATCTTTTGTACCGACTTGGAAGGTACACGGTTCAGCAAGTATGTTGCAGTCTCTAGGGCATATCCCCAAAAGGAAACTGGCAAAGTTGCATAACTCATCATCGACCGAACCATCATTAAGAGACTTCGGTTCCTTCTCTCTGACATACCATTCTGCTGAGGCGTGTCCGGTGCTGTCAGCTATGATGTAATCCCATATTCTGTCAAGTAGTCCTTGAACTCGTTGGATAGGTATTCCCTACCACGATCAGATCGTAGTGTTTTGATTTCTTTACCTAGCTTCTTCTCCACTTCTGCCTTGAATTCCTTAAAGGTTTCAAAGCAATCCAACTTGTGGCGAAGAAGGTAAACATATCCATACCTCGAGTAATCGTCAGTAAATATGACGAAGTACTCATACCCTCCACGAGCTTGTGTAGACATAGACCCACACAAGTCAAAATGTATCAAACTTAATACTTTTGTGGCTTTATAACCCTTTGCCTTGAAAGGCCTAGTCATCATCTTTCCTTCCAAACAGGTTTCGCAAGTTAGAAATGGTTCAACTTGGAAAGACTCCAATGATCCATATTCCACCAACCTTTGAGTCCTATTAAGATTGATGTGACCTAGTCTTAAGTGCCACAGATAAGTTTGGTTTACCTTAGAAGACTCTTTCCTCTTCTTAGGATTTGATGATGAGGAAGCAATATTACCAGAACTACGCAGTTTACAAGTAATAGTATATAAAGATCCGTTTAATGGTCCTCCACAGATAAAATCATCGTCTTTCATGATAGAAACTTCACTATTAAAACTTGATTTATAACCATCCATGGTGCAGAGTTTTGAAACAGAAATAATGTTTCGCCTAAACTCAAACACATATTAAACATCTTTAAGTACTAAAACAGAACTATCAAAAGATAGATGTAAATCTCCAATGGCAATTGCAGGAACCTTCGATCCATTGCCCATTGAGACTACCACCTCGCCATTGCTCAATTAACCTTTTCTGCAAGAAACCTTGCAAGGTGTAACAAACATGATCAGTTTCCCCCGAATCCACTGCCCATTCGTGGCTAGAAGAGGAAACCAGAACAGTTTCAGTTACAAGAGCGACTCGCATCTCTTTCTGTTTTACCTTGACATCTGGATTATAATTATTCCAGTGTCCTTTATTACCACTCTTGAAGAACCTTCATTTCTCCTTTGACATTCACATGTCTCCGGTAAGGACCATCTTCTTACTCCCACTGCTCTTCTTGAATTGACCACCCTTTCTGCTCTTTTTCTGGTTTCCGCCTTTTGGAGGATTCCTAGAACTACTAGGGATATTCAAGACTTGAGCACTCCTGCCCTTTCCTATAACCTCTTTGACCGCTACCAAAGATTTGAGTAACTTACTCATAGTAAACTCGTTCTTAGACATAGTGGTCCTAAAAATGAAGTTCTTATAGGACCTTTGCAGAGCATTTATTGGAAAGGTAAGATATATCTTCCACTCTATGAAATTATTTAAAATTGTTAAACCCGTTAGGGTTTGGTTGGTGAGACTCTTTAGGAACTCGAAAAATATTCGAACAGACATATCTGAAAATATATAATTTAAAAGCATGTATGAAATTAATATTTGCACATAATTCGTAATTAATAATCATTGTAACCTATTGTAAAAACAATGACATTAAAAACCTCGAACAGCTCTAGGAATTCCACTAGCAAGCCACCCAGGTGGACGTTTACTAGCGTAACCCTAAACCAAGCTATTTACCTGGCTCTTTAATTCCAATCCACGTCTAAGTTCTTAAGACGAATGGAATTAATAGTTCGATATTATGGACCATGTTACTATTAAAACGCAGGAAGGGACTTCGAGGGAAGTGAATTGTACCTGCGGTGACATCTAAGCATTGACCATTAATTTGACCAAATAGAATCAAATTCTCGAAATTGATATACTTACTCGAACCATGCCGCATTCAATTTGATCTAATTAGCCATCCTATATAATTATTATCTTCTAGAGTACTCGTGTTTACTAGGCACGCAAGCCACGCAGGTGGAGATTTACGGCTTCGCTCCCACTACTCAATAATAATCAAATATTGTTTTGGAAAACTCATCTCACAAAACTTGTAGCTCAAAGATGCAAGCAAGCCACGCAGTTGGACGTTTACTCACATAATCTTACTACTTTTGTGTAGAGTCCAATTAATGGAGGTCCAATTAAGTGTTTAATATCCAAACTAATGGGATCTAATTAAACATTTAATTTAAAGTTGCTTAGTCTTTTTATTCTAAAGCTTTGTTTCGAATCATGCATCATCACATAATTCCTAAAGCATGCAATTTCTAAACGCACATAATGCAACGTGCTCGCGAAAATTAAAACATGCTTAATAACGACATAAATCCTATTTGCATTCTTTTCTAAGTGTAATTAATCACATAATCGCATGCTAAAGTATAATAATAAATAAATGCACAAATAGGAAATTTAAAACATCGTTATCGGGCTTTAAAACACGTAATTCCTAACTATAACATAGCCCGATCAAAATACAGTTCTTCGATCTTCAAAATATTCGAATCTGGAAACTGCATCGAAAACTGTCTCGTGCCACGTCATCAAGGCGTCTGCCACATGGCAGACACGTGGCAGCAAGGGCTGACGTGGCACGCCACGTCATCGTCTTCTTCCTTAAGTAGAAACATCACCGCCGCCTTTCCGCCGCCGCCTCCCCGACGTCCCTGGAGCCCCGCCGACGCGTGTTGTCGCCACCTCGACGTCCCTCGAGCCGGATTGCTGCTGGGAGTGCACGCAGCCGCGTGCTGTCGCGCCTCCGCCTGCGCGCGACCGTTCTAGCGCTCCTCCGTCGTCTCCAGACACGCCCGACGTCCCCCAGACGTCTGGGCTTTGATTAATCGCAACCTGGAGCCGCCGCCGCGACTTTGAGCTGCGGAATTTCGCAGCACATCGCCGGCGAGCTCCTCCGCGCAAATTCACCACTTTCCGAGCCGCAATTAGTTCAATTGATTCATGAGTAATTATCCTTGGATGATTTTTTCCCACCATGAATGCATTCTGGCCGAAATCGTCCATCAATTTCCCCCAATTTTTTGAATTTGTTGCCGAAAAAATTTATGGTGAACATCGAACTTCAGACGTCGATTCCGATCGCATCCAGGATCAGATGATCCCATACGACATATCGACACGAAGCTCGTGAGACGAGGAATCTAATGGATCAAGCCAATTGTCAATCAGAGATCGGACCCTACGGGAATCGCCGCCGCAAGATGCGGTGGAACCCTAGCCAAATTAGGGTTTTCGGCCATAATTGGGGATTTCTGGACAGCACGACCACTTCTCCTTTCCGATACTATTACGGACAAACCAGAAATAGGAATGGGTCGTGCGACCTATCCAGACGAAGCTAATGAAATAAAGAACAAAACTATCTGAACGGATCGGAAAAATACTTTGACACGCGTTTCCACGCGCTGCCTCAAGTCGTCAGTCGTGATTTGTCAGGAAATAGGGTTTCACCTTTTCCGTCTTTCTGCGCCATCGCGCCTCAATTTTCGTGCATTCCGGACCAAAATACAGTATAAAACAGCAAATACAATGATGCACATTGGTCCTATCAACTACTCGTGGATTTTCTCATGAGAAAAATGTTACAACGGGGTCAAAACAGTGGCTGGCAGGCCGCCCCAAACACGAAAATTAACCCGATAATGACGGAATTAAACCCTAATCATGCTCCTAACAGCAACAATCAGAGCCTAAACCTCGCTCTGATACCAATTGAAGGAAAATAGAGGTGAAGAACGATACCTTCCTCCTTCGTATGTTGTCGCAACTTTGATTGTTGCTCGTGGGTCTGATCTGTGTCCCGACCTTTTTCTTCCTCTGGGTGGTCAGAGAACTGAAGAAAATAAAGAATATTGTCTCTCTAAGACTCACGCGCGTGCGTGTATGTTTATGTGTGTGTAATTTGTTTATGAACAGAATACTAATATATATAGGGTTCAAAAGTCAACATAATATTAATATTTGTGCCCATTAATTTAATTATATTCCTAATGGGCTTCTACATAATTAGGTCATAATATAATTAATTAATTCATTGGGCTGCTAATATTAATCAATTAATTGGCCTGACCATTTAATTCAAGATAAATAACATTATTAAATAATGTAAAATTACATTAATCTATTAATAATGATTTATGAGAGACAATAAATAACTATGCAACTAATTGGGCCAGATCAGGGATCTAATACAAGAAATAAAGCAGGGCCTCAAATTAATTAATTATCTATGCTCAGCCCAGAGCAAAATTAATTAATAAACACAGATTCATTCCACTAGAGAATTCGTGCTGACTTACCCCTTTTATCCCAAATTGAGCAAGGGCTTGTATTTTAGACTTAATCGATCTCCGTATTTAAGATAGAAATATCCGTTAATTACTTAAGCTCACTGACAGCTTAAATTAATTAACATCTTATATTCCTGAGTAGTACCACTCGACCTTATTAACACACCTGAACTTAATCAACCGGCCGGATTTAGTGTGCTAATCCTTTCGAGTTCCTTAGGAGATATTATCAATCCATTTTACTAGGATACGGTTGCAAGATACAGACAACCAGCCTGAGCTACAAATAACCACTAACACCCAAGATACGTAGATCCGATCGCGATGACGTTCACCATAGTAGGTCAAAGTGATAGATAGCCAAATGCGCTCAGCTGAAGTCTTACCAAGCTTAAGACCAGCCAAGTCACCGAGATCTTGGTTCTCCACTTAGGTCAGTCAGGAGAACACATCTCACTGTGATCCATCAATACACCACCTTAAGTGTACCAGTAAAGACAAGCAGCTAAGACAAGCCACTTCTTATCTAAATTGCAGCTTAAACCGACAACTTATCCTTAAGTTGTCTCAGCTGTGATAACTGTTTATATCTTGTCAGTTCAATCAATTTGTGTTGTCTTCTGTGATACCCGACACACTATACAAATCTAACTTCTGTACAAGATAAAGGATTACATGTGCAAATATATATATTTATCAGATAGGAGAATAAAATAGTAGTAGGGACAAAACACAAAACACATTGTATACAAGCATAAAATTTGCTTCCAGTATACAAAATCCCAACAGAGGAAGAGATCATGACCATGGATAGTCTTAGTGGCTAGATGGCTGGGATGAAAGTTAGTGGCAAGCATGGAGGCATGCGATGCTATCGAGGTGTTATCCTATTAGTTATCTAAAATTCATATTACTTACTTAATTAGCTCAGTATTAGAGCATCCACACTGCATATAAATTATCCATCCATAATTATGGATGGATGGCTTCCAGCGATGCAGAAAATATATGGATGGAGAGAGAAATTTTTTCATTTAAAGTGTTGGATGAGGAGAGAGAGTAATGTTTTGGGACCACATTTATTGGGAATTGTTGTCTTCCACTTCGAACTCGATCAAGCGGATAAGGAGAGAGAAATTTTTCATTTAAAGTGTTGTATGTAATGAGACTCAAATCATAGTATTTGCGCTTTGGTAAATTGGATTAGCCGTTTATAACCGTTACTAAATTGGACTAGTCGTTTATGACCGTTTTCTATAAAGTAGCCGTTACCAAAAAATTCCTATATATATGCAAAGAATTGAAAACAAAAATCACACAATCTTACCTTCTCATATATCTTTACTAAAATATTATTCTCTCTCTATATTATTTCAATTTTACTTCATTTTTCAATCATCCTTTTGGTGAATTTTTATCCGAAATGGATAAAAATAGCAATTGCAATTGGCCGAATTATTAAAATTTGGATGAAGATGAATCTACTCATGATTCTCAAATTCCTCCAAATTCTCAAGTTCCTCAAAAAATTTCGTGTCCTCAATTCAACTATCCACCACATTTTTTCCACCTAATTATCCATATACCCAAAATTTTGGGAGTTATGGGATGCCGACTAATTATCCACATTTCACTCACAGTCCAACAAATATTCTCAATTTTCCATCCAACCCGCCTAATATGTTTGGATTTTGTACTCCACCATCAACAAATAAACAGTCCCGATCTTCTCGACGAGTTGAAATAGGCTCTCCATCTTCGGTTCCAGAAACTCAATTCGAAGAGGAAGAGTAACCCGTTTCAGTTGGCTCTATGGAGCAAGCAACTACCGGTGCAACCGATAAGAATAAGAGACTGGTTTGGAAAAAAGAAGAGGATGTGCGTCTAACAAAAGCATGGTACATGGTATCTGAAGATCCAATCACCGGTAATTGCCAAAAGGAAGTGACCTTTTGGAATCGTGTTGCTTGCTACTACAATGAAAATAAACCTAATAACCTTCCTACTCGTACGTCGCCGGTCTTGAGATCTCACTGGCATTACATTAGGCCGCTTGTAATAAAATTCAACGAGTGCTACAATCTCATATCAAGTCTATATAGAAGTGGGTCCAGTAGCAAAGACGCCTACAAAATGGCACTGGAAAAGTACCACGAAGAAAAAGGTTCCAGTTTTGCACATGATCACGTGTGGGAAATCATGAAAGATCATCCAACCTTTCGATCCTAGTCTGACTATGCTGATATTGCAACGAAGAAGTCAAGGACCTCTTAATCGGGGGCGAGCAACACATCTTCCACGCAAAACGTAAGTTTTAATTTTGATTTAAATGAAGAAACACGTCCAGTCGGACAAAAGGATGCAAAGAGAAAGGCGAAGAAAAAAGCATATGCAAGCCACAGTCATCACGATGACAACAATGATCTAAAGAAAAACTTTGATGGCATTCTCAAGGGTATCGCTGAGTTGAAGAGCATAAAAAAAACCGAGATTGAATTGTGTCAGGCCGATATTGAGATGCAAAGAGAGCGAACTAAAGAGGAGAATAGACAGAAGAAGAGAGAGAGGCGGTCCAAGCTATTTGAAATCATCCAATGCGATACAAGCAACATGACACCTGAGCAACGTTATTTCCATGACATAGAATGCAAAAATGCACCGCGATAATTCGCCAATTACCCTACGGAGTACCAGCCGATCATCTTGACAAGTATCTCTGAATGGGGGAATCAAATGCAATCAAATGTCTTTCTACATTCTGTAAGAATGTGGTAGAGATCTAAGGCAGTCAATACTTGAGAAGGCCAAATGCAGCTGATGTTCAACGTCTTATTCAGATTCACAATGATGGGCATGGATTCCCGGGAATGATGGGAAGTCTTGATTGTATGCATTGGGAATAGAAGAATTGTCAAGTCGCGTGGAAATGTCAATTTACGAGGGGACATGGTTCTCCTATGATCGTACTAGAAGCTGTCGCTTCCCAAGATCTATGGATATGGCATGCCTTTTTTGGTGTAGTTGGTTCACAAAATGATATTAATGTATTAAATGAATCTCCGTTATTCAACCATGTGCTCTTAGGAAATGCGTCTGAGACTAATTTCACGGTGAATGTCACATATTATAATTAGGGGTACTATCTGACAGATGGAATTTATCCAACATGGGCTACTTTCGTGAAGTTTTTTCCTTGCCTAGACGATACAAAGTGGAGCCTTTTTAAAGAAAGGCAAGAGGCTGCCAGGAAAGATGTTGAACGAGCGTTCGGGGTGCTCTAAGTTCGATGGGCAATCGTTAGAGGGCTAGCTCGATCTATGTATAGGAAAAGAATAAAATTCATCATGTTAACTTGTGTAATTTTGCATAACATGATTGTTGAGGATGAGGGGGATATGGTTGCATCATTTCCCAATGATGAAGATGATGAACCCCCACAATTCGTTCAAGGTCCAAATTCAGAATTTCGAAATGTGATTCGAACCAACTCCGAGTTACGTAACAGCGATGTGCATCACCAACTTCGACACGACTTGGTTGAGCATATATGGACTCGCTACAACAACAATTGATCGATTAATATTTTGATGTACTAGTTCATAATTTTTATTTTAACTGTTGTATTGTTTAATTTTCCATGTTATTGCAAGTTTTTAAATTGTTTTTTTTTTTTTTTTTTTTTGTTTTACTTTTACTTTCTTAGTATTTATTGTTTAATGAATTTATCTAAATTAATTAGTAATTTTTTATTTTATAATTATTTATTTATTCGAAGAGTAATAAAAATATTATTATATATTTGTTGTTATTATTAAAATATAATGTTTGAAAACATTAAAAATTGTACCCGCCTATATAAGGCTATGTTTGATAAACTAATGGAAAAACAAGAAATTACCCCAACTCTTCCTCCCTCTGAATTCTCTCTCTCGATCTTTCTTTCTCAAGTCACTCTCCACTCTTCAATAGATCTGAGATCTAGATTCACCAATTCTTTCAAAATCTCTCAAATATTATTGCAGACCTTCAACTATCATCTATTACTCATAGCTGGGTGTCACAGTGGTATTCAGAGATGCGCTCCTATGGCTACTTTAGGGTTGTCTTCCATACCTGAGGAGCGACTCATCGATGATGAAGAACCGGTGCTACAACCTACAGACATAGATCAGAAGACATAGGCGTTAGTTGATTTACTCAGTCAAAATATGATGCAACATTTAGCAATAACTATATGCACTCTTACTAATAATTTCTCTGATATAATTAGTGTTATTTCTGATCATTTAGATCTAGTCGAAACACAGTTGAGTCATGTGTCTAAACAAGGATATACTGTCAAGACCCCCCCCCCCATTATGCTAATCCTCTACCACGCACTGCACCGCACAGTCCCCCTGGATTTAGAAACAATTTGAGGGGAGTTGAGGATGGATGTGGATATGTGTACATGGAGGTTCCCAAGGTTGCGGGAATTGTGTATATGGAATTACCTAAACATGTGGATGAGAGTAAATAGTCTATTTTGAGTAGTAGTACTTAACAGTGGAGTAATCAAAATAACCAAAACTCTAGAATTCTTGGCAGAAATAGTAGAGGAAGTGTAAGCAAACCTCACTCAACTAATTTTAGGAACTCTTCGGCTGGAGTGTTACCTACAGTTGCTAAAATTAGATTTCCAAAGTTTGTTGGGAACTGATCTAGGTCATGGTTGATGCGTTGCAATAGTTATTTTTCTATGGTTTCTATTTCTAGAGAACATAATGTGGCTTTTGCATTTATGCATTTTGAAGGAAAGGCATTGGAATGGTATGATAACATGCCCCTAAAGGGGAAGAATTAACATGGGCTCAATTTGTGTGCATGATCTCTAATTGTTTCCAAAATCTACAAACTAATAAGGCTGTTGGGGAGTTGCATAAGATGAGACATATAGGGACTTATGATGAATATGTGTCTAGATTTGAGGAGCTAAAGATATTTATCATACACAGTAATGTGGGGAGTTTGAAAAAGAGTATTGGGTAGCTGCCTTCCTCAGTAGATTAGACAAAGACATACAAGCTAGTTTGGATATGCTGCACCCTACTTCTTTGGATTCAGTTATTCACTTGGCTAGGTGTTGGTTCTGAGTCAAACGTTCAGGTGTAGAGAGGGGGGTTGAATACACCTGAAAACCTTTTTCTCAAACTAGAACGCGAACAGTCCGATTAACGGAGATTGCCTACTGAACGAATTTAGTAGACCAGAAAAGATGTTCTTGATCGCGTGGACAAAGTGACTGAAAGTGTTGAGCTCTGCTAGCTGACTGATGTCAGAATTCAAACGCGTTCAGTAGGGTTCAGTAGCGTGCGGAAAGTGTAGGCCCAGTTTAGTTTGATTTGAAAATGTTTGTTTACAAAAACTGTTTTAGTAGATTAGTGCAGTCAGTTAAGCTTGTTACTAAAACTCAGTTGAATGATTTTGTAAATATTTTTTAGTATGAACAGTTAAATCAATGCAATAGATATAAACACAGAGAATTTTAAAGTGGTTCCGATACGCAAGATCCTACGTCCACTGTCCTGAACAAGGCAGAAGGCTATTTTATTATACTGAGTTAGTCTCAGTCGGTTTGTACACTGGAAAAACACAGTCTTGTGATTATACTGAGCAAGTCTTAGTTTACAGGGTAACAAAAAAATATGTTTGAATGTATCTCCAACGATGAAGGAGTTCTTAACACTAAGAACGGTTCAATAAATTGAATTCCATCGGTCTAAGCTGTAGATAAAGACAGTTGAGCTTAGGTTAGAGGGAAAGGGAACAAGAAAGGCTTCTAGAGTGAAGAACAGTGAGGAATAATCTCTCTGGGTTCGTGTTCTTCACTTGGATGCTAGAGGCTTGAGTTTCTATATAAGCTTGTGTTCCCTTAGAGCAAGTTGTATGCTTCTCGCGCTAGAATTGAGCTCTGAAGTTCGTCGCGTATAGCTTATGTTCTTGTTTGCTTGTTGCTCTTTTCGTATGTTGTTGTGTCGTATTTCTTCAATTTGATTTTCCCTCTATTTATAGACGTGAGGTATGGATAGATCCTTTGGAGACGAATTGTCCACGTGTCACTCTATTTGGTAGCTAACAACTCTTTTGAATTTCCGCAGAGTCCACTAACTTTTTCAGGAAAGTGGTTGAGTTGCAGCGTTTAACAGATACTTTTCCAGCTGGCTGCTTGTCATTGGTCGAGATATAGAAAGTGGTTGAGACACTTGCAGACTTTAAGGTTGATACTGAAGATGACTTCTCTCAGTTATACGACCTCGGACCACTCTACTGGAATGACATTGAAGTCTACTGTCAGTCAAAGAAACTGACAGACCGTTGCCGAGTCTGACCCATAAGTTCAGTAGTATACTCCTGCTAAGTCCAACTCTACTAAAGGTCAAAACTCTGAGTTCAGTAAATGCTCTTGCTGAGTCCAGTTCTACTGACTCCTGAACACCTTTCAGTATGTTGCTCCCGCTCGAGTCCAAAGACTACTCGAATCTTCACTCCACGGGCGCTGCAGGCGAGTCATCGAATGACGAAGTAGACGAGAACTACTGAGCCGGAACCATGCTGAAGGCTAGTCTACTGAGCCTGAAACACTCAGAGACACAGGTGCTTAACTTTTACAAAGGTATGATTCACCAATCAACATAGGGTTTGGAGATCAGTCAAATCAACAACTGAATCACATCCCAACACTAGGCAATAGGTACACCTAAATGAATCTCTCATAACGAAGCATAGGGAGTTTACTAAAGGGATGACTCTAACTTCCCAAACTAAGAAACGTGAAGAAAAAAAACTACCAGAAACTAGGCCCTAGGGAAACTCCAGCCCCTAAACCTGGTTTCAAACTATCGACCCCCTTGGAGATGGATTAGAGCCAAGAACTCTATGTCTCTAGAGTGAAGAACTAAAAAGGTACCTGGACTAAGAAGTGAGTTCTTCGCTTGATTGAGCTTTAAGTTTGCTTGAGCTTGTATGCTTGTATCCTTAAGTTCTCGGTGGTGTTATCTTCAATCTTGAAAATCAATCTCAATTTATAGTTGTGACTCATGAAAAGATCCGTTGGAGGAGACCTAGCCATGTGTCACAAATAACAAGAAAAACGGCCATATAAATTTGAACGCTATTATAGAGATTCTCTCTTTTTCAGTCTTGAGGGCAGCTTTTGTGTCCGGGGCAAGTACGGTGTTGGCGGATCCTCATTAGTTGAGGTTGGAGAGTTGGTAAGGCTTGTTCAAACTTTAAAGCGAATCCTAGTTGACTTCCTCTGATTCCTCGAACCCTTTTACTGAGTTGTCTCCTGCTGACATTCTTCTGAGATATTCAGTACTTTGGCTCAATTTTCTTTACTGATTTAGTGGGTTCTGAAATATCCAAGTAAATACATCATGCTGAGTTCATCCAGCTGAAAAGAGAAATATGCAACTGAACCTATCACCTACTAAACTTTAGATTGCTTACTGAGTTCCTAACATACTGAACTTAGCTAAGCTATTACATTATGAGGTTCATCATTTAGCTAAAGGGTTTTGGAATCTTCAAATCTTACATCATTCAATCGCATACCCAACATTTATCAATTAATTGGCACAACCAAACAATTCCTGATAAATGACATTATTAAATAATGTAAAATACATTAATCTATTAATAAATGATTTCTGAGAGACAGTTCATAATTAGACAACTAATTGGGCCACTTAGGAATCCAATACAAGCAATAAAGTCGGGCATCAAATCAATTAAATATCTATGCTCAACCCAGAGCAAAATTAATTAATAAACACATATTTATTCCACTAGAGAATTCATGATGACTTACCCCTTTTATCTCAATTTTATCCACTGCTTGTATTTTAGACTTAATCGATCCCCGTATTTAAGATAGAAATATCTGTTAATTAATCAAGTCCACTGACAACTTAAATTAATTAACATCTTATTATATTCCTCAGTAGTACCACTCGACCTTATTAACACACCTGAACTTAATCAACCGGCCGGGTTTAGTGTGCTCATACGAGTTCCTTAAGGTAATTATCAACCCATTTTATAAGGATACAGTTACAAGATACAAACAACCAGCCTGAGCCACAAATGACTACTAACACCCAAGACATGTAGATCCCGTCGCGATGACGTTCACCTTAATAAGTCAAAGTGCTAGCTAGCCAAATGCGCTCAGCTGAAGTCTCATCAAGCTTAAGATCAACTAAGTCACTAAGATCTTGATTCTCCACTAGTGGTTCCCCTCTAAGGTTAGTCAGGAGAACACATCTCACTATGATCCGTCAATACCACCTTCAGTGTACTAGTATAGACAAGCAGCCAAGACAAACCATTTTATATCTAAACTGCAACTTAAACCGACAACTTATCCTAAAGTTGTCTCAGCTGTGATAGTATTTATATCTTGTTAGTTCGACCAATTGTGTTGTCATCTGTGATCTACAACACATTACACAATCTAACTTTCATACAAGATAAATGATAACATGTGCAAAAATATTTATATCAAATAGGAGAATAAATAGTGGAAAGGAAAAACACATTGTATACAAGCATAAAATTTGCTTGCACTTTAAAAAATTACAACACCAGTTATATACAAGGATGAGTCTCACTATGTCCCCGGAATACTGGTTTTCCAAAGAGTAGTTTGTGTCTGCATGCCAAGGTTTTACAATATTTTATACATCACAATCTCATGCTCTATACTAGCTTTTCTGATATCAAGCCGGAACGTGCTTTGCTGATTTGTTGTATCCTTAATGGGCATTACAACGATGTGGGATGCCTTATTATGTGGTTAATCTTGGCTACCCACGAGTCTTAGAGTCAGACTTGTTTACCTTTTCCATGCTTGATCAATGCTATATGTCGGTCCTATGGTGTTCCTATGATTCCGACTGACCAACTACGGCGTGGTAAAGTGGACATCACTGGCACTATCTATGAGAAGTTAATGCATTCTCGAGCCCTTGGCCCTCATGCTAATGATGATGATGGAGACGGCGGGGACGTCCCTAATGATGTTGGCCATGCGTCTAACTCTGTTGTTCATGATTTGTCTGCTTTGCAGAAAATGTTGCAGACCAACCGGACGGTTAATATGGGTGGCTTTACTGCACTTCATGCACACTTTGGCGCGCTTGATCGCCTTCAAGACAATCTGAAGCAGCAGCATCGCACTTTGATAGCGCGTTAGGATAGTGCCGAAAGGTGGCAGACCACGATGGATGAGCGCTATGATCAGTGGTTGCGACAGATGGGATATGTACCTTATGGGCCTGGCCCCGGTTCATTCTGAGATGGGTAGCTACACAGACCATAGTCATGTTTTGCTCTCAAGAAAGATTTGTCTACCCAATTTTCAATGTTTTATTCTATTTTCGTGCTAGGGACTAGTTCGTAGATACGTTTGGGAGGGGGTGTGTAGTATCTTGAACCCTATTGATTTGGTCTGCATAATTATGATTCTGATGATTCTCTATTTGTAGATATTTGAACTACTGTGGCTTCTGATGTTTGACGATTATGCATTTCTTGCCTTAAAATTTTTCTTTGGTGAAGCATTGTTTGATTGGATTGGAGCATAATTAAACTTTGAGCAAGTAGGATGTAAGAGTATAGTAGTCTAAAAGCCTTTGGTGAGAATTTGAACCTGTTGGGAACTAAAAAAACTCTATGTCGGTCTCAATTTCTTTCATGTATGCTACTCGCTTTAGGGGGAACATTTAGAACTTTTTTTTTGAGTCTGTTTGAAGTTTATTGAACACTTTTCGTATATTGCATTGATATGATCTTAGACACTATCTTGTTCCTTAGTCAGAGCCAAATATACCTTGAACATCAACATAGTAAGCCCCTTTGAGCTTAATGTATCATTTTTATTCATGTACCTCCAATTAAACTGCCTAACCTATCTCGCATTAACCGAGGATCTATTAGAGTTATTAGTTTTATAGGGAGAAAGGGAGGCATGGTGAGAGTTTGGTGATTAAGAGAAAAATCTTTGCTAAAAAGTGAGATTGGTGTGAATTGATTTTTATTCAATCCAGCCTGGTACAAAACTTGGTGACACTGTGTTATATTGAAATATTTATCTAATTGTTGGTAGAGAGTTGACAAGTAAATAATTGGATAGAATATGAGAGACTTGTGTATGTACTCCTAACTTTAATAGAAATGGGTTATTGATGACATATGTTAGAGTTGGGAGATGAAAAAAGAAAAAAGAAAAAAAAGAGGTGAAAGAAAAAAAAGAGGAAGAAAGTTGAAAAAGGGGGTTTATTTTGGAAGGAGAGAGAAATTGAGGTGAATCGTTTGTTTGATTATGGGTGATTCAATGGTAGTTGGTTTTATAGTTTATTTTGATTATATCATCATTTGGTTGCTCTACTAGTTCCCTTTATTGTTCGTACTTTATGAGTCACTTTTCTTATATCCTACATTTTTTAATACATGTCTTAGCCCCATTACAACCAAAGAATGACATTCATGATCTTTGCTTGTGTTCATTAGAAGTAGGATTAGACAATCTGTAAGCTTATGAAGACGCTCTCCTAAGGTTGAGTTTGAGTGATAATTTTACCTTTATACACTTGAGTGTTTGAGTGATACAAATTTTTGGAGTGCGGCTACTCTTATTTCTATGTTCTATTTTGTTTTGAAAGTGGCGTTAAGCTTGAATGATTTTTACCTGCTAATGATGTGTTCTTCTAAAAGTTGAAATAAACTTGAATTGTTATGCTCATCTTTCTGATATTTAGTCATAGTCTTTCTTTTATCTTGTTTTTTTGCTTGAGGACAAGGAAAAGCTTAGGTTTGGAGGGATTTGATGAGTGGTTTTATATACACCATCTCATCGTGTTATTTTTAAGCCTATTTCTATCATTTTTATGTAGTTTTAGCTTTTGTTTTGTTTGGAATTGTATACTTTCGATGGTTTTTTGTTTTGTAGGTTACTTGCGGGTTTCGAGCATATTTAGAGGTATTTGACACCTAAAGGAAGAAAACCATGACCATTGATGCATTGTGGGCAAAGATGGAGTTGTTTGGATGAAGAATGAAAAAGATTTGAGGTCAGATGTTGAAGAAACCGAATTTCGGAGGTCTTGAAACATAGCAGTTAGGAAATCATAGAGCAGATGCATCTAACGATCTTAAAATCCGATCTACACCATCCACGTCGTGCTTCTATGTGTTGAAAACATTGTGGTAAATTCCGTTACCATCCAACGGTTATCAAAGGAGATGCCACGATTTTCCCAGAACTGGTCAGTGTAGAAAATTCAAGTTGGAGAGCAGCTTCACCGAAGCACTAGGACCGCGGTCTGCATTTAGTGCTAGACTGCGGTCCCATATGTTCTGACCTAAAAACCTATTTTTTCGTAGCAGACGGATTGTGGTCCGCATTTTACACTGGACCGCAGTCCGCATCTGCTGAAGCCCTTATTCGCATTTTTTTCGGCACGAAATGTATATAAACCCCTCCGAACTTCATTCATACGGACCATACACCATATATTGAGATTTTCCACCCTCTAGATCAGAGAGACACCCAAGGCATCCCTCCGTTAAACATTCAAGACGAAGATCGAACTCCACAATCGGAGAATCAAGTGTGAGGATCAATCCGCTAGATTCTTGGTTGTATTATTCATTCTAAAGGTTTTTCTAGAGTTTTAGATTCCTTTTGCATATCTTGCGATTGTTTTCCTACGAATGTGAGTGGCTAAATTCCCTTGTGTGGGGGTTTAGCAGGATCTATATTTTTGTTGAATTGATTTGAACCCTTGTTTTGAATGGAGGAATTATTTTATTTCTTAATTGTTGCACTTAATTATAATTTCTCTATAATTCTTTATGTTGATTGGACATCATCTTAGATAATTGTAGAGAATATAAAGAATAGGTAATACGACGAGTCATATTCGGTTATCTGTTTAGCCTTACAATTAAGTGTCTAGATTGTCACCATTAGTTTAGATAATTTAGGTGGTTCTTAAATCCTCGAGCATGATACGATCCTTAAGTTCATGATTTCATCATCTGATTGACCCTTAGGGTTATAAATTAAAGATCTTCCGCCATCCCACGGAATCCCTAGAGACTCAGTGTATGAACCAACAATTTTTTTTTAATAAATGCTAGCTAGAGAATGAGAATGAATCGATCGAGTTAGGCAAAGTAATTGTTAAACCTCCGCACTCTTCATCAATATTGAAACCACACATGTTTATCACCTTGCTTTTACTTGTTTCTACTTTCTAGCTATTATAATTATGTAGTTTAAAATAAGTTAAACCAAGTTTAGGACCAAGTAGATAGCAAGATTGTAACACCCCAAGATTTTCAATACATGCATGACATCAAATGTTTAGTTCTGTAAGTCGCGCCTTAAAAATCTAAATGAAAAATAAAGCATCTATCTCATTTGTCATTAAATTATTTTTGTTTTGTAAATTTATCTTGAACTTTGAATGTGTTTATTTATATCATATTATGATTCTATTATTTATTGTTGAGATAAAAATCATGTTAGAATTATGAGACACGAATAATATTTATTTATTTCAGATTCCTAAACCTGCTAGGATTCATTAAATGATATAATATTTTATATTTGTGTGAAATTATTTGGAGATAATTTTATATTATGTTTTCTGATTAAAATAGATATTTTATGTGTGATATTAATGTTTTAGGATCAATTTTAATTGTTTCTATATTCTAATCCAACTATGATTGAATCTCTTATGTAGTAAGTGATAGAATAATTCTATCTAAATTATATAAGTACTAAAATAATTATGGATAAAATATATTTGATACCTTATATGATTAGGGATCTTTAGATAATGATTTATAGGCCTATAAATACCCATTAGTCTATCATAATATAGCATCACATAACTTTTTCGAAATTCTGCCAGCAAAACTGGAAATTGTTCCTTTAACGCCCCAATTTTCAAAACTTAAATAGGGACGCTACTTCATACTTAACATGCATATCTTAATTCTTTCAAAAAAAATTCATGGAAAAGAATCATTGAAAAACTCAATTTATTTTCATACTCAGCGGAAGTCTTAAATAAAAATAATTACGACTACTAGTTCTCAAAAATAAAATATAAAAGAAATACACAGTTCATGATAAAATTAGTTTTAATGCATTAATAAGTTTCATAAATCCTTCCTCGTGTGACCATCACCACCAACACCTCTACGCATCGGCCGAGATATTTCCTGAAAAATGTTAAAATAGTGGGTTGAGTACGACTACTCAGTGGGAGATGTACACATTTACCAGAATTATAAATCACATTGATAAAACATGGAAAATTAAATCATGCAAAGAATTACTAGGCCACATAGACCACATGAACTTGAATTTGGCCACACATACCACATGAACTTTTCAAACAGTTCGATTTTGACTAACGGCCGGATTTTGACCGATTTTTCATAGAGGATCCGAATTCGAACCTATGGTCCGATTTCGACCATTGCCTTTCCTTTTAGGATCCGATTTCGATCCTAGGGCCCAATTTCGACCCTTCCTTTCATGTCTGTCATAATCACATGAAATATTGAGCACAATGTATAATAAAAATAAACGGTAACATTCCCCACCTTAACCTTGACTTGATAAAAAATAATGGATATCAATGTTTAAGTCCTGCGCGCCGATCCTATACATGGAAATTTATCTTAATAACTCTACATGGAATGCCATGCATGCATCAACCATTTCAATAATTCATAGATCAAAATAATCAAATCAAAATGTATATTATACATAACCTACTTATTAAAATGCAATTTTAATGGTTTCATCTAGTAATAAAATTAGGTATATTTAACAAAGTCTTATTTCTATTGACAATTCATTCGTGGATTGAGTAATCCGTCAATTCATGAAATAAATTAATAAAATAATAAAAGTATTGTCCTAATAGTTATAGACTTCTAAAATGAACAAAATATTACGTATACCATCATAATAAAACTTATCATGTTCAATAATTCATTTAATAATATCCTGAAAACTTTTATTTTTCAATCTACATGCAGGTTGACAAAAGAATATGGCACATAAATAAATAAATTATCAAATAAATAGCAAACGTATCCTAAAAATTCTATATTTTTAACATGAATGACCTATTAAATATTATATCCCACTAAAATTTAGCATGGTCGAAAAAAATGTAAAGAAAACATGAAAAATAATTTTCCTATCAACCTCATGAACACGTAGTCAAAAACTGGCAAGTTACGAATAAAAATTTTAAACAAACACTTATAATGCTTTTAAAATTCTACAAAACTAATAGAGTATACTAGACATACCTAGGAAGCTGATCTTAAATTTTCACGATGATATGACTAAGGGAAGATGTGTAAATAATTATTGAAACAGTTCGCAGATATGCTGACAGATTTTGGAAAATTTTATGGGATGCTATATTATGAACGACTAAGGGGTATTTATAGGCCTAGAAATCATTATCTAAATATTCCTAATCATATAAGGTATAAAATATATTTTATCTATAATTATTTTCGTACTTATATAATTTATATATAATTTAGTGTATCACTTACCATATAATAGATTCAATTATAGATAAATTAGGATATGGTTAAATACAACCAGATTTTATCCTAAAACATTTATATCACAAATATAATATCTATTTTATTCACAAACATAATTTCAAATTATCTACTAATAACTTAATACAATATAAAATATTATATCCTTCATTAATTGTAGCAGGTTTAGGAAATTCAAAATAAATAAATATAATTCTTGCCTAATAATTCTAACATGATTTCTAAATAAATAAATAATATGATATGATATAAACAAACACATTAGAAGTTCAAAATAAATTTACATAACAAAAATAATTTAATGACATATAAGATAAATACTTTAATTTTCATTTAAATTTCTAAGGCGCGACTTACATAACGAAAACACTTGATAACGTGCATGAATAGATATGCAGTGTATTTTATATTGAAAATTTCGGGGCGTTACAATCTACCCCACTTAAAGAATTTTCGTCCTCGAAAATTGCTTAGCTTAAAAACATGAATGCATGTACTTTCATGAAAAATGATGCCTTTTTGAAAATCGTGCAATATATGAATTTTAAAAAATTTACATGACTTGAAAACTTTACTTACCTCGCCGGCATGATGCAGTGGTAGTGATGATGGTCAATTTCCTGCATAACATGGACACGTCTACAGAAAAGTAAACCTGCTCTGATACCACTCTTTAACGCCCCAATTTTCAAAACTTAACTAGGGACGCTACTTCATACTTAACATGCATATCTTAATTCTTTCAAAACTTTTCCATGGAAAAGAATCATTGAAAAACTGAATTTATTTTCATACTCAGCGGAAACAAAATAATTACGACTACTAGTTCTCAAAAATAAAATATAAAAGAAATGTGTTCATGATAAAATTAGTTTTAATGCATTAATAAGTTTCATAAATCCTTCCTCGTGTGACCATCACCACCAACACCTCTACGCATCGGTCGAACCATTTCCTGAAAAATGTTAAAATAGTGGGTTGTGCACGACTACTTAGTAGGAGATGTACACATTTACCAGAATTATAAATCACACTGATAAAACGGGGAAAATTAGATCATGCAAAGAGATACTCGACCACACAGACCACATGAACTTGTAATTTGGCCACACATACCACATGAACTTTTCAAACAGTCCGATTTCGACTGACGGCCGGATTTTGACCGATTTTTTATAGAGGATCCGAATTCGAACCTATGGCCCGATTTCGACCCTTGCCTTTCCTATGGCCCGATTACTTATATCCCATTAAAATTTAGCATGTTCGAAAATAATGTAAATAAAACATGAAAAACAATTATCCTATCAACCTCATGAACATGCTGTCAAAAACTAACGGGTTACAAATATCAATTTTAAACAAATACTTGTAATGCTTTTAAAATTCTACAAACATAATATAGTATACTAGACATACCTAGGAAGATTATCCTAAATTTTCAAGACGATATGACGACGGGAAGATGTGTAAATAATTCTTGAAACAGTTCGCAGATATGCTGGCAGATTTTGGAAAATTCTATGGGATGCTATATTATGAGCGACTAAGGGGTATTTATAGGCCTAGAAATAATTATCTGAAGATTCCTAATCATATAATGTATCAAATATATTTTATTTATAATTATTTTCATACTTATATAATTTATATATAATTTAGTGTATCACTTACCATATAAGAGATTCAATTATAGATAAATTAGGATATGGATAAATACAACTAGATTTTATCCTAAAACATGTATATCACAAATATATTTATTCACAAACATAATTTCAAATTGTCTACTAATAACCTAATACAATATAAAATGTTATATCCTTTCATGAATCCTAGCAGGTTTAGGAAATCCAAAATAAATAAATATAATTCTTGCCTAATAATTCTAACATGGTTTCTAAATAAATAAATAAATAATATGATATAAACAAACACATTCGAAGTTCAAAATAAATTTGCATAACAAAAATGATTTAATGACATAAGATAAATGCTTTAATTTTCATTTAAATTTCTAAAGCGCCACTTACAGAACTAAAACACTTGATAACGTGCATGAATAGATATACAGTGTATTTTATATTGAATATTTCGGGGCGTTACAGTTCCGAGAATTATTTTCACATCTTCCCGTCATCATATCGGCGTGACAATTTAAGAGAATATTCCTAGGTAGTCTAGTATACTATATTATTTTTCTGTAATTTTACAAGCATTATTAGTATTTGTTAAAAGAGATGGACTAGGGTGCATCATGTTGCAGATGCAACGTGATTCAATTGCCCAATTTTGACGCGGGTTTGACCCGGTTCAATATTAAAAAAATTATTAAATCACAATCCCCCTCTCTCCCATCTCCTCCCCTCCCCACTACCCCCTTTCTCTCTCCCTCTCTCTCTCTCTCTCTCTCTCTCTCTCTCTCTCTTCACCATCCTCCTTATCTCCGCCGCCGTCACTCCTCGCGCCTCCGCCTCTATCACTTCGGTGGCCGGATCTACCTCTGTGCGATCCTCTAGATCTGCCTCCGCTTTATTTAGATTTCTATGCGCCTCCCTCTCTCTCCTCTCTCCTCTCTCTCTCTCTCTCCTTTGTAGAGTTTCTTTCTTTAGATCCCTCTTCTCTATCTAAGCTCAATCGTTCATATCTATAGCTTAGAACCTTCGAAGGAGTTCACATTTTGTGACTGTTCTTATTGTAAGAACTCCTTCATAGTTGGAGAAAATCCCCTCCCCTTCAAACTTAGGTTTGAACTGTAAAGTCGCTAAGGACTATAACTTAGAAGGGTGTCATCCGGTGCTGCGAGATACCTTGCTGAGGCTTGCTCAGATAAATCAACAAGACCTCCTGTTCAGCAGGACCGTGGACGTAGGATCTTGCGTATCCGAACCACGTTAAAAAATTGCTTGTGTTGTTTACTGTTTTATTGCACTGCATACAAATCTCTTACAAACTCATACTTTGCATAAAACGTATTCAGAAGTTGCACTAGCCAAAATAATTTGGTTTACGAAAAACACATTTTCAACTGAGACGAAATCTACCGGGCCCTACACACTTATCCGCACGAAAGTCTCCGACTGAGAATCAAGTACTGACAAAAGTCAGTAGGAGAGACTCAGTAGCTGACTTACTCTTACCCGCGATCAGAAGGTTACTATTTGACACTGTTCATCAGTAGCAACCTACAGTTCAGCTGTCCTTCGCGTTTGAGAAAAAGAACTTGAACTCAGGTGTATTCACCCCCCCCCTACACCTGACTCTCGTCTCCGGACCAACAATTGGTATCAGAGCATACAGTGTTCTTCTGATCATCGGTTCTGAAACTACTGGTCTTCTCGAATAGATCCTGAAAATGTTTTTCACTGCACAAGCATCTCTTCATACATCCTTATACTCTCACCCATAATGTCTGATATGTCAGGTATTCGGATGGTGCCGATGTTCTCTGTAGAGAACTATACGGAATGGCGCGTGAGAATGGAGGCGCACCTTAAATCGCTGCATGACAGCATGACTGACGTCCTTGAAACAGGACCCATCATTCCCATGATCGACAGCGTACAATTTGCAGTTGTGGGAGGTGTAGGAGCACAGACTGGTGCTAAAGTTGCGAAAGACAAATCAGTTTTCACGCCTGAAGAGAAAAAGCTGCACAACCTCGACCGAGTTGCGCGGAATGCAATCCTGACTACGCTCAGTGATTCACACCTCGGGAGGGTGCAAGACTGCAAAACGGCAAAAGAACTCTGGGATGCCCTGGCTGTACTTAGCCAAGGAACCCCGCAGATCAAAGAAAACTAGCTCGAGCTAAAGCTACAAAAGTTCGACACTTTTGCCATGGAGCCCAACGAAACCATTGACGAGCTAATCGTCAGATTTACAAATCAAATCAATGTGATCAACGGGCTGGGGTGGACGTTCACCAACAAAGAGATGAACACCTGCGTGGTTTCAAGCTTTTTTATTAATTCTTAGTTTAGCAAAATCCTAAAACTTACGTGGTTGCTAACCAAAACCCAAAGATATGTAGGAAAATCATAACTAGTCTTCTTTCACTGTGTTCGATACCCTTTAAACTATGCTTATTTAAATTTTTAGATTTTGCAGGATTTATTTGGTGCAATACAACGATCACCAATAATGTCGTACTCAGGAAGAAGTAAAGTTATCTCCCAGATACTACGATCTGTATGAAGGAATATGAAAGGAAGAAATCGATACCTCCTCCTTCGTATGTTGTCGTAGCTCTGATTGTTGCTCCCGTGTCAGATCTTCTGATCTGTGTCCCAGCCTTTTTCTTCCTCTGGGTGGTTAGAGAACTGAAGAAAATAAAAATATGTCTCTCTCTAAACTCGCGTGCGTGAGTTATGATTTTTCTGTATTCTGTTCTGAACAGAATACTAATATATATAGGCTTCAAAAGCCAATATAATATTAATATATTTGTAGCCCATTAATTTAATTATATTCCAATGGACTTCCACATAATTAGCCCATAATATAATTAAATAATTTACTGGGCTACTAATATTTATCAATTAATTGGTCCAGCCAATTAATTCCAGATAAATAACATTATTAAATAATGTGAAAAAACATTAATCCATTAATAATGATTTCTGAGAGACAATAAATTACTAGGCAACTAATTGGGCCAGATTAGGGATCCAATACAAGAAATAAAGCAGGGCCTCCAATTAATTAATTATCCATGCTCGACCCAGAGCAAAATTAATTAATTAACACGGCATTCATTCCACTAGAGAATCCGTCTTGACTTACCCCTTTATCCCAATTTGAGCAAGGGCTTGTATTTTAGACTTAATCAATCTCCGTATTTAAGATAGAAATATCCGTTAATTAATTAAGCTCACCGACGACTTAAATTAATTAACATCTTATATTCCTGAGTAGTACCACTCGACCTTATTAACACACTCGAACTTAATCAACCGGCCGAGTTTAGTGTGCTAATCCTTTCGAGTTCCTCGGGGGATATTATCAACCCATTTTACTAGGATACGGATGCAAGATACGAGACAACCGGCTGAGCCACAAATAACTACTAACACCCAAGATACGTAGATCCCGCCGCTCATTTGACGTTCACCATAGTAGGTCAAAGTGATAGATAGCCAAATGCACTCAGCTAAAGTCTTACCAAGCTTAAGATCAGCTAAGTCACCGAGATCTTGGTTCTCCACTAAGGTCAGTTAGGAGAACACATCTCACTGTGATCCTTCAATACACCACCTTAAGTGTACCAGTAAAGACAAGCAGCTAAGACAAGCCACTTCTTATCTAAACTGCAGCTTAAACCGACAACTTCATCCTTAAGTTGTCTCAGCTGTGTTAACTGTTTATATCTTGTCAGTTCAACCAATTTGTGTTGTCTTCTGTGATACCCGACACACCACACAAATCTCACTTTTATATAAGATAAAGGATAACATGTGCAAATATACATATTTATCAGATAGGAGAATAAAACAGTGGTAAGGACAAAAACACATTGTATACAAGCATAAAAGTGCTTCCAGTATACAAAATCCCAACAATTCTCCCACTTATACTAAAGTAAACTTTTAGTATACAATGTGTCTATATCTCAGCTATCTAGGTACAAACTAGTACCCGGCTATATCTTAGTTTGTCTATCCTATCTATCACGACATCTTCTCCCACTTATACAAAAGTTTCTGTAGTCCTAAGTGGGGCATCTCTACCATCCCAAAGCCACGAACATGCTTCTCGTAAGCCGGGAGTGGTAAGCTCTTCGTGAAAGGATTAGCTAGGTTGACTTCAGTTCCAATTTTGTCAATCACCGGTGTCACCTCGATTTACGAATACTCGTATAATATGGTACTTCCTGTCTATGTGTTTAGACGCCTTGTGAGATCTAGGTTCCTTAGAATTTGTCATCGCACCCGCATTATCACAATAAATTGTGATCGCCTTACGCAAATTCGAACAATATAAAGATCTTGGAGGAAATTCTTGAGTCAAACCGCCTCTTTCGAAGCTTCGAAGCGACCACATACTCGCTTCCATGGTTGAGTCCGTAATGCATTTACGCTTTGCACTCCTCCATGAAACGGCTCCACCTCCCAAGGTAAACACATAACCCGAGGTAGACTTATTCTCGTCGTCGGTCGGTCACCTGCAAATCCGATTCTCGTATAACCCAAAGACACTAGGCATGTCATCGCGGTAAACAAGCCTATAATCTCTAGTCCGTTTAAGGTACTTGAGAATATACTTGACCGCGATCCAAGTATTCCTTTCCGGGGGTTAGGCGATATCTTGAGACCATGCCTACGGCCTATGAGATATCTGCTCTTGTACAAAGCATCGCATACATGAGGCTACCGGCAAGGAAGTATATGGTACTTGCCTCATATTTTCTATCTCTTCGGGGCGTTTTCGGGGCACCGATTCTTGGATAGAAAAATGCCATGTCCGAAAGGTACTAAACCTCTCTTGGCTTTTGCATGCTAAAACGAGCAATAACGGTGTCAATGTAGGACACTTGTGACAAGCTTAACATCCTTTTACGCGATCTCGAATAACCTTGATCCCAAGGATGTAAGCAACTTCACCTAAGTCCTTCATTTGAAACTGCTCGGATAACCACGTCTTTACGTCTGATAACACTTCAACATTATTGCTAATGCGAAGGATGTCATCTACGTAAAATGCAAGAAACACCACTGATCCGTTAACACAAATACGTTACACACACCTTGTTAGGACAGGATACAAATCCATAGGATTTGACTACTTCGTCGAAAACGTTGGTGCCATAACCGGAAATCTTGCTTAAGTCCATGAATAGACTTCTTAAGCTTCCAAATTAGATGCTCTCGCCCTCCTTCACATAACCATCTGGCTGTTTCATGTAGATGTCCCTACCTTTTTCAAGGTGACCGTTTAGGAATGCGGTTTTGACATACATTTGCCAGATATCTAGGTTCATGTGAGCTGATATGACAAGGAGAATCAGAATGGACTTGATCATTGCTACAGGCGAGAAGGTGTCTTCATAATCGATACCTTCTTTCTGGGTAAAACCCTTCGCCACTAGCCTGGCCTTAAACGCCATGATCTCTTCATTCGGTGCTCTCTCTTTCTCTTGTATACTCACTTACTACCAATAGCATTGCAGCCCTCAGGTAGTTCAGTGATCTCGTATACATCTATATCAGTTATGGACTCAAATTTCAAGTCCATGGTGCATCTACATCTCCCACTGCTTCGTTGTAAGTCCAGGGATCCATGGTATCTTGTTCATCTGCCGGGAGATAATCAAACGTCTCCCCAGTGAACATACCGATCAGGTGTAAATATCACCCTCCCACTACGTCGAACAGTGTTAGGAGCTGTGTTAACAGATTGTGCAGTTACTCGTGGAGTACTATCTTGCACTACTGGCTCTTCAAGTGGAACTCGACCACCTTGTAATTCTTCAAGGATGATGTCGACTCGAGATTTATGGTTACTAGTGTAATCCTCTTCTAAGAACCGAGCGTTAGGGCTAACAACGATCTTCTGTTCTTTAGGATCATAAAAGTATCCACTCTTCGTTTTCTTCGGATGCCCTATGAACAACATCACTTCTGAACGTGATTCCAATTTGTCGGCCTGCCTATTCAGCACATAAGCCGGATAACCCCAAATCCTTAAAGTGGTGCATATTGGGTTTGTGCCCGCTCCACAACTCGAAAGGGATCTTTTGTACCGACTTGGAAGACACACGATTCAGCAAGTATGTTGCAGTCTCTAGGGCATATCCCCAAAAGAAAACTAGCAAAGTTGCATAACTCATCATCGACCGAACCATCTCTAAGAGACTTCGGTTCCTTCTCTCGACACACCATTCTCGCCGAGGCGTGCCGTCTTTGTCGGTGGGATGTAATCCCACATTCTATCAAGTAGTCCTTGAACTCGTTGGATAGGTATTTCCCACCACGATTAGATCGCAGTGTTTTGATTTCTTTACCTAACTTCCTCTCCACTTCTGCCTTGAATTCCTTAAAGGTTTCAAAGCAATCCGACTTGTGGTGAAGAAGGTAAACATATCTATACCTCGAGTAATCGTCAGTAAATGTGACGAAGTACTCATACCCTCCACGAGCTTGTGTAGACATAGACCCACACAAGTCAGAATGTATCAAACTTAATAATTATGTGGCTCTATAACCCTTTGCCTTGAAAGGCCTAGTCAACATCTTTTCTTCCAAACAGGTTTCGCAAGTTGGAAATGGTTCAATCTTGGAGAGACTCCACTGATCCATATTCCACCAACCTCTGAGTCCTGTTAAGATTGATGTGACCTAGTATTAAGTGCCACAGATAAGTTTGGTATACCTTAGAAGACTCTTTCCTCTTCTTAGGATTTGATGATGAGGAAGCAATATTAACAGAATTACGCGGTTTACAAGTAATAGTATATAAAGATCCGTTTAATGGTCCACCACAGATAAAATCATCGTCTTTCATGATAGAAACTTCACTATCAAAACTTGATTTATAACCATCCATGGTGCAGAGTTTTCAAACATAAATAATGTTTCGCCTAAACTCAGACACATATTAAACATCTTTAAGTACTAAAACAGAACTATCAAAAGATAGAAGTAAACTCCAATGACAATTGCAGGAACTTTCGATCCATTGCCCATTGAGACTACCACCTCGCCATTGCTCAATTGCCTTTTCTGCAAGAAACATTGCAAGGTGTAACAAACATGATCAGTTGCCCCGAATCCACTACCCATTCGTGGGTAGAAGAGGAAACCAGAATAGTTTTAGTTACAAGAGCGACTCGCGTCTCTTTCTGTTTTTGCCTTGACATCTGGATAATAACTCTTCCAGTGTCCTTTCTTACCATAATTGAAGAACCTTCCTTTCTTCTTTGGCATTCGCATGCCGCCGATAAGGACCGTCTTCTTACTCCCACTGCTCTTCTTGAATTGTCCACCCTTTCTGCTCTTTTTCTGGTTTTCGCCTTTCGGAGGATTCCTTGAACTACTAGGGATATTCAAGACTTGAGCACTCTTTCCCTTTCCTATAACTTCTTTGACCGCTACCAAAGATTTGAGTGACATACTCATAGTAAACTCGTTCTTAGATATAGCGGTCCTTAAACAGAAGTTCTTATAGGACCTTTGCAGAGCTTTTATTGGGAGCGGTAAGATATCTATTCCACTTTGTAAAATTATTTAAAAAAATTGTTAAACCCATTAGGGTTTGATTGATAAGACTGTTTAGGAACTTGAAAAATTTTGAACAGACATATCTGAAAAAATATAATTTTAAAACATGTATGAATTAATATTTGCACATAATTCATAATTAACTATCATTGTAACCTTTTGAAAAACAATGATGTTAAAAACCTCGAACAGCTCTAAGAATTCCACTAGCAAGCCACGCAGGTGGACGTTTACTAGCGTAACCCTAAACCAAGCTATTTACCTAGCTCTTTAATTTCAATCCACGTCTAGGTTCTTGAGACGAATGAAATTAATAGTTCGATATTCTGGACCATGTCACTATTAAAACGCGGGAAGGGACTTCGAGGGAAGTGAATTGTACCTGCGGTGACATCTAAGCATTCACCATTAATTTGACCAAATAGAATCAAATTCTCGAAATTGACATACTTACTCGAACCATGCCGCATTCAATTTGATCTAATTAGCCATCCTATTTAATTATTATCTTCTAGAGTACTCGTGTTTACTAGGCACGCAAGCCACGCAGTGGACGTTTACGGCTTCGCTCCCACTACTCAATAATAATCAAATATTGTTTTGGAAAACTCATCTCACAAAAGCGGTAGCTCAAAAATGCAAGCAAGCCACGCAGGTGGACGTTTACTTACATAATCTTACTACTTTCGTGTAGAGTCCAATTAATGGAGGTCCGATTAACTGTTTAATATCCAAATTAATGGAATCTAATTAAACATTTAATTTAAAAATTGCTTAGTCTTTTTGTTCAAAAGGTTTGTAACGAATCATGCAATCCCACATAATTCCTAAAGCATGCAATTTCTAAACGCACATAATAAAACGTGCTCGCGAAAAATAAAACATGCTTTTAGAAACGATATAAATCCTATTTACATGCTTTTCTAAGCGCAATTAATCACATAATCGCATGCTAAAGCATAAGTAAAAATAAATACGCAAATAGGAAATTTAAAATCATTATCGGGCTTAAAAACACGTAATCCCTAACTATTACATTTCCCGATCATGATACAGATCTTCGAAATCTTCAAAAATCTTCGAATCTGGAAACTGCAACCAAAACTGCTCGAAAACTGCCATTGCCATGTCATCAGGGGGTCTGCCACGTGGTAGACACGTGGCAGACATCTTGCCGGCGAGCCGATCGGCAAAGATGGGCGACGTGGCGCGCCACGTCGGCATCGTTTTCTTCATCACCATCGCGCCGCCGCCGCCCTGTCCGGCGTCGCCAAAGCGCGCCGTCAACAGCCGCCGCCTCCCGACCGGTGCCGCGACCTCCCGACCCGGCGCCGCCGCGTGAAATCGGGCGGGAGCGCGCGCGCCGCCGCGCGATCTGCGCCGTCGCTACGCGCGGCAGCCGCGCCGCCGCCGCGCCGCTGCCGCCGCCTCGCGCCGCCTGCCGCCGTCTGCTTCGTCATCCCTGACGTCTCCCAGACGTCTGCTGTGAAGAACAGCCGGCGCCGGCTCCTCAAACGCGAGAAAACGCATCGCCGTGCGCCGCCATCTCCGCTGCCCTTAGCCGCTCAAAATTCGTCATCTCCGAGCCGCGATTCGATCAATTGAAAGAGGGGAAATGTAATTGGAACAGTCACGACCACCGGGTAACGGATTCCGGTCGAGATTAGTTCCTCAATTTCCCGAATTTCAAACGATTCGCCGGAACGAATTCATAACGAGTAGCCTACTTCAGACGTCAATTATGGTCACATCCGGGATCAGATGATCCTTTACAACCTATCGACGCGAAGCTCGTAAGACGAGGATTCCAGCGGTTTAAGCCGATCGTCTATCCGACGTCGGATGCGCCGGGAATCTCCGCCGCAAGATGCGGCGGAACCCTAGCCAAACTAGGGTTTTCGCTCGAATTGGGGCTTTTCTGGACAGCAAGACCAATTCTCCTTTCCGACGCAATTCCGGACAAACCGGAAATCGGAATGGGTCGTGTGACCTATCCAGACGAAGCTAACGAGACGACGAACAAAACTATCCAAACGGATCATAAAAGTAATTCTACACGCACCCCCACGCGCCTCTGCAAGTCTGCGGTCGTGTTCTGCCAGAAACTAGGGTTTGCCTTTCCGCGCCGTCGCGCCTCGATTTTCGTGCCAACCGGACCAATTACAGTACAATAACAGTACAAAAACAGTAACACATTGGTCCTATCAACTACTCGTGGATTTTCTCACGAGAAAAATATTACAACGGGGTCAAAACAGTGGCTCGCAGGCCGCCCCAAACACGAAAAATAGCCCGATAACGACGGAATTGAAACCTAATCATGCATCTAACAGCAACAATCAGAGCCTAAACCTGGCTCTGATACCAATTGAAGGAATATGAAAGGAAGAAATCGATACCTCCTCCTTCGTATGTTGTCGTAGCTCTGATTGTTGCTCCCGTGTCAGATCTTCTGATCTGTGTCCCGGCCTTTTTCTTCCTCTGGGTGGTCAGAGAACTGAAGAAAATAAAAATATGTCTCTCTCTAAACTCGCGTGCGTGAGTTATGATTTTTACGTATTACGTTACGAACGAATACTAATATATATAGGCTTCAAAAGCCAATATAATATTAATATATTTGTAGCCCATTAATTTAATTATATTCCAATGGACTTCCACATAATTAGCCCATAATATAATTAATTAATTTACTGGGCTACTAACATTTATCAATTAATTGGTCCAGCCAATTAATTCCAGATAAATAACATTATTAAATAATGTGAAAAAACATTAATCCATTAATAATGTTTCTGAGAGACAATAAATTACTAGGCAACTAATTGGGCCAGATCAGGGATCCAATACAAGAAATAAAGCAGGGCCTCCAATTAATTAATTATCCATGCTCAGCCCAGAGCAAAATTAATTAATTAACACAGATTCATTCCACTAGAGAATCCGTGCTGACTTACCCCTTTATCCCAATTTGAGCAAGGGCTTGTATTTTAGACTTAATCAATCTCCGTATTTAAGATTGAAATATCCGTTAATTAATTAAGCTCACTGACAGCTTAAATTAATTAACATCTTATATTCCTGAGTAGTACCACTCGACCTTATTAACACACCTGAACTTAATCAACCGGTCGGGTTTAGTGTGCTAATCCTTTCGAGGTCCTCAGGGGATATTATCAACCCATTTTACTAGGATACGGATGCAAGATACAGACAACCAGCCTGAGCCACAAATAACTACTAACACCCAAGATACGTTGATCCCGCCGCTCATTTGACGTTCACCATAGTAGGTCAAAGTGATAGATAGCCAAATGCACTCAGCTGAAGTCTTACCAAGCTTAAGATCAGCTAAGTCACCGAGATCTTGGTTCTCCACTAAGGTCAGTTAGGAGAACACATCTCACTGTGATCCTTCAATACACCACCTTAAGTGTACCAGTAAAGACAAGCAACTAAGACAAGCCACTTCTTATCTAAACTGCAGCTTAAACCGACAACTTCATCCTTAAGTTGTCTCGGTTTGTGATGCTTGTTTATATCTTGTCGGTTCAACCAATTTGTGTTGTCTTACGTGATACCCGACACACCACACAAATCTAACTTTTATACAAGATAAAGGATAACATGTGCAAATATACATATTTATCAGATAGGAGAATAAAACAGTGGTAAGGACAAAAACACATTGTATACAAGCATAAAAGTGCTTCCAGTATACAAAATCCCAACACTGTACACAATTACAGAAAGAATAGGGTGTTGGGATTTTGTATACTAGAAGCAACTTTTATGTTTGTATACAATATTATTCATATCCACTATTTGTTTTCCTATCTAATTATTTATATTTGCACATGTTAAGTCCTATTATCTTGTATAATAGCTAGATTGTGTAGTGTGTTGTAGATCACAGAAGTCTACACAATTGGTTGAACTAACAAGATATAAATAGTTATTACAACTAAGACAACTTTAGGATGAGTTGTCGGTTTAAGCTGTAGTTTAGATAAGAAGTAGTTTGTCTTGGCTACTTATCTATTCTAGTACACTTAAGGTGGTGTATTTACGGATCACAATGAGATGTGTTATTCTAACTAACCTAAGTGAAGAACCAAAAATCTCGGTGACTTAGTTGGTCTTAAGCTTGATATGATTTTAGTTGAGTACATGTGGCTATCTATGTAATAGACGATGTCTATTAATCAATTTAGATTGATTGAGTGATGTAATTTCCTGTATGAAAGATTACAACAATATTGTATATAAACTCGTAAGGGATAGAACATATAAAAGAGATAGAGAGAGAGAGAGAGAGAGAGAGTAGGGTTGGAAGAGATTAAGAAAAGAGATCAATTTTCATAAGCATAATGTTCTACAACTCAACAACGGTATTTAAAGAAGCAAAGTAATTATCAAACCCTAATTATAAACCTAAACCGACTTATTAAATAATAAAATAACTTTATTGACGCCACGTGGATGAAATCGCTACCATCCACGCGTTTTATTCTTCTCCTTATCCAGCCGCTCAGCCACTTCTCTTCCCAGCCCTTAGATCCGCTTCATCTACATCTACGGATGGGAATTCATCTAATGCATCACAAAAGTCGTCGATCTCTTTACATCTTCTTCATTCTTAGATTTCCCGATGAAAAGCAACAACAGTAAACCCTTTCTCTCATCGTCCATTTCTTGCCCCATTTCCTCTGTTTCCTCCTTCTTAATCGATAGATCCGGTCGATCCATGACATTACTCCCCTCATTTTGAATACCTTGTCCCCAAGGTAACATTTCGGGAAGGATCTTCTTAAGATAAGTTTCCTCAACCCAGTTTTCTTTTTTCATTCCTTCGCTTTCCCACTCTACTAAGAAAGAATGTATCTGGCGACCACGTCGATTCATCTGACTTCTTTTGCCTTTGATTGTAGGTACGCAGACGACAGATCCGTCAGGAGAAAAGTCAGGCAAGGCAGAGGAACGAAATTTTTGTGGATCCACTGATCTTTTGAGAAGAGAAACGTGAAAGACCGGCCAGATCTTGGCCCCGGCGGGAAGTTGCAATTTGTAAGTTACCTCTCCCATTTTTTCCAATATTACGTAGGGTCCATAGTACCGTGGAGAAAGCTTCTGATTTTGTCTTAGGGCTACGCTGTTTTGCCGGAACGGCTGCAACTTTAGATACACTTTATCGCCTACGGCGAACTGTCTGTCAATCCTGTGTCTGTCAGCATGCTTCTTCATTCTTTCTTGTGCTAGTAATAAATTTTCTCAGAACTTTTGTTGCATCTTAGTACGCTCCTCAGCTAGGTTCAGGGAATCGGCTGAAATTGTATGGGGAAACGGTCCTATAGAAAATATAGGAGGGTTATACCCATACAAGGCTTCAAAAGGAGTTAGTTGCAGACTGGTATGATAGTTCGTATTGTACCAGTATTCTGTCATAGCCAACCATTTGAACCAGTGTTTAGGTGTTTGTTTAACCAGACACCTTAAGTAAGTCTCAAGACATTGATTCACCCTCTCTGTCTGCCCATCAGATTGTGGGTGATAAGCAGATGTCATATCCAACTTAGTTCCTAACAATTTAAATAACTCAGCCCAAAAAATACTAATAAAGACAGGATCTCTATCTGTAACCACACTCAGTGGTTGCCCATGCAATTTAGTAATATTATCTAGGAATACTTGTGCCACCGTAGCTGCTATATAGGGGTGATGAAGCCCTAAGAAATGGCTGTATTTTGTCAGTCTGTCTACAACTACAAGTATGACTGTTCTGCCTTGTGATTTGGGTAGTCCCTCTATAAAGTCCATGGTAATATGGGACCAAGCTTGGGTAGGAACTGGTAGAGGTTGTAGTAGCCCTGGAGATTGAACCCTCTCTGATTTGTTTTGAGAACAAACTGACCAAGTCTTAACCCATTCTAAAACTTGTGTCTTTAACCCCTTCCAAATAAAATATTTCTTTACTCTTTGATAAGTGCCTCCTTCCCCTGAGTGTCCTCCAATAGCTGAGTCATGGAGCTCTTGAATGATGGTATCTTTTAATTTGTCATCATTTCCTACAACAATTCTGTTATCTTTCCTTAGAAGTCCCCTTGTGAAACAATATTCAGGATAGGAATTATTGTCAACTGCCTTAGCTGACATAACTTTCTTCAATTGAGGATCTCTGGAATAACTATCTGCCACCATTTGTACCCACAATGGAATTACTACACTGGTAGCAATACACTGATAGGTTTCTTTTCTTGATAATGCATCAGCAACTAGGTTCTCCTTTCCTTTTTTATAGGCTATAGAATAATCATATCCTAGCAATTTAGGTATCCATTTTTGCTGTAAGGGAGTAGTAATCTTCTGATACAACAAGTGTTTTAGGGCTTGCTGATCAGTTCTGATAGTAAAGTGATGCCCCTGTAAATAACTCTTCCACTTTTGTAGTGCCATCAAGATAGCCAAAAACTCATTTTCATAAATTGATAACTTCAGATTTTTCCCAGATAAGACCTTACTCAGAAAAGCTATTGGTCTTCCCTCCTGCATCAGAACTGCCCCCACCCCAGATCCACTAGCATCAGTTTCTAGAATAAACTCCTTCCCAAAATCTGGTAGTGCTAGGACAGGAGCTGAGGTCATAGCTTCCTTTAGATATTGGAAAGCCATTTCAGCTTCTTTGCCCCATAGGAAAGCCCCCTTCTTGAGCAAATTAGTTAGAGGTTTACTTAATACCCCATAATTCTTAATAAATTTTCTGTAATACCCAGTGAGCCCTAGAAATCCCCTTAGGCCTTTGAGATTAGTAGGTGTTTTCCAATCAACCATTACAGCTACTTTGTCCGGGTCTGTTGCCACCCGTTCTTGAGATATGATGTGACCTAGGTAAGAAACAGACTCTTTGCCAAATGCACATTTATTCATCTTGGCAAAAAGTTTATTTTCCCTTAAAACCTCCAAAACCTCTTTCACATGCCTTAGGTGTAATTCCCAAGTAGGGCTATAAACCAAGATATCATCAAAGAAAACCAGAACATGTTTTCTCAGTCTTTCTCTGAACACTTGGTTCATAAGGGACTGAAATGTGGCTGGGGCATTGCACAACCCAAAAGGCATAACAAGGTACTCATAGTGGCCATTATGAGTCCTAAAAGTTGTTAAATACCTATAAGCAGGATCCATAAGGATCTGAAAATAGCCAGATCTAAGGTCTATTTTAGAGAAAATTTTTGCTCCATGTAATTCATCTAACAATTCATCAATAACTGGAATGGGATAATCATGTTTAATAGTGAGTTTGTTCAAATACCTGTAATCTGCACACATTCTCCAGGTATTGTCTTTTTTCTTGACCAATAATACTGGTGAAGAGAAAGGACTTTGACTTGGTTGAATTTCCCCTGTTTCCAGCAAAGCTGCCACTGTTTTCTCAATTTCAGTTTTTTGAGCATGTGATACCCTATAAGAGTACTGCTGCTTTGGAATGCTTCCTGGTTGTAATAGGATTTTGTGTTCAACTCCCCTGCTAGGAGGCAACCCTCTAGGTACTTCAAACACATCCCCAAAAGTCTGTAGCAAGGGTTCCATTAGAGGATTGTTCTGTTCCCCTTCCTCAGACAAGGACATTAATAGGAAATTTCCTTGTGTTGTTTGTTTCTTCTGTAGCAGCTGATATATGGCTGCTGCAGTGATTGGAGGAGTTTTTTTTCTGTCCCTTGGCAGCATTAATGAAAACCCTTTTGCCCTTATGTTGTACAGAAAAGTACATCTTCTCATAATCCAAGATAATAGGAGATCCCTTTCTTAACCAATCACTTCCTAATATGAGATCATAACCTACCGTAGGCAAAAGCCTAATGTCATAGTTAAAAATCATATCCTGCATTTTCGAGGTAAATCCCTTAAACCTTTTGCTGCTGGCCATTACACTTCCATTGGCCACCAATACATTTAGTGGAGTAGCTGGTTCAATAGTTCCCTGCAAATTTTGAGCCATGTTGGAATTCAGGAAACTTAGGGAACTACCTGTATCCACTAAAATCCGTAGCTTCTTATTATCAGATTCTCCAATTAGCCTCATTATGTGTTTTCCAGAATCCTCTTCCATAGAACCTAGATTAATCATTGTCATACCCAATTCTTCCTTAGCATCCCCAAACTCTTCATCTTCAGACACCCCCTCCAAACTATTAAGGAATTCCCCTTGTTCCTCCACACTCATAACCATGAAATTAATTTTGTTTTTGCACTTATGTCCTGGAATAAAAGGTTCCTCACAATTATAACAGAGCCCTTTGGCTCTCCTTTGGTCCATTTCCATAGGGGTAAGTAATTTAAACCCAGGTTTCACATTAGAATTTACCTTATTTAAGGGTTTCTGATAAGGCCTGGTTTCCACCTTCTTTGGGGTCATATTGTGAGACATACTTCTAGTAAACTCCTTTATCTTCCTCATTAAAGAGTCATTTAAATGCACTTGCTGCCTTCCTAAGTGGATGGCAGATTCCAACGTTTTTGGATTCATCATGTCCAAACCAGCTTGTATATCCTTTTCCAACCCACTGATGAAAGCCGCAATCCAATATTGTTCATCAAAAGCTCCACACCGACTGTGGATTATGAAAGCTTTTAATTCTTCAAACCTGGCAACATACTCCTCATAATTTCCCATATTAACAAGTTTATGTAGTTCAGCAATTGCTTTGTTGGTCTGTAAATCCTGGAATCTTGCTGAAATCATCTCAACAAATTGGGCCCAAACCAAATCTTCCCCTTTTAGTGGGAGGTTATCGTACCACTCCAAAGCCTTGCCTTCAAAATGCATAGATGCAAAAGCCACCTTCTGGTCTTCGGGTATAGTGTTTATCATAGAAAAGTAACTTTGACACCGTAACAACCATGATCGAGAACGAGTACCATCAAACTTTGGAAAGTTTACTTTAGCCACGGTAGGCATAACACCATTCATAGAGTTTCCAGAATTAGGGGAAAAATTCCTCGAACCATTGCCCCTAAAATTACCTCCACTCGTTCCAACATAGTTATTAGGAGAGCCCCCGAATGAGTTCACATTTCCCCACGGGTTCTTGCCCCCGTCCCTCATCTGCTCACAGCTGTCTTCCATAAAATTTGATCCCCCTACCTCATCAATTCCCTTTCCAAAGTTTTTAAACCCTGGGGGTGTGTGTGAGGAAAATCGTGGTGGGGCGTTTGCATAATGTGGGGTAACTGGCAAAGGAGTTAATGTAGGCCCTGTTTTAGATTGTGACTCCAATAGATCTAGCCGATTAGAAAGATTGCCAATCAATCCAGTAAAGGTGTTAGAAAGATTACGATTATTTAGCGCCATCTACTGAAACATAGTCTGAGTTATTTGATCTGCTAATACTTACGATTTGGCATCCACTTGTGCAAGTTGCAGGACTGGTTCTTCATCTTCCACCTTGCCGTCTTCTGGAATAGGAGAGAGCCCGGAGTTCACTATGGAATCGAGCGCTCTGATACCACTAAAATAGACGATGTCTATTAATCAATTTAGATTGATTGAGTGATGTAATTTCCTGTATGAAAGATTACAGCAATATTGTATATAAACTCGTAAGGGATAGAACATATAAAAGAGATAGAGAGAGAGAGAGTAGGGTTGGAAGAGATTAAGAAAAGAGATCAATTTTCATAAGCATAATGTTCTGCAACTCAACAACGGTATTTAAAGAAGCAAAGTAATTATCAAACCCTAATCATAAACCTAAACCGACTTATTAAATAATAAAATAACTTTATTGACGCCACGTGGATGAAATCGCTACCATCCACGTGTTTTATTCTTCTCCTTATCTAGCCGTTCAGCCACTTCTCTTCCCAACCCTTAGATCCGCTTCATCTACATCTACGGATGGGAATTCATCTAATGCATCACAAAAGTCGTCGATCTCTTTATCATCTTCTTCATTCTTAGATTTCCCGATGAAAAGCAACAACAGTAAACCATTTCTCTCATCGTCCATTTCTTGCCCCATTTCCCCTGTTTCCTCCTTAATCGATAGATCCGGTCGATCCATGACAATCTATCACTTTGACCTACTATGGTGAACATCATCGCGACCGAATCCACATATCTTGGGTGATAGGAGTTACTCGTAGCTTAGGTTGGTTATCTGTATCTTGCAATTATATCCCTAGTAATTGGATTGATATATCCCCTGAGGAACTCAAAAGGATTAGCACACTAAACCCTGCAGGTTGATTAAATTCAAGTGTGTTAATAAGGTCGAGTGATACTACTCATGGGTAAGATGCTAATGAAATTGAGTTGTTAGTAAGCTTAATTAATTAATTGATATTTATGTCTTAAATATTGGGATCGATTTAAATATTGGGATCTATTAAGTTAAAATAGAAGTCCATGCTCAAATTGAGATAAAGGGGTAAGTCAGCACGAATTCTTTAGTGGAATGAATTCGTGTTTATTAATTAATTTTCTTTTGTGCTCAGCATAGAGAATTAATTAATTTGAAGCCCTGCTTTATTTCTTGTATTGAATCTCTGGTCTGACCCACATAAATGTCAAGTATTTATTTCACGCTCTCTAGGAATAATTAAGGGATTAATGCATTTTATGTATTACTTAATAATGTGGGTATTATTTATCTGGAATTATTTTGCTAGTCCAATTAATTGATAAATAATAAGTAGCTCATATATTATTTAATTAATTAATAGGCTTCGTGTTTGAAGTCCATTAGGAATAATTAATTAATGGGCTTGGTGTATATAATACTCCCTCTATTTCACTAATCAAGTTTTATTTTCTATTTCGGGATGTCTAACTAAACAAGTCATATTCCATGAATGGAAAGAATTGAGTGGACCACAACCACTCTAAACAAATGGACCCTACCACTTTATACTTTTACACCACACATTTTTTTCCACCCGCTTTCTAAATTCCCGGGCACAAAAGCAATGGAACTTGATTAGTGAAACGGAGGGAGTATTGTATTACGTTATTATTCAGACACACGGTTTCATAACCCACAAAAATACACATGCACACACGTATGAGAAACGTGAGCGAGAGAGAGGACAATGTGATCTTTATTGCTTCTCTAGTTCTTCGTCCATTCGAAGGGAAAGCAGGCCTCGGGACACAGATCATAAGATCCAGTATGCGAGCAAATCAAAGTGCGGTTAAGGATGCATGTATTGATTCCTAACTCCTTCATACGGGAGGTCACTTACCGGATCGATCTACCGGAGGCCAAGATCTGGCATGTCTTCCATGTCCCTCTACTTAAGCGGTCCATGGATCTGAAGAAATTTCATTCGGCCGAACTCTCTGTCCTTGACAGAGATGGAGGTTTTGCCTTTACTCCAACAGTCAAAGGGAAAAGGAGTAAGATATCTAAAACATGGAGGATAATACATCCATTTTTAATTGAATGGGATTTTCAAGGGGTAAAGATTGAATCTTGGGTCGAGGAACATCACCTGAAGCATTATCATTCAGATATTCAACCTTGTTGACAAGGTTGTCTTAAAGGGGGAGTACTGTCACACCGTAGACTGGTGATGGGATAGACAACTCCAGCGATGGGAGAAAAGGAACGTCGGAGAAGGAGGGTTTACTGTTTGGGAGAGATAAGAGGATATTCGAGAATGTTGACTTGGAGGAGAGAGAGGATACCTTTTATGATGTGGAGGAAGAGATCGTGACTGTGGATAGTCTTAGTGGCTAGACGGTTGGGATGAAGGTTAATGGTGAGCGCAAACGCATGCGGTGCTATCCACGTGTTATCCTATTAGTTATCTAAATTCCGTATTAGTTACTTACTTAGCTCGATATTAGTATTAATCGTGATTGATTATGAATATCACACATTTGAATCTGTCTATATAAAGCTATATTTGATGAGCTAGACAAGAAATTACCCAACTCTTCCTTCCTCTGAACTCTCTCTCTCTCTCTTTCTTTCTCAATTCACTCTCCACTCTTCAATATTTTACATTACATATCATGAATTAAATGATATTTTAAGATATTTTACATTACATATCATGAATTAAATGATAGCCTAATAATAACCATAGATTGAAATAAATCTAAGGTTTATATTAGTTCCTAGTTCTCATATAGAGTTTGGTTCTCATTTGATCCTTCCCCTATATATATATATATATATATATATATTAATCATAATCTATGTTGCACGGACACTCCGAAAAAGTCCGCCGTACTGTGTCGAACACGTGTCGGACACGGACACGCTCGGATACGCGCCCAACACATGTCGGACACGGGAAAAAAGTGTCCACAAAAAAAAAAATTGGACACTTCCCGGACACGGGAATTTATGTGTTCGACTCTTCCTGGACACGGGAAAAAAGTGTCCACAAAATAAAAATAAAAAAAATTGGACACTTCCCGGACACGGGAATTTATGTGTCCGACTCTTCCCGGACAAAAAAAAAATTAGACTTTTAACAGGTCAATAAACTAACAGTTTTGAGTTGAATGATGATGTTGAGATTTTAGAGATTGCAAATCTCACCCTTGATGAGCCGGAAGTGGAAAAAAATTTGTTGGATGAAGTACCCTATACCGATTCATAGAACTTGAAAGATTAGACTTTTTATTTAGATTATTATGACTTATTATGACTTTTAAGACTAATATTTATTGTTGTTATCTACTTATTTTAGTATTTCACATTTTTATGTTATGATTATGACTTATGAGTTATGACTTATGTGCTTTGAGTTGATCATTTGAACAATGAGTTTGATATTGAAAAGCTTGACTTAATCATTTTAAAATTTATATATATATATATATATATATATATATATATATAATTTAATATTATTTATATCCGCGCCCGTGTCGTGTCCTAAATTTTTTTAAAAATGTCGTATCCCGTGTCCGTGTCGTACCGTGTCCCGTGTCCTTGTCCGTGCAACCTAGATCATAATCGAGGATATTGAATTTTGCACTGAAATTAAATCTTGGTGTTATTATATATGTATAATCATATATTTTATTTAACTATGGTAATAATCAGGCCCGACTCTGAGAGTAAAGTCGGTGAAGCCACTGTTTTAGGCTCCCGACCGAGAGCAATGCCCCGTCGAACATTAGTTTTGAGGGTCAACGCCTTAAATTCTTATATATATTTTTGTTTTGCATAAAAAATTTGATTGCATAACATAATTTAGTGGTAGATCACTATTTTTGTGCATCATAGAGATCACGAGTTCAAACCCTATTTTCAAAAAAATATATATATGTAGAACATGAAAATTTGAACCCGGATGACTTGACAAAATAATAAGTATTCGTCCACTAAACCAAAACCACTCATTACATTTTTTATGTAATAAAAGGTATTTTAATGTGGTGCTTACGCCCCCAAAAAGTTTGAACAGGCCCTGGTGATATAACTTATTGAACTACAAATGCAACTCACTAATGTGTTAAAGTAATCTCTAACGATTTGATTCCTAGTTACATGTGGCAAGCATTTTCCCCGCCAAAAAGCCTGTTTAAAGCGATTTCTTTCTCTGCGGTCTACACCACCAACGCCAACCAAAGCGACCTCAAATTATGTCTTCTGATTGACACAAACTCACAACCTTTCTGTATATTTGCACACATCCAGTACTCTCTTCACATGATTTATATTCTCTGCTGTCTCGCTCTTCCTTTCAGAGTTTCAGTCCCAATTCTAAGGTTTCCAGATTTCTGCATTTCAGAAAGTTAGTGAGATGCATAAGGAGAATACGCCATTCGACTTCCCCACCACCATCTCCTCCACCAACGCCGCGCCGCTGGATTTCTCTACGGGCAATCCTCTTTTCACACCTGATTTCCAGAATTCCGACGCTTCCTTTTACTCCTCTGTATTTCAGAAGTACCCTGCGAGTTCTCTATCCGACGCCGCATCTTTCGACGGCGGCGATGCCGAGCGCTGCTTCCATGACTCGCGAAGCATTCTCGAGTACCAGCAGCTCTACAACCGCTACACACTCTGCTTATCGCGACTGCGCGATTCTATCTAGGAGAATGATGCGCTCCACTGCGAGAACGAGTCTCTCCGCGTTTCCAACTCCGATCTGTCTCATCGCGTCGCCTTGCTCTTCTCTCGCGACAGATTTCTCTCTGAATTCAACCGCCTCGACATTGCCGCCTCTTCCCCCACCGGCCCTCCGGTTTCCACTCCTGATCCGGTTCATGTGGCGACGCCGCGACCCCTTGCTGAATGCAATCGCTTCGGCGGAGGCCACCAGAGAGAGTCGCACTTCCGAAGAGCACCTCGGTGCGATCCAAAGATTACCTGAAGACGATGAGTCACTCTGCTCGGGAAACAGATCTCTAGAAAACAGTGAGTCAGCCGAGTCCACCATCGGTTAGCCAACTCATCTCTAGTTTATAATTCTATTTCCATGTGAAACGATTTCTGATTTGTTCGTACTTCATAGATTTAAATTCTTCGCAAACAGTATTTGTCATTTACTTCTGCATTGCCAAACTATACTAAATTAAAATCACTTAAATCCGTGAAAAATATGAATTTATTATTTACACGTTTCTAATTAAAACTGTTCTACATTCTGGAATTCGTTGTTGGATTCGAAATGTTGATTAGTTTCTCGTCTGTTAATTCTTAGACCTGGACGAGTACGCCATTAACAAAACTGGATTAAAGTCTAGAATATTAGGCATTTGAAACTCGAGAAAGGAATGTTCAAGTAGTGGTTGATTTTTCTCTATGTTAGTTCAAGTAATGCAATATCAAATATAGCAAACTGGTATTGATCATCTCGAATTCGATTTTGAATTAAGTTGTTTAACATGAAGTTGTTTGGTGTATTTGAGCCGAAAGCAGCAGAGAGTGTACGTGCGAGGGGCAAAAGAGGAAAAAGAGTATGTGGAATTCGACGTGTACAACCAAGGGATGATCTAAACCGAAGTGGGAAGACAGTGGCGCGTGCCCCTACGGTACAAGAATGAGATCTGCCGTATTGTGCTCGGCGGTGATGTCTGCCCTTACGACCACCGCCACCACGCTAGCTGATTAATTGTTGTTGCGTGTTCATGGGAGAGTAAATACGATGATGAACATTTGAGAACTGAAATCTATAGGGCATGAAATTTTGAAAAATCTTATTCAAGATCGATGTATATCCTGTTCTGCTATCAGTTGTGACACCACTCAGATTTTTGTACACATTAAACTTTTGGAATGAACTTGGCACTCTAATATGATAACCCAATTATTGATACTTTTACTTCGAACTATGAACTCCACCAATATCACGAGTCTAACATGACAAATTTTGTGTGCTTTTGGACTATTATAGATATAAGTAGAATTTATTCAATGTGCATTTAGATAATATTTATGAATTTTCCTCAAAATAGTAAGCAATGTTTACATGGTAATCTAAGCCATCCCGTGTTGACAATGAAATGTATCGAGGAGGACAAAATATCTCTTTCATGCGTATGTAAAATTAATATTTTCATGAGATTTTTGAAAATATTTATATTAGTGTTGCATCACTAAACTATAATAGTTTTTCACTACTTGCAAATTAATATCTTGACTGGGTACCAAATTACATGGTTTGGGATTTTTTTATACATAGTTGGACTTGTGTCCTCTAATTCAAGTGATGGCATTAGGCTTTGGCTTAATGAGGGGCTTATTGCTTATACTGATTTCTCTGATGAGTTGTGCTTTTCTTTTCCGCCTCTATTCTAGTATTTATTTGATTTTCTGAATCTTAAAAATTACTTTGTTTACGTAAATTTATAGTGTCTATATGTGTATAAAATATATTAGTATGTTTAGAAGTATGCATTTTAGAAATAATACTATCGTACTAGTAATTATTTGAATTAGGAATTTATTGTTATTTTTTTTAAAATATAAAATTATTTTACAACCTTCGTATACTGTAAAAATTGTGGTGAATACATAATCACTTTTTTAAGGGTAAGAGGTAACATAAACAATATTATAAAGGTTATTATAGTCAAGAGCTATGTAACTTAGATATGATAATGATAACATACATACATGACAAGTCAAATACAGAATATGACTTCTTATAATCCAAATGCGTATAAAATGATGTTAAATATTATTCGTTAATCTGGAAATGGAAAGACGGCAGGACAGGATATTCTAATTCCATTTACACACAGATAGTGAGTGTGAAGTGAAAGCTCACCATATTTTTATGCCAAATCTTTCCAATCTATATTTCCCTCCAGTCAAAAAGCAGTCAAAAATAACGTCTCATTGTCCGGGGAGATAAATTCCCACACAAAAGAACTCCATGAAAGTACATCAAACTAATTAATTTTCAATGGAGATTGAGATAGACATGAGCTTAACTTTGACAATAAGGTTTTACGTGCAATATTTTTAAGAATACATATGATTTTTTGGCATTAAAACAAACATATAATAGTTTTTTGTATTTTAATTGAACACAATATATTTTGTTTTTTTCCCCATTTCCCATGTAAAAGTTACTGCAATGTAGAGAGAAATTCTAAGCGGAGCAAATTTAGTTTTTCCTTCAGTTTGATGTGGTGACTAACGAGAGAAAGCTGCATCCATGATCTGAAGATTGAACACTGTTCTTTTACTTTACTTAGGGGTTTGGGTGAAATTTCATTTGTGACTCATATGAGTATGCGATCAGTTTTTAATTTTTCTTTTTTGAATTAACTCGATTTTTTCATTAATACAAAAAAAAAAAAAAAGAAATTGAACGAGCGCTAGCTTCTAGCTTTCCTAAATGGGGCATGTCTAGGAATTATGCCTTTATCCACCTCTTTTTAGCAAGTTGCTTAGATTATTCCCAGTCCCTTTTACTATATTCTACTAAACCACCTTCCTCTCTCTCCGCCAACGCAGGCCACATTCAGAATTACCAATGGTAAAAAGATCTACAATTTTGATACATTATTATTTTATAGAAACAAATGTTTCTAATTATTCACTAAAAAAAGAAAAACACTAATTTCATAAAATTAGAATAGATTGTTATATTGCTAAATATTTTAATGGCTATTTAGACACACATATCTCACTTTCGATACCAGTAATAGAAAAAGTAAGTATGCCATGTAGAATGAGATCAACTGTTCAAGAAATCTCTGTCCAAATGGTGTATAATTTAAAACAACGTAGCTTGTATTGAAAAACTACAGATTAAAAAGATAAGATTGAAAAAAGAATTTAATAAATAATTAAAGAGTGCATTTTTTAATACAAAACTATGTCGTTTTAAACTAGACACTTATTGAACAGGAATTTATTGGACTTGTGATCTCATCCCTATTTATTTATTTATTTCCTTCTAGACGTGCATAAGTTTTTGTTTTTGCAAAAACAGACTATTTTCTTTTCACTAGAAATTACTACTTTTTAAAATAGAAAACTATAACTCTAGACATTGCCTACATATAAATCCAAGGTCAAAACATAATTAAAGAAAAAGAGCACAAATGCATTTTGTAATTTATGAAAAAAATGAGTCAAATTAGTGAAATAATAATTCTTATATTGAAAAGGTATTAATATTCAATAAAAATAATATTTTGCCTGAAAAAGTATTGGAACTAATAGGGACAAAATTCGAATATATATATAATTGAATTATGGTAATTAAGTGTTATAGAATTTTCACCAATGTCACACATAATTATAGTACAATTTATATTTTTTATGTGACATGTAACAACGAGTTTCTTAGTCAACGAAAAATGAGCACGGAGACCTCCATGATTAAGATTTTCCCATTTATTGATTTGTTGGGAAGATAAACAAATTTCTGCGTTGTTTATCGTTTTAAAATTTCATTTATTTTATATTTTGCAGATGCTTCCAGATGGGAAATTGGATTATATATATATGCTGTTTTAGAAGTAGCAGAATAGATTCTGTAATGCCCATAATGCTATCTGGAATATCTTTCTTCAAAAATATGATTTGATGTCATCATATCTTCTCTTCAAAACTTACCACACCACAATCCAAAGGTAACTAAACTAAGCTACCTAGATACTTATTTTATATCCAATTCCTATACATTGAAGCATATATAATTGTGTAATACTGTATAATGCGTTAAAGTTCATTTTTTATCCCACATTGATACCATCATATCTTCTTAATAGAAGGTTGGATAACCATGTGTCCTTAAAAGGTCTTTTAAGTGGATGAGAGACTCATTCTACATGACGGGGTCTTAATTCGGATAAGATAAGATGACACAAAATAACCTAAAAATTAAGAATCATAAGATAGGCATTAAGGCAGGTTGAGGAATGTTTAGATGGAGGTATATGGTGATGAGGATGGGAGAGGAAACATATAAATTGTGAAGGTTTAGGGTTTAGACAAGTGGAGGATGAGAGAGAAAGTTGCCGCCCAATTGACAGCAAAGATTGTCTTCATCTGGCCCCAGAGATAAGGCATTTGTGATGGGGGGCGACTCCCATTATTCTTCTCCATGCTTCTCTGGGCCACTTCCTTTAATTCTCCTTACTTTCCCTTAATCAATTTTCATGCCTCTACTATCCAATCCTCTAACTTAAGAAAGAGCTTTTTTATTAACCAGACATGATCGATTCAAGTTTTCAAAATACATGAAGTAATCAGCCACTTGTTTGTATGTCATGGCTTCAAACCCTACACTTGTATGGCAGCATTCAAGAATTCCATACCCGCGTAAACCGGATTAATGATGATGATTAGTCATGTGTAGGGTAGATGCTCACATAGAACAATATGTAACATCTATGACAGATTACAATTCCCAATTGGGGGAGAGAGAGAGAGAGAGAGAGACTAAAGCAATAAGGAGAATGAAGTTATATTAGTCGTGCATATTGGACTAATGGAATATGTGGGTCAATTGCGCTCAATCACAACCTTCCACCTGCAAAGAAATTGATTCCTGCCTGCCCTAAAGTTGTTATTCTCAAATCTACCGCTGAGAATTTTAAAACTTTGTTTATTGCATGTAGACATTTATATGTTCAAAATAGTAGTATTAACTCATCAAACCCACAACAAGCAAAAGCACTTCTCCAATGCTCTATAAATAGAGGGATCCCAGAAAGCTTCAAACCATCATACAATCCCTCCCACTCTCAAATTAATCCCTCCTTTCTCCATCATGTTCTATGAAATCCATTCAAAAGTACGTATGCAAGAAGACGGTAGGGTGAGGCGGTATTGGTGATGAGTTGACAGAAGATAGAGAGCACAGATGATGAGTATACAAAGAGAGTTTGTATATCAATCTTTGTGCTCTCTAGTCTTCTGTCATCACCTTGTTTCCCTTCACCTTGTTGTCCCAATTTTCTCAATAAGCCCACAATAAAAGAATGTATTTTTTGCTTGAGTGTGTCAAGATTTCACATTATTGCATCATCAATCTGAAGTAGTGAAGTATACATATATATATTATGTTAGAGGTTGGGGGAATTGTTGTTGCTGACAGAAGATAGAGAGCACAGATGATGAATGGAGCTGCAAAGATTGTATCTCACTCCTTTGTGCTCTCTAGTCTTCTGTCATCACACTCACAAGCCCTCCATCTATCCACTACTCTTCTCAATAAGCTTCACACACACACACACACTCATATTTACAAGAATGTTGAAATTAGTTGCATGAATATGGATATCTTGATTTTGGGTAGAGCTGGATTGATGAATGTATAGGAATTTGGTGATGAATCATGTGTTTGGATTTAGGTTCATGTTAGGTATGTCATACCAAATCATTTCAAATCATCCCAAAAAGCAATAATGCAACAACTCAAATATAGAAATGCATCATTTTCTCCATGATATGTATACTTTTATATATATCTATATATATATATATATATATATATATATATATATATATATATAGGAGGAGGTTCAAATGTGAAAAGCCTTTTATCGTGTGAACGTGTGAACACTGCACTTTAAAGACAAATGTACTGCACTTTAAAGGCAAATATATTGCATTTTAAAGTGCAATACTTAAAGTGCAGTACGTTGTCCTTAAGTGCGATACATACAAAGTGCGGTATTAAAGTGCGGTATATTTCCCTTGAAAGTGCAATACGTTTGTCTTTAAAGTGCAGTGTTCACACGTTCACACGATAAGGGCTGTTCACACGGGAACCACTCCATATATATATATATATATATATATATATATATATTCCTACAGCAGAATTAATATATGATCTGTAATAGCCTGCAGAAACATTCATTGCTTTGTGTTGCAGGGTAGCTTTTCTCAAATGATGTATGTTTGCAAACATCTTGATCAGAATCATATAATCAAGATTCAAGAGCAAATTAGTAATTTGTTGCAAGAATCTTTTTTCTTGTAAGAGTCCTACTTGTGGGAGCTAGCTAGCTATGTCTCTAAATTTGCAACAAAAAATATACTCATGAATCATAAATTATGTATCGTCTTCTAGCTAGTTTATTAAATATTAAACACATTTTTTAATTACCGAAGTAAATAAAATTATTTGTCTTTTCTGATGCTTATAATCTAATTGACTTAAATTTTAAAACACATTGTTAATTTAAAGGAGTGTTTATATATAAATTTTCAAAGTGCTATCTTTTAATTTTAAAACAACTGTTCAGTATTTGTAACGTCTATTTTATGTTAACTTCTCTAAAATTGAACAATTAAATTGTTGAAAATTATAAATATCAATTTAGTTGCTTTTTGTGCTTAAAAGCACAGTAAATTTCCGAACATTACCCTTTATTTTGTACAAGTATTTTTCTCATTATTTTAACCAAACGCTAAAAACTTAAACTTTTGCTACTATAAGTCGCTTTTTATAGTATTGAACTAAAACCCTACTTAATTATGCTAAAAAAATATTTTTCACAATGTTAAGCAAAATCAAATAATCATAAGTACTTATAATAAGCACGTGCAGAGATACTATGGGTGTATTTACAAGAGTTCATTCTAAGTATTTGTCTATATTTTTAACCGCATAGCAGTTTTTTAGTAATTGCAAAATTTATTTTCTGCGTTAGCTTCTTTATAATTAAGAAGTTAAAGGCTTAAATCTTTAAGCACCTACTAAGATACTTTTAATGCTTAAAATAACATAATTTTTGAATTTACCAAAAGTATTTATTTTTTATATTTATCCTAAAACCTCCTAATTTTGCTTAAAAAGAATTATTTTTAACTTTAAGCATTAAAAAAATAAGAAATTATAATTATAATAAGCAATTGTAAAGGATACTAAGTAGTATTTAAGAAAAAGTTTATAATCAATAAGTGATCTCAATCTAACGAACCTCATGGATGAGAAACCTATCCTTCTAGGTGGTTGTTTTTTTTCCATTGATTTAGATTCTTAATTAAATAGCTTATTATCTATGTATTCACTACCTAAATTGATAGATAATTAATCCTTCTTCCGACACCTACCATTTTTTCAGGAAAAAAAAAATTGTTGATGATTCATCTCATATTTTTCTTTAATTAGACAATGATTATCCTTACGACTTAGTTGCCGGACAGTTTGCTCCTTTTTTATATTCTAATTAACAATTTATAGGGTCATGCAATTTGGACACAAACGCCCTTTACAATTTAATAAACTACACCACTTACGAATTAATTGAAGTTTCAAGATGCGTTTGGTAAAACAATTAGAATCACGTATTAATATAAATTTAAAATCTAGAACGGAATAATTATTTTGCAGTTTTTATTAAATCAATAATATCTGACATATTTTGTTGAAGACACATCTCAATTTGATTCTAAAACTTGTCCCGAACATGAATTGATTTCAATTTGCATACAAATTGACAAATCTATATTTGTGTTTTTTAGATGCACCAACGTGTGACTTTATTATGCAGCGACCTGCAAAGATGAACACGTATTGTATCAAAAGGAAAAGTTATACTTATCACCTACCCTTTCTATCATTTTATCCAAATCTCAACCCTAAACAAATCTACTTTTCGAATTCAACACACCACCACAAATCAGCTTCCTCTAACAACCACCACCACCACCCCAGTATCCATTTGCCCAGCCACCAGCACCGCCGCCACCGCCCTCTTCATTTCAGCTTCGACCACCGAGTTATTACGCTGCTCAGCCACCGAATCCAACTATACTCCCTTTGAGGCCTGGGCCGCCGCCATACACTGTTCTTCCTACACGGCCGGGTCCCCCGCCGCTGGTGCACACGATTAATAATCCCGGAGCGCTGCCAACGTATTATGATCCGTCCCTACCACCACCTCCTCCTGAGCCCCGCCCTCCGCCGCCTTAGTAAGGGCGGATCCAAAGGGGGCGGGTGGGTGCGACCGCCCCCCGAATTTTTATGCAATACTACGAGTTATCTTTTATTTCTAGTAATTTTTATACTTGTTCCAATTAAATTTTCGAATCCCCCCCGAAATTTTTAAATTTGTTATCCTAACTTTGAAAAATTTTAAAAAACGTATATTAAGTGTCACATATTTTAGTGGAGGTGTAGATTTTGAGTTTTGGATATCTAGTTTGGTAGAGTAAACTTATATAACTTGATGTAATTAATATATTACTCCCCGTCCCAAAATTCTTGTCCAATTTGCTTTTTGCACGATTTTTAAGGAGAGTTGTTAATTATGTGTAGATTGGTATAAAGTTGTGGGTCCCACAAAAAAGTTGTGTGTAATAATTTACTGAAAAAGGAAAGTGGACAAGAATTTTGGGACAACCCAAAATGAAATAGGTGACAAGAATTTTGGGACGGAGGGAGTATGTTTTTTGTTTGATGCAATTAATATACTATGTTTGTGTTTTCTTTTTTCATGTACTTATTAATATAAAATTAAGAACATTTGAAGTATAAATAAACTATCATTTAAATATTTATTAATTCCTCAGTTAGATATTGTTATTTCTTTATAATTTCCTCTAACTAAATTTAGAGTGATTTCAAAATAGGATTGTGTACTATATTTTTCGAATAAATATAAAAAATATATGAGTTATTCATGAAAGAAGAATACAATCCTTAAATAAGCCATAAAGAATATTCTCTCTCTACTTTTGACAGCTTTTGTTTATAACATACTCAGTTTACTCCTTTCAATTAGTTATATACATTTGCTTTATTTTTTTCTTATCAACTACAAATATACATTCAATGATATAATTTTTAATATATATTATATATATTGAATCCAACAAATACAAATATTCGTATTAGATTTGATCCAATTAAATTTCTTAACCTAGTAAAAAATCTTTTGCTTCATTTACTAAATTTTGATATTCATAATCTATCTTCCTAAAACACATCTGTAAAGCCTGTATTCTTTTGTAAAAGGCAATGCTAGCTCATTTTTTTTATTATAATATAATTTTTTTTATTATAGTTGTTTTATTATCTTTTATAAATATATTATTAATTATATATCTGCAAATTTATGTTTTCTATTCTTGATTCGCTACATGTCTTTGGATTTCGTACACAGACCGAGAACTTAAATTTATGTTTCTCTTGTTGAAAATTCTAATTACGTCTATGCCGACTATACTAGGGTGGTGAGCATAATTTGGACACACAAAAGTTTGACAAGTGGCCAACTATATCTTTTGAAATTTTGATCGATTGTTTAATTATTATTTTTTATCTAATTTGTATCATTAATAAAATGATAACACATTTTTCAAATCATCTAAAATAAGCAATTTCCTAGGACTAATAAATTTATACTAAGGTACAGTTTTTATAAATGAGCTACACATACTTTTATTTTATTGTTGAATACAAAATAGATACAAAAAAATTGAACAGATACATCTCCAATTCTTATAAAATTTGAATTTTATTAGGATTTTAAGACATTATATTACATGTCCTTGGGGTTGGGGTCACCAAACTCGAATGGCAATAAAATTATCCCAAGTCATAAATAAGGATATACTCTTTTATGTGCACAATTAACTCCGAGGTTTTATGTCTTGTAGAGAGAGAGAAAGGTGTGTCGGTGTGTTTTGGCTGAGCACCAACGTGGCCTCACCTACCAAAAAAATCGGTATACCGTATTTTTGGATACGGTATGAAGTTTTTCGGTACGGTAATAGTATGAGATTTTTTATAACGAGGTATACCGCATACCGAAGTTCATACCGCATATATTTTGTTTAAAAAACATGTACAAATATTTATTCATATCAACAATTTTAATGTTATATCATAGATTCACTTAAATAAAATAACTTTATTTGACAAAAAATCACCTTAATTATCTATTAAATTATGAAATGGATAAAAAAATTATATTTTCAACATTATAAACATTAAATCGTAATATTAACAAATTCATACAAAGTATATAGATTAATTAATTTGATTGGAAAACAATATTCAGAACTTTCTTGTATTTTTTTATGAAAAACATAGACTAATGTATACCATTAAATATGGGTATACCTTGATTTTTTGGTATATCGAAGTGCGGTACATTATACCGTAAGAGTGGTATGACAACGGTATGGAGGTTTGCTATACTGAACTTTCAGTATACTGAACTACAGTATACCCAAATGATCGGTACGATAACGATATATTTTTTCTTATACTGAATATTATCGGTATGGTACGCGATATGGGAAAAATAATACGATATACCGTACCGAACACCCTAACCTCACCCAGATGACAAGAAGCTTAGCCTTGAAGCCGAAGCCGCAGCCATCCACACCTCCCCTCATGCCTCTCGTGCCTCCCTCATATAAGCCGCCTTCTCTCTCCTATTTATACTCAACAAAAATACTTCTCTTTTGAAAGATTCCTTCAGCTCAAGTAATATACATGGAGCTCGGCGCCGACGCCGACAGTTCGCTGAGCCGGCGGCGAAGCGGTAAGCCGCCCTACAAAGGTATACGGATGCGCAAGTGGGGAAAGTGGGTAGCGGAGATTAGGGAGCCTAAGGAGCGGTCCAGAATCTGGCTCGGCTCCTACTCCACCCCCGTCGCGGCGGCGCAGGCCTACGATATAGCCGTCTACTACCTTCGCGGCCCGACGGCCAAACTCAACTTTCCTAATGAAATATCCGCCGTCGGCAGTGGCGGATACAAAGGGGGGCGGGTGAGTGCGACCGTCTCCCCGAATATTCGTGTAATACTATGAATTATTTTAGATTTTTAGTAATTTATACATTTGTCCCATTTAAATTTTTGAATTCGCCCCTCCCTCCGAAATTTTTGAATTTGTCAAATTACGCCAAATTAAAATTAAGAATTAGTGTGAATGTCACCACTAATTTAGGTAAATATTAAAAAATATATGTTACGTGTCACTAATTTTAATTTTAGTGAAGTTCTTAAATTTGAAGTTTTGGATATCTATTTTGATAGAGTTATATATATAATATAACATATATCTTTTATGCAGTTATATGTTATGTTTGTGCTTTCTTTTCTTTTTTATACTTGATTGTCTTTAAGTAAAATTAGCAACATTTGAAGCATAAAAAATTCTATCTTTTAAATACTTGATTAATTTATAAGTTCGAAATTGTTATTCTTCGTAATATCCTCCAACTAAATCTAGGCGTCTTCAAAATACAATTTTGTACTATATTTTTCGAATAAGAAAATATAATATCACTAAATAAGCCTTAATTAGTAAGTATATTTAAACCAAAAACATTCCCAAAAAAATTTCTTGGGGGCTCTGCCCCCGAACCCCCGGATAAATACAACTCATCCCCATAAATTTCACCCCCAACAATAAATCATGGATCCGCCCCTGGCCGTGGGCATGAAGAATCTCTCCGCTGCCGCGATACGGCAAAAGGCGGCAGAGGTCGGCACTAGAGTGGACGCTAGCTTGGCGGCCGCGAAGGGAACCGGCGGACCGATGAAACATTCTTGGTTCCAAGACGAGATTGATCTCAACAAGAAGCCCGAGCCCGATGATCCCACGTTTGAGTATTGTTAAACAAGAACAAGTGAACTAGTAAAAAGAATATCTAACTTTGATACTCATTAAATTGTCTTCTTAATTATATATTTTTTCTCTTTTTTTGTATGTGTACATTCTCATGTAAATTTTATTGGGTAGAACATTTTTCTATTGTCTTCTTCTTGTTGCTAGCTAGTATGTCAATTGTCAAACAAGTTAAATTACTATGAAAGTGTAATTATTTATCGATACTGAAAAATATTTTAGCAATATACCAAATTGTATAATTAATTGTATTGTTAATTATGATGATTGAAATGTAGTTGAGGGCGTGGAAATAGTGTGTAACTACAAGTAGGAGTATGTGTTTTCCACGGTCTAATTTGTAAAGTGAGGATAAATGGTGGGCGCCGCCTGGGGCCGCCGTGTGGAAGACAGAATTCCGGTCATGTCAACTCAACTTGCACTTGAAAGCATAACTTATGATCTTCACTTGCTAATCAGTTCACATCTGCTGTTTGTTATCTTCATCGTAGACAGGATTGGAAACCATCAATAATAAATCAACAACTAATTAAAACCTGTTATTATATTAATAATAATAATAATAATAATAATACATGAAAATTAAATAAACATGCTACGGTTTTCTACTTTCAATACCAGTATGCTTGAGATTATAATATATTTTGTTCAAGAATTTGAAGAAAGATGATAAATTGGATCATTTTTTTTTTAAAAGGTCTTTTAAAAGTAAGATTATCTAACTATTAAAAGATTATAGGATCAATACAAGTCGATGAAGTGGGGGACTTCATCATAAATACAATACTATAATAATGTTCGAGATTCAATTCGTCAAAAGTAGATGATACAGTATTAATCTTTGTAGTACTTAACTTGTAAATTCGTGAGTTTGAACGATTAGTTCATAATTTAATTTGAATATGTTAACGGTAATTTTGAAATTAAATGTTATATTTAGATGGTCTATATTTGTACTATGCAAACACGTCTATTTCACTAGATTTACTTTATTAAAATTATATTGCAGTTGATAATTCCCTCAAGAATAAAATTAATAATACCAATAATAACTGAGTTCAACAACCGACCAAATTATGGGATGAATAGAAGAAATTCAAAATACCAGCAGCTGCCCATTATACGTGGTGGAGACACTCCACAAATTAAAACTAATTTACATAATAATACCACTGATGTAGTGCAGTTCGGTCCAACTGACAATGTGTACTTTTTAGTTACAACTTCTTCTAAAGATATCCAATTCATGCACTGATGGAAGCATTGGAAAGCCAACTCAACCAGCTATCCAACCATATGCTAAACCTGCTCATATTTCAATAATTCAGGAAGTTATGGCGTCTCAAAGTTTGTTGCAGAAGTTGGACGGTTTTAAGTGAATTTTGAAAGTTCACCCTCTTTTAATTTTCATGCATTGAACCTTTTATGTTGGTAGCTTATTAATAGTTTATCCTATGGTGGTTGGAGAGTAGAATATATCGTATGATTTTTATTTTGTTTAATATTGTTGGGTGATGATTCTATCCTCAGCACAGTCATACTTAGTGGGAAATGATTCTATCTTCTGTAACTGACCAAAGCTCAGTAGCCTCGTGCTCTGAATTTGTTTGAAGATTTGAAGATCCCAAAATCCTATCTGAATGGTGAACCATTCCGTTGTAATTGTTTTTGTCTCTGAGGGTTCAGACTCAGAAGACACTCTGCTCTGGTTTAGGCGTTCAGTAGATTATCAGCCTCAGCACCAGATGTAGAAGACTCAATAGATCTTGGACTCGGCGAGAGCGATATACTAAAGGAGTCGGTGGGACCGAACTCGGCAAGAGTAGTTCATCGAACTAAGAGCCGACCTTCGGTAGAGTAAATTCGGTACTCTCTACGGGATCGGACTCGATGAACGGCAGACGATCTTACGGCGTCGGATCTTTTGAACGACAATCGGCATAGTCAAATACGAGGAAGAGAGAAGTCAGCTTCATTATGCCTCGAAGTCTGTTCTGTCTCAACTACTCTGCAAAACCTCGACGAATGACAAGCAGACACGTGCCTTTTTACCTACTAAAGCTGCAAGTCAACATATTTCCAGAAAAGGAGGGAAAGGACGCTGTCACCTTTTTCAAAAGAGTCGTTAGCTACCAAAAGAGTGAGAAAGGGATCATCGTCTCCAACGGATCTTTCCCAATCTCTTCTCTATAAATAGAGGGATGATTCAAGTTTTTAAAGAGACTACTACGACTGCTACTTCACGAGCAAACAAGGAAAGAGAACAAAAACAGGAAGAGAGCATTCAAACGAGCAATCCGAAAAGCTTAAGTCTTCCGCAAGAACTCGAAGATCTATCTCCGACGAAAGACTACATCCTAGCTCATAAGGGAACCAAGCTGAACCGATATACAAGCCTCTAGTATCCAAACAACGTTACACGAACCCAAAGCTAAACTCAGCTGTTCGTCGTTCTAGAAGCTACATTCTCATTCCCTATCCCTCTAACCCTAAGCTCAACCGATCATATCCATAGCTTAGACGAAGGAGTTCATATTTGAACCTAATCCTTATTGTAAAAGGACTCCTTCACTGTTGGAGAGTTAGTCAAACACTTTAGTTTGATAACCGTTGTAAACTGAGACTTGCTCAGTATAAATTCCAAGACGCGGCTGTCCTGTGTACAAGTTGACTGAGACTAACTCAGTATAATAAATAGCCTCCTGACCTTTCGGGACAGTGGACGTAGGATCGCTTGATATCGAACCGCTTTAAAAATATGCGTCTCTTACCTGTTCTCTTATTTACTGTTGCATTGATTTTAACTGTTCATACTGAAAATTATCCTTTAAAATCATACAACTAAGTCTCAGCATACTGAACTGTTTTTTGCTGAATTGAGACTGTCTTGATAAAACGTTTTCCAATCAACTGATTTGGGCCTACACATTTCCGCACCACTGAACTCTATCTGCTGATACTAAATTCGACTCTCTCTGCTAGCGGATCTCTGTAGAGTCTAGACTCTTTGCCAAACACGATTCCGGAACAGCTATTTGGTCTGCTGAATTCTTTCAGTACGGCACTTTCCTGAACAGGACTGTTCGTGTTCAAAGTTGAGAAAATCGGATTTAGGTGTATTCCCCCCCCCCCTCTACACCTGAACGTACTCTCGGGACCAACAAATATTGAGAAAGAAGTTCTCTCTTGTTCCATATAACTTGGAAGTCGAATTTGAAGCATCATGTAGTTTCGTTTCTTCTTCCTATTTCTCGGCCTTCATTATTTGGTATCAGAGCTAGATTACACTCTTGGTATTCTAACTCTCCTCATGGCAGCAAGGAGAGGAAGAGGTGGTCGTGGCAGAGGAAACATGGAAAATTTCGGAGATGAACGAGATGCGGAAATTCAGACACTTCGGAGGCAAGTTGAGGAGTTGACCATACGTCTTGAGCGTCAAGAGGCCAGAAGCGTACACAGTTTAAACCATGGCGACTCTAGTGACGACTTGGAGTATGTGAATCCATTTGCTAGCAGAGAAGTTAATAACTTCTTTGAAAAGTTTACCCAATCTAAGGATTTTTTGAAGGTAGATATAATAGAATTTCACGGTCGTCTTCGACCCGATTAATTTCTTTGTAACGCCCCGAAATTTTCAATATAAAATGCACTGCATATATATTCATGCATGTTATCAAGTGTTTTAGTTTTGTAAGTCGCGCCATAGAAATTTAAAGGAAAATTGAAGCATATATCTCATTTGTCATTAAATCTTTTGTTTTGTAAATTTATTTTTGATTTTAAAGGTGTTTATTTAAATTCATATTGATTATATTGTTTATTTATTTATTTATAAATCATGTTAGAATTATTACGCAAGAATAATATTTATTTATTTTAAATTTCCTAAACCTACTAGGATTCATGAAAGGATATAATATTTTATATTGTATTAAGTTATTAGGAGATAATTTGAAATTATGTTTTATGAATAAAATAGATATTATATTTGTGATATTCATGTTTAGGATCAATTTTAATTGTGTTTATATCCTAATCCAACTATGATTGAATCTCTTATATAGTAGGTGATAGACTAAATTCTATCTAAATTATATAAGTACAAAAATAATTAAAGATAAAATATATTTGATACCTTATATGATTAGGAATCTTTAGATAATGATTTTTAGGCCTATAAATACACCCTTAGTCGTCCATAATTTAGTTTCACATTATATTTTCCAAGCATGAAAAATAGTTTTTAAAAATTGTTATTCGTAACCTGCCAGTTTTTGACAACATGTCCATCAGCTTGATAGGAAAATTATTTTTCATGTTTTCTTTGAGTTGTTTTCGACCATGCTGAATATTAATAGGATATAATATATGTTAGGTCATTCATGTTAAAAATATAGAATTTTTAGGATACATGTACTATTTATTTGTTAATTTGTTTATTGATGTGCCAAAATCTTTTGTCAATATGCATGTAGATTGAAAAATAAAAGTTTTTAGGTTACTATTAAATGAATTATTGATCATGATAAGTTTTATTATGATGATATATGTAATATGTTGTTCATGTTAGAGGTCTATAATTTTTAGGAAAATATTTTTATGATTTTATTAATTTATTTCATGAATTGACGGATTACTAAATCCACGAATGAATTGTCATTAGAAATAAGAGTATGTTTAATATACCTAACTTTATTACTAGATGAAACCATTAAAGTTGCATGTTAATAAGTAGGTTATGTATAATATACATTTTGGTTTGATTATTTTGATCTATGAATTATTAAAATTGTTGATGCGTGCATGACATTCCATGTAGAGTCATTAACATAAATTTTCATGTATAGGATCGGCGTGCAGGATTTAAACATTGATATCCATTATTTTTTATTCAAGTCAAGGTTAAGGTGGGGAAGTTACTGTAATCCTTATTATATATTGTATACATTATTCATGTGTTTATGACAGACATGCGAATGAAAGAGGTCAAGGTCAACAAAAGGCCTGTGACCGGGGTCAAGAGGAGGTCCTTATGAAAAGTTACGGTCAAGAAAAGACCATGTGAAACGAAATGGATTCTTAGGGTCAAGAGGAGGCCCTAGGATCAAAGTTATTTATTATGCATGTGTTCATATCCATGTTTATTAACATTTTACATAGTTTGGATATATGTGTACATCTCCCACTGAGTAGTCGTACTCATTCCCATCATTTTAACATTTTTCAGGAAATGGCTAGGTCGATGCGTAGAGGTGTTGGTGGTGACGGTCACGAGGAGAACTTATCGTATTTAAATTATTGTTTTTTGTTTATGAACTTTTTGTTGTTTCTTTTTGAAATGTTACTTAGTAAATTTTTACTTAAGACTTCCGCGGGTATGAAAAAAACCTATGTTTTGCAATGATCCAATTGAATAAAAATATTTTTAAAGAATTAAAATATGTATGTTAAGTATGAAGTAGCGTCCCTTATTAAGTTTTGAAAATTGGGGCGTTACATTCTTCATTGGCTTAATGTTGTGGAGAAGTTTTTCGAGTATAGAGAGATCTTTGAGGGCCAGAAAGTCAAGCTCGTTGCCACCCGACTTCGTGGATATTCATCTCTTTGGTGGGATAAAATGCAAGAGATGAGGATAAGGAAAGTGAAATCCAAGATCAATTCATGGGAAAAGATGAAAGCAAGGCTACGCGAGAATTTTCTTCCTCACGATTTTGCTCAAAGTATCTTTGTGCAATTCAACACTTTGCAGCAAGGTAACAAAAGTGTGACCGACTACACGGAGGAATTTTACAAGTTGATGGCTAGAAGTAGCAGCCAAGAGTCTGAAGACCAACTTGTTGCAAAGTATGTTAATGGGCTCAAAGCAGCAATTAAAGATGAAGTAGAAATGCAACAACTTTGGAGGCTGAATGATGCTTATCAACTAGCACTAAAAGTCGAGGTTGAATGATGCTTATCAACTAACACTAAAAGTTGAAACAAGATTACAAAGACGAGGAGCAAAGAAGTTTGTCGATCTCCAAAGCTTCTACTCCCCAAAGGGTCAATCAAGCAGCAATAATCTATCGAAAAAGGAAACAAATAAGGAGGCTACTAATTCAACCTCTAAAAATAAACCAAAGTCATGCTTCAAATGTGGCCAACCAGGTCATTATATGAGTGAGTGCCCAAATCGTAAGAGTGATGCTCGTGCTGGAGTTTTCATTGAAGATGGGGATTCACAAAGCATCGATGACGACCCAATCTATGACGAAGATGATGAGTATAAACGTGAGGAGGTTGAACCAGAAGATGGAAAATGCTTGGTGATTCAAAGAGTCCTTGCAACTCCTAAAGAAGATAATCAATCTTGGTTGAGGCACAATATCTTTCGGACGAAATGTAAGTCTCAGGGAAAAGTATGTTCCTTGGTTATTGATGTAGGGCGCTTCGAGAACTTTGTTTCTCAAGAATTGGTGGACAAACTCAAGCTCAAGACAGTTGCCATACCCACCCATACTCAGTTTCATAGATAAAGAAGAATAATGAGGTACGAATTGATAAGAGATGTCTTGTTTCTTTCTCAATGGGTAAAAGTTATCGCGATGAGGTATGGTGTGATGTGGTACCTATGAATGTTGGTCACATTCTTGTAGGACGACCATGGCAATATAATAAAAGTGTTATACATGATGGTAGAAAAAACACTTATACCTTTATGATGGGAAAAACTGAAATTGTTCTTTTACCATGTAAAGATATCTCCAAACCAAAATCTTCCACGAAAGATGAAGGAAGCATGTTGCTTTCTTTACCACAACTAGAAAGGGAAGTTCGAAGAGGGGGGATATTCTACGCGTTGGTAGCTAAAGAAGGAGATAAACCTTTGAAGGTACCTATTGAGGTTGAGATCCTGCTGGAGGAATTTAAGGATGTCACCCCGGATGAATTGCCTAACAAACTTCCACCTCTACGAGAAATTCAACACCAAATTGACTTAATCTCTAGAGCCTCACTTCCAAACAATGCTCATTATCGAATAAGCCCAAGTGAGGATGAAGAATTAAACTAGCAAGTGTTGGACTTACTGCAAAAGGGCTTCATCAAGGAAAGTTTAAGTCTGTGTGATGTTCCTGTACTTTTGACGCCCAAAAAGGACGGTTCTTGGCGAATGTGTGTAGATAGCCGAGAACTCAATCGAATTACCATCAGGTAAAGGTTCCCCATTCCAAGGATCGATGATATGTTTGACATGCTAGCCGGCGCAAAAGTATTCTCTAAGATTGATCTTCGTAGTGGCTATCATCAAATTAGAATCAAACCCGGAGATGAATGGAAAACAACGTTCAAAACTCGAGAAGGTTTGTATGAGTGGCTTGTTATGTCGTTCGGTTTATCAAATGCTCCAAGCACTTTTATGCGGGTAATGAATCAGACTCTTCACGACTTTATTGGCAAATTTGTTGTTGTTTACTTTGACGACATTCTTGTCTATAGTTAAAATTCTTCCGATCATATTGAGCACTTGACGATTATTTTATTAACTTTACGGAGGGAGAAACTTTATGTAAATCTAAGGAAATGCTCTTTCATGACGAGTCGTCTAGTCTTTCTTGGGTTTATCCTTACACCTACAGGTATTATGGTAGATGAAGGAAAGGTCAAGGTGATACAAGAGTGGCCTACACCCAAGAACTTGGCCGAAGTTCGAAGTTTTCATGGATTAGCCTCATTTTACCGGAGATTCATAAGAAACTTCAGCACCATCCCAGGCCCTCTAACTGATTGTCTGAAGGGAAGAGAGTTTCACTGGACTCCAAGAGCTGAAAAGAGCTTCAGAGCGATCAAGGAGATGTTGTTAAGAGCGCCCGTCCTTGTGCTTCCCGATTTCGGTAAAACTTTTGAGGTGGATTGTGATGCCTCTCATGTTGGCATTGGTGGTGTGCTCAGCCAAGAAGGTCGTCCAATTGCCTTATTTAGTGAAAAGTTGAACGACACAAGGAGCAAGTATTCTACTTATGATGTAGAACTTTACGTCTGTTGGTCCCGAGAGCACGTTCAGGTGTAGAGGGGGGGGGTGAATACACCTGAAACCGATTTTCTCAACTTAAACACGAACAGTCCTTTTCAGGATAGTGTCGTACTGAAAGAATTCAGCAGACCAGATAGCTGTTCTGAATAGTGTTGGCGAGTGGACCGACTCTACCGAGATCCGCTAGGCGGCGAGCGTCGAAGTCGATATCGGCGGATAGAGTTCAGTGGTGCGGAATAGTGTAGGCCCAATTCAGTTGAGTTGGAAAAACGTTTTTAATAAAACGGTTTCGATGAGATTAGTGCGATCAGTTAAGTTTGCTGAAACTCAGTTGAATGATTTTAAAGGATAGTTTTCAGTATGAACAGTTAAAATCAATGCAACAGTAAAGAGAACATAAATAAGAGACACAGAGATTTTTAAAGATGTTCGGACACAAAAATCCTACGTCCACTGTCCCGAAAGATCAGGAGGCTATGTATTATACTGAGTTAGTCTCAGTCAGCTTGTACATTGGACAAAGTTGCGTCTTGGAATTTATACTGAGCAAGTCTCAGTTTACACGGTTATCAAACTGAAGTGTTTGACAAACTCTCCAACTATGAAGGAGTCCTTTTACAATAAGGATTAAGTTCAAATATGAACTCCTTCGTCTAAGCTATGGATATGTTCTATTGAGCTTAGGTTAGAGGGATAGGGAACAAGAAGGTAGCTTCTAGAACGACGAACAACTGAGTTTAGCTATGGGTTCGTGTAACGTCGTTTGGATACTAGAGGCTTGTATGTAACGATTTAAGCTTGGTTCCCTAAGAGCTAGAATGTAGTCTTTCGCCGGAGATATATTCTTCGAACTTCTTGCGGAAGACTTGGGCTTTTCGGATTAGCTCATTTGAATGCTCTGTGTGTGTCGTTCGTTTTCTCGTTAGTCTCGTGTGCTTCAAATTTTGATTTATCCCTCTATTTATAGAGAAGAGATTAGGAAAGATCCATTGGAGACGATGGTCCCTTTATCTCTCTCTTTTGGTAGCTAACGGCTCTTTTTAAGTAGAGTGACAGTGTCCTTTCCCTCCTTTTCCGGAAAGTTGTTGACTTGCAGCTTTAGTAGGTGTAGGACATGTGTTTGCTTGTCATTTGCCGAGGTTTGGAAAGTGGTTGAGACGGAACAGACTTCGAGGACATCTGAAGCTGACTTCTCTTATCCTCGTATTTGACTATACTGATTGACTTTCAAAAGATCTGACAGTTCAGAAGATTGTCTGGCCGTTGCTGAGTCTGATCGCTGATTCAGTAGTGAACATGCTGAGTTGGCTCTACTGAAGATCAGCTCTGAGTACAGTGAACTACTCCTGCTGAGTTCAGTTCCACTGACTCCTTTCAGTATACTGCTCCTGCTGAGTCCAGTATTGCTGAGTCTTCTACTTCTGGTGCTGAGGTTGATAAGCTACTGAACGCCTGAACCAAAGCAGAGTGTCTACTGAGTCTGAAACCTCAGAGACAAAAACAAAATACAAAGTAATGGTTCACCAATCAAGATAGGGTTTTGGGATCTTCAAATCTTCATAGACTCGTTCAGAGCACAAGACTACTGAGTATATGTCAGTACGGAAGACATAATCATTTCCCACTATATGCAACAGTGCTGAGGATAGAATCATCACCCAACAATTTCCCCCTATTTGATGATGCCAAAACCTAACAACATCTATGCAAACTAACACTAAACTTGTCAGAAACAAATCTCCTTACAATATTACAAGTAGGATCAATGGAGTTGTTCTTCAAGTTCTAGACTACTGAAGGGAGCAGGTCAGAGAGTCAGAATATAGAGACTAAGCATTTCTCCCTGTCTTAACAATTTCCCCCTTCAAGGAAACAACTAGTCTATCAGAATCAAAGCGGCTACTGACAAAGAATCAGTGAGTGTGTGAGTTAGTAATCACTTTAGTGATTCTGAGTGTTAAGCATAAGACAAACACGGCTTATTTAGACAATAAGATATTGTCAAAGCCAAACAGAGATATCATATATATAAATAAGGAAATCAATACATATACATCTCTGCTAGACTAAAACACACAGGAAATAAAGAAGCTGAACATCACTTGAAGTGACTAATCCTGTCTTTGAATTCTTGAGCTGAATCTTCGGGAAGGGGTACTCCATACATCCGATAAGTGTTCTTCCGCAGCTTCATTATCTCAGCAAAGTCCGCTAGCTCATCTTCATCAAGGAATTTTGCTTCAGCAGCGTACTTCATTTCTTTCTCAATTACGCCGAAATGAATAGATCCATCCAGTCTTCGTGGGGTTGGCAGAATTCTAGGATCTGGGACTCTGACTTCGACATTTTCTTTTACAGCTTTCTGCAATCTAGCGTACATGTGTTGGGATTTTGTATACTGGAAGCACTTTTTATGCTTGTATACAATGTGTTTTTGTCCTTACCACTATTTTATTCTCCTATCTGATAAATATGTATATTTGCACATGTTATCCTTTATCTTGTATAATAGTTAGATTTGTGTGGTGTGTCGGGTATCACAGAAGACAACACAAATTGGTTGAACTAACAAGATATAAACAGTTAACACAGCTGAGACAACTTAAGGATGAAGTTGTCGGTTTAAGCTGCAGTTTAGATAAGAAGTGGCTTGTCTTAGTTTGCTTGTCTTTCTTGGTACACTTAAGGTGGTGTATTGACGGATCACAGTGAGATGTGTTTTCCTAACTGACATTAGTGGAAAACCAAGATCTCGGTGACTTAGCTAGTCTTAAGCTTGGTAAGACTTCAACTGAGTGCATTTGGCTATCTATCACTTTGACCTACTATGGTGAACGTCCAATGAGCGGCCCGGATCTACGTATCTTGGGTGTTAGTAGTTATTTGTGGCTCGAGTGGTTGTCCGTATCTTGCATCCGTATCCTAGTAAAATGGGTTGATAATATCCCCCGAGGAACTCGAAAGGATTAGCACACTAAACCCGGTCGGTTGATTAAGTTCGGGTGTGTTAATAAGGTCGAGTGGTACTACTCGGGAATATAAGATGTTAATTAATTTAAGCGGTCAAGTAAGCTTAATTAATTAACGGATATTTCTATCTTAAATACGGAGATCGATTAAGTCTAAAATACAAGCCCTTGCTCAAATTGGGATAAAGGGGTAAGTCAGCACGGATTCTCTAGTGGAATGAATCTGTGTTAATTAATTAATTTTGCTCTGGGCTGAGCATAGATAATTAATTAATTGGAGGCCCAGCTTTATTTCTTGTATTGGATCCCTGATCTGGCCCAATTAGTTGCCTAGTAATTTATTATCTCTCAAAATTCATTATTAATGGATTAATGTATTTTACATTATTTAATAATGTTATTTATCTAGAATTAATTGGCTGGGCCAATTAATTGATAAATATTAGTAGCCCAATAAATTAATTAATTATATTATGGGCTGATTTAATAGAAGCCCATTGGATTATAATTAAATTAATGGGCTATAAATATATTAATATTATATAGGTTTTTGAAGCCTATATATATTAGTATTCTGTTCAGAAACTCACACAATTGATTCATAAAAATCGAGAGTGGCGTGAGTTACAGAGAGAGAAATAAATTTATTTTCTTCAGATCTCTGACCACCCAGAGGGAGAAAAAGGCCGGGACACAGATCAGAAGGTCTAACACAGGAGCAACAATCAGAGCCGCGACAACACACCGGGAGGAAGGTATCGGTTTTCCAACCCTATTATTCCTACAATTGGTATCAGAGCCTGGTTTAGGCTCTGATTGTTGCTGTTAGATGCATGATTAAGTTTTATTTCGTCGTTATCGGGCTTATTTCGTGTTTGGGGCGGCCTGCGAGCCACTATTTTGACCCCGTTGTATCGTTTTTCTCGTGAGAAAATCCACGAGTAGTTGATAGGATCAATATGCTATGTGATTGTATTTTAATTGTACTGTAATTGGTCCGGGAGGCACGGAATACGAGACGACGAAAATCAGTTTTTCGCAGCGAAAACCCTAGTTTATCTAGGGTTCCGCCGCATCTTGCGGCGGAGATTCCCGGCGCGTCCAACGTCGGATATATGATCGGCTTGAACCGCTGGAATCCTCGTCTTACGAGATTCGCGTCGATTGGTTGCAAGGGATCATCCGATCCCGGATGCGATCGGAATCGACGTCTGAAGTTCGCTGCTCACCATGAATTCATTCCGGCGAATCGTTTGAAATTCGGGAAATTGAGGAACTAATCTCGGCCGGAATCCGTTACCCGGTGGTCGTGAGTGTTCCAACATCATTTCCCCTCTTTTAATTGATCGAATCGCGGTTCGGAAAGGGAGAATTCGGGCGGCGAAGGCGGCGGCGGCGGAGGCGCGATTTATCGCGCAGAAAACAGCCGCGGTGGCGGCTCCAGTGGCTGCTTCTTCACAGCCCGGCACGTCGTGAGACATCCGGAAGGGGCGGGGACGATCGACGAGGCGGAGGGAGGCGGCGGGAGGCGGCGGCTGCCGCGGCGCGCGCGAGCGAGCGCAGAACGCGCGCGGCCGCGCGCGCTCCCGGCCCGTTTTTCCGGCGGCAGGCGCCGGACGGAGAGGGGTGGGAGGCCGCGGCGGCACCCTCCCGGGCCGACGGCGCGCAGCGGCGCGGCCCTGGAGCGTCGGCGGCGGCGACTTCTCGGCGAAGAAGACGATGATGACGTGGCGGTGACGTGGCCGCCACGTCGCCCCTAGCCGAGTTGGCGTCCATGCATGCGCCACATGGACGCCACGTGGCGAACCCCCGATGATGTGGCGGCGACAGTTCGGTGCGTTTTCGACGCAGTTTCAGATTCGATGATTTTTGAATATTTCGAAGATCTGTATTTTGATCGGGCAATGTATTAGTTAGGGATTACGTGTTTTAAAGCCCGATAACGATTTTATATTTCCTATTTGCGTATTTATTTTTAATTATGTTGTAGCATGCAATTATATGATTAATTGCGCTTAGAAAAGCATGTAAATAGGATTTATGTCTTTATTAAAGCATGTTTTATTTTTCGCGAGCACGTTTTATTATGTGCGTTTAGAAATTGCATGCTTTAGGAATTATGTGTGATTGCATGATTCGTTACAAACCTTTTGAACAAAAAGACTAAGCAACTTTAAAATTAAATGTTTAATTAGATTCCATTAATTTGGATATTAAACACTTAATCGGACCTCCATTAATTGGACTCTACACGAAAGTAGTAAGATTATGTAAGTAAACGTCCACTGCGTGGCTTGCTTGCATTTTTGAGCTACCGTTTTGTGAGATGAGTTTTCCAAAACAATATTTGATTATTATTGAGTAGTGGGAGCGAAGCCGTAAACGTCCACTGCGTGGCTTGCGTGCCTAGTAAACACGAGTACTCTAGAAGATAATAATTAAATAGGATGGCTAATTAGATCAAATTGAATGCGGCATTGTTCGAGTAAGTATGTCAATTTCAAGGATTTGATTCTATTTGGTCAAATTAATGGTCAATGCTTAGATGTCACCGCAGTACAATTCACTTCCCTCGAAGTCCCTTCCCGCGTTTTAATAGTGACATGGTCCGGGGAATATCGAACTATTAATTCCATTCGTCTTAAGAACCTTGACGTGGATTGGAATTAAAGAGCTAGGTAAATAGCTTGGTTTAGGGTTACGCTAGTAAACGTCCACTGCGTGGCTTGCTAGTGAAATTCCTAGAGCGGTTCGAGGTTTTTAACATCATTGGTTTTTCAAAAGGTTACAATGATCGTTAATTACGAATTATGTGCAAATATTTTCCTTACATGCTTTATTTTACATTATTTTTCGGATAGTACTGTTCAAGCCGTTGTTAATGGTCTTATGAGCCGACCCTTAAAGGGTGTTGACAATTTTAAAGAGTGGAGGAGAAACCTTACACTAATGTTCCAAAATGAGAAGATCTTGTATGTTCTCGGTACCCTGAACCCGAACTCCCCGAAGAAGGGGCGACCGAGGAGCGAGATAAGGGAATCGAAAAGTGGATAGAGGATAATGATAAGACTCGTTTTGTCATTCTATCCACTATGGTTGATTCTCTTGCTTCACAAGTATGATAATACGCCTCATGCGGGAGTGATATGGGATTCCATGGCTGAAAAGTTCGGTGAGACCGACGGATCTCGGAGATTTCATCTTCGAGGCGAGGTTACTACCGCAAGATGACTGAAGGTGCATCCGTGCGGGATCATGTTTTACATATGATCGAGCTGCTAGATCGGCTTGCAAAAGTTGGTGGCGTCTTGGATCTTGGCATCAAGATAGACGTCATTCTACATTCACTACCTAAGTCATATGAGAATTTCCGCCTAAATGTAGTGATGTCAAGGAAAGACTACACTCTGAATGAACTTTTGAGTGAGTTGATTACTGCAGAAGGAATCATGGGTCAGACTAAAGGTAAAGGAACCCAAATCTTGAACACTACTAGCAGCTCAAGGAACCCTCTGAAAGGTAGGTTCCAGAAAAAGGGCAAGAAGGCTACAAACGTCAAGAAAAATAGTGGGAGCATGAAGTTAGCACCCACTGCAGGGGTTCAAAAACCTAAGGGGAAGTGTTTCAAGTGTGGTAAGGTTGGACATTGGAAAACTGAATGTCCTGACTTCAAGGCAAAACAGAAAGGTACACGCATCGCCTTAGTAACTGAAACTGTGCTTGTTTCCGCATCTACCCATGAATGGGTAGTAGATTCCGGAGCAACTGATCATGTTTGTTACACCTTGCAGGGGTTTCTGCAGAAAAGGGTTCTGGCTGATGGCGAGGTGGTGGTTTCCATGGGCAATGGATCGCGAGTTCCAGCTATTGCCATTGGAGATTTACATTTACCTGTTTTAGACTCTATTTTAGTATTAAGAGATGTTTTATTGGTGCCTGAGTTTAGGCGAAACATTATTTCCGTTTCAAAACTTTTTATTGTGGATGGTTATAGATCTGTTTTTGATGATCAAATTTCGATTTCAAAAGGGAAAGATCTTATCTGCAATGGGACTTTAAATGGATCTCTATATACTATTACATCTAATCCATGTACATCTGTTAATGTTGTTTCCTCATCATTAAATCCTAAGAAGAGGAAAGAATCTTCTAAGGTAAATCAAACTTATCTGTGGCACTTAAGACTAGGTCACATCAATCTAAATAGGATCCAAAGGTTGGTGAAATATGGATCATTGGAGTCTCTCCAAGTTGAACCATTTCCAACTTGCGAATCCTGCTTGGAAGGTAAGATGGTGACTAGGCCTTTTAAGGCAAAGGGTTATAGAGCTACAGAAGCATTAAGTTTGATACATTCTGACTTGTGTGGACCTATGTCTACACAAGCTCGTGGAGGGTATGAGTATTTTGTCACATTTACTGACGATTACTCGAGGTATGGATATGTTTACCTTCTTCACCACAAGTCGGATTGCTTTGAAACCTTTAAGGAATTCAAGGCAGAAGTGGAGAAGAAGCTAGGTAAAGAAATCAAAACACTACGATCCGATCATGGTGGGGAATACCTATCCAACGAGTTCAAGGACTACTTGACAGAATGTGGGATTACATCCCAATTGACAGCACCAGGCACGCCTCAGCAGAATGGTGTGTCAGAGAGAAGGAACCGAACTCTCCTAGATATGGTTCGGTCCATGATGAGTTATGCAACTTTGCCACTTTCCTTTTGGGGATATGCCCTAGAGACTGCAGCATATTTGCTGAACCGTGTGCCATCCAAGTCGGTTAACACAACTCCAGTCGAATTGTGGAGTGGGCATAAGCCCAGTATGCACCACATAAAGATTTGGGGGTGTCCTGCTTATGTCTTGAATAAACAGGCCGACAAGTTGGATTCACGTTCAGAGGTTATGCTGTTCATAGGATATCCAAAGGAAACGAAGGGTGGTTATTTTTATTATCCTAAAGAACAGAAGATCGTGGTTAGTACCAACGCTCAGTTCTTAGAAGAGGATTATATTAATAATCATAAGTCTTGAGTCGAGATCATCCTTGAGGAACTACGAGGTGATCGAGACCCACTCACAGAGCCAGTTGTGCAAGATAGAGCTCCACGAGCAACTACACAATCTATTAACACAACTCCTGACACTGTTCGACGTAGTGGGAGGGTGATATTTACACCTGATCGGTATATGTTCACTGGGGAGACTTTTGACCATCTCCCGGTAGATGAACAAGATACCGTGGATCCCTGGACTTACAATGAAGCAGTGGGAGATGTAGATGCAGATTCATGGAGAATCACCATGGACTCGGAATTTGAGTCCATAACTGATATGGATGTATACGAGATCACTGAACTACCTGAGGGCTGCAATGCTATTGGTAGTAAGTGGATATACAAGAGAAAGAGAGAGGACCGTATGGAGAGATCATGGCGTTTAAGGCCATGCTAGTGGCGAAGGGTTTTACCCGGAAAGAAGGTATCGATTACGAAGAGACCTTCTCGCCTATAGCAATGATCAAGTCCATTTGGATTCTCCTTGCCATATCAGCTCACATGAAACCAGAGATCTGGCAAATGTATGTCAAAACCGTATTCCTAAACGGTCACCTTGAAAAAGGTAGGGACATCTACATGAAACAACCAGATGGTTATGTGAAGGAGGGCGAAGAGCATCTAATTTGGAAGCTTAAGAAGTCTATTCATGGACTTAAGCAAGATTTCCGGTTATGGCACCAGCGTTTTCGACGAGGTAGTCAAATCCTATGGATTTGTATCATGTCCTAACGAGGTGTATGTAACGTATTTGTGTTAACAGATCAGTGGTGTTTCTTGCATTTTACATAGATGACATCCTTCTCATTAGCAATAATGTTGAAGTGTTATCAGACGTAAAGACGTGGTTATCCGAGCAGTTTCAAATGAAGGACTTAGGTGAAGCTGCTTACATCCTTGGGATCAATGTTATTCGAGATCGCCAGAAGAAGGATGTTAAGCTTGTCACAAGTGTCCTACATTGACACTGTTATTGCTCGTTTTAGCATGCAAAATGCCAAGATAGGTTCAGTACCTTTCAGACATGGCATTTTTCTATCCAAGAATCAGTGCCCTAAAAACGCCTGAAGAGATAGAAAGTATGAGGCTAGTACCATATGCTTCCGCTGCCGGTAGCCTCATGTATGCGATGCTTTGTACAAGAGCAGATATCTCATATGCCGTAAGCATGGTCTCAAGATATCAGTCTAACCCTGGAAAGGAACACTGGACTGCGGTCAACCATATTCTCAAGTACCTTAAACGGACTAGAGATTATAGGCTTGTTTACCAGTCAGACAGTCTAGTGTCTTTGGGTTATACAGAATCGGATTTCTAGGCTGACAGAGACGAGTAGATGTCTACCTCGGGTTATGTGTTTACCTTGGGAGGTGGAGCCGTTTCATGGAGGAGTGCAAAGCAGAAATGCATTGTGGACTCAACCATGGAAGTAGAGTATGTGGCTGCTTCAGAAGCTTCGAAAGAGGCAGTTTGGCTCAAGAATTTCCTCCAAGATCTTTATATTGTTCAGAATTTGCCTAAGGCGATCACGATTTATTGTGATAATGCGGGTGCAGTAACAAATTCTAAGGAACATAGATCTCACAAGGCGTCTAAACACATAGACAGGAAGTACCATATTATACGAGTATTCGTAAATCGAGGTGACCTGGTGATTGACAAAATTGGAACCGAAGTAAACCTAGGTTATCCTTTCACGAAGAGCTTGCCACTCCCGGCTTACGAGAAGCATGTTCGTGGCTTTGGGATGGTAGAGATGCCCCCCACTTAGGACTACAAAAACTTTTGTATAAGTGGGAGAAGATGTCGTGATAGATAGGATAGATAGCGGGGTACTAGTTTGTACCTAGAACTGACACATTGTATACTAAAAGTTTGCTTTAGTATAAGTGGGAGAATTGTTGGGATTTTGTATACTGGAAGCACTTTTTATGCTTGTATACAATGTGTTTTTGTCCTTACCACTATTTTATTCTCCTATCTGATAAATATGTATATTTGCACATGTTATCCTTTATCTTGTATAATAGTTAGATTTGTGTGGTGTGTCGGGTATCACAGAAGACAACACAAATTGGTTGAACTAACAAGATATAAACAAGTTAACAGTGAGACAACTTAAGGATGAAGTTGTCGGTTTAAGCTGCAGTTTAGATAAGAAGTGGCTTGTCTTAGCTGCTTGTCTTTACTGGTACACTTAAGGTGGTGTATTGACGGATCACAGTGAGATGTGTTTTCCTAACTGACATTAGTGGAAAACCAAGATCTCGGTGACTTAGCTAGTCTTAAGCTTGGTAAGACTTCAGCTGAGTGCATTTGGCTATCTATCACTGTGACCTACTATGGTGAACGTCCAATGAGCGACCGGATCTACGTATCTTGGGTGTTAGTAGTTATTTGTGGCTCGAGCCGGTTGTCCGTATCTTGCATCCGTATCCTAGTAAAATGGGTTGATAATATCCCCTGAGAAACTCGAAAGGATTAGCACACTAAACCCGGCCGGTTGATTAAGTTCAGGTGTGTTAATAAGGTCGAGTGGTACTACTCAGGAATATAAGATGTTAATTAATTTAAGCAATCAGTAAGCTTAATTAATTAACGGATATTTCTATCTTAAATACGGAGATCGATTAAGTCTAAAATACAAGCCCTTGCTCAAATTGGGATAAAGGGGTAAGTCAGCACGGATTCTCTAGTGGAATGAATCTGTGTTAATTAATTAATTTTGCTCTGGGCTGAGCATAGATAATTAATTAATTGGAGGCCCAGCTTTATTTCTTGTATTGGATCCCCGATCCGCCCAATTAGTTGCCTAGTAATTTATTATCTCTCAAAATTCATTATTAATGGATTAATGTATTTTACATTATTTAATAATGTTATTTATCTAGAATTAATTGGCTGGGCCAATTAATTGATAAATATTAGTAGCCCAATAAATTAATTAATTATATTATGGGCTGATTTAATAGAAGCCCATTGGATTATAATTAAATTAATGGGCTATAAATATATTAATATTATATAGGTTTTTGAAGCCTATATATATTAGTATTCTGTTCAGAAACTCACACAATTGATTCATAAAAATCGAGAGTGGCGTGAGTTACAGAGAGAGAAATAAATTTATTTTCTTCAGATCTCTGACCACCCAGAGGGAGAAAAAGGCCGGGACACAGATCAGAAGGTCTAACACAGGAGCAACAATCAGAGCCGCGACAACACACCGGGAGGAAGGTATCGGTTTTCCAACCCTATTATTCCTTCAACATGTCTAAGTCAGCGATCATTATGTATTCAGTATATGCTTCTGCCTTGCGCTTATCTGACCAGAAACTCCAGAAGTAGTTTCTTTTGATGAATTCAATCTTCAGCGCTTCCCATCTTTGCGTGAATTCTACTGGCATCCATTCGTCTGTTCTCGGTCATCTGTAAGTCTTCAGATCCGAAGGCTTTCTGAACTTCCTGCATCTGTAGGGAATGTCAGCCTTAGACGGGATCCTCTGACTTGCTTCTTTCTCTATTCTCAGCCTTAGGGCTTCAAGATCTGCCATATGAATCCTTTCTCTGGCAGCTTCAATCTGTCTAGCCTCTTCGCCTCTGTATAAATATATGTCCAGCTGAACCCAGATTTCTTCCATCTCTCTATCTTGAGCTTCGGAAGCAGTGTAAGAAGGCTTGTGTGATTGCTCTTGTTCTGAGTCAGCAGGCGTAGTAGATTTTTCTATTGATTTGCCTTGCTGCTCAGTGGACTTCTACTGTTGCTTCTCCTTTTCTCTATCTTCATCATCTCCAATTTTCAGCTTCCTAGGAGGCAACCTAGCAGGTGTTGGTTTCTTTCCGCCGCGTGATGGAGCCTTTGTTTTTCCTTTAGCAGTCTTTGCTTTTGGCTTGTTGGCTGCTTCGGCTATCTCCCTAGCCAGCTTCTCATCAACGGCTATCTGAGCCTCCTCCTCCTTAGTGATATATCTCTTAGATTTCTAGGAGGGAGGGGTCGGGAGCTCCAGGATCTTCTTTCCTTTGCCTTTTACTGGAGGTGGGAGAGGAGCATCTTCCTCTTCTGAGTCCTCCAAGTCAGCATACTCAGCAACCTCTTTGATTATATCCAAAGGAGTTTGGGTTGCCTGAGTTGCTACTTCTATGTGTCCTGAGCCGCTTGGGCCAGTCTCAGTTGATGCTGCAGCTGCAGCTGAGACACCCTGGGCCTCGCCAGTTGTAATAGGTTTAGTAGGAGCAGGTGTTTGAGCTGAGCTTGCTCCTGCTACTGACCTTGTCTTCTTGGGAGACTTCAGTACCTGCTCCTTGGTGGTGGCTTCCCCCTTAGTTGATTTCTCAGTTTTAGCAGGGGTCTGCTTAGCCATCCTTTCCACCTTTATATTCTTTTCCCTTTGAGCTGCCTTTTCCCTTTGGGCCTCCTTTTCCCCCTTTTTGGCATCAGCAATTATAATAGGGGTTGGAGCGGATACCTTGTTGTTCAGGCTGGTGTACGAGGCTGACAATTTATCGAGCTTGTTATGTATCTTGGTCAGCGCCTCGTGCAGCTCGTTCTTCTCACTGATCATTTCTTCTATGTAGCGCTTGTAGGAATGATCGACTGCTGCCTTGAACTCTTTCAACTGTGAATCAACCTTATCTTCCATGGCCTGCTGGATAGAAGTGATTCTAAGCTCATTGGCCTGGGATATGGTTGTGACTGACTCAGTGTGGGAGGACTGAGAGGCTTTAAAATTTTCAAGTAGCTTGGCCTGTCCTTCCTGGATCAGTCTTAGCTGAGCTTCGAAGTCAGCTTTCTGCTTTGCCAGCGCTTCAGATACGATGATGGAGACGTCAGGGGCGGCTGATTCTGACAATGTAGTTCTCAGCCCCTGAATCTCTGTGCCTGTGGCTTGAGCAGTCTGCTTCCACACTTTGTGGATTGCTGTGGCAAGTGCACGGTTCCGAGTGCCCTGGCTTTTGAGAGCCTTTGCCACTGACTTTGATTGTCGGCCTTTGGGGCTGGGCGCTACTTCAAATGCTGACTTAAGTAAGAGCCGAGCAGGTTCTGCATAGGTTGAAGTACCAGCCGCCGACTTCTCAGGAGCAAGGATACTGAGAGGTAATTCAGTAGGAGTGGGAGTATCCTTGTCCTGTTGAGTTCCCTCATCAGGCTTCTCAGGGCCTGAATCACGAGGTGGGTCTTGACCATCGGGGTCAGACCCATCTGAGGGAGCTGAGCCGGAAGCCTGCTGTCAATCATGCAGCAAGGCCAGCATGGCTGCCCTCAAATCTTCAAGGGTTCCGAGGTCAGCAGGCTTGGAGTAGCCTATCTGCTGCCTGATCCTCAGTTCCTCTTCGTGTAATTGTTCGCAGGAGTGATGGATTATAAGGCGTTGAAGGTTGTGCCACTCCTGGAACCTCAGTAGCATATGGAATCTGGCCTGCTTGACAATGAGCACTAGATCTGGGTGGCCAGCAATCTCCGGGATATGCTCTGTGATCTCTCGGGATGCTCGAGATTGGATAGCTGAGGCTTCCATCCCGACAGATTCTTCTTCAGACGCCGTCTCCGAATCTTCTATGTCTATCATTGACGTCTGTTTCTCAGCAGATGGAAGACTGCTGAGTGGGGGGACATCAAAGGGACTGTCCAGGGCTTGAAGGTCTCCGCCCTGGACTTCTTCAATTTGAACCCCTTAGTCCACTTCTTATGCTTGTTCAGTGAAGATGGCTTTCTCCACTGACTGAGTCTTTTCAGAAGACTTTGATTCATCTCTCAGCTGCTGCGTCTGCTCAGTCTGTTCAGCAGTTGCCTCGGGTTCTGCCTCTACCTCAGTAGGCACGATAGGAATAGTCTTTTTTAGTCGCTTTACCGGTTCCTTAGGCGTTTTAGCTTGAGGAGACCGCTTCTTGGATGGCGTAGTCTTCTGAGGCGTAGTTTGCTGAGCTGAGGGACCTGGCCCGATTTGCTGAAGGGCTGCTGCCCTGTTGTGAAATCTTATCTTCTTCACGTTAAAGTATTGCTTGTCGTTGTACGTGATCTGGTCAGATGCGCAGAAGTCCTGAATTATCACCGATAGCTTCAGTCCGTAAAGGAGCTTTCCTTTTGCGCTTAGTCTGTATGATGCTTTGTCGAATTTGGCTGCTTGAACCATGAATTAGCGGAGAAAGAACTCCATCCAGTTAATTTTGGCTCTATCATAGATAGCCATCATCAGTTGCAGCTTGGGCCTAGATACTTGATCGAAAGATCCGGCTTGACTCGTCAGCAGTTGCGTTACTATGTACGCCAGAGCCCGATACTGCGGTAGCATCGTGTTCTTCAGGAATGCAGCTCTGAAGACTGTAGGCTTTCCGCAGAAGATGGAGAGGTAGTCATCCATAATGTCATCGTTATATCCCACGGTGCTGACTCCCTCGAAGGGTAGATCGAAGCTTCTTCGAAGAGCTTCCTTGATTGACATTTCCTTCACCTCCATAGCAGCATCGCCGATGTTGTGTACAACGAATCTTCCATGAATATCGTCGGATACTGAGTCTGAGTTGAGGTAGACTTTAGCAACCTGCCTCGGGAGAAAGAAGGTGGGCTTCCTCGTCAGAAAACTTTCAAGGCCGGTAATGCGGACAGCTTCGAAGATCTCATCCATGAACTCCAGATCGCAGGCGTCAAACTCCATGACTGGCTCGCACCAGACACGGTCTTTCTCAAGGATTTCCTGCATATTCTCTGGAGCTGTTACCGTAAGGCCTGCCATTATATCTGTAACAAGCAAGTAGAATTATCAGTATCGAGTTTGATGTTATAATCAGTATAGCGATGCTGAATAATGAAACAAGTTAAAGACAATCTAATACCATACCACTGAAAATCTGAGAGTTTTAAGAAGATTAGATGAAGTTTGCAAGGAAGGTTTGCAGGAAGTGGATCTCAGAATTTTCGGAGTAAAAGGATTTGAAAGATTGCTAATGGCGGTTTTGAAGATATGATCGCAGATATATATCTAAGTGAAGATGAACGGTTAACGATCAACGGCTAAGTTTAAATATGCTTTATGAGATGGACGGTCAAGATTAAGTGATATATTATAGGTAATGATCATGTTGCCGCCTAAGTCAAAAGCCAGTTGTAACTTGCCTAAGTAGTAACTGTGATACGACGTGCATTAAATCCGTGGCAGAGTTCAGCATACTTATGCATAGAATGTCGTGCATTAAATGTAAACCGTTAATATTAAATGATATTATATAAGGCATTAAATACGATGCTGAAACTGAAGTGAATCTGAGTCGTAGATGCATAGTATTGTTCCATTGGCTACTACTGAGTAGAGATACGCAAACCTGTCAGTTGAACATTGTAGTCAGCTGATACCTCGTGTAGATGGTTGCAGAGTCTCTTCGCTCCGATTTTACTCGATCGAGAGTGAACATTCCCCCTTCATCGAATGCTCCTCTCCCTGAATCCTCTTACTGACTTGAGTCAGTCGGGTCCAGCAGACCTAGCTCTACTGAAAGTTCTCTGAATCTTGCTTCAGCTAGAGGCTTGGTCAGTATATCAGCCCTTTGACGGTCAGTATGGATCTTTTCCATCCTGATATCCTTCTTTTCGACATGGTCACGAATGAAGTGATGTCTGATGTCCACATGCTTGCATCTTGTGTGAAGTACAGGGTTTTGAGTGATTGCAATGGCACTGGTACTGTCACAGAAGATTGGCACTTCATTCTGAATGACGTCATAGTCGCGTAGCCGCCTGTCTCGCCCAAAGGATTTGGGCGCAAAGCAACTTCCGGCAGCCATGTATTCGGCTTCGGTAGTTGATGTGGCTACCGAGTGTTGCTTCTTTGAGAACCATGAGATTAGCTTGCGCCAAGGAACCGACACGTTCCCGAAGTTGACTTTCGGTCAATTCTACACCCCGCATAGTCGGCATCGGAATAACTCCGTTAGTTCTATATTATCATCAGCTGGATACCACAAACCCATGTCAGGTGTTGCTCTGAGATAGCGGAGAATCTTGTTTGCTGAGTACATGTGGCTCTGCTTTGGATTCGCCTGAAATCGAGCACAAACACCTACAGCATAAGTTATGTCAGGACGAGTAGCTGTTAAGTATAATAAAGAACCAATTATAGCACGAAATTCAGTTTGGTCTACTGATACTCCCTCTTTATCAAGATCAATCTTCATGTTTGTGTTCATCGGGATCTTGATAGGTTTGCCGGATGTGCAACCGAATCTTTTGATGAGGTCTCGAGTGTATTTGCCTTGATTAATGAACGTTCCCTTCTCAGATTGTTTGACTTGAAAACCGAGGAAATAGTTCATTTCTCCCATCATTGACATCTCGAATTTATCCTTCATCTTTCTCTCGAATTGTTGACACATGATGACATTCTTTGAGCCAAAGATGATATCATCTACGTAGATCTGCACGAGTAATAGGTCGTCTTCCAGTCGAATGCTGAAAAGAGTGTGGTCCACTGTGCCTTTCTGAAAACCTTTCTGAAGAAGAAACTCAGATAGGGTATCATACCAAGCCCTGGGTGCTTGTTTTAACCCATACAGAGCCTTTCTGAGTCTGTAAACTTGATGTCCCTGCTGAAAGCCGGACGGTTGTTCTACATAGACTTCTTCTTTTAGTACGCCGTTCAGGAAAGCAGACTTCACATCCATTTGATAAACTCTGAATCTTTGATGTGTTGCGTAGGCCAGGAATAGTCTGATTGCCTCCAATCTTGCAACTGGGGCGAATGTTTCGTCAAAATCTATTCCCTCAGCTTGACAGTAGCCTTTTGCCACGAGTCTTGCTTTATTCCTTACTATGACGTTGTTTTCGTCTCGCTTGTTCTTGAAGACCCATTTTGTTCCAATTACATGTTGATGCCGGGGTCTGTCAACAAGCTCCCAAACTTCGTTTCTCGTGAACTGATTCAGCTCCTCCTGCATGGCTATGATCCAGTCAGCATCTTTCAGTGCGTCCTCAATTGTCTGAGGTTCGTCAGCAGACAAGAAGTAGGAATATAAGGCGCTTTCTCCCTGACAGAATCTGGATCTTGTCTTTACTCTTCTTTGAAGGATCTCCGATAATCGTCGATCGAAGTGTGAGCATCCGGCCACAATCTACGATGTTTCAGCTCTTCATCTAAAATTTGTTCAACACAGATAGTAGGTGAGTTAGGCATTTCAGTTGTACTATTCTGAGTTTGAAGCATTTCAGTAATGAGAGTGTGATCTACTGAGTCACCAGGTTCAGGGGCATTCAGCTTAGGAACATTAATAGTTGTTCCCCCTGAGTTGTTATTCTCAGTAGTGGTCTCAGTTACCTCTGGGGTTTCTTCATCGACCTGAGTTACTTGGGATTGACTCTGTTCAGGAGAGTCAATCGGCTCAGCTACTTCTGCTGCTGGTTGAGATTCAGTAGATTTGTCTTCAGTTTCCTCATCTGAATCATCATCCCAACATAGCTGGATCTTTTCGACTTTGTCTTTTAAGCTTAGATCTTGTAGCTGCTTACTGATGTCCTCAAATTTAGAGTTAGAGTTATTGCTCCTGTCTTCAGTAGCAAACTCATTAAAAACAACATGAGGGTTTTCCTCCACGCAAAGGGTTCAATAGTTGAATACTCTGAAAGCTTTGCTGACCCGAGAGTATCCTAAGAACACTCCCTGATCTGACTTGCTATCAAAAGTTTTCAGCTGATCTTTCCCATTATTGTGGATAAAGCACGAGCACCCAAAAATATGGAAATAAGATAGAGAAGGTTTCCTGCCGTTCCATAGTTCATATGGTGTCTTATTCTGTTGCTTTGTCAGTAAAGATCGGTTCTGAGTGTAACAAGCAGTATCAGTAGCTTCTGCCGAGAATTTGGTTGGGAGTCCTGAGTCTGCGAGTAGAGTTCTTGCTGCTTCTTTCAGAGTTCTGTTCTTTCATTCAGCAACTCCATTCTGCTGAGGTGTGCGAGCAGCAGATGTCTCGTGCTCTATTCCTTCTGCCTTGCAGAACTCCTCTACCATGAAATTAAGGAACTCAATTCCTCTGTTGAACGTATTTTGACAATCTTGGTGTTCCTTTCGACACTGAGCCTTTTCAGAAGCCTTGGTAACTCTGTTTTGACGTCAGACTTGTTGGCAATGAATATGACCCAAGCATAGCGCGAGTAGTCATCAATGACCTCTAAAGCATATTTCTTGCCTCTGATCGTCACTGGAGAGACTGGACCGAACAAATCCATATGTAGCAGCTGAAGGATTCCATTAGTGGAAGGAGATGGAACAGGTGGATTTTGATTCCTTGTTTGCTTTCCCTTCAGACATGCTTCACACTGAGTGTCTTTGCTGAATACTTCATTCGACAGTCCTCTTGCTAGAGTGTTTCTTGCTAATTTGTTGAGCGTTTTAAAGTTGAGATGGGTGAGTCTTCTGTGCCATAGCCACCCCGTTCGGTTGTCATTCTTTGCCAACAGACAAGCTTCAGGTTCAGCTGAGTTCCAGTCAGCCACATATATATTTTTCTTGCGCGAACCTGATAGCACTGTTTTCCCTGTGGATTTATCAATAACATCATAGAAACCAACGTCAAATATCACTCTATTCGAGTTATCACATAATTGACTAACAGAGAGAAGGTTATGCTGAAGTCCTTCAACATATGATACTCTTGGAACTTTGGCAGTTCCAATGCTGAGTGTTCCATATCCTCTGGTGTAGCCTTTAGCATTGTCTCCAAACTCGATTCGGGGTCCTTCTTCAGGGATATAATTCTTCAGCAGACTCTTTTGGTATGTCATGTGTCGTGAGCATCCGCTGTCCACATATCATGGGTCTTTGTGCACCTGCAAAACAGAAATATATTTAGGTACCCTTTATTTTGATTTTGGGTCCTCAGATGTTAGTTTTGGTAACCCATATCTGTCTAACGACCCTGGTGGTCTCAGACAGTTTCTTTCCAGTTGAGTCAACATATTTGACCACTGGACTGGTCACTGCTGACTTCTGAGGCTTTTCAGGTTCAGGAGTCCGGATCTTCTGAGCTGGTGGACTGCTGACCTTTGCCTTCTGCACGGCTTTCTTCTTTTTCTGACTCTTGGGTCCTCTTCTAACTATGGGGTCATAATAATATGAACCATATTGAGCTGGGTGTGTTAACTGAGGAGGTCCATACTGATCAGCCCACTTGGATTTGCTGGTTCCCCCTTGACTGAACTGGGGTGTTTTGGTGTTGATCTTCTTGTCAGTATGCTGATGTGTAGGATGAGGTGCCTTCATCTTTTGTTTGTTCTTTGCTAAGGGGTTCAGAATGTCTGCATTGATTGTCTCCCCTCGAACAAACTTATCAGCAAGCCGGTCTTCTGAGTGTACTGGGGCAGATGAGGAGGTACCCTGGCTAAAACCAAGTCCTTCCTTACAATGCTTGGGCTTGTTGCTTGCTAGCATAGCCTCTAGCTTCTTTTCACCGCCCATGTACCGCTCAATCATCAGGTTTCTCCAGACATCATCACTTTTCTTCAGTGTATCATGCTCGGTCAGAAGTCCTGACAGTTCTTGCTTCAGCAGACTCAATTCAGTATCTTTCTGAGTTAAGTCATTGGTCAAAACTGAGATCTGATCTTCTTGATGCTGAGACTTGGCCATCAGGAGAGTTTATCTCCTCCCTGAGTCTCAACACAAGTCTTTCGACTCAGTAGTAACCTGACTTTTCTGAGAAAGTCTCTGATTCTCCATTTTCAGGGTATCCAACTCCTGAAGAGTCTTGCTGAGCTGCAGACTCATCTGAATCTGTTCGTCTAGGAGTTCTTCATATGCAGAAGTGACGTCCAGATTCTCGTCGGCTCCTAAAAGAGTATCGTGTGAAGGAGAGTTAAATAGTTCATGAGAGTTTACCTCATCCTCTTCTCCTGCCATTAGACACTTTTTAGCAGTTTCTTCAGCTTCATGCTCCAGGGCCATGAAAGCCGCTTCATCATCGGATGAATCCATGAAGGAGTCGACTTCTTCTGAGTCGTCTGAGAGTTCACCAGCAATGTACGCTTGTCTCTTCTTGGCGAATTTCTCTCTCCTTGCTTTGTGTGCTACTCGTTCAGCACTACTGAGCTCAGGACAGTCATATTGATAATGTCCTGGTTTTTTGCAGTTGTAGCAGGCGATGACTCTTTCTTCTTTTCTTTCGCTTTCTTTTGATGGTGCTGAGTCATCCCTTTTTCTGCATTCAGAAGTATGCGAGTTAGGAGTGCGTTTCGGCGTGTATTCAGACTTACCTTTCGATTCTCGGTAGGCTTTAGTCACTTTTCTGCGCCGCTCCTTCTCCTTCTGATACTTCACGGCAAGCAGTGCGTACTTCTGAGCTAGACTTCCTTCTTGTATGTCGTTGAGTGAAGGTTCAGTCTTACTCAACGCAGGAGATGCTGTGCTAACTGATGCTTTGAAGGCATGGTCAATTTTAGTGTCAGCTTCAGCTCGCTGCTTCCGTTGAGGTCTGTCAAACTCGAATTCCTCTGCTTGAAGTTCTGAAAAGATATGGTCAGGAGTAACAATATCTAAATCAGAATGACGTAATAAGGTAGAAAAAGGAGTCAAATGACCGTCTGACAGTGCCCTCAATATTTTGTGATTCATTTCTCGGTTGGAGAATGTCTGTCCCAGCCCGTTAATGGAGTTCATCAGATTCGTGAATCTGACGCTGAGATCTTCAATGGTGTCTCCGGGCATGAGAGACAGTCTCTCCAGCTTTTGGAGTTCCAGCGCAAGTTTATTTGCTTTGATTTTCTGAGTCCCCCAACTGAGTAGCACTAGAGCATCCCAGAGTTCTTTTGCAGTCTTGCATTCCTGAACCCTGCCGAGATAAGAATCGCTTAAGGTGGTTAGTATGGCATTCCTGGCGACTCGGTCTAAGTTGTGAAGTTTCTTCTCCTCAGGGGTGAAGAGACTTCTGTCCTTGGGAATCTTCTTCCCGGTCACCATTCCTCCTCCATCTGTTGGATCCTGAGTTACGACGCTATCTATCATCGGGACGATAGGTCCATCCTCAAGAACCTCTGTCATGCTGTCGTGGAGAGATATCAGATGAGCTTCCATTTTGGCCCGCCATACGCCATAGTTCTCTACTGAGAACATGGGTACCATCCTTATACCTGACATATCAGACATATTTAATAAAGATATGAATGAAGAATGATATGCAGTGAAAACGTTTTTCCGGATCCGTTCAAGTAGACTAGTTTCAAGATAACAAGAGTCTTATAGAACTCCTGCTCTGATACCAATTGTTGGTCCCGAGAGCACGTTCAGGTGTAGAGAGGGGGGGTGATTACTCCTGAAACCGATTTTCTCAACTTAAACACGAACAGTCCTTTTCAGGATAGTGTCGTACTGAAAGAATTTAGCAGACCATATAGCTGTTCTGAATCGTGTTAGCAGAGTGACTGACTCTACTGAGATCTGCTAGCTGACTGAGCGTCAGAATTCAGTATTAGCAGATAGAGTTCAGTGGTGTGGAATAGTGTAGGCCCAATTCAGTTGAGTTGGAAAAACGTTTTTAATAAAACAGTTTCAATAGATTAGTGCGATCAGTTAAGTTTGCTGAAACTCAGTTGAATGATTTTAAAGGATAGTTTTCAGTATGAACAATTAAAATCTATGCAACAGTAAAGAGAACACAAATAAGAGACACAGAGATTTTTAAAGTGGTTCGGACACAAAAATCCTACGTCCACTGTCCCGAAAGATCAGGAGGCTATGTATTATACTAAGTTAGTCTCAGTCAGCTTGTACATTGGACAAAGCTGCGTCTTGGAATTTATACTGAGCAAGTCTCAGTTTGCACGGTTATCAAACTGAAGTGATTGACAAACTCTCCAACTATGAAGGAGTCCTTTTGCAATAAGGATTAAGTTCAAATATGAACTCCTTCGTCTAAGCTATGGATATGTTCTATTGAGCTTAGGTTAGAGGGATAGGGAACAAGAAGGTAGCTTCTAGAACGACGAACAACTGAGTTTAGCTATGGGTTCGTGTAACGTCGTTTGGATACTAGAGGCTTGTATGTAACGATTTAAGCTTGGTTCCCTAAGAGCTAGAATGTAGTCTTTCGCCGGAGATATATTCTTCGAACTTCTTGCGGAAGACTTAGGCTTTTCGGATTAGCTCGTTTGAATGCTCTGTGTGTGTCGTTCGTTTTCTCGTTAGTCTCGTGTGCTTCAAATTTTGATTTATCCCTCTATTTATAGAGAAGAGATTAGGAAAGATCCGTTGGAGACGATGATCCCTTTATCTCTCTCTTTTGGTAGTTAACGGCTCTTTTGAAGTAGAGTAACAGTGTCCTTTCCCTCCTTTTCCAGAAAGTTGTTGACTTGCAGCTTTAGTAGGTGTAGGACAGGTGTCTGCTAGTCATTTGCCGAGGTTTGGAAAGTGGTTGAGACAGAACAGACTTCGAGGAGATCTGAAGCTGACTTCTCTTATCCTCGTATTTGACTATACTGATTGACTTTCAAAAGATCTGACAGTTCAGAAGACTGTCTGGCCGTTGCTGAGTCTGATCCCTGATTCAGTAGTGAACATGCTTAGTTGGCTCTACTGAAGATCAGCTCTGAGTATAGTGAACTACTCCTGCTGAGTTCAGTTCCACTGACTCCTTTCAGTATACTGCTCCTGCTGAGTCCAGTATTGCTGAGTCTTCTACTTCTGGTGCTGAGGCTGATAAGCTACTGAACGCCTGAACCAGAGCAGAGTGTCTACTGAGTCTGAAACCTCAAAAATAAAATACAAAGTAATGGTTCACCGATCAAGATAGGGTTTTGGGATCTTCAAATCTTCATAGACTCGTTCAGAGCACAAGGCTACTGAGTATATGTCAGTACGGAAGACAGAATCATTTCCCACTATATGCAATAGTGCTGAGGATAGAATCATCACCCAACAACGTCATTGTCCAAGCTCTTCGTCATTGGTGTCCGTACGTTATCCAGAAGGAATTCATTCTTAATTCTGATCATGAAGCTTTGAAATACATCAACTCTCAAGCGAACTTGAATCGAAGGCATGCTGGTTGGGTTTCATTTTTACAAGAGTATACCTTTATGTTAAAACATAAAAGTGGAAAGCTCAACAAAGTGGCACTCAGTCGACGGGTTGCATTATTAAATTATGCAAGTATCCAGCTTATTGGATTTGAAACCATAAAAGAACTATATGCAGAAGATTCTGATTTCAAAGAAGTCTATCAGAAAAGTAAGGAAAGGAAATATGGGGACTACCTTATGGTCGATGGCTTCCTTTTTAAGGGAACAAGCTTATGCATCCGTAAGTGTTCTTTTAGGATGTACATTATCCAGGAACTCCATGGTGGTGGTCTTGGTGGACACTTTGGAAGAGATAAAACATTGCTTCTCATAAAAGAGAGGTATTTTTGGCCTACAATATATCGGGATGTTGCGAACTTTGTGAAAAGATGTCGTATCTGCCAGACATGCAAAGGACGAAGCCATAATACAGGTGTTTATACTCCACTGCCTATTCCCGAGAAACCTTGGGAATCAGATAGCATGGACTTTGTTGTGGGATTACCAAGAACACAAAGGAGTTTTGATTCGATTTTCGTTGTTGTTGATCATTTTTCGAAAATGACTCACTTCATACCCTGCAAGAATACAATGGATGCATCATACATCGTTGATCTTTATTTCAAAGAGGTTGTCAAACTCTATGGAATTTCGAAGAGTATTGTCTCTGATCGTGATACAAAATTTCTTGGTCATTTCTGGAGAAGCTATGGAAAAAATTGGGTACTGATTTGCTCTATAGTAGTGCATATCATCCACACCGATGGTCAAACAGAGGTTGTGAATCGCACCTTGGGGAATTTGCTGCGGAGTCTCGCGTCGAAGAAACCAAAGCAATGGGATGTTGTTTTATCTAGAGCCGAGTTTGCTTATAACTCTGCGACAAATCGTTCTACAGGGAAAAGTCCATTCAAAATTGTTTACGGGGGGAATCCGAACCATTATCTTGATCTTGTTGAGGTTCCAGTTTCAAGCAAGAAAGCTGAGGAGTTTGCAATCTCCTTGGAAAAGGTTCATAAAGAGGTGAAGAAAAAGCTTGAACAAAGCTATAATTCATATAAGGATGCTACTGATACCCATCGACGAGTTCAAGTTTTTGCGGAGGGCGATCTTGTTTGAGTATACTTGAGGAAGGAGAGATTTTCTGCAGGAACGTACAATAAACTCAAAGAAAAAAAGATTGGTCCTTTTCGATTGTTGAAGAAGATAAACGATAATGCCTACAAAATTGAACTTCCAGCACATATCCATACTCATTCAACTTTCAACGTTCGTGATCTGACCCCTTATCATGGTGAGAGTGATCTGAACTCTGAGACGAGTTCTTTCCGGCTAGGAGAGGATGATGTAGTGCAGTTCGGTCAAACTGACAATGTGTACTATTTTGTTCATAACTTTTTCTAGAAATATCCAATTCATGCACCGATGGAAGCATTGGAAAGCCAACTCAACCAGCTATCCAACCATATGCTAAACCTGCTCATATTTCAACAATTCAGGAAGTTATGGCATCTCAAAGTTTGCTGCAGAAGTTGGACGGTTTCAAGTGAATTTTGAAAGTTCGCCCTCTTTTAATTTTCATGCATTGAACCTTTTATGTTGGTAGCTTATTAATAGTCTATCCTATGGTGGTTGGAGAGTAGAATATATCGTATGATTTTTATTTTGTTTAATATTGATAAAAAAGTTCTCATTTCTTGTTCCATATAACTTGGAAGTCGAATTTGAAGTATCGTGTAGTTTCGTTTCTTCTTCCTATTTCTTGGCCTTCATTAACCATCTTATCGTTGAGATTCCTGAAATGGCCTAATATTATATGTGGTTGTCTTGTATCGACTTGAATTTCAAAGCCCGAGTTGAATAAAATTACTCATTATACACTTTGTTTAGAAGTTGTCATTTTATTTTAATTTTTTGAAGAGTTGGTTTTTTTTTTTATCGAGTAACCAACAACCGTTATTTTTTGTGAACACACTGTAAACTCCACATAATGATCTCGTGCGTAAACCATTATGTCATTCTATTATCAAATTTAAAAATTGTCATTATTCAGTCATTTCATCATATATTGAGTGCCTTGTTAATCTAACAATTCATAATAATGTATTTGAATGATTGGTTCAATAGCCTTGAAAACTTTAAGAAACAATCAAAAATAAAATAAAAAAGCTGACAATTGACTGAGATTACAAATAATCCTTTTTTTAAAATTTAAATATCAACTGTTGTTTCTTAATGAGTGGATGTGATCAGCGGTTTGTTTTATGCTGGGGGTGAGTGCACTGCACTGGGAGGTGCAGTGCACTCACCCCCAGCATAAAACGAACCGTGATCAGCATGTTCAATATGTGACTTGTCCCATATCCGTTGTCATGTCACCACTCACCAATAATGATACAGTTAATTGTTTTTAAAAATTAAATCAATTTCCAAACTAATATTACTATCTTAAACTTTAATTCCGAAATTAATATTCTTTCAACTTTAATTCTCAAACTAATATTTTTCTACCATGTAGATAGCCACATGTAAAATATTTTTTTCATTTATTTATTCTTTTTTTACTACAAAATTTATGAATAGGTAAATAATTGTCTTTAAACAATACACCCTTCATCCCATTAACATTGTCTTGTTTTCTTTTTTAGGTCGTCTCAATAATATCGTCGTGTTTCTTTTAATAGCAAAAAATACCCTACATTAAAAAAGAAAGTGATCCCCTCTTTACTCACTAGTCACCCCCACATTCTTATACACTCACTCTTTCCTAAAGTTTCTTTCTCACACAATTTCGATCAGCTACGAACTCAGAAAATTATAACTTTTTAGAAATTCTAGATTATTTTTTTAATTACCACATAAAAAAATTGAAAAAAAAAATCAATTGTCTCAATGCCATAGTAAAATTTGGATGAATTCTCATTCAGTCCCACAAACCATTCCTCGAAAACTATATTAATTTCTTAATACAATTAAAACACATAAATATACGACTAAATTAATTTTCTTAATCTCTGTGCCGAAAATAAATCTGACAATATTAACATGGCGGAGGAGTTTTTTTTTACGGACAAACAAAATATAGTCTAAAAATTTATTGAAGAATTTTTGTTTTCTTTATTGTAAAAACATTGAACAGTTATTCTAATTATTTTAATGATAATAATAATATATGCGTTTTATATTACATATAATAATTAGTTGTTTATGAATTATAATACTAAAATAGATTATTATTTATGATAATCTATATTATTATATGTATAAGAATGTAGGTTTTAAATAAAGAAAAAAAATAATAGTTATGTTTGGATATTTTTATTCGATAAAGAAAAAATTTCATGTATTTTCTAAAAAAATTAAATTAATAATTTACTGGTTCAAATGTAATATTAATGTATCGAGAATTATTATCCACTTGTCAATTATGAAGTGAAAGAAAGGGGATGAGATCACTTATCCAATAAATCTCTGTTCAATTGGTGTCCAATTCAAATGACCTAATTTTGTACTGAAAATTACAAATTAAAAGGCAAAGAAAGAGAAATGGAAATATATTTTACAAGTGACATTTAGGTGGCAAAAATGATACTATTAGTTTGGGAAATAAAATTGAGATAGTATTATTTTGGAAATTAAAGTTTATCGGAGTATTATTTTGGGAATACACTTTAAAAATTCTACTCTCTCCATCCCATTTAAAATGACACTTTTTCTTTTTTGGAATGTCTCATTTGAATCTAATTATGGTATGAAGAATGTTACCATATCCAATCCACTTAGCCCAGTTTCACTTCGCTACTCATGTGCACAATTATTTTGTCATCCAATTCAATCTTTTAGCAAATTTATGAGTTATCAAATTACGTGAAATGAGATTTTTATTAATAATTATGCTTAGAAGTGAAATAACAAGTATGCAGAAGACAACTAAGTTATCAATGCGAATGAATTATGTGACCGATCAACACATACATATATTAGTGTTTATAGGATCCCCCAAAATACCAAATAACCATAAAGGTTTCGAGAGAGTTACTATCTCAAAAGCACTCAATTTCTGCAATGGTGAACGTTGAGTTAGAAAGAACTAACCGACCACATAACATTGTCTGTATTTGTTACGCCATTTCAGTGGTTCGTTTAATTTGCAAAGCAGCTCTTACAACATTTCCTCTAGTGATAATTCCAACCTTCAAAACAAAGCAATATTAAAGCATGTGTCAACCAACAAGAAGGGATTTCATCCCACAGCGGGAAGAAGATTAAAAAGACAACTCTGCCTGGCGGATGCTTACCAGCTTTCCGTCATCATCGACGACAGGAAGGCGCCTGTATTTTGTCTCGAGCAGCAACCTGATTAACAACAATATATGTTTTCGAAAGCTCAGTTGCCACTTCAATTAATAACATCAGGAAAAGGCCAGTATCAAGTAAAAGTAACTACTTTGCGGCATCCTCGAGATTGGTGGATTCACAAACCACGACTGGTGCCGGTGTCATTAGATCACCAACCATTTGTCCCTTGGTTTTGCTGAGCAGGTTCTGCACTTCGTTGAAAGTCTGTGCAAGTTACCCAGAATAAGGGGCACCAAAAAATTAATGAGAAAATTCTAATCAAAACAAAATGCAGAATGTAAGAACAAAGATCTTACTTTCCAAGTGCTGTCAACTTCAGGAAACATGCCTGCTTCAGTACTTCCTGTACCTGATGGCGATAAGGAGCTTTTCTTATCATGTTAATAACCAAATAACTGATTAAATCAGTCTCTACGAAAGAGAAGAAGAAATTCTTGGACTCGCGGGTACATATATGGACACAAACAAATAGAGAAACGTTTATCATGCAAATGAGCTAAAGGTCGCAATGAATCACTGGTGGCAAGAAGTTTTAAACTAGAGTTTCAGTTTCACTGGATGTCTTTTTTGAACTCTTAGTGGTTCCAGTGTTCATATCATGCATTCTGTGCTGCTTATAGTACAGAGCAGCTGTGTTGCAGCACATTCTCATTCTATGGTTGGTACAAATATATGATCACAAGCAAGCAATAGCTACGATGTGTATGTGTATGTTCTAGCTAAACGGATAAAGGAAAAACATGGGTAAAAATGAACTCTAAGTTTCTAAAGTGACACAAAAACAATTAGTAAATTGAGCATATATCATTAGATTTAGGAAGGAGGAGGTAAACCTGAGATGGAGTCCAGTGCCAATAAATCATAGTCTGACACAAGACCAACCTGCATTTATAAAGCGTATACCAGCACAATTGAATTACTTCTATAAGTCCAAAGATAAGAACAGATCAGAAAGTAGAAACTACATGATTGCCTAATGCAAACAAATATGTCTTGGCAGTCTTGCTTGGCCGGGTGACGTATGAGATCATGCTTCAAATTACATATATGCTATACACAAGTAGAAAAGACGGTGCTATACTTGTTCTTTTAAGTTCAGTAAGACTGACAAAATGTTCACACCCATGCTGTCTTGTTAGCCACAAATTTACTTTACAGTTCACTTGTTACTATTTCTTATCTCCTACATATCAATCACCCATGACAAAACTAGTTGGCATGTGACATTTCTCCATGAAAATGACTTCACTGCTTTACATGCTTCCAGAAGCCGCTCACAAGATGTTGCTTATAATTTTATGACAGAGATTAACTTGAACGCCTATTACAAAGAAGAATTAGTGAAATTTACAGTACGATTACTTTCTTCAATTACTAATAGGTTTCTTCAAGACCTATGCAATCACAATATTATTATTCAAAACTCAAAGTGTTATCAGCAATTCTCAATAACAATTTGTTTTCATCTAAAGTATACATACTTTCTAGTTTAGGATAAACTCGCGAAATTAAGCCACACAAACCATGAATCTCCATTCGAACTTTCTTGAAATAGAAGTATAACGAACTTACTAATTTCCAATCATCATCAATCACGGGAAAACCAGTTATTCTGTTCTCCACAAGCATTTCCAAAGCTGCACAACAAGGCCAAATTCCACAAGCATGAAGAGTTTATTAAAACAACCCGGCTCAATGCAAACAGCATAAATTTGTTACCTTCTTCAACAGTTGTGGTGGACTTGACTACATGCAAATCTTCTTTCCTCGTCATAAAATCACCCACTATATAAACTCCATTCCTTTGCTGCCCAACAAAAAACGAAATCATTAGAGAGAAACAGAGGAACAATTCAAGCGGATAAGGAACTAAGGAAGCATTAGTACAGGAACAGAATTAGCAGTTAATGTCGAGGCGGCGGCGGCGGCGATTACGGGCCGTGCCGGAACCGGAATGCGGCTGGACGAATATAGAAGAGGAGAAATAGTACTTCTTTTGGGACCGGGCCGACGTGGGATTTGGTACGGTTGGAATGAGGCGGAGGAGGCTGGGTGGAGGAGAGGGAGTGGGAGAAGTTCCAGTCTTGATATTGTCTTCATTTCCAGCGAACTTGAGCAATGAGGAGCGGCGGCGGAAGTTGTACGGCGAGTAATTGGCGTTGTTGCTCTGGCGGTAACTTCGAAGCACGGGCTTCAGTATTACGCACACATGTAGTTTTTCTTGGTTTCTTCAACAAATATTAAATTGTTGGAATTGAGTCGGAATCTCGTGACTCGCACAATTCATTGATTAAAAGGTATTCATCCGTCCCATTATTAGTGGTCACCTTTCTTAATTTGGACGTCCCGTTATTAGTGGTAACGTCCTAAATTAATAAAAAGTTAACACCATCTTTCCTACTTTATCATTTTATTTCTCTTATTTTATATTTACTCTCATTATTATACTCATTTCTCTCTTCTACTTTAATATTTTCTCTCTCCTACTCTCTCATTATTACACTCATCTCTCTCTCCTACTTTATTATTTACTCATTTCTCCTACTTTATTACATATTCTCTTAATTACCGTGCCGAAAAGAAAGACGCCACTAATAATGGGACGGAGAGAGTATCATATAAATATGAAAAACTACAAAAAGATATGCATGAAAGAATTTGCCTTAGGATTTCATTGGGTGCTCATTATATTGATTTGACGAGCCCGATCGGATCTACTACTTATGATTCGGGGTAAATTTTAAGTTTATAATTTTTGGATTGTGTATGCATTTCTTAATTAGGTAGTATTTATCAAAAAGAATATGTAAGATTTACAATTTTTTAAAATTCGAATGTTACAACTAAGGGCTCCATGTACAACCTCAAACATAAAGCGGGCGAGGAGACGACCGCTTTAGGCCATAATTGAGAGTAAAATCTTTAATGTCGAAATTATTTATAGGATTGTGGTGTTACCTGTTATTATGTTTTATTATTTCCATATGAATAATATGGATTAGCAATTTAATCTTCTGTAATAGCACTATATTATGTAATGGTGATCCAGTATTTGAATCCTCACTAAAACAGTTTTTAATTTAGTTTTTTGTGATTTCAACTGTAAAGGCCCCCAAAAACTTATTCCAAAAGAATAATAAGAGTGTAAACTATAGGATTTGAATCAGCTTAATTTTACAAATATACATATATTTTTTTACTAGGCCGAGGCTAATAATACTTTTTTAATATAACAAAAAACTATATATGTACACCTCGTTTTAGGCTCAAGTTTGAATTGCCCCTAATATGATAAGAATAGTTTGGATTGTAAAAACAATAAAACATGAATAATATAATTTCTTACTCAGTAATCATCATAACCGTTGAAAGTTCCAAAACGAGTATCAAAGTGTAAGTACTAAATATGTAAAGTTAAGAAAACGTGAAATTATATTAGCCAAGCTGTTAGTGATTTAATTATTTAGAGGGATACTTCGATTTAATATTTATATATGTTCATACTCTCTCCATTTCGCTATTTGTGATTACATTCTTTTCGTCACGAGAATTAAGAGAAAAGATGATAGAGCGTGGGAGAGAGGTAGATGATAAAGTATGAGCGAGAAGATGACTAAGATAATGAAAGCGTAGGAGAAAGAAGATAATAAAGTATTAGAGATATAATAATTACTCCCTCCGTCCCAAAATTCTTATCTACTATTTCATTTTGGGTTATCCCAAAATTTTTGTCCACTTTCCGTTTTTAGTAAATTATTATACACAATTTTTTGTGGGACCTACACCTTTACAACAACTCTAAACACAACTAACAATTCTCCTTAAAAATCATGCAATAAGCAAAGTGGACAAAAATTTTGTGACGTAACTTATTTGCCAAATTCAAAAAGTAATCACATTTAATGAGACATCTCAAACGGTAAAAGTGGTCAAAAAAGGAGATCATCCCAATCATGAAAGGTGATCCATGGTTCCCCTCAAATTACATTGAATAAACAATGACGAGTATTTTATAGTTTTTAATCATTATTCATTATCTCGAAACAAACTAGCAAAATGATAGCATCGAATGTTTTTTATGTTTTGAATGTATAACTTCATATAATATATGTTGTTTATGTCTTTATGAAACAATTTCATAAAAGAAATTCAAGGTTTATTACAAGAATAACAAGAAATACCATAATATTATTTGAATATCATTTAATACAAGTATTTAAATAATTAAAGTTCCAAAATGAATTAAACAATCATTTAACTAGTTAAAGTTCTCTTTTTAAATGTATTTGATTTGTTATTGGACTGCAAAGCTATTTCACTTGTTCGACTGATAGAAATTCAGTTGCTTGTTTTTTAATCTCATACGCTCCAATCGCCCAAATTCGCCCATTCTTGAAAGTGTAAGATTGAAACTCGCCCAATTTCTATCAATTTTGTTCTTTCTCCTTTCATGTATAGATAATCTGTTGGGCTGAGGTGGTCAACCCATTTGTTTTTCTTGGCCCACCAACCAATATAATAATATAAAATGATTGTTTTTGGTTTTTGGAACTAGAGGAAAAAAATTCGGCGGCAAAAGGTTTAAGGAAAAAAGAAAAGTATCTTTCTCTCTCTCGGTCAACTCTTCGTCTTGTCAAACGGCGTCCACATGTTTTGTCTTCGCAACTGCGGGTTTTGATTGAAGTTTTTGATTTCTTGTTCTTGTGTTCGTTTGGTGATTTCTATTCATCTATCGGTTCAATTTGAAATTTTCAATTGGTAATGTATTTCCAATTCTATAGATTGTAGTTTGGATATACTTGTAGTGTTTTGGTTGGTAGATTGATTTGTGCTTTGTTGGGTTATGAGTCAGTGATTGATCAAATCATCACTTAGAGGGTACTGTGAACTGTCTTCAGTAGTTCATGTATTGTTGCTTATTTCGGTAATGGGGGAAATCATAGTGATTTATTGCTATGGAATTGAAGATCTCAAAACATGTCTTGTACCCTTAGTGTGTTGTCTTTCGGACTAGATGATGTAATAGGCTAGACTGTGCTTATTTTTGTTATTTGTTTTGTCTAAGTCCTGTAAGGGGTATTTGTTGGTCTGAACTTCAGTAGGAAGTTAAATTCCAGGACCCCACGTCATCAATCTATAAGAGCTCGTGTTCTCAGCTGACCCCTTATCAGTAGAAGATGTCTCATCAGCTGACCTCCAGTGAACAACACAGTATAGAGCTCAGTTCCTTCAGAGTCACCAGCTGACTACTCTCAGTAGAAGACCTCTTATCAGCCGACTCAGATGAAGAAGACATCATGATCGTGTCAGATCTACTGTATCCGACAGGAAACAACTACCCGACTTTTAATATCATTCGAAACTCAGCAGAGGATTATACGAGGATGAGTGCTAGTTAACTCAGATGAAGACTGATGTCTGACAAGTCTCACCTACCACAAACCTCGACCAATGAGAAGCATCCAAAGACTTACCTGCTCTGCAACCAAAGCTGCTCTCATGTACAGTGATCAACTACTCTGCGACACTATTTTGAAACTTATGGTCGTTTTCCTTGGACGTTTGTGACACGTGGCATCGTCTTCTCCAACGGACAAATGCCTGGGTTACGACTATAAATAGAGAAGCCTTTCCGAGCTCAACGCACGGGATATCAAAGGGATTACACGCTCAAGCATTCAAACTCTCTAGCGCATTCAAGAAGATCCAGCGAAGAACTTGCCTAGTTGAAAATCTTTAGTTCTTCTCTCTAGAGTGTCTTTAGATCCCTCTTCTCTATCTAAGCTCAACTGTTGTATCCATAGCTTAGAACCTTCGAAGGAATTCACTTTTTGGTGACTGTTCTTATTGTAAGAACTCCTTCATAGTTGGAGAAAATCCCCTCCCCTTCAAACTTCGGTTTGATTTGTAAAGTCGCTAAGGACTATAACTTAGAAGGGTCTGTCCAGCGTATAGATACCTTGTTGAGGCTTGCTTAGTTTAATCAACAAGACCTCCTGTTCAGCAGGACCATGGACGTAGGATCTTGTGTATCCGAACCACGTTAAAAATTGCTTGTGTCATTTACTGTTTTATTGCATCATTCTCAAACCATTTTATGAACTCATACTCCGCATAAAACGTATTTAAAAGTGCACCAGCCAAAACTGATTTGGTTTGCGAAAACACGTTTTCAAATCGAGACGAAGTCTATCGGACCCTACACTTATCCGCACGAACTCTACGCTTGAGGTTTTAATACTAACAAAAGTCAGTAGGAAAAACTCAGTGGTTGAGTCACTCTGACCCGCGATCAGAAGATTACTATTTAGCACTATTCATCAGTCGCAACATACAGCTCAGCTGTCCTTCGCGTTTGAGAAAAGAAACTTGTACTCAGGTGTATTCACCCCCCCCCCCCTCTACACCTGACACTCGTCTCCGGACCAACATGCTTATATCGTCCGGAGTCACCGGATTGATTTGTGTAACTCTTTATCATTATAGTGGAGTTGTTTTGTATGTACCAGGTCCTGTGGTTTTTTCCAAATTGGGTTATCCAGGTAATAATTCTTGGTGTTCTTGTGCATTTAATTTCCGCAAGCTATTATTATTTTTGAATTGGTTCATCCTATTTTAATCGGTGGCTTGAAAAAATAGGATTGTTTCCCGTAGCTGGTATCAGAGCGAGGTTGAATACTGATTAAAATGGTGGATTCGAATAGTGGTTGTATGATTAAGTTGAATGCAACTAACTATTCAAATTGGAAGCATAGAATGGAGGACTACTTATATTGTATAGATTTGTATGACCTTGTTCTAGGAGATTCAGCAAAGCCAAAAGATATGACTGATGAAAAATGGACCACTATGCACGAGAAAATAGTAGGAAACGTTAGAAATTGGATTGGACAAAGTATATTCCAACACTTTGCTAATGACACCCAGGGGCGGATTCGGGGGCGGTGGGTGCGAGCCCGATTTTTGTGCAATACTACGAGTTATCTTTTATTTCTAGTAATTTTTATACTTGTTTCAATTAAATTTTCGAATTCGCCCCCCCCGAAATTTTTAAATTTGTTATCCTAACTTTGAAAAATATTAAAAAGGGTATATTATGTGTCTCATATTTTAGTGGAGGTGTAGATTTTAAGTTTTAGATACCTAGTTTGGTAGAGTTCACTTATATAACTTGATGCAGTTAATATACTATGTTTTTTGTTTGATGCAATTAATATACTATGTTTGTGTTTTCTTTTTTCATGTACTTATTGATATAAAATTAAGAACATTTGAAGTATGAATAAACTATCATTTAAATACTTATTAATTCCTCAGTTAGATATTTTCCTCTAACTAAATTTAGAGTGATGTCAAAATAGGATTTTGTACTATGTTTTTCGAATAAATATAAAAAATATATGAGTTATTCATGAAAGAAGAATATAATCCTTAAATAAGACATAAAGAATAAATATAATTAGATTTAAGTAGAAAAATGTGCTAAATTTTTTTTTTCGGGGGCTGCGCCCCCGAACCCCCGTACTAAGAAAAATCAAACCCGATAAATTTCGCCCCCCCTAACCAAAAATCCTGGATCCGCCCCTGATGACACCAAAGCTGATGAGTTATGGAAGAAGCTGGAAAACATGTATGAGATATACTGATAGCTCAGATATGACTAGTTTGAACAAGGCTTTGTGTTTGAAGCAAATTGCTCGTATGAGATATACTGGTAGCTCAGATATGACTGAGCACTTGAATAATTTCCAGGGCTTGATAAATCAAGCAACTAATTTGAAGCTAAATTTGGATGATGAAACGACGACTTTGTTCTTATTCAATTCATTGCCGGACAGCTGAGACACTATGGTTGTCTCTGTTACTAATTCAACTCCAAATGGTGTATTAACTATGGCCTTAGCAAAAGAGGTCGTGATGAATGAATAATTTAGAAGGACAGAACAAGGATTGGTCAGTGAATCTCAGGCCTTGGTTTCTGAAAAGAAAGAACGAAGGGGGAGAAGCAGGTGCAGAGGACCCCTCAATAAGCAAAATAAATCCAGGGGAAAGTCCGAGCCAAAAAAAATATTGAGTGCTTCTACTGTCATAAGATGTGTCATAATAAGAGTGACTACAAAATTTTGAAGGTAAAATTTGTTGAGCAAAAGAGCAAAGCTAAGATGAGTGAAAAGGAAGAAGAAGATACTACAGGAGTAGTGGCAGCAGATGACAATGATTTGTTTTTACCTTGTGATGATGGTAGTGTAAATGCTACTTGCCACGACACTAATTGGCTAGTAGATTTTGGTGCTTCCTATTATGTTTCTATACACAAGCATTTCTTCTCTACCTATACCAATGGTGATTTTGGCTACGCCAAGATGAGAAATGAGTCAAAATGCAAAGTTGTTGGCATTTGAGATATATATTTAGATATGGACACTGATTGTCAATTAGTTTTGAAGAATGCTAGGCATATTCCTAGTATGCGTTTGAATCTTATCGCTACAAGAAAACTTGATAATGATGCTTTTACTAGCACAGAAGGTGGAGGCAGATGGAAGCTTACGAAAGGAAATCTCATTGTTTCTAGAGGAAAGAAAAAAAATACTCTCTACTGGATGCGTGCAAGGTTAAGCAAGGAAGAGATAAATTCAGTTCGTGATTGCTCTCTAGATCTTTGGCACAAACGACTTGGACATATGAGTGAGAAAGCGATTCAGACACTTGTTCGAAACAAGCTCCTACCCGACGTACAATGTACTACTCTTAATTTTTGTATTGATTGCATCTATGGAAAAAAAACATAGAGTTGCATTTAAGAGTAAACCTCCATCTAGGATGACGAGCCCGTTACAATTAGTACATACTGATGTGTGCTACATGAAAGATAAGTTTCTTGGTGGTGCAATTTATTTTGTAAGTTTTATTGATGACTTTGCACAGAAAGTTTGTTGTTTTCCTTTGAAATCTAAAGATAAGGTCCTTGAGATGTTCAAAGACTTTCACAGCAGAGTTGAGAGAGAGACAGGCAAGCAACTGATACGTGTTCGAGCAGATAACAGTGGTGAATACAGAGGACCGTTTGAAAGCTATTGCAAATCAAAGGGGATCATACATGAGAAGACAGTTCCTAAGACTCCTCAAGAAAATGGTATTGCAGAGAGGATGAACAAATCAATTACTGAACATATTAGATGCATGCTATCTAATGCAAAGTTGCCTAAGTCCTTTAGGGTTGAGGCTTTGAGGACTACTGTTGATCTAATTAATCTTTCTCCATCAGTTCCTTTGGATGGTGATATTCCAGAGAGGGTTTGGAAAGAGAGAGAAATCTCTTTCAAGCATTTGAGAGTCTTTGGCTGTCAGGTGTTTGTCCATATTCCAAAAGATGAAAGAGCAACACTTGATGTGAAATCAAAGCAGTGTATCTTCTTGGGTTATGGAAATGAAGAGTTTTGGCTACAGATTGTATGATCCGGTTATAAAGAAGGTTATCAGAAGTAGAGATGTTTTCTTCCTCGACGACCAGACTATGGAAGATATTAAAAAAGAAAAGAATCAAAAGTTGTAAGATGAGATTCCTATTGCGGATTTAGTCCCAGAACTAGCCGATTTTGATCACGGGGGAGCTGAATCGGAGCAAGAAGAGAACATAGATGGTGATGAAATTATTTCTGATAAAACCGAGGGAAGTGAAGCGCCAACTTCACCACCAGTTCAAGATGAAGTTAGGAGATCTACCAGAGAGAAGATATCTTCAAGCAGGTAGAATCCTAACGAATATGTTTTATTGACAGATGAAGGAGAGCCAGAGTGTTATAGTGACTCTTGAGCATGAAAAGAAAGAAGAATGGTTGCAGGGCAAGCAAGAAGAGATGATATCCTTGCATGAAAATCACACCTATGACTTCGTGAAGTTGCCTAAGGGCAAGAGAGCTCTAAAGAAAAAATGGGTCACAAGCCGAAAACTCAAGAACAATCTTCTCAATCGAAGTACAAGGCAAGACTAGTTGTAAAGGGATTTGGTCAGAAAAGGGTGTAGACTTTGAAGAGATTTTTTCTCCTGTGGTAAAGATGTCTTCCATTCGTATTGTTCTTGGTATTGCAGCTAGCATGAATTTAGAGATTGAACAACTTGATGTAAAGACAACCTTCCTACATGTTGATTGTAGGTCACGACGTCAGAAAAATTGATTGTTTGAAGAAAGATTTGAGCAAGTTATTTCTAATGAAGGATTTGAGACCGGCTAAACAATTCTTGGGATGAAGATCTCACGAGACAGACAAAATGGAAAGCTTTGGTTGTCTCAAGAAAAGTACATTAAGAAAGTACTTGATCGATTTAACATGAGTAGTGCTAAGGAAGTGTCTACTCCACTTGCAGGCCACTTTAAGCTGAGCATTCAACAGTGTCCTAAAAGTGAGAAAGATGAAGAATGTATGAAGGAAGTTCCTTATGCATCAGTCATTGGAAGTCTAATGTATGCTATGGTGTGCACTAGACCAGACATAGCTCATGCAATTGATGTTGTTAGTCGGTTTCTCTCTAACCCGGATAGAGAGCATTGGAATGTTATCAAGTGGATTCTCAGGTATCTCAAGGGGACTTCTAATGTGTGTTTGTGTTTTGGCAATGGTAAAACAATGTTAGACGGATTCATTGATGCAGATATGGCAGGTGACTTTGATAGTAGGAAGTCCACATCTGGATACTTGATGAAATTTGCAGGTTGTGCAGTTTCATGGCAAAGCAGACTACAAAAGTATGTTGCTCTTTCAAGCACTGAAGCAGAATATATTGCGGTTACTGAAGCTTGCAAAGAAGTTCTTTGGTTGCAGAAATTCCTATAGGAATTGGACATGAAGCAAGAAAAGTTTAGTTTTCATTGTGATAGTCAGAGCATCATTCATTTGTGTAAGAATTCTACCTTCCACTCTCGATCCGAACATATTGATATGAGGTATCATTGGATTCGAGATGTTTTGGATTCTAAGTTGTTGATACTCAAAAAGGTATACACAGATGATAATGGTGTTGATATGTTGACCAAGATATTGCCAAGAGAGAAGTTTATCTTTTGCATGCAAGAGGCTGGATTGGTCGCGTCTCCCTAAATGAGCTGACGGGGGAGATTGTTGGGCTTAGGTGGGTCAGCCCATTTTTTTTCTTGGCCCACCAACCAATAAAATAATATAAAAGGATTGTTTTTGGTTTTTGGAACTAGAGGGAAAAAAATCCGGCGGCGAGAGGTTTAAGGAAGAAAGAAAAGTATCTTTCTCTCTCTCGGTCAACTCTTCATCTCGTCAAGCAGCGTCCACGCGTTTTGTCTTCGTGACTGCGGGTTTTGATTGAAGTTTTTGATTTCTTGTTCGTGTGTTCGTCTTGGTGATTTCGATTCGTCTACTGGTTCAATTTAAAATTTCCAATTGGTAACGTATTTCCAATTCTATAGATTGTAGGTTAGATATACTTGTGGTGTTTTGGTTGGTAGATTAATTGGTGTTTATATTGTCCGGAATCACCGGATTTATTTGTGTAATTCTTTATCATCATAGTGAAGTTATTTTTTCGGGACTAGGTCCCGTGGTTTTTTCTCAATTAGGTTTTCCACGTAAAAATTCTTGGTGTTCTTATATATTTAATTTCTACAAGCTATTATTATTTGTAAATTGATTCATCCTGATTTAATCGGTAGCTTGAGCAAATTAGATTGTTTTCCGTAACATAATCGCTCCCCCTCCATTACTCCATTTTTGTGTTTCTTCGACGAGAATGGCACAAGTCTTTTGTTGCTTAAATTAATGTGCGCTTGCTTTTGCATTGGAGTGAAGAGAGGGGGGAAAATCATTTTTGGCCCGTTATCTTGGCGCCTGATTCACTTTGACACTTTCTCAACTTAAAAACACGAACAGTCCTTTTTAGGAAGATGTCGTACTGAATTAGTTCAGTAGACCAGATAAGTTATTCTGAATCGCGTGCCAGAGTGACTGAATTCACTGAGGCCGGCTAGCTGACTAAGGTCAAAATTCAGTACCGTTCAGCTGTAGTTCAGTAGGGTGCGGAAATGTGTAGGCCCAAATTCAGTTGAGTTATAAAACGTTTTTAAGAAAACTGTTCCAGTATATTATTGCCATCTTTTAAGCTTTGCTGAAACACGGTTGAATGATTTTAAAAGATATTTTCAGAATGAACAGTAATCAATTCAACAGTAAAAACACAGAACACAAGCAATTTTAAAGTGGTTCGGATCCAACAATCCTACGTCCATTGTCCCGAAAAGATCATAAGGCTATTTTATTATACTTAGTTAGTCTCAGTCGGTTTGTGCACTAGACAAACACTGGGCTTGAGATTTATACTGAGAAAGTCTCAGTTTACAAGGTATCAAACTTAAGTGTTTGACAAACTCTCCAACTATGAAGGAGTCCTTTACAATAAGGATTAGTTCAAAGATGAACTCATTCGTTCTAAGCTATAGATATGGTCAGCTGAGCTTAGGCTAGAGGGAAGGGAACGAGAAAGTGGCTTCTAGAGCGACGAACGGTTAAGTATAGACTCTGGGTTCGTATTCAGTCGCTTGGATACTAGAGGCTTATGACCTGATTCAGCTCGGTTCCCTTTGAGCAAGTGCAAGTATGTTGCCTTTCGCTGGAGATAACTCTATGAAGTTCTTGCGGAAAGCTTAAGTCGATTCTGAGTTGCTCGTGAATGCTCTTGTGTTCTTGTACATGTCGTGAGCTTCAATTTGAAATCTTCCCTCTATTTATAGAGCAGAGATATGGATAGATCCGTTGGAGACGACGACCCATGTGTCTCTCTCTTTTGGGTAGCTAACGGCTCTTTCAAAGTATGGTGACAGAGTCATTTCCCTCCATTTCTAGAAAGTTGTTGACTTGCAGCTTTAATCAGAAAGTGGACAGCTGGCTGCTTGTCATTGGTCGAGGCTGAAGAAAGTAGGTGAAACAAACAGACTTCAAGGTAGATCTGAAGCTTACTTCTCTATACCTCGTATGACTCTGTTGATTTGACTTATGAGATTTTCGAACTGTCAGAAGACTGTCTGGCCGTTGCTGAGTCTGATCTATGTTCAGTAGCATACTCCTGCTAAGTTCAGCTCTACTGAAGATCAACTCTGAGTTCAGTTAACTACTCCTTCTGAGTTCAGTTCTACTGACTCCTTTCAGTATATTGCTCCTGTTGAGTCTAGTACTACTGAGTCTTCTTCTTATGGTACTGAGGCTGATAGTCTGCTGAAGAACTAGCTGACAGAACTGAGTGCCTGAACCATGTCGAAGGTGTCTACTGAGTCTGAAACTCTCAGAGACAAAACAAACAAATACAACTGACTGGTTCATCAGTCAAAGTAGGGTTTTGTGATCTTCAAATCTACTGAGCACTAAGCTACTGAATCATCTCCCAACAATTTCCCCCTATTTGATAATGCCAAAACTTAACACTACAAACTTTCAGAAGCAGACTCCTTACAAATATTACAAGAGAATCAGTGGAGTTGTTCTTCAAGTTCTAGACTACTGAGGGAGTTCAAGGAAGAAATATCAAAACATATACAGAACTCTAACATCAATTTCCCCCTTTCTAACAATAATTCCCCCAAACAATCTATCAAACTTCTGAACTCTTGCATATATCTCTGGATCACTCTTCAGAAGCCACTCAGCAAAAGCTATCGACTTATGCATGTCAGGCCAATACCTCTCAGATGTAGAACCTCTTGATAAAATCTGCTTTCAGTGTCTCCCACCTCTGAGTTTGTTCCCATGGTATCCAAGTATCGATTTTGGGCCATCTGTGGATTTTAAGGTTAGTGGGCTTCCTGAGTCTTCTGTACTTGTAAGGAATTTCAGCCTTCTCAGGAACCCTTTCACGTGCCTCTTTCTGAGCCTTGAGCCTCAGAGCTTCTAGGTCAGCGAGTCTGAGCCTTTCTCTTGCTTCACTTATATGCCTGGCTTCAACTCCTCTGTCCAGATATCTTTCCATCTGATCCCAGATCTCTTTCATTTCTTGCTCTTGAGCCTTGGAGGGGGCATAGGATGGAATGTGCTCTTGCTTCTCTTCTGAATCAGCAGGTGTTGGTGATTTAGACTTTGATCCACCCTGCTGACCAGTCTGCTGCTGCAGCTGCTGTTCTTTTTCCTTCTCTTTGTCAGCTTTATCGCTGATATTCAATTTTCTAGGGGGTTGCCTTGTCCCAGGCTTCCTTCCCCCTTGAACCTTGATTTTGCCTTTTGGCAGGCTGTTTCTTTGGCTTGTTGGCAACCTCTGCCTCGGCTTTCTCCCTGGCAAGATTTTCATCAGCTGCAATCTGAGCTTCTTCCTCAGGAGATATGAACCTTCTGGTTCCTTTCTTAGTTGGAGTAGGGAGTTTCAGAATCTTCTTCCCTTTCCTCGGCACTGGAGGAGGTAGAGGAACTTCTTCCTCTTCAGAATCCTCCTCTCCGTATTCAGCAACCTCCTTAATAATTTCGCTAGGAGTTTGGGTTGCTGAATCTTTAGGTCCTGAGCCACTTGGGTCGGTCTCAGCAGGCACTACAGCTCTTGCTGCTGAGATACCCTGGGCCTGACCTTGATCCTGGGGAACAATGGGAGCGGATTGTTGAGTCTGAGTTGCTCCTTGCACTGTCCTGATTCCCCTTGGTGCCCTTGGTATCTTTTCCATTTCCCCCTTTTTGGCATCAGCAAATGGGCCGAGGGTAGGTACCTGCACCTTCTGATTCAGACTGGTGTATGCTGAGGCTAGCTTATCTAAAGCATCCTACAGTTTCACAAGTCTTTCATGGAGCTCATTCCTCTCATCTATAAGCTCTTCACTGTATTTCTTATGAGAGTTCTCACTACAGTCTGAATCGATTGCAACTTCAGATCCATCTTGTCTTCCAAGGCCTTCTGAATAGTCTGGAGTCTGAGCTCTGAGGCCTGAGTAAGGGAAGATATGGATTCAGTGTGAGCTGATTGGGCTGCCTTATAATCTTCAAGAAGTTTTGCTTGGGAAGCTTCCATCAGCTTTTGTTGCCTTTCAAGTTCGGCTCTCTGAGTGGCTAAGGCATCAGTCAAGATCGTAGAGAAATCAGGAGTTGGAGATGTCTGAATAGATGTTCTGAGCTCCTTAATCTCCTCACTCTGAGCCTGAGTGGACTGCTTTCACGTCTTGTGGACAACGCGGGAAAGGAGTCGGTTCTGAGCACCCTAATTCCTGAGGGGCCTTGCCACAGTCTTCGAGCGTCGGCTTTTTGGGCTGGGCGCTACCTCAAAAGCAGACCCCATCAAAAGCTGTATTGGGTCCGCGGACTGAGAGGTACTAGCCGCCGACTGTCCTGGTGGGAGGATGCTGAGAGGTTTTTTAGTAGTTGTCGTGGGTGGAGAATCCTCCTCCAGTTGAGATCCCTCAACAAGCTTCTCCGGGCCTAAATCATGGGGCGGGTCTTGATCATCGGGATCAAACCCATCTGAGGGAGCGGCTGCTGAAGCTGGGAGTCTGTCGTTCAGCAGAGCTAACATAGCCGCCCTCATATCATCCAGAGAGCATAGATCCGCAGGCTCTGAGTAGCCTATCTTCTCTCGGATCATAAGCTCCTCTTCATGGAGTTGTTCACAGGAGTGGTGCTGGATAAGTTTGTTCAGTGTGGACCACGCCTGGAACCGAATTAGAATATGAAGTCTGGCCTGTCTTGCCAATGTAACCAAGTCAGAATGAGTAGCTATTTCAGGGATGGCTTTTGAAACTTCTCGGGAGGCTCTGGATTGTAGAGCAGAGGCCTCTATCCCGATGGTTTCTGACTCTGATGCTGTCTCCGAATCCTCAATCTCTATCGGAGACGCTTCTTTCTCAGCACATTGAATGCTGCTGAGCGGTGGAATGTCCAAGGGAGTCTGAGCAGTAGGAGTGACAGGTTCAGCTCCTGCCCCTTGTTCCACTTCCTCACCCTGTTCAGTGGAGACGGCCTTCTCCACTGAGGCAATCTTTTCTGAGGATTCTGCCTCGTCTCTGAGTTGCAGGGGAGATACAATAACAGCCTGAGCGACCTTCTTTAGCTTCTTGGTCGGCGTCTTCGGAGCTATTTTGGGAGGTGACCTCTTCTTAGAAGGAATGGAGGTCTTCTGCGAGCCTTTCTTGGGCTCAACAAGCCCTGAGCCTATCTGCTGAAGGGCTGCTGCCCTGCTCTGGAACCTCACCTTTTTGGGGTTGAAGTACCCTTTGTCTGCATATAAGGCATTATCAGCGCCACAGAGGTCTTCAATCATAACTGAAAGCTTCATTCCGTATAGGAGCTTCCCTTTGACAGCTAGGCAGTTGGTGGAATGATCGAATTTAGCTGCCTAGGTCATGAACTCCTTCAAAAAGAATTCAGTCCAGTTTATCTTCTGTAACGCCCCAATTTTCATATACTTAACTAAGAACGCTACTTCATACTTAACATACATATCTGAATTATTTCAAAACATTTTCATGAAAAAGAATCATTGAAAAAAAAACTCAATCTATTTTCATACTCGGCGGAAATCTTAAAAAAATAAAAGCACATACGACTACTAGTTTTCGAAAATAAAATGCAAAGTTCATGATAAAAAATAGTTTAATGCAATAATAAGTTCATAAATCTTTCCTCGTGTGACCATGACCACCAACACCTCTACGCATCGGCCGATCCATTTCCTGAAAAGTGTTAAAATGATAGGGATGAGTACGACTACTCAGTGGGAGATGTACACATTTACCATAATTATAAATCACACCGATAAGACATGGAAAATTAGATCATGCAAAGAGATACTCGGCCACACAGACCACATGAACTTGTAATTTGGCCACACAGACCACATGAACTTTTCAAACAGTCCGATTTCGACTGACGACCGGATTTTGACCGATTTTTCATAGAGGATCCAAATTCGAACCTATGGCCCGATTTCGACCCTTGCCTTTCCTTTCAGAATCCGATTTCGATCCTAGGGCCTGATTTCGACCCTTCCTTTCATGTCTGTCATAATCACATGAAATATCGAGCACAATGTATAATAAAGATAAACGGTAACATTCCCCACCTTAACCTTGACTTGAAGAAAAATTATGGATATCAGATGTTTAAGTCCTGCGCGCCGATCTTATATATGGAAATTTATCTTAATGACTTGTACATGGAGTGTCATGCATGCATCAACAATTCAAATAATTCATAATTACACATAGATCATAATAATCAAACGTATACTATACATAATCTATTTATTAACATGAAATTTTAACTTTTTCCCATGGTAATAAACTTAAGTATATTAAACACAATCTTACTTGTTTTTCAATCTACATGCATATTGACAAAAGATTCTGACACATCAAGAAACAAATTAACAAATAAATAGTAAACGTATCCTAAAAATTATATATTTTTAACATGAATGACCTAACATGTAGTATATCCCATTAAAATTAAACCTGGTCGAAAACAATGTAAAGAAAATATGAAAAACAATTTTCCTTTCAAGATCATGAACTTGCTGTCAGAAACTGGCAGGTTACGAAGAACAATTTTAAACAAATACTTATCATGCTTGTAAAATTCTATAAAAGTAATATAGTATACTAGACATACCTAATAACATGCTCCTAAATTTTCACGACGAGAGGACTACGGGAAGACGTGTAAATAATTCTTGAAACAGTTCGTAGGATGCTGACAGGATTTCGAAAATTTTATGGGATGCTATATTATGAGCGACTAAGGGTATTTATAAGCCTAAAAATCATTATCCAAACATCCCTAATCAAATAAGGTATCAAATATAATTTATCCATAATTATTTTCGTCCATATATATTTTATATAGAATTTATTCTATCACTTACCATATAACCATATAAGAGATTCAATCTTAGATAAATTAGGATATGGATAAACATAAATAATTTTTTTTCCTAAAACATTTATATCACACATAAAATATCTATTTTAATCATAGAATATAATATAAAATTATCTCCTAATAACTTAATACCATAATAAATATTATATCCTTTTATGAATCCTAGTTGGTTTAGGAAATCCAAAATAATATAACTCTTGCCTAATAATTCTAATATTATTTCTATTTCAACAAAATAATATAATCATAATATGATATAAATAAACATACTCAAAGTTCAAAATAAATTTACATAAAAATGATTTAATAACAAATAAGATAAATGCTTTAATTTTTCATTTAAATTTCTAAGGCGCGACTTACATAACTAAAACACTTAATAACATGGATGAATAGATATGCAATGCATTTTATATTGAAAATTTCGAGGCGTTACATCTTCGCATGGTCATAGATGGCCATCATCATCTGAATCTTTGGCCTTGACACCTGGTCGAATGACCCAGCCTGACTCGTCAGAATCTGAGTGACGATGTAGGCTAATGCTCTGTACTTAGGGAGAATGGCATTCTTCGGGAAGGCGGCTCTGAAGGTGGTAGGCTTTCCGCAGAATATCTCCAGATATCCATCCATAATATTGTCTTTGTAGCCAACGGTGCTAAATCCGGTGTTTGGAAGCTGAAAGCTCTACCGAAGAGCTTCTTTAATCGACATATGCTTAATCTCCGATACAGCACGAGTGGGGTCAACGACATGATGAATAACGAAACGGCCTCTGATGTCGCCGTCAACTGACTCAGAATTCAGATACAGCTCTGAGATCTGACGTGGAAGGAAGTATGAAGGCTTCCTTGAGAGGAAGGCTTCTAGCCCTGACGCCCTCAGCGCGTTGAAGATGTCCTCCATGAAATCCAACTCGCACGCATCGAATTCCATAATAGGCTCACACCATACGCGGTCCTTCTCTAGGATTTCTTGCATATCGGCTGGAACAACAACGTCCCTTCCTGCCATGATTATAATCTTCAAAATAGGATGTCAGTATCAAAAAAAAAATATTATTAGGAAACATATACGATACTGAATAAGCATGAAGATTTACCAAAGTATTTCTGAGAGATTGTAATAGAAGTTTGCAGAAGAGATGAATGTTTTCTCAGAAAATTTATAGGGTTGAAAAGTTGTAGAAAAAATGGCGGTTTTCTAACTTTGAATGTGTTTTATATATGATCAAGAAGGTGAACAGTTATTAATCCACGGTTCAGTTTAAATCTGCTTTATGAGATGGACGGCTAGGATTTAATGTTATAAAATAGGCAATGATCAACTTAGCCGCCGACGTCAAATTACAGTTGTATATAGCCAAAGAAGTAACTTGATTAGACATGCATTTAATGCGCCGCAGAGTTCAGCATGCTTTATATAGAATGTCGTGTATTAAATGTAAACCGTTATATTAAATGACATTTTCTAAGGCATTGAATACGAAGCTGAATCTGAATCATTAATACACAAACTTTTTCAATGGCAACTGAGTAGAGATACGCAAACCTGTCAGCTGAACATTGTAGTCAGCTGATACCTCATGTAGATGGTTGTTGAGTCTCTATGTACTGAGTAAGTTCAGTACTGAGAGTGAACATTCCCCATTGCTGAATGCTCCTCTCTTGAATCCACTTACTGACTGGAGTCAGTAGGGTCCAACAGACCTAGCTCTACTGAAAGTTCTCTGAATCTGGCTTCAACTAGAGGTTTAGTTAGAATATCTGCCCTTTGATGGTCAGTATGGATCTTTTCCATCCTGATATCCTTCTTTTCGACATGATCACGAATGAAGTGGTGTCTGATGTCCACGTGCTTGCATCTAGTATGAAGTACAGGGTTCTGAGTAATTGCAATCGCACTGGAGCTGTCGCAAAAGATCGGCACTTCATTCTAAATGACATCATAGTCACGTAACTGCTGTCTCAGCCAAAGGATTTAGGCACAGCAACTTCCGGCAGCCATGCATTCAGCTTTAGTAGTTGACGTCGCCACTGAATGTTATTTCTTTGAAAACCACAAAATCAGCTTACTGCCAAGGAACTGACAAGTTCCAGAAGTTGACTTTCGGTCAATCCTACATCCTGCATAGTCAGCATCAGAATAACCAGTTACTTAAATATTATCATCTGTTGGATACCATAAACCCATGTCAGGTGTTCCTCTGAGATAGCGGAGAATCTTTTTTGCTGAGTCCATGTGACTCTGCTTAGGATCCGCCTGAAATCGAGCGCAGACACCTACAACATAAGTTATGTCGAGTAGCAGTTAGATATAATAATGAACCAATAATAGCACGAAATTCAGTATGGTCTACTGATACTCCCTCTTTGTCAAGATCAATTTTCATATTCATGTTCATCGGGATCTTGATTGGTTTGTCAGATGTGCAACTGAACTTCTTGATGAGGTCTCGAGTGTATTTGCCTTGATTGATGAATGTTCCCTTCTCAGATTGTTTGACTTGAAAGCCGAGGAAATAATTTATATCTCCCATCATTGACATCTCGAACTTATCCTTCATCATTTTCTCAAATTGCTGACACATGATGACGTTCTTCGATCCGAATATTATGTCATCTACGTAGATCTGCACAAGTAAGATGTCGTCTTCCAGTCGAATGCTGAATAATGTGCGGTCTACTGTACCCTTCTGAAAACCTTTCTGAAGAAGAAACTCATACAGGGTATCGTACCAAGCCCTAGGTGCTTGTTTTAACCCATACAGAGCCTTTCTGAGTCTGTAGACCTGATGTCCCTGCTGAAAGCCGGGAGGCTGTTCTACATAGACTTCTTCTTTCAGTACGCCATTCAGGAACGCAGACTTCACATCCATTTGATAAACTCTGAATCGCTGATGTGTTGTGAAGGCTAGGAATAGTCTGATTGCCTCCAATCTTGCAACTGGAGCGAAAGTTTCATCGAAATCTATTCCTTCGGCTTAATAGTAGCCTTTTGCCACGAGTCTTGCTTTGTTCCTTACTATAACATTGTTTTCATCTTGCTTGTTCTTGAAGACCCATTTAGTTCCAATCACATGTTAATGTCGGGGTCTGTCAACAAGCTCCTATACTTCGTTTCTCGTGAACTGGTTCAACTCCTCCTGCATAGCTATAATCGAATCAGCATCCTTGAGTGCGTCCTCAACTGACTGAGGTTCTTTAGTAGACTAGAAGCAAGAATATAATGCACTTTCTCCCTGACAGAATCTGGATCTTGTCTTTACACTAGCTGAAGGATCTCCAATAATCAAGTCAGAAGTGTGAGCGTCCAGGCACGATCGACGATGTTTCAACTCCTCATCTGAAATTTGTTCAACACAGTTAGTAGGTGAGTTAGGCATTTCAGTTGTACTATTCTGAGATTGAAGTAATTCAGTTACAAGAGTTGGGTCTACTAAGTCACCAGGTTCAGGGGCGTTTAGGTCAGGAACTTCAGTTGTTCCCCCTGAATTATTATCCTCAGTAGAGGTCTCAGTTATCACTTGAGTTTCTTCATCGACCTGAGTTACCTGAGATTGACTCTGTTCAGTAGAGTCAATCTGTTCAGCTACTTCTGCTGCTGGCAGAGATTCAGTTGCCTTATCATCAGTTTCCTCTTCTGAATCATCATCTCAACATAGCTGGATCTTTTCAACTTTATCTTTTAGGCTCAGATCCTGTAGCTGCTTACTGATGTCCTCAGATTCTGATTTAGAGTTCCTGCTCATGTCTTCAGTAGCAAACTCATTAAAAACAACATGAGGGCTTTCCTCACGCAAAGGGTGGGTCCGGTAGTTAAAAACTCTGAAGGCTTTGCTGACCCGGGAGTATCCTAAGAAGACTCCCTGCTCTGACTTGCTATCAAAAGTCATTAACTAATCCTTTCCATTATTGTGGATAAAGCACGAACACCCAAAAATATGGAAATAAGATATGATAGGCTTCCTTCCATTCCATAGTTCATATGGTGTCTTCTTATGCTGCTTGGTCAGTAGAGATCTGTTCTGAGTGTAACATACAGTGTCAGTTGCTTCTGCCCAGAATTTAGTTGGGAGTCCTGAGTCTGTGAGTAGGGTTCTTGCTGCTTCTTTGAGTATTCTATTCTTCCTTTCAACAACCCCATTTGTTGAGGCGTGCGCGCAGCAGACGTCTCATGCTCTATGCCTTCAGCTTTGCAGAACTCCTCCACCATCGAATTCAGGAACTCAGTTCCTCTATCTGAACGTATCTTTATAATCTTGGTGTTCTTCTCGACACTGAGATTTTTCAGAAGCGTAGGCAACTCTGTTTTGACGTCAGACTTGTTAGCACTAAATATGACCCATGTGTAGCGCGAGAAGTCATCAATGACCACTAAAGCATACTTTTTGCCTCTGTTCGTCATCGGAGAGACTGGACCGAATAAATCCATATGTAGCAGCTGAAGGATTCCATTAGTGGAAGGCAATGTAACATGTGGATTTTGCTTCTATGTTTGCTTTCCCTTCAGACATGCTTCACACTGAGTGTCTTTGCTGAATACTTCATTCGGAAGTCCTCTTGCTAGGGCGTTTCTAGCCAGCTTGTTGAGCGTCTTGAAGTTGAGATGGCTAAGTCTTCTGTGCCAGAGCCACCCCGTTCCGTTGTTGTTCTTCGCCAACAAACAAGCTTCAGGTTCAGCTGAGTTCCAGTCAGCTACGTAGATATTCTTTTTTGCGCGAACCTGATAACACTATTTTTCCTGTAGATTTATCAATGAAATCACAGAAACCAGCGTAAAAAATCACTCTATTCGAGTTATCACAAAATTGACTAACAGAGAGAAGATTATGTTGAAGTCCTTCAACATATGATACTCTTGGAACTGTGGCGGTTCCAATGCTGAGTGTTCCATAGGCTATGGTATAACCTTTTGCGTTGTCTCCAAACTCGATTCTGGGTCCTTCTTCAATAGTATAATTCTTCAGTAGGTCCTTCTGGTATGTCATATGTCTTGAGCATCCGTTGTCCACATACCAAGGGTCCTTGCGCACCTGCAAAGCAGAATTATATTCAGGTACCCTTTATTTTTGATTTGGGGTTCTTAGATGTTAGTTATGGAAACCCAAATCTGTCTCACGACCCTGGTGGTCTCATACAGTTTCTTTCCACTCTGATCAACATACTTGACCACTGGACTGGTCGATGCTGACTTCAGAGGCTTCACAGGTTCAGGAGTCCTGATCTTCTGAATTGGTGGACTGCTGACCTTTGCCTTCTGAACGGCTTTCTTCTTCCTTTTCTGACTTTTGGGTCCTCTTCTGACTATAGGATCATAATAATATGACCCGTATTGAGCTGGATGTGTCAGCTGTGGAGGTCCATACTGATCAACCTATTTAACTCTATTGGTTCCCCCTTGACTGAACTGGGGATCTTCTTCCCGGTCACCATGCCTCCTCCTTGTGTTGGATCCTGGGTTTCGACACTATCAATCATGGGAACGATAGGTCCGTCCTCCAGTACCTCTATCATGCTATCGTGGAGGGAAGTCAGATGTGCCTCCATTCTGACTTGTCATACCCCGTAGTTCTCTACTGAGAACATGGGTACCATCCTGATTCCTGACATATCAGACATTGAAGATTGTGATATGAATGAAGAATGATATGCAGTGAAAACGTTTTCTGGATCCGTTCAAGTAGACCAGTTTCATAAAAACAAGAGTCTTAGAGAACTCCTGCTCTGATACCAATTGTTGGTCCCGAGATAAACGTTCAGGTGTAGGGGGGGTGAATACACCTGAAAACACTTTCTCAACTAAAAAACGCGAATAGTCCTTTTCAGGAAGATGTCGTACTGAACAGGTTCAGTAGACCAGATAAGTTGTTCTAATCACGTGGCAGAGTGACTGACTTCACTTAGGCCTGCTAGCTGACTTAGGTCAGAATTCAGTACCGTTCAGCTGAAGTTCAGTAGGGTGCAAAAATGTGTAGGCCCAAATTCAGTTGAGTTAGAAAAAGTTTTTAAGAAAATTGTTACAGTATATTAGTGCAATCTTTTAAGCTTTACTGAAACAAAGTTGAATGATTTAAAAAGATATTTTCAGAATGAACAGTAATCAATGCAACAGTAAAAACACATAACACAAGCAATTTTAAAGTGGTTCGGATCCAACAATCCTACGTCTACTGTCCCGAAAAGATCAGGAGGCTATTTTATTATATTGAGTTAGTCTCAGTCGGTTTGTGGACTGGACAAACACTGGGCTTGAGATTTATACTGAGAAAGTCTCAGTTTACAAGGTATCAAACTTAAGTGTTTGACAAACTCTCCAACTATGAAGGAGTCCTTTACAATAAGGATCAGTTCAAAGATGAACTCCTTCGTTCTAAGCTATAGATATGGTCAGCTGAGCTTAGGTTAGAGGGAAGGGAACGAGAAAGTGGCTTCTAGAGCGACGAACGGTTAAGTATAGACTCTGGATTCGTATTTAGTCGCTTGGATACTAGAGGCTTATGATATGATTTAGCTCGGTTCCCTTTGAGCAAGTATGTCGCCTTTCGCTGGAGATAACTCTATGAAGTTCTTGCGGAAAGCTTAAGTCGATTCTGAGTTGCTCGTGAATGCTCTTGTGTTCTTGTATGTGTCGTGAGCTTCAATTTGAAATCTTCCCTCTATTTATAGAGCAGTGATATGGATAGATCCGTTGGAGACGACGATCCATGTGTCTCTCTCTTTTGGGTAGCTAACGGCTCTTTCAAAGTATGGTGACAGAGTCATTTCCCTCAATTTCTGGAAAGTTGTTGACTTGCAACTTTAATCAGAAAGTGGACATCTAGCTGCTTGTCATTGGTCGAGGCTGAAGAAAGTAAGTGAGACAAACACACTTCAAGGTAGATCTGAAGCTGACTTCTCTATACCTTGTATGACTCTGCTGATTTGACTTATGAGATTTCCTAACAGTCAGAAGACTGTCTGGCCGTTGCTGAGTCTGATCTTTGTTCAGTAGCATACTCCTGCTAAGTTCAGCTCTACTGAAGATCAACTCTGAGTTCAGTGAACTACTCCTGCTGAGTTCAGTTCTACTGACTCCTTTCGCATATCTTGCTCCCGCCGAGTCTAGTACTACTGAGTCTTCTTCTTATGGTACTGAGGCTGATAGTCTGCTGAAGAACTAGTGTCTAACTGAGTGCCTGAACCATGTCGAAGGGTGTCTACTGAGTCTGAAACTCTCAGAGACAGAACAAACCAATACAACTGACTGGTTCATCAGTCAAAGTAGGGTTTTGGGATCTTCAAATCTACTACTGAGCACTAGGCTACTGAATCATCTCCCAACACAACCCTTTTTTTTTTAACATAATGGATTAAAACTGGACATTTATAATATAAAAAAGATGAAAATTGATATTACAAAAATATTCTAATATTAAAAATATATTTTTTAATTTTTTTATTAACTCAGCAGACCAAAATTGGACAAACTTGGTCAATTTTGTAAAACGAACTAAAAATGAACAATTTACCAAATTAACGGACTAAAATTAAACTCAAACAAAAGAACAGACCAAAGTGAATCGGGTATCAATATAATGGACCAAAAATGATTTTATCCCCGAATAGAGAGAATGCATTTATGTTGATTTAGGGAAAAAATGATTTTGGGGAACGGGAGAAGCAGCTAGAATCACCCAAAAGCTTGCGCAATTAGTCAGTATTCTCACTCTTACCTGCAGCCAGAAATGGGAGGTAAGTTCAAATGTCATGAATCTTTGGGTTTTATATATGTTCATGGCGACGCTGGCAGATCTTTATGCTTTGGTAAAACTCGCAGGTAGTGAAGTGGGTTGCGAAAGTTCAAATCTTTGGTTAGCTCCAAATCCCAGCAAAAGATGGGGTGAACTATTCTTTCTACTCTACACACCGTTTTGGCTCACTCTCTGCCTCGGCATTGTCGTTCCCTACAAACTTTATGAGGTAGTATTTCACTTTCATTGTTAATCACCCTATATTTTCGTATTTATATGAAAATTATTCCTTTTCTGATTGATTTGGTTACCAAATTTGTCTGCAATATTGTTAGTCAATAGAAGGTGTAAATAAGTTTGGACTGGTGATGAGAAACTAAGATCCAAATCTGAATCATGTCCAGCAAATATTTTCCGAGCTGTCAAATATTCCAAGATACAACACAGTCACAAAACTGCTAACTTCTTAATACAAATACCATGCATAAAATGGGATTTTTTAAAAAATGGACTGATTTTTCTTGCTCTCAACTGATGTAAACATAACAGTGTTTCCTAAACAGCCTCATTCTTTTTGGCTAACAAATATTTGCTTTTTACCTTACTCTGACTGATAGAACAAATTGAACCTGCCTACATTGATGTTTTCTGTTTTGTGGTTGGCTGGTTTTCTCTTTATTTCGATTCTGTTCCAGGCCATGCTGAAAATTGGGGATATAATTTAGTTGTATTTAGAAGTTATTGCAGAGTACAATCTGTTTCTCTCTGTCTCTATCTCTTCCTCGTAATCTCTAATATGACATAAGTTGTCATTACGTCATTTAAGCTTAAAATACTAGCCCAATGAATTATCTGACATTTCTTATGCAGACATTTGTGTTCGAATACTGTGATTATGTGTACACTGGATTTGTTCTTAAAACTGTAACAAATGTAATGATAGGTGAGTAGAACACGAGCCACAGGCCCTCATCGATTGCCTTTATTAATTGTTTTATCCATGTTATCAGATGATAATGTTAGAGTAAAGAGACTGTAGAAGCAATTGTAATAAACAAAACGAAATTGAATTACGAACTCAAAAGCAAACTCGAAGCCGAGTCCCACGGAAGATAAATCTTCCGACCAAGCGCAACTATGCGCCGTCCAAGATCCGAGAATTAAAACCCTCGATGAGTCTTCTCCTACTAGAACTAGATTAAATACTAATACCATGCAACTAGGCCTCACACGGCCGGCCCATTACATGGGCTTAATAACTTATGCTAATATAATAACTTATGCTAATGATAATAATAATAAAAATACTAATGATAATAAAATTGCCCGCCATGCACCTTCCCACCATGCATACGTAGCCACGCCATGCACGACGGCCACCATGCGATCTACGGCACATCCGACTGTGCCGATCCTCTCCTCTCTTCCACGTTCTTCGATCTCCTTCGATAGACTTTGTCTCTAACAGATAATTGTTCAGAAACTTATTTGTTCTTAATACTTGCCTTATGTATTTGATGGTAATTACAGAAATTAAGTGAATATGGATAGAGATGTTAACATCTTTACGTCTCACATTGTCAATCTGTTAACATTTCTCCCTCTTGATTTTCCAGGCAGATAGCAGGTTGTGTTTGAAAGGTCGATATTGGGTAAAAGTAAGTGAAATTGGTTGCTAAACTAATTTAATAATTTATCAACTATACGAGTAATATTCTCACTTGTTCTGCGAAATTCAAAATGAGACAAGGCAATAGGAACTCCGATCACATGCTTGACATATAAATGAGAATATGAACTGCCCTTGTCAGATGGAAATCATATGAGATGCTTGTTTCAGAGTTGTGTCACACAAAGATTTCCTATAGAAGCTTCTTAAGAATAACTGATGCTCTTGCTAAAAAGATGATATAATGCTAGGTGACAGAAAACTAGAGATATTGCCCTTGATATGGAGCAGATTAATTTATTAGCTTGTGCCTAAACAAGTCCGGGCTCATCCGTTTAGCTTGGAAACTTTGTGTGCTAACTTATGTTTGTTTTTTTTTTATTTTTCGTTCAATGTTCTTCACAATAAGTGACATGATGGTTTAGAGCTTTTCACAATCCACTACTGGTGGTCATTCATTAATTACTAGGGGATAACTTATTGGAAAAAAATAACTATCGGATAAAGTTTCCTTTGTGAGTTGTTTGATCATGTATATTTTTGTAACCAGAAAATCGTGATCGGCAGGCTAATCTGTGGATCATACTCTTTAGTTACGTTGGAAATTACTTTTGGACCCACTATTTTTTCACAGTACTGGGTGCCTCATATACATTCCCATCATGGAAGATGAATAATGTGAGCGCAAAATCCTTTTTGTTTAGATCCGTTTTCCCCTTTTATCATCATCATAATAAGCAACCATAATTAACCTTGTGCAGGTGTGACATACAACTTTCCTTCTCACGCATGTGTGCTTCCTGTTTTACAATGTTGCATCGAATATGACACTTCGCAGAATTCAGCATTCTATTGCTCACTTGCCAGAGACAAGTCAATGGCTCTTTAAGGCTGCATGGATTCTAGCTCTTTCATACTTTGTTGCATATCTGGAGACTTTAGCCATTTCCAATGTAAGTAAAGAAGTAGCTTTGGAGACACAAATATAGTCACACTCAATTTTTAGGCCTTAATTTTTTATTCAGGTTCAGTGTTTGTTAATGTTCGTTATATATTTGATATTCTCGACTAACCTTCTTCTTTGATCATGTGCAGTTGCCCTATTATGAATTTGTCGACCGGGCTTCCATGTACACAGTTGGCTCTTTGTTTTATGCAATTTATTTCTTTGTCAGTTTCCCAATGTTTTTGAGGTAAATATCCATTCCTCTCTTGAAGTATAGACCTTGTGCTTCGTGTGATGATTTTGGGTGCTGATCTGTCTATTTAAGCTGGCCTTGCATCGTTTTTTGAATTATGAAAAGAAATATAGCTTCTACATTTGGGGTATTCGAAAAGCTACTGTATGACTGCAATTTTTCATGGCGTTTCGTATTGCTTTTGCTTTGATGGCATTCTGTTGTAGCTGTGTGCTTATTTTGGTTGGCATTACTTGCAATGAGCAGGATTGACGAGAAATCAAGTGATGAATGGGACTTGGCGAGAGTTGGTGTTGATGCTTTGGTGCTGCAATGCTAGTCACCATTATACTCGACTTGTGGCGAATTTTCCTCGGTCCCATTGTGCCCATTCCAGATTCTAAACAATGCCATCAACCTGGGCTTCCATGGCAAGCCGCGTAGCAGCACTATTCTGGCTGGACTACATGGAGACATGTCCCTGTTGTAGCTTTTGTTCATGTTAAAATGATTGAATTAAATTTGTAGAGATAAATACTCTGATAGTTTATGAAAATGGTGCCTTTTGTATCCCAAGAATTGAATCGAGGTGTAGTATTATTCTCCGCAGCTATTTATTTTATATAATTGGACTCAACATTTACCTGCAAAATGGTGGTCCTCCTAAGAAAGAAACAATTCAGACATAATTGTGTGTATGCACATCTTTAGAATTGGTAGATCCACATGATTTCTCTCATAATGGAAACACAAAAGCTTGGAGCTGGCATTGCTGGGTGCATGAATAATTATTTCAACTCGTATAAAGTTTTATGTCGGAAATTCCGAGATTGGAACTACAAATGCTCGACTTTTGGTCGTTTTACCGGTGTTGGGAATTGGTGATCGCTGTTTACACCAAATAATCCTGCATGAATTGCTAGAACTAAAATTAGTATAGCAACAGGTATCGAACACAGGGAACGGAGTATTTTAAACCTAAAAATCCTATCAATTAAGATTTGGTTAGCAACCACGCAAGTTTGGGGAATTTTCTATAACCTAAGAATAATGAAAGCAAGCAAGAATTAAACACGAAATTGACTAATGCAAATAAAGCGGGTCCAGCAAGATGATCCACACACACTCACAATCGATCACTGACACTAATAATTAATTAATCCACTTAAATCAATTGGTTGTAGGATACCGTAGTTAAACTGACATACCCCCTATTCCCCCTTAATTATTCGGTAATCGCCATGGTGGGCATTGAAACGACTACTTCTCTAAATTAGGTGCAACCTACGTTGGTGGGCAATCAATAGATTTAAAACCTAATCAGCTTTAAGAACTAAGGGAACCCAATTTAGGAGCCTACTCGTATGGTGGGCATTTAATAGTCTCCTACCAAATTAATCCAATTGCCCTAAGACAATTCGCTACTTTTAGCCTAATCCCACGAGAAACGATGGAAGTACTAAATTAACTATGAATTAAACTAACATAGGGTGATCAAGCCTAAATTAATTAATCCAATTAATTAAACCTAGATTAATTCAGAACATAAGTGATTAATTTTAAGCCCTAGTCTCACGAAATTAAAGTGGTGTGTGTTTCACATCTCGCCGCCCCTAAAAAGAATTAGCTACGCATATTAGTTATGGACAGAACACAAAATATAATGAAACTCAATAAACGGTTAAGCATGAACATTATAACTAATTAATAAGATTCAAAATACTAAATGCACGTAATTAAAAAATCCTAGAAATGCAAATTTCATAAATTAAGAACTAGGAAACTATCCATAAGCTAATTAAACGTAGATAATTAAAATCCGGAAAATTCAAATGGAAATGTTAACATATTGTTTCTTCCAAATCAAACCAAAGTTCATGAATTAAAACAGGAAATGCAAACTTTAAATAGAGCCACCCCCTTTGATCGGATTCTTTGGAACTCCTCTCTCCGTGAAGATTTGGATGAGAGGGAATGAAGAGAACTTGTTGTATGAAGTAGAAGTGAAGAATGAGATGATTGAAGTGATATCCTCTTCCTCCCTCAAGGGGAGTTTATATAGCCTCATTCCTTCCTTTTTGGTCGAATGATTCATTAAGAGATTTAATGATAAAATCCCTAATTATCTCTCCTTAATTACCATGTGATATGAAAATCAAATTCATGATTGATTCCAATCTTCCATTCCTTCCTTTTCTTCTTCGGCGCAAATCAAGGGAGAGAGATAAGATTGATTTCTTCCTTTTCTTCTTCTCTTCACTTGGCTTGATTTCCTCTAGATTGGAAATCAAAGATAATTTCCCTCTTCACTTGGCTTGATTTCCTCTAGATTGGAAATCAAAGACAATTTCCCTCTTCACTTGGCTTGATTTCCTCTAGATTGGAAATCAAAGACAATTTCCCTCTTCACTTGGCTTGATTTCCTCAAATCTTTCTACCACCACCTCGATGCCTCGTAAATGCCACATCATCATTAAGCACTGCAAAATAAACACCAAAACAAATCCAAGTACCACAAAATATGCCAAAATACACGAAATATGGATAGTACAAAATAGACCTATCAGGAATTCATCTGCATCAGGTGGGTCGTATGTCTCGCTTTCATGAATTTCTTGATGGTCACATATTTAATCTTACATATGAAATACGTAGTCTACGTATTTTCTTCAATATTAAGTGAGCGAGAAATAAATTCTGGACTCCATGAAGTTTACTCTCTTAATGCAATGCATCATGTGGATCTTCACATGAGTTTCGTCAATAATTAAAGGGAATTAAGCCTGTCGAGTGTAATAACTAAGTGTGCAAGAATAAGTGATCTGGCAAGCTGATATGTGGACATGCGTGTGTTGCCGCTTACCCACTCATGCCCGTATCCGTAGCAGAGGCAGAGTTAAGTTAGTGCTAGGGGACGTTGTGTACAATTCTCTATATTTATGTTGCACTACATTTTGACTTAGTTTAGGGGCCTTTGCAATATCATAATTTTTTTAATTGTTTAAATTAAGGAGAAATTGGTAGAAGTGACTTATTAAGAATTTAGGGTGTTGCAAACGCTGATTAATAAAAAAAATCTTGAAAAAATAGTGTGCAAACTTTTTCAATAAATTAGATAAAATACTGATTTATCATGTTATTATATATTTAATACTACTTATTTGCACGAATTTATACTAATGATATTTTTATATAATTGATTACGTAGCGAAAATAAAATATCACAAATAAAAAATGAAAAAATTAATTTAAAAATCCAAATTCTATAGTTAAGTGTGAAGAACTTAAAAATAAAAAAACAATCATAATAAAATTGATAACTAATTTATTATGAAATAATCATAATAATTGAATTGGTAACTAATAAAAATATTAATTTAGGCAAAAACTTTGGTGCAACCGGCTGCATAACGCTAAATACTTTATTAACGTAATTGCAAACATCAGCGCTCATGTAGTGCAGTTAGTTTGCTGTTGGGCTCTCACCTGAGACTCGGGTTCAAGACCCAGCAACAAACTTTTCATTTTTTATTTTTACTTTTTACATTAAATATTTTATTTTCAAATTACATTATGATACAAAAAAAAATATAATAAATTTATTCTTTCATTTTAAAAAAAATAATATATGACTCAAAAAATATTAATATATATATATTAGAATCTATTCTTGTTAATAAAAATACAATCTTTTTTTTAATTACATTATGGGGAATATAAAAAAATATAATAAGTTTATTCTTTTATTTTCAAGAAAATAATATATGGCTCAAAAAATATTAATATATATAAGAATTTATTCTTGTTGATAAAAATACAATATTTTTATTTTTTTTTCAATTACATGATGGAGAATATGGGGAGATAATAAAAGTATCACTTTATAAGAAAAATGTATCAATTTTTCTGAATATATCATTTGTTCTGAATAAAAGTATCACTTCTTATTTAACCAATGTATCACTTGTCATGAATCAAAGTATCACTTCCTATGAATAAAAATATCACTTATTATTAACCATTGTATCATTTTTCATGAATCAAAGTATCACTTTCTATAAATAAAAATATCACTTATTATGAATAAAAGTATTGTTGGTTTTAGTAAAAATATCAATTGTTCTTAATAAAAGTATCACTATGCATGAAAAAAGTATCAATTATTCTCAATATATCATTTGTTCTGAATAAAAGTATTACTCCCTCCGTCCTTATTTTATATGTCCATTTGCTTTTTCACATAGATTAAGAAAAAATTTAATGATATAAAAGTTAGATAAATGTTGGATATTGAAATTTGAGTAAATTAAAGTAAATTACTAAAAAGTTAATGTCATAATTGTGTTTGCTATTATAAAAGTTGGACAAAATAGTCTTTTTCTATATTATCATATTAATTAGATACATTAAAGTTGGTGAAAGTTTTAGTTAGATACAAAAAATTGCTAATAGGCATATAAATTTGGGACACACGAAAAAGGAAAGTAGGCATATATATTTGGGACTGAGGGAGTACTTGCTATTAATCAATGCTTCACTTGTTATGAATTGAAGTATGACTTTAAAAAAGGGACTTGAACCCGGGTGTATAGAGTTTAAGCCAGATAGCTTAACCAGCTGCGCTACCACAACATTACTAATATATTGTAAACCGCAATTATTTAACTGGAGGCGTCCGGTTGCACCTGCAACCGGATGTACAAGAGTCCAACTCATTAATTTTACGGCTAATGACTCTCCGGGAATTAAATAAATATTTGGAGTACAAATTTGTCTAATAAATTAGATAAGTTGTAAACTTGAGCTGAAAGCTAGGTTCTAACAATTTAAGCATCTTCTCAATCTTGACACTATCTTGGGGAAATCTCGAACGGTAACGCCCCAATTCTCGTAATAAAGAGGGCACACTACTTCATGTTTAACATATATACTTTTAAAACGTTTCAAGACATTTTCACAAAATAAAATCACTGCATAACTTAATTCTTCACCTCTACGTATCGGCTGAACCATATCTTGAAAAATGTTAAAATAGTGGGTTGAGTACGACTACTGAGTGTGGGAAATGCATTAAACATGATAACATAGACATTCTAAAATAGCATGGTTGGTTCGAAGACCCATAAACATAGCAGCCCGTAGGCTTGACCCAATGGTCCCTTGCTGATACAAGCCTGTCGACCTTATATCCCTCGTTCATAGTTTCATTGATCTTGAACTATAGTCACACGGAAAATCAAGCAAATAATATAATAAGGATAAACATAACAATTCACCACCTTAACCTTGGCTTTGAATGAAAAACTATGGATATCGAATTTCAAGTCACGTGTGTCGCCCCTCCTAACATAAAAGTTTATTTAAATGACTTGTGTAAGGAATGTCATGTATGCGTCAATAATTCATTTAGTAATTCATAAAATACACATATAATAATAATAATAATAATAATAATAATAATAATAATAATAATAATAATAATCAAATAATGTGGATTACATACAAAACCTATTTCTAACATGTCCTCTAAAATATTAATTTAACAAAAAATGAGATTTCAATCTAATCTTACTTATTTTGTTATTCGCTCATGAGTGAATTAATCCAACACTACAAGACATAAATTATCAAAACTCATAACAAACTCAACGTAAAAGTTCTAGAATTTTATCATGGACAACCTAACATATAAATAATCCCTATAAAATTGAACACGATCAATAATTCATTCAAAACCAATATGAGGTTTTATTTATTTTTTTTTATTTCTCAACCTATATGCATGTTGGTAGAAAAATCTGGAACATCAAGAAACAAATTAAGAAAACCATAGTAACCGTATTCTAAAATTTCTATATTTTCAATATGATTAACCTAACATATGATACATCCCACTAAAATTCAGTATGGTCGAGAAAAACATAACAAAAAAATGAAAAATAATTTTCATATCAAGCACATGTACATGTCGTCGCAAGCTGGCCGGTCATGAATAAAAATTTTAAACAAATACTTATCATGCTTGTAAGATTCTAAAAACATAATATAAAATACTAGATATAAAAGGTAATACGCTCCTAAAGTTTCATGATGAAATGATGACGGAAAGATATGTAAATAATTATTGAAATAATTCTTAGATATGTAGGAAGATTTCTGAAAATTCTACGAGAGACTCTATTATGATCGACTAAGGGGGTATTTATAGGCATAGAATAAACTATCTAAAGATCCCTAATAATAAAACATATCAAATATATTTTATCCATAATTATTTTGTACTTATATCATTTAGATAAAATTCAGTCTATCATTTACCACATTAGAGATTAATCATAGATAAATAAGGATATGATCCTAAAACATGTATATCACATGCAATATCTATTTCATAATAAAACATAATCTAAAATTATCTCCTAATAAAATATAAAATATTCTATCGTTTCATGAATCCTAGTATGTTTAGGAAATCTGAAATAAATCTTATTCTTGGCTCGTAATTTTAACATGATTTATATCTGAACAGTAAATGATATAATCATAATATGATATAAAAAACAAATTCAAGATTCAAAATAAATTGATATAACAAAAATGATTTAATGAAAAAAATGAGATAGATGCTTTAAATTTTCGTTTTAATTTCTAATGCGCAACTTAAAGAACTAAAATACTTGATAACATGCATGAGATGAAATATGTTACATAATAAAAATTTCAGAGTGTTACACCAAGGGTCTCCCTTATTTTTGGGGAACCCTATCTCTATTTAAGGCCAGAAATAATGTTTTCTCCATCGGTTTTTCCCTATTTCTCCCCTAAAAATGAATATTCCATAATACACCTTTTTTTTACTTTTAAAAATCAAAATAAAATGCAATTATATAATTAAATTGTACATAATAATATATTTATTGGAAAATTCTACATTGATTGCAAAAAAGATAATTTAAATTACTTAAATAAAAATTATAGGTTGCATAATAATATCTAATTCTCAAAAGACGAATATTCATTTCACAAATGATCAATTAGTGCATTCTAAAGCGTAAAATGAGCATTTGTGTCTTTAATCTCACTAGACCAAGAAATAAATTTTCTGAATCAATCAGGTTTAGGTTCTTGAAATTCAAAATTTGTGGCTGAAACGTCTCTTGCAACTTCAATTGGAGAATCAAGGTTTCATCTATCCTCAATTATCATATTATTCATTAATATGCATGAAGTCATATTATCTCCCAAATAACTTGCATCCCAAAAACGTGCTGGATTTGCCACAATTGCAAAATAATTTTGGAGGACTCCTCGGGTACGTTCAACATCCTTTCTACACACTTCTTGTTTTGCCGAAAAATATATTTTTTTTTGGACCAGCCAGTGCACGTATAGTTTGCACAATAGTTGCCCATTTAGAGTATGTATCATGAGCTAGGTAATAACCCATATTGAATTCTTTTCCATTTACGACAAATTGCATAGGAGGGAGCAATCCCGAGAGCAAGGTGGTTACAAAGATGGGATGTTTTCAATAAATTAATATCTGATGAGTCTTAATTCGTACTATTCAAATTCCGTTGTTTTGGCGCCATTTTTGGCGATCGGATTGCTTTTCTGTGCTGTTTTGCAGATTCCCGAGCTTTATGTGGCGACAATATGATGATGTGGCGGCATGCACATAATTAAGGATTTTAAGGGGTTAATTTTGGCGCAATTCTACGTAGAAGGAAAGGAACGGATAAGGAAAGAAGAGGATGAGTAGATTTGATTATATCTTTCCAAACTTGATGGATAAGTTTTCTAATTCTACAAGGATTGAGAGAAGGAAACCCTAGATTATATATACGCATGCACCGCGGACGAAGGGGGCACTACTTTTTGTTGGGATAAGGATTCAGTAGATGAATTGATAGATTTGATAGATCCCAAAATCCTAGCTGAATGTTGTACCTTTGCATCTGTAATAGCTCAGTCGAGTTCAGTTGTTAGAACTCAGTAGGCTAGAGTTCAGTAGCTGCAGGATTCAGTAGAAGACCTCGCACTCAGCCGATGAACTTAGGATCTAAGAAGTCAGTTGGACAGTCATCCACCAACTGAATCTGCTCAGGAATTCGCGCTCATGCACTGAATGCTCAGAAGAACGTCAGTAGGAAAGTCACTTCAGTTGAAGGTCCAATGATTCAGAGGAAGTCAACCTTAATGTTTGACAAGTCTCATCTACCAATCTACCTCAACCAATAAGGAGCCGACATCGACCTACTGCTCTGACAAAAGCTGCTTCCAGACTGAAAAAGAGGAGAATCCCTACAGTGCACCTACTCACCAACTTTTCAAAATAAAGGAGCCGTTTTCCTTGTCGTTTCGACACGTGGCTAGACCTCCCTCCAACGAATCTATTCACCATCGACGACTATAAATAAGAGAAGTCGCCATTCAGAGACGACACCGGGAACCCAAGCTATCTACGCACAAACTCTTAACACTCTCAACGAAGAATCCAGTGAAGAACTAACATCCAGTGAAGAACACTTTTAGTTCATCACTTAGAGTTATATTTGTTCCCCTTCTCTTATCTAAGCAAGCTTCATTGTAATATCTTTAGCTTAGAAACCTCGAGGAAGTTCACATCCTTGTGAAATCGTTCTTATTTATAAGAACTTCCTCTTAGTTGGAGAAGACTCAAACTCTTAAAGTTTGAAACCCCTGCAAAAATCACTACGACTATAAGTAGAGAATCTGTCCAGCGCACAGATCACTGAGAACTTGCTCAGTATAAGCTTCAAATTTTGTGTCTGTCCAGTGAACAGACTAACTGAGACTTGCTCAGTATAAATATAACAAGTATCCTGCTTTGGTCAGGACAGTGGACGTAGGACTCAGTGTGTCCGAACCACTTTAAAAATTGTTGTGTTAATTTACTGTTTTCTTTAACTACTCATACTGCATTCAAAACAGTACTTCATAAAACTCAGCATAAAACCGGTATTTTCTAACCGAGACGTTTGATAGGGCCTACACTTTCGCACACACACTCTGATACTGAACGACTGTTCGACTGACTAAAGTCAGTTGTGCTGAACTCAGTAGAAGATTTTCTTGCCCACGCGATCTGAAGCGTATTTGGCTGTCTGACTCAGTCAGTAGCAAACTCAGCTAGAGTTGACTTCGCGTTTGAGAACGAAATTTGTATTCAGGTATATTCATCCCCCCCCCCACACACACCTGAACCACGTCTCAAGACCAACACTTATCATATCATATTTTCTTCCCTTCGTGTTCATCATCGCCGCCGACAGCCGAGGAGACTCCAGCATCGTCCGACGTCGGAGCCGAGAGAGAGAACACCGTTTGCCGTCAGCCACCGATCGCCGTGAGTTATGTGTCCTTCACCAATCGCTGTGAGTTCCGTCACCGTCTATGAAGCCGAGAGTTGTTCAAGTTCATTTCCTGCCGTTGATTTTAGTCGTTAAATTCTTAGGTGAAATTATAGAAAAACAAACTCCTGTTATTTTATTTTCGAATGCTTAATTTGGATCATGTTACTTTGGTTTTGAATCGGATATTTAGGGTTTATTTATTTTTATGATCTTCGAATTAATTAGGGTTTAATTTCGTGCACTTTAGTACATTAAATCAGTAGTTATAGCACTAATAATTTTCACATAATTTTATTTCGATTTTCAGCATGATTATGGTTCTGTCCAGCAGAACGGTCTGCCTGCCCAGTCAGACCGTAATGCTTAGCTAATTAATTTTTAGGGTTTGGTAAGATGTGAAATGCGCACAACTAAATTCGTGAGACTTAGGCTTAATAATTAATCACTTAGGTTCCGAATTAATCTAGGTTAATTAATTGGATTAATTAATTTAGGCTTGATCACCCTAGGTTAGTTTAATTCATAGCTAATTTAGTACTTCCATCGTTTCTCGTAGGATTAGGCTAAATAAGTAGCCCAATTGTTCTAAGAACAATAGGATTAATTTGGTAGAAGACTATTAGATGCCCACCATTGATCGTGTCCTACTTAGACCTCTATCCACAAGTGTATGGGGTGTTGGAATATAGGTGGTGAGCAAGGTCGTCTCCCAAAGGACTATGCGGTTAATCGTGTAACTACTCCTATTCGGATGCTTAAACTCTATCTAGACGAAAAAACTAGCAGGGTGATTAATCCTAGGCAATAATTGAAATAAATCTAAGCTAAGGGCAATAAAGAAGCTAAATTGATGAAAATCCAAGAGAAGATATTCTAGGGGTAGACACTAATGATATGTAAAAGGATCTAGCTTACTTGAGTTTGCTACGGTTAATTACATCTATTTATGAGCGACGTCGGATATAGCCTAACTACCTCTCGGTGAACTTAGACCGTGGATTCTAGATTAAGACTATTGTCTCCAATTCATCGAAACCTAGAACTCCCAAAAACCCTCGAGTCTATTGCCCTCACCCGTATCCCGCAACCTCTCGGCCTATTGGAAAGAGGTGCTCTATGCTCCTAAGCTAGAATTAATTCTCAACTCTCGTTTATCGAATTAGTTTCATGGATAAATTTAAATGGTGATCAATCATTCAAACAATCATTAAAAGCAAGAGCATAGAGAAATATAGTAGATTAATCATAAGCAAATCTAGCAAACATCAATTCTCAAACAAACTCATCAAGTCTAGCCCCTAGAATAGTGAATTTAGCTACTCATGTTCTTGATTAGCAAAATACTCAAATCATAGCAAGTTAAAGACATGAGAAAGCAAGGGGAAAAGAAAATGCAAACAAATCCTAAAGCCTTGTCTTCAATCTTGATTGCTTGACTCTTTCTTCTTTAATCTTCACACAATTATCAACTTCAATGGTGGAGAATGGAGGATTTTGGGTCTTTGGGGGAGAAGGAATGGTTTTGGAGAGTAAAAAAGGTGAAATTTCGTGTGGTAGGTGAGTTATGGTTGCTAGGGCTTCAAGTTTTGGCTTTATATAGTGACCCGGGCCGAAACCGGGTCAAAAACTAGATAATCCGCGAAAAAGGGGGCGGACCGCGGTCCAGTACGAAGCTCGGACCGCCATCGGAACTGTTTTGTTCAAAAAAAATTCGGGCAGAAGGCATCGGACCGCGGTCCACTACAAATCTCGGACCGCGGTCCCGTTTCTGCTGTTGCGCAACAATTTTGTTTTGGCTCGTTCTCCCTCGTTTCTTATCCAAATCTCGATCCGTTTTCGGCCACGTGACCCCAACGACCTGAAATTTAAGTCTCAACTTCCCTTTTCTTCAAAATAGGTCTTCATTCTCCTGAAAAATCAATAGAAACCAACCCAAGTAGCATATTTTTCGAAAATGATGAACTATGCAAACACAACATGTACAATCATGATTTTTCTTAGTAAATAAACAACATGTAAGCTCTCTAAGACCTATAAAATCCATGTTTGTCAACCATACGAGTAGGCTCCTAAATTGGGTTCCCTTAGTTCTTAAGGCTGATTAGGTGTTAAATCTATTAGTTGCCCACCAACATAGGTTATATCTTATTTAGGGAAGTAGTCGTTTCAATGCCCACCATGGCGATTACCGAACAATTAAGGGGGAATAGGGGATGCGTCAGTTTAATTACGGCAACCTACAACTAATTGATTTAAAGGGTTAATTTATCTTTAGTGTCGAGGATCGATTGTTCGTGCGTGTCGAACATCTTGCTGGACCCGTCTTCTTTACTTAATTAATTTGAGTATTTAATTTTTGCTATTTATTTTCTTGCTCTAGCTTAGTGAATTTAAAAATTGCGTGGTCGCTAACCAAATCCTTGATTAATAGGAATTTTAGGTCTAAAATTCTCCTTTCCCTGTGTTCGATATATGTTGCTATACTAATTTATGTTCTAGCAATTTTTGTAGGATTTATTTGGTGAAAAAACGATCACCAATATCATTATTTGCATCCGGCATCCCAAAATGTGCATGATATATCCAGAGATCGTAATCCACCACAGCTTCGAGAATAATTGTTGGATGTCTACTTCGACCTGCATATCTACCTGCCCATGATGTTAGACAATTCTTTCCCTTCCAATGCATGCAATCCAAACTCCCTAGCATCCATGGGAATCCTCGTAGCTTACTGTTAGGAAATAATATAAGTTTTGAATGATCTCAAACCCCTATTTGATTGATGAACTAGTCTGATGTAATTTGTTAGGTTTTTCCTCAACCCATGTTTGTATAGTCAGGCTGAATGTTTTTGTTCTCAGATTAGGTTGTTCAGACTATGATAGTTTAGCCGGTGGAAGCAACTGAGTCTAGCTTCTAAGCTGATGCCTTACAGGCCAAACTGTTATTGGATCAAAATCTTCACCAGATCGCATTGAAGATTCAAATATGAAGAATGTGCAAGGTACAAGGCACAATATTCAAAATAGATGGTCAACAGAGGAAGACGACAATATCAGAATCAACATCAACCAATCTCAAACCGCCATGTCAGCCTTAGTCAAAGGGTCAGAACATTACGTCATACAGAATCCGCAGGACCAAACGGAACGGGACACGTGTCCATGCAGTTAATGCATGAGACCATTTTCAACACGGAGCCAATGAGAGCTCAATCTTGTTCAACGTATCTTTCCCATAGCTCATCTATAAATAGCAAAAGACCTCTCTCCATTAGGTTCACGAATTTCAAAGAACCTCAAGCATACTCAAAGCAAAGAACCAACCTTACTCTCTTGATTCAAAGTTTTATTGCCTAAAAATTCTTTATCATTCATACTCCAAGTATTCTAGCTTACTCATCATAAGCTTGGAGTCAAGAGATCCAACACTTACCAATATAAGGAAGTGTATCAACGTCATCCTCATCAGTAGGGCTTCTTAGATACTGTGGTCCAAAGATTTGATGAATTTCTCTCCAAAATGTCTTCACTCATTCAATTTTAGTCAGACTCGCCAATTTTGATATACTCATCAGTTGCAGCTACAAGAAATGCAAATGGCAGTATACGAAATCCAACAATTATCTTTTGTAAAATACACAAACCTTGCTTAGTAGTTGCATCTCTTCACTGCACAAATCAAGGATCATGGTTTTTGACAGCCTCAACTATTGTTACGAATAAATGACAGGACATCCAAAAGTGTTAGCAAAAAATGCTCATCATTAGTAAGTTGGATTTTCAGCAAAATAATCTTGAAAGAGATTTGCAGCAACTCCTTCTCGATAACGAAAGATTGTCCTATGACCCGGAACTGAGCCGCCAGGAGCCCTTGAACTTTGCCCCATCGAGTTAGAAATTAAACTACCTTTAGTCCCTAAACAATTTCTGTGAAATGTCACGACAAGCAAATTTCTCTCATGTTGAAGATCAACACCTTTATCTAACCTATCAGGATATTGCTCAAGACCCAATTGTGGGTATTAACCAATCCTAAGATACACTTTGGTCACGCATTTTCGAAAAATAACACCCCAGCAACCCCGTTAGAGATCGTACCTCTAGATCATTGCAATGCAGAATGTCCATCATCTTGAAGGATACGTGAAAGTTCAACGCTTGCATAGTCACAATAGAAAATGCGAAATCAAGTGGGGATAATGAGCTAGATATTGTAAGTCATATTTCAAGGGTTTATTTCTTTTCATTTGTTTCCTTGGTTTTTGTCTTTGATTTCTCAAATAAATTCCATCTTATGGACTATGTAGATTCGGATGGCAAAAGAGAATATGATAACACAAAAGACTATGAGTATGGAATCAAACTTTAGCACACTTCGCTCACTGTGAACTTAGATAATAAAGATGGATTTGCTAGTGGTGGTTCTTTATCCCATCAATCAGAAGATGTGAAGAAAGCAAAATTGAAAAAAAAAATGAAAAAAAAACGATTTGAGAGCTTAATCACAGACAATAGCATCCTAACAATCGATTTGAAAACGATTGATGATCCATACAAACGTGAATTGCTTAGGCTTGAGAAAGCTAAAATTTACGAGAAGTATGAAATGACACCCCGACCAAAAGCCGACCCTCTAAGTTTGTTTTGGAATTTATTTTCAGGTACTGAAGGCTCCGATGATAATATTCCTAATTATTAAATAACTATTTTATGTATTTTAAATATTCCGCTTGTTAATTAATTTCAATTAATGTTCAACCCATGTATCTTCCTTTTATTAATTTTAATTAATCTTAAACTTATTATCTTAATTTATTCTAAATAAAATTAAATTAATATTAAACTTATTATCTTAATTTTTTCTAAACGCAATTAATTGGATAATTTATTCTAAACACAATCAAATTAAACAGAAACTCGTCTCTTAATTTATTCTAAACGAAATAAATACTCCTTCCACTCTCTCTCTCTCTCTCTCTCTCCATTTTTGCTCACTTCCTCATTTATTTTGAGTCGTGCTCTTCAATTTAGGTAAGCACACCGTCGTCGTGCTCTTCAATTCTTCTATGACCCTGGTAATACTATTTTTCCTATAGATTTATCAACAATATCATAGAACCAGCGTCCAAGGTTACTCTATTGAAGTTATCACATAATTGACTGACTGAAAAGAGATTATATTGAAGTTCTTCAACATATGTTACTCTTGGAACTGTGGTTGTTCCAATTTTTAGTGTTCTCCGCTCGTATATTCATTAAAGTTGTCACCAAACTCAATTCTGGGTTCTTGTTGTACGTAGTTGGTTAGTAGATTCTTTTCATAAGTCATATGCCTTGAGCATCCACTGTCCACGATCCAAGGGTCCTTGTTGTTGGAACGACGCTATCGACCATTAGAACGATAGTTCCGTCCTCCAGAACCTCTGTCATGCTGTCGTGGAGGGAGGTCAGATGTGCCTCCATTCTGACCCGCCATACACCATAGTTCTCTACTGAGAACATGGGTACCATTCTGATTCCTGACATATCAGACATAATGAATAATGATATGGATGAAGAATGATATGCAGTGAAAACGTTTTCCGGATCCGTTCAAGTAGACCAGTTTCAGAATAACAAGAGTCTTAGAGAACTCCTGCTCTGATACCAATTGTTGGTCCCGAGAGTAACGTTCAAGTGTAGAGGGGGGGGTGAATACACCTGAAAACCGATTTCTCAACTTAAAACGTGAACAATCCTTTTCAGGAGAGTGTCGTACTGAACGAGTTCAGCAGACCAGATAAGCTGTTCTGAATCGCGTGGCAGAGTGACTGACTTTACTGAGGTCTGCTAGCTGACTAGAGTCAGAATTCAGTACCGTTCAGATAGAGTTCAGTAGTGCGGAAATGTGTAGGCCCAAATTCAGTTGAGTTAGGAAAATATTTTTCTCAAAACAGTTTCAGTAGATTAGTGCAGTCGATTAAGTTTGCTGAAACTCAGTTGAATGATTTTAAAGATATTTTCAGTATGCACAGTAAATCAATGCAACAGTAAATAAAGAACACAGAACACAGGCGATTTTTAAAGTGGTTCGGATCCAATAATCCTATGTCCAATGTCCCGAAAGATCAGGAGGCTATGTATTATATTGAGATAGTCTCAGTCGGTTTGTACACTGGACAAACACTGGTCTTGAGATTTATACTGAGCAAGTTTCAGTTTACAAGGTATCAAACTAAGTGTTTGAAAAACTCTCCAACAATGAAGGAGTCCTTTACAATAAGGATCAGTTCGGCTATGAACTCCTTCGTCTAAGCTATAGATATGAACAGTTGAGCTTAGGTTAGAGGGATAGGGAATGAGAAAGTGGCTTCTAGACCGACGAACGGCTAAGTATAAGCTTTGGGTTCGTGTTCAGTCGCTTGGATACTAGAGGCTGTATAATTCTATTCAGCTTTGTTCCCTATGAGCAGATATGTAGTCTTTCACCGGAGATTGTTCTTCGAACTTCTTGCGGAAGACTTAAGGCTTTTTGAGTTGCTCTTTGAATGCTCTGAGTGTTCTCGTGTGTCTTAGGTGAGCTTCAATTTGATTTTATCCCTCTATTTATAGAGCGAGTAGATTAGAGATAGATCGTTGGAGACGACGATCTTTTTTTTTTTTTTTTTTTTTTCTATCTTTTTTTTAAAGTTTTGTTTTTTTTTTTTTTTTTTTTTTTTTTTTTTTATTTTTTTTTTTTTTTTTTTTTTTTTAAGAGAAAAAGGAAAGGTTTGGCTTTTGTTTTTGTGTTGTGGTTTGGGGGAAATGACTCTAACGACATCCGACCCCGACCTCCCCTTTCTCTTCGTTTTCTCCGATTCGACTTTTAGAGCATGCTCCCGGCCGAGTCGGCTCTACTAAAGATCGGCTCCGAGTTCGAGTTCGGTGAACTACTCCCGCCGAGTTCGGTCCATCGACTCCTTTCGATATATCGCTCCCGCCGAGTCCAAGATCACCGAGTCTTCTACTGCATCGAGGCAGATAATCTACTGAGCGCCTGAACCAGATGCAGAGTGTCTACTGAGTCTGAAACCTCAGAGACAAAACAAAACAAGTTACAACTGAATGGTTCATCAGTCAAAGATAGGGTTTTGGGATCTTCAAATCTTCAGTTAGTATTCAGTGCACAGGGTAACTGTGTTAGTTCTCAACTGATTGTGAGAAGACTGAATCATCTCCGAACACTTGTGCACCTACAAAACAGAAATAAACTCAGGTACCCTTTAATTTCAGGTTGGATCCTCAGATGTTAGTCATTTTTGGAACCCAAATTTGTCTGACAACCCGAGTGGTCTCAGACATCTTCTTTCCCCTGTTGTCAACGTATTTCACTGTTGGGAGATACTGACTTCTTGGCTGGTTGAGGTTCAGGAGTTCCCTTCTTCTGAACTTTAGGACTTCTCCTGACCTTGTGTTCATAATAATATGATCCGTAATGTGTTGGATGAGTACATTATGGTTAACCACATTGTTCAGCCCATCTGTCCTTTTTGGTTCCCCCTTGGTTGGATCGGGGTGTTCTGGGCTTGAACCTTGGGTCATTTCTTGATAGCTAGGTTGAGATGCTTTGATTTTCTAATTGTTCTTTGCTTGGGGTTTGATAGGTTCAGCATATTAAGTTCCCCATTGGACAAACCGGCCAGCTAGTTTTTATGAGCCTCTGTGTATTGAAGTTGATGCCTCATGCGAGTATCCATGTCCTCCCTTAGTGAAGGCTGGTCGTTGAACTTGTTAGCATCCCTTCAAGCTTTTCTTTTGCTCTTAGGTATTGCTTAATAATTAAGATTCTTCAAACCTCGTAACTTTTCCTCAATGCTTCATAGTCTGCTTTAACTTCTGAAAGCTTCTAACTCAGGCTGACGATTTCGGTATCTTTCTTAGAAAATATCCTTAGTTAGTACTGAGATTTGAGTTTCTTGTTGCTGAGACTTGGTCATCAGAGAATTTATCTCTTCCTTTTGTCTCAAAACAAGTTATTCTGACTCAGTAGAGACTTGACATTCCAAGGAAAGTCTCTGATTTTCTACTCTTAGGAGTTCCAACTCCTGAATCGTCTTACTGAACTGAGTGCTCATCTAGATATGTTCTTCTAATAGATCTTCATATGCATAACCACATCTAGCGGTTCTCCAATAGCTGAGCATGTGACGTGTGTGCGTGGTGAACTAAGTGCTCATCTGGATTTGTTCTTCTAATAGTTCTTCATAATGCTTTCAATTATTGTTGCATGCATGGCTTTGAGTTTCAAGTGAGTATGCATAGGAATCTGGAGTGTTGCAGGTCGCTGTCGTGGGTGGAGTTCGAAGCGAAATCACGGTAGACTATCATCGAGCTGCAGAATTGGCAAGCTCTTGCAGCAACTTTGGTAGAAACAATGTTGAGTGAGATAAAAGCAAAAAATAGTAGTGTTTTGGTTGTGTTTTGGTTCGGGTGGGTATTCTTACAATTTGAAAACAAAAGTGGCTTATTTTGACATTTCAATATTCTCCTAACTATTTTTGACATTTAGCTCATTTGAAATTATATTGGCCAATGTACTCTATAGTGTTAATTAAATTCAAGATCCACCCTTATATGTACTAATAAAGGGTCCTATATATAAATATAGAATTCATATAGCAAATGATTCACAGGCTTCAACTTATTTATTTCGCCCGACACCTTTTGTTAGTGGGGCTAAAAGAAGAGTTCACATGCATGCCAAAATGCGAAAACGTTCATTTTACATATATTTTACCCTTCAAAATAGTAGAGTCGCTAATTTAATATATAGTCCTTCACCCTAGACTAATTGCAATACAATTCACGTTTCATATGTTTTAAAAGGGAAACAACATTTGGACCATTTTACATTGGAATTTGAACGTCTGAGGTTGTTCAATAAAACAATTAATTTCGTGTCCGTAATAATACAAATGGTCAGGTAAGAAATAAAAGCAAATTAATTGAACTTAAAGAGAATAGCTTATTTTAGGGAATTTGGCACAACCCAGAAAAGAGCCTGGACCAGTGATAAAGACAACGTGGAGCTCGCAATAATAAATAAGTAGTTGGAGTATGATTGATCTTGCTACGTTCGTATTGTATCGTGTCATTTGACATTACATTGTCTCCATATGGTAACGAGTAACGATCTAAATTCATTTAGTTTTTAAGCCATGTATTATTGAAGGTGGACACCCTTATAATTGAAATACTAATTGTACGTATATCCAATCTGCCGTAATATCTTAAGGCATCCAAGGTTGTTCTTAAATGTTATTTGCATAAATGGGAAGAACTAACCAAATAATGCCATCACTACTAACTTAGTTCAAGTGTTATTACATGCGATGTTTGGTTCACATCATTAAGATATCTTAAAACTATTTTATATACGTATAGCACTATATACTATACCAGTGCAGTATAATTATATGCTTGCATACATATTAAAAGTCCAAGTATGTGCAACGTTTTGTTCTTTTGGAAATGATCTAGTTAGTGGTAATGTGAGTTTCTTTTTAAAAAGTTTTGTGTTATTTATTATAAACTATTACACTTGAATGATTTAGTCAATACGAAACTAAATAGTGGTAACACAGACTTTTCTCATCGCATAAAAACACACTTGCTCTCCCTCCATTCCATTATTGAATTGCTACCTTCATCAATTCAAAACCATATAACAAATAATTGCAAATAATAGCAATAATATCTAATTGCCAAATTTTGTCTCCATAAGGTACTTGCATTCATTTATAGCTGCCTGAATTTCCCCCGGATCTAGGCCCAACGTATTCAATGCTATATATTTTTCAAAAATGTTACTCCTTCCATTTCGACACATTTTTCTTTTTGGGATGTCCCACTTAAAATGACACATTCCCTTAAAGGGAAATAGCTTTAAAAATATTACTAAATTATCTCTTACTTTTTTTATTTATCTTTCCTACTTTTTCATTTATTGATTTTATTTTATTATTTCTCTCTTATACTTTACAATTTACTCTCTCACAAACTCATTTATCTTCTTTTTCTTAGTTTATCATTTATTCATCTCTCATACTTTATCATCCAATTTCTTAATTCTCATACTTAAAAAAAACGTATGATGTTAAATGAAATGGAGGGAGTACTAGTTTTTAATATAGGGAGTACTAGTTTTTAATATTTATGACGTGATAGGTGTCAGCTAGACATAATACTAATCAATCTTCTTTTTTTACGATGCTTCTTGTCACATGATTTACATACATTCCTGACGTGGTGAATTTTTAACTTTCGACTTCTATTCGTGAATTTTACTTCTTTTCGTGAATTTTAACGATGTGTATTGAATAGTAAGTGCGATTTTTTTCTCTGATAAATAATTAGAGGGGATATATAGGTCAACAGCAAAAATAGTCTAGAAAGTAGAATGTGTCGTTTTGATCTATATATATTTGTGTAATTGTAAATTTGAATTTTGTTTTGATCCACGTTCATACAATTGTATATATATAAAAAAATGTGAAGTGGAAGAAAGAAAGGGACATGATAAACTTTTTTTGCATGTCTAACAACCAAATAAACGAAAAAACAAAAACTGAGCATCATAGATAAATGTCATTAAATCACTACTCTAAATAAAATAAAGCACCATTATTACTTAGTGTGGACCCTAAATAATTTAGGAAGTTGGAGGAAAAATGTACGAAGTTGGCTAAACTTTAAATTTCTTTATTGGGAAAATTATGACTCCTACGGCGTGACATATTAATTTGTTATTTTATCCAAATTTTTCCTTAACTATCAAGTTTCGTAAAATTATGCCGTTTTTCATTCATTTCTTTGTTTTTCCTTTCTTACGAAGTATTGTATTATTATATCATGAACACTTATTATTTGCTTTTATTCAAATTTAAAAGAAACTAATTTTAATAAAATCTGTGATTTTTTTAGTATTAATCTTAAAAAATAAATTTACTTAGTAGACATCAGAAGTATCTCGTAATGCTTGTAGATTTAAGCAGATTTACTGCTTAATATTTTTAAAGTATCTATAACAAAAATTAAATTCTTACAAATAAAAAAAAACTATGTATACGATTAAATAACAAATAAGCTCTTGAAAAAAAAATGGAACCACAACTTCAATATGACAATAAGCATATCTAGAATCCAACATTAAGGGGAGAGAAATCTTTCCGAGAGGTGAAAAGTGAAACTCATTGTTAAAATTACAAAATTAAGCCTTCGCAAATCCATCTTCATCTATACTACATGTAGCTTAATTTATATTTTTCATGGTTAATTTAAGGTTCAATTCATTTTCATCTCCATTATGATTAGATTTCTTTATTTTGTTTTTTTAAAAAATAAATTAATAATCCATCTCCCGTCAATTATTCTCCCACAGTCCTACGGAGAGGTTCGTAGTCGTGATTTTAAATCCTAATTGTTTAAAATAGAATATTTACATTTTTTATTGGTAGCACCTTATGCCAAATGAAATAAATGGATGTTATACTTTTCACATCATTTATTTAAGGAAAAACATGGTAACCCACAGTTTATTTAAAATATGGATTTACCTTCAATATATCTATTGACTCAAAGAAGGAATACATTTCTAACATTTGTTTACTAGTAAGTTCTCTTCTAAAGATTTTCATCTAAACTAGGACAAAAACGGAACAAATACTTTCAATTTATTAAAAGGAACATTGATGATCGAGAAAAACACAATAAACTCCCTCGACGCAATCTTTAGTCGGGAGGTAACCCTAGGCTGGAGGTGTGTTTCCTTAAATTATTAAATTAAAAAAATCAAATATTATGTAGATTGTTTGACTATTATTATTATTATTATTATTATTATTATTATTATTATTATTATTATTATTATTATTATTATTATTATTATTATTATTATTATTATTATTATTATTATTATTATTGTTATTGTTATTATTTTTTTATTTTTTATTTTATTTTTTTTCAAATAGTTAAGAGTTTGCTTGCACTTGCTATTTTTTTAACGTGATTATCTACTTTTATTTGTCTAAGGGAGTGTTTGCAAATGCTTATTTTAAGCACTTATATGCATATTGAAATCATAAATAGTTTTTTAATAAGTGGAAAATTTGTTTAGTGCGGCAGCTTCATTAAAATTAAGTAATTAAACTGTTTAATTTACAGTTTTTTAAGCATTTATTGAGATGTTTTTAGTGCTTTAAGCATCATAATTTTTTAAACTACCAAATATATTTGTTTTTTATTATTGATACCAAAATTCCCTTACATTTCATTAAAAATAATTATTTTCAACTTTAAGCAAAAGAAAAAACATAGAGTACTCATGATAAGCATTTGCAAACACTCCCTAAGCAGTTTTGAGTAGGGGTGTCTAAACGGGATCGGTATTCGGAATATACCGAATGCCGAACCGAAAAAGTTGGTATTGGGATACCGGAATATCGTTATTCGGGATTCGGTATCGGTATCGGTATTTTATTTTTCAGTATACCGGAATTTGGAATTATCGATCCCGAATTCGGTAAATACCGAAATACCAAAAAATAAAAACTTAAATTTGAATTTTTTATTCAAATTTTGAATGAAGAACTTATTCAAATTTGAAATTTGAAATTTTTATTCAAATTTGAAAATTTTATTTAAAGAATAGAGATAACTTATTCAAACTTATTAATTATTTTTTATGCTTATGTTAAGTTACAAAATACAAATAAGTTGAATTTTAATTTTAAAATATGTCGAGCACTTGTAGGCTTGTAGCTTGTGAGTTGTGACTTGCGAAGAAAGTCAAGAAATAAAGGCTTAGGAAATTAGGAAGTTAGGATTTAAAATTTATGATTAGGAATTTAGGAATTAGGAACAATTGTGTTATTTTGACTTTCGACCTTCGAGTTTCATAATTTAATATATTTTCGTGATCTATTAATTGTATATCTATATTTGATATATTTTTTTCTTTTTACTTTTTTACTACAAAAGTCGAGGGACAGCAGGTGCACGATTGACGATTCTATATTTCTATTTATTTCTCAACTTAAGTTACATAACAATAACATATTACATATATTTGAATTTAATATTTAAAGGTAAGACTAGTAAACTATTTATCTCTTTGTATTAAACAATTCAAAGATAATTAACCAGAATTTAATGTACCATAATGGTTAATGTCTTGCAAATAAGAAAGTGTTTGTAGTTATTGGCTTGTATTCGAAACCACGCAGAGGCAGTTTCATTTTTTTTTAATTAAAGGGATCCCGAAATTCGGTATTGGGATTCCCGATCCCATCCCGATCGACACCCCTAGTTTTGATGCCAAATTTACTTTATGTGGTAATTTTTCTAAAATTGAACAATACTTCTAAATCTATAAATTTGATAATTAAAACATCATTTTTTCCGGACACACAAAAAAATATCTACTCCACCCGTCTCATTAATAATGTCTTGTTTCTTTTGTAAATTATTAAAAAATTGGATTTTCTTTATGTAAATCATGTTGACCCATTAAAAAATTGGATTTTTTTATGTAAATTATGTTGACCCATAAAAATGAATATTCCATAATATTCTCGTTTTATTCTTATAAGTCAAATTAAAATACAATTACATAATATTTCTAATTACAATTTAATCATATAATATCTTGAATTTTAATTTAATTATATAATTAAATTAAATATAATATATTTAATGGAAAAATTAAAATTAATTACAAAATATTAAATTAAATTACTTAAATTATGGGAAAATTAATTTGGCCTCCACCAAATTAAAATTTAAGGATTAAAAATAATTTAATATAATAATATTAATTGTAAAAATTTTAATTAATTGCAAAAAAGATAGGGGAGATAAATCAACCTCCCCTATTATTGGGGAAAGTTTTGAGTAGCATTGAAGATGAAATAGTGCCAAAAAATAAGAAAATTTTCAATTTTTAAGTAGCTTTGGAGATGGTCTTAGGAGAGAGTGATGTGAATGAGACCCACAAAAAATGACTTTTTGTGAGATAATTTCTTTAATTTTAATAAATAGGACATTTGTGAGGGACAATCCAAAAATAAAATATAGGACATTTCATATGGGATGAAAGAGTACTATTTTCTTAATCTGCGTGTCTAAAAAAACAAGACACTACTAATAAGACCGATGAAGTATTTGGTTTGTAAGGAAACTAAAGCAAGTAAAAATTATTTTCATTTGGTCAGCTTATGTGGAAAAAATACTGATTAGTTGGCAAATATGAGAATAGTTCGACAAATATTTTTTAAAAAGTGTTATTTTTAGAATAGGTCTTTTTAATATAATAATGTTAATTTAAATATTGATCTGAAACCGAGGAATACTTTTAAAAGGGAGGACAGATTAAATAACGAATCTGAAGATTGAAATAAGAACTAGTCTTATATTATCTCCGTCCCAATTGTTCATTAGTTTTCTGGATTGAAATGTTCTACTAATAATAATCACTTTCTTAATAAATAATTATCATCTCTCTGTCTTTATTATTTTCTTTCTCTCACTTTATCATCTGTTCTATCTCATATTTTATTGTTTATTCTCACAATTTTCGTGTGGAAAAAGAAAGTGTCCACAATAGTCGAATAGAGATAGTATGTAATTATAACGGAGTAAGCAAATAACTTGGAAGATTAGGGTACGTGTGGACGACGCGCCGAAGGAGTGAGAGTGGGTAATAAATACGAGGTACATTGTGAGATGGGCTGTTAGGCTCTTTCCGTAAGATTAGACTTTCGGGAATGGTTTCCCCTTACTGCCATTATTCGATTTTCCATTTTTGTCCAAACCCAAATAATCGTCTCCATCCACCGTGCCAACCACGCGCATTGTCGCTTCCTCCTTTTACGCAAAAATATTCAATCCAACTAAACAAAAAAATATATAAAATATATTATCGCCATCTCATTAGTAATGTTAATTTCTTTGGACATAAAGATTAAAAAACAATACTATATGGTATATGTTGTTTGATTTTTAGATAATTTATTTTATAGTTATAAATTTTTTGTCATTTTTAATAACGAGACATTACTAATTATATACTCTTTTGAAGAATATAAGATACTACTAATATGTAGATTTTTTTATTTTAAAAATTCACAGAAACTAGGAAAAATCGTAAAGACAATTAAGAATAAAGACGTTGTGTATGAATCTAAACAATAAATTTTGTGGAATGGGTTTGACAATTCTGAGGTGACATGGAAATGAATGAATGAAAATGACATTTTCCTATTAAACTAGTGTAAGTAATTACGGCTATTAAGCAGTACTCTCACGTCCCATTACTCTTAACTTGTGTTCTTTTTTATACTAAAATTAAAAAAAAGTGTGGATATGTGTAAAAGTAGTAAAATTTATTCCATTAATTTGATATACAAATTATTTTTATTTATTTCAACTATAAACTAACCGTAGCATACACTCCAAAAAAAACTAGATCAATAATAATAGAACGGAAAAAGGAACTCTTATCATACTCACTTATGGTAAGAAACACATACAAAATGGATTTGAAGGAAGGGAAAACGGTAAAAAATGAAACACCCAGCGGCAGACATACAATATCCGTTCCGAACCGCAAAATTGATTGGACCGAACCGAATCAAATCGAAAAGTATGGTTCGGTTCGTCTTCGCGGTTTGATTCGATTTATTTTCTTAGGAACCGCTTATAATCGGTTCGATTTGCGGTTCCAAAATTTTTTAAACGGTTCGAATCAAACCGAACTAATATCCTATTTATTTATTTTTAATTTCATACTTGTCTTTCTTATATGAGAAAATTATTGGAATTAGATATTAGATTTACGTTATGATAAATTCTGATCTATACACGGGAAGAGAAATGAATAACAACTTTATACTTATGAATTTGGAAGTAGTGACATTCTATAATTATTATTTTTGCATTATTTAAAATTAAAAAAAATGTGAACCGATAAACCAACCGAACTAAATCATTTATAGGCGGTTCGATTTCAATATTTAAAAACACTTTGAATCAAATCCAACTAAACAACTTTCAATTCTTAAAATACATGAAAAATTGAACCGAATGTAACCATTACACCCTAGACATACCGAAAGAGAAAGAGTTATGGAAAAATCAAATCGCTCATTTATGTATGATTGATTGAACAGCAAAAGGGGCTACTGCCCCGTAGACTCTACCTAGGTTTAAAACCCTCCATTAAAACACTAAACAGACAGATTATATATACATGTGGAGTAGAGTGAAGAGGCAGCCCATCTACTCCTCTTCATTCTTGATTTTCAAACAACTGTTTTTAATTAATTAATTTCTTACAACTCGTAGCATTATTGTTCTACAGAGAATATCTGCGATCACCTGCCACTGTCATCATCCCACTATTCTACAACTGCTCAAAGGTAGACTAGATTTTCTTATTTTTTTTTTCTCCCTTATCTCGAATTAATTATCACTTCTTTAATCAGATTCAGTTTTCACATAAAAGTGTCCTATATATATATATATGTGTTGCAGCTCCCAAGAATCTCCTTCTTTTGTTTAATTTTTCGTCTTCTTTGCTTTTTGCCTTGTTTGTTGATGAGACTGTGCTGACAAGAGTTGAGGGAAGGGAAGGAAGGCGCCATAAATAATTTTGCTTCTTTTTCTTAAACAGTTTCACAGCCCCCTTTTTGGTATTGCATACTTTTTCTTGTTTTGCTCGTTTCACAGTTCGCCTTTTCCATTTCTTGGGAGTTGAGAAATGTGGGATCTCAACGGTTCGCCGGAGCCACGAAACCACGGCGAATCGGAGGATGATTACAAGGGTAAACGGGTCGGATCCGTCTCCAATACGAGCTCTTCCGCGGTGGTGATCGAGGATGGCTCCGATGACGAAGCCGAGAGATCGGGGTGTGGAAGGAAGAGAAGCAGCAAAATCTTTGGGTTTTCCATAAATGACGACGATGAGTCGCCGGTGACGAGGCAGTTTTTTCCGGTGGATGAATCGGAGAGCTTCGCCGGAGGAGGGTTGCAAGAGTTTCCTAGGGCGCACTGGGTCGGAGTGAAATTCTGCCAATCGGAGCCGCATAGCGCCGGAGGCGGAGGAAATGCTATTTTTGGGAAGGCGGCGGCGGCGGCGGCGGCGGCACAGCCTATGAAGAAGAGCCGCCGCGGCCCGAGGTCCCGGAGCTCCCAGTACCGCGGCGTCACGTTTTACCGGCGAACCGGCCGGTGGGAGTCGCATATATGGTATAAAACATGTAAATATTCGATTTTTCCTTTTCTTTCCCTTCAATTTCACGTCAAAATCATTTCTCTCTTTAATCGTTCAGGGATTGCGGAAAGCAGGTTTATCTAGGTGGGTTTTTGGGGCTTTCAATTTTCTTCTCAAATTCTTGATTTTTTATTGTGTGATTAATCTTGATTGGTTGCTGTGGATTTTGAAATCTGCAGGTGGGTTTGACACAGCACATGCTGCAGCATGGTAATTAGCCTCGATCCCACAGCCTTACATTTTACGGTAGTAAATAAAAATGGAAATAAATTTGACTAAATTTGTTTGTTTTAATGGCAGTGCGTATGATAGGGCAGCCATTAAGTTCCGAGGAGTGGACGCAGACATCAACTTTAGTTTGGAAGATTATGAGCAAGACTTAAAGCAGGTAGGTCACAGCTTGTAGAGAGAGAAAAAGAAACATTTGTGAATGAGAGAGAGAGAAATCTTGCACAGTGTTTTTGTTGATTGTGAATTATTCATTCCATTTATGCAGATGAGAAATCTTACAAAGGAGGAATTCGTGCACGTACTGCGTCGACAAAGCACCGGTTTTCCGCGAGGAAGTTCCAAGTATAGAGGGGTTACTTTGCACAAATGTGGAAGATGGGAGGCCAGAATGGGCCAATTCTTGGGCAAAAAGTAACCCACTCTTCTCAATCTCCCACTATTTAACCATCACATTCTTGTCTAGTTTCAATAATTTTATGTTTTCTGTCCTTCAAATAGGTACGTCTATTTGGGTCTCTTCGATACTGAGGTTGAAGCTGCAAGGTACATTTTATTTAATTATATGCTGTCATAAAATGAGAGAGAGAGAGAGAGAGAGAGAGAAGAGAGAGACTATACTAATGAGTTACTATTTTATGTTCCATGATTAAATGATGTAGGGCATATGATAAAGCTGCAATCAAATGCAACGGAAAGGAAGCCGTTACCAATTTTGATCCCAGCATTTACAATGAAGAGCTCAAAGCTGCAGGTGAGTTATAAATTAAGAATTTAAGCTTGTCATTTTTATTTAATATTTGGGATTCTTGATTAAACAATTAATAATTGACATATAATCAGAGCCGTCCAACAAATCATCAGTAGACCAGAATCTTGATCTTAGTCTAGGCAATTCATCAGCTCCCAAAACCGCGGGTGGCGGCCGGCATTGCCCCTCCGCCCTGCCGGAAGATCCTTGGAGACGGCCGGGGTTTAGACCTAATCATAATCAGGTATGTAATAATTAATTAAAACCACCAGTTATTACAGAAATCAATCAAATGCTTATAATAGAAAGAATATTCATACTTAAATTGCAGCAGCATCAGCGAAGAAGAGATCCCTACAACGAGACCGAGACCACCTTGCAGCTTCTGAGTCAGACTCACCTTCACTCGCCCGACTCACTTAACGTGCACAACCAAATTCTCGGCAGACCACCCAACGATTTCAACTCTCCATTAATCCCCTCCCATAATTATCATCAGGTAATTAACGCTAGCTAGTTAGTTCTTTAATATCTAAGAGGACTAATTAAGAACTTTAGGTAATGTAATTAATTAGTTGCAGCAGGTTCATCATCATGGTGCGAGGAGCGTAGGATGGGAGGTTTCTCTCTCTAGAAGTGAACAGCAATGGCAGACGAACCAATCTCCGTTGTTTGCTAATGCTGCAGCATCATCAGGATTCCCGCAAGCCCAGATAAAGTGGCTCCACAACAATGGGAATATCCACCCTCTCATCAGACCCTCATGATGTGTAACATTTTTGAAGAGATTATTAATTAGTTCTTGATAAAGATATTAATTGAGTAGTAATGTAACGCATGGTACTCTTGGAAATAATTGAGAAAAAGGGACATATCTAACTGTTTTAGAGGAGTTTGAATTGTCATGTGAATTAATGTAGGCTATAAATGGTTGGAGTGCAAAGTGAGGCATCTGTGTTTGATTAAAATGTTGAAATTGGGGGAGATGGGGATGAATTGTCACGGTCGTGGATGTACCTTTGAATCACTTCTCATGAGTAAAAGACATTGGCTATTATGGTGAGAGGGACTTAACCTTAATCTGCTCATGCTGCCCCAGAGTGAAAAAAATATTCACACACACACACTCACACACACTTCTATTATATATATATATATATATAATTATATATATATTCATCTTTTTTTAATTTTGTTGACCAGGCCAGTGTGTTGTTTCTACTTGAGGGTGCAAATTGTCTGTGCTCCCCGGCCCTTACTTTTTATGAGAGTTAAATTTGTAGTACTAAGAAAAGCATGCATGTGTCGTGGACTTGGCTTAGCTCTATTAATATATCCCGTATTATATAATAAGTGTCTTCCTAAAATAAATGTTTGGGTTAGAAAAAAGAGAAATATTTATTATTAGTTAAAATGACTAGAATGATCTCATATTTTAACATCTTTAAATACTTTCATATTGAACATGTTTAGTAGGTCAAATCACCAGATTGGTCATGAGCTTGAAATCAATGATCGAGCCCCAATTATGAAGAAAATAAGCCATTGAAATTGATATAATAGTAGAAGCACCAATTACGAAATCACAATAGAGGCTTAGTCATGATTAAGGAACTAATTGTCAAACAATTAAAGTTAGCTCAAAAGTCACGATATCGACATTTTTTAAAAACAAGTTTTTTTTTTAAAATTTTTTTTATTATTTTTTTACATCATTTGACTATAAAGTATGAATACATATTGTTATTATTATTATTATTATTATTCCAATTAGCTATAAAACACATATATGTTGCTAATATTCTTATACTGAGTCATGCTAAATATGCTTCAAATTGTACAATTTCTTCTCAAGAAGTTTAGTACTAGAAAAATGTATATGCTAGAAACAATATATATTATACTAGCAATCATATGTTGGCATTGATTACCCAGTTCTATATCTTACGATATTGTAAGTGTACGTGCGTCACATATTACAATTAAATTGTTTGAATATATATTTTCGCATTTGCGTCATCTTTCATTTTTGTTACGTGCATGTGTTTTGATTATTAAATTTCATATGAAACATAATACTATATGTTTGTTGTCCTAATTAAGATTGCATATAGTATTAGATCATGTGGTAGAAGATTTTTACAATAATTATCCCATTGATATTTTGCTTTCTTTTAGTTCTCATATCCTATTTTCCGACTCTGCAAGCCTAATTGATTCCACCGTTGACAACTGGAGAAACATACGCATGAACATACATACTACTCCAGTATTTATGAGTGGGTGGAGGGTGTAAACTGTAAATTAACTTTAATTTCCGGAAAAGGATAAATAATTTTCACTGGACGTCAATCTGCATGAATGGGTGCAATAACTCAGTGAGTTGTAACTTTTTCTTCTAGTCTTTTAGCATAAATCTAAAAACTGTTTTCACATGATTTATTCCATTGGTCACAACCCAGTCCATTCATTCAATTTAACACTCAGAACCTACTACATACATCTCATCATTATATTCCTAGTAAATGATGTCAATTACTTTTCACTTTCAAGTGAAAATAATACACTTGTAGTCAAAAATACTATAACAAAAAATAGGATTGATCATTCATCCATTTATCACTAACCACGAATAAAAAAGTGAGATAAAAAGTCAAAGTTTATGGGTTAAAACCATCGAAAGTATCAGTGAATACGATTATATATTCGGTTCGGTTGGAACGTTTATTATTCTATTATACTGCTTCTGTCCCATAATTTTTGTTACACTTTTTTTTTGTTCTACAATTCTTGTTGTATTTTCTAAAATTGAAAATTATCACACGCATTTTATTTGAGAATTTCATATATCTGTGCACAGCTAGCAATTCTCCTAAAATAACGTGCTCAAAAAAAATTGAGTAAATTTCAACGTGCAAAGGAAAAATTAAAATGGAAATGACAAATTTGTAAATTTTGAAAGGAGATACAACAATTAATAAAAACTTGTGAAACAATTTTAGGGGAACAAAAGCTAGGCAAATCCCACAATTCGGGGGTGGGCCGTTAGGGGTGCCTACCCACACCCCTAAATCCGTCTCCTGTTGCTAACTGTATAAGCAGAATAATGTTGTCATAATATTGTAACTATTTCAATTGTTATATTGTAAGTACATTATTTGGAGTAAGAGTTAAATAATTTATGTACCCAAGTTTATGAAGTTGTAAACATCAATTATGTTGGTCCCGAGTGTACGGTCAGGTGTAGAGGGGGTGAATACACCGATTCGATTTCTCAACTTTCGAACACGAACATCCTATTCGGAAGGTGCCGTCGAACTAGTTCAGCAGACGCATTACTGTTCGAATCGTGTTAAAGGCTAGAAAAGTATCGACTCACCGAGATCCCGCTAACCGACTAGGTCGAACTCGATCTACGAAGAGTTCGGTGTGCGGAATAGTGTAGGCCCAAATCAGTTTTGTGAGAAAATGTTGTCTCGTTCGTAGATATAGAACTCGTATGAATGGTAAAATCAATGCAACGTTAAGAAAGCAAAGAGACGGGATTTTTAAAGTGGTTCGGATATCGCTCAAATCCTACGTCCATCGTCCCGAATGATCGGGAGGCTATTTATTATCCGAGTTAGTCTCGCCGCCTTGCAACCGGGCAAAGCTGCGTCTTGGTTTTTATACCGATCCAAGTCTCGCTTACAACACTATCAAACTTAAAGTGTTTGACAAACTTCTCCAACAGTGAAGGAGTCCTTATACAATAAGGATTGGGTTCGATGTGAACTCCTTCGTCTAAGCTATAGATAAGAACGGTTGAGCTTAGGGTTAGAGGGATAGGGAATATGAAAGAGTAGCTTCTAGATCGACGAACATAAGGTAAGCTATAAGTTCGTGTAACGTCGATTGGATACTAGAGGCTTTATATGTTGGTTTAGCTTGATTCCCTATGAGCTAGAATGTAGTCTTTCGCCGGAGAATGTTCTTCGAGTTTTTTGCTAAGACGTAGTTCTTTGGGTTCTTTGCTCGTTGAATGCTTTCTTGATTTTTGCTCTAGATACGTGCATTCGTGTATTCTTCTTGAATAATCCCTCTATTTATAGAGCGAGATTGAAATAGATCCGTTGGAGACGATCTTCTTCTCTCTCTCTCTTTTTGGTAGCAAACGGCTCTTTTGGTGTAGCAACTGCCTTTTCCTCCTTTTCCGGAAAGTGTTGACTTGCGGCTTTAGCAGGTGAGAAGACACGTGTATGCTTGTCATTCGTTGAGGTGGATGTAGTGGTTGAGACAAAGACAAACTTCGAGATAGACCGAAGCCGACTTCTCTCTTCCTCGTACGATCGCGATTGTCTTTCAAAAGATTCGACAGCCCCGAAGACTATCGCCGTTGCGAGTCGACCCGTATTCGTAGATAGGCTGCCGAAGATAAGTCTACGATGATCAGCTCGAGTCCAGTGAACTACTCCGCCGAGTTTAGTTCGTCGACTCTCTCGATATCGCTCCGCAGTCCCAGATCATCGAGTCTTTCAGATATCGCTCCTACGAGTCCAAATCATCGAGTCTTTCGATATCGCTCCTACGAGTCCAAGATCACCGAGTCTTTCGATATCGCTCCCGCGAGTCCAATCACCGAGTCTTCACGGTGCCGAGGCAAATAAGCTACCGGCGCCTTGACGGAGCAGAGTGTCTACGAGTCCGAAACCTCGAGACAAATACAAATACAAAGGAATGGTTCACCAATCGGATAGGGTTTTGGGATCTTCAAATCTTCTCAATAGTTCGGAGCACGAGGCTACCGAGCGTGATCCAAAGATAGAAGATAAGTCATTTCCCATAAGTATGATCATGCGAGGATTGAATCATCACCCAACAATTTCCCCTATTTGATGATGCCAAAACCTATCATCTATGTCCTATCAACTATGCTAAACACTAACTTACTCGAGAACGAGCTCCTTACAAATATTACAAGTAGAATCGGTGGAGTTGTCCGGTAAGTGCTAGACTACCGAGGAAGACAGGCGTAACAATTTTCCCTTTTACAATAATTTCCCTTTAAAAAAATACAACAATTTTCTCTTAAGAGAAATAATAACTCTTCAAAGTCTATCATCGGAGATCTAACCGAGCAAAAACCGACAAGTAAATAATCAACGTGTGTGTCGTAATCACTTCGTGATTTCGAGTGTTAAAGCATAAAGCAAACACGGCTATTTAGACAACAAGTAGTTGTCGAGCCAAAAGAAGATTTGTATATATATAATACACCTTCAAACATTACAAATCTTGCTAAGCTAAAAGAAGAACTAAGAGGGAGATCCCTTAAACCGCTGAATCCTATTCATGAAACCTTGGGATTTATCTTCGGGCGAATGGAACTCCATACATTCGAACGTGTTCTTCCTCGCCGATATTCGGCGAAGTCCGCCGGATCATCTTGTTCTAGTCCTCGTTCAACGCAAAGATTCTTCACTTCTTGTTAATCATTCCGAGATGTATCGAGTCGTCTTGTCTTCCGGGTGGAGGAATGATCCTTGCTCGAGAACTCGACTACTACCCCTTCGCATCTTGCTCGTGCATATAGGGTAAAGATCGGTTCGAATGGTCATCCACTCGCATAGCATCGCTTAGACATTTCGAGCCGAATCGCCGTAAATAATTTCTCTTGATAAACTCTATTTTGGCCGATTCCCATCTCTCGATTGAACCGAATAGGCATCCATTCGTCGATCTTGGCCATCTATGTGTTTTCGATCGTTTGGCTTCTTGAACCTTACGTATCGATAAGGAATGTCGCCTTTCGAAGGAATTCTCGGCCGCCTCTTGTTCCAACGTTTCCGAGTGCCTCAAGGTCCGCCAAATGTATCCTCTCGTCCGGCGGCCTCTATCCGTCAGCTTCCCTCTCGTAGAGATATCTATCCATCCGAGCAAATATGTCTTCAATTTCGCATCCCGCTCTTGAGGTTTTCGAGGAGCTTGTTCGTCCCCGGGTACTAGATCTAGATTTGGATGTACCCGCTTCGATTCTTCTCGCTGTCGCTCCTTTTCTTTTTCTCTGTCCTCTTCATCGTTATGATGAGCTTTCTGAGGCGCCTAGCGTTCTCTTTCCTCCTCGTCGGGGCTTTAGTCTTTCCTTTGGCGGCTTAGACTTTGGCTTGTTAGCCGCTCGGCCTCTGCAATCTCTCGCCGCTTCTCATCCGCGCCTTTTGGGCTTCCTCCTCGCAGATATGTATCTTAATCTCTTTGCTGGAGGGGTTGGAATGTTAAGCTTTTGTTTGCCCTTGCCTTCTTGAACCGGTGGTGGAAGAGGAGCCTCTTCTTCTTTCGAGTCCTCCACCGCTTTCGCCGTACTCAGCAACCTCCTTAATGATATCTTTGGGAGTTTGGGTTGCCGAGTAGTCGCTGGGGTCCCGAGCCACTTGGGCGGTTGTCACGTGCTCGCACAAACACCCCGGCCTCACTTCGAGACCGAGTCGGGATGACTTCAGTGTAGCTTCCCCCTTAGACTTTGGACTTTTGGTGAGGGTCGGCTTCCCAGACTCTTCTTTCCTTCCCTTTTTCCTTCACTTTCCCCCTTTTGCATCATCACCGATCACCGGGTAGGGACTAGGACCGACTTCTTCGACTTTTGTAGGAGGTTGACCCATCGAGACGATCGTGGAGCTTAGTCGAGCCTCATGCAACTCGTTCCTCTCCATGGTAAGGTTTTCCTTGTTCGCTTGTGAGAGAGGTCATTGCTTCCTTGAAGTCTTTCGACTTTTCGTGATCGTGTCTTCCAAGGCCGTGGATATTCTCAAGTCTTCGTTCGGTGGCCTCGGATTGTTCGTGATAGCGCGATGAGCAATTTAGAAGCCAAAAATTCATCAAGTAGCTTGGCTGGCTCTCGAAAGATCTTTAGCCGAGCTTCGATTTGACTTGCCCGAGCCAACGCTTCGAAATAAGGCGGAAACATCGGGGTGGCCGATGAAGAGACGAAGACTTCACCCGAGTTCTTTAGACGTGGCTTGAGCAACGCTTCCATGTCCTATGGATAGCCTTCGCAAGATCTCGATTTTTGATCCCTTGGGCGTTAAGGCTTTTGCCACCGATCGAGATCTCTTTGCGGTCGGCGGGCGCCGCTTCGAAGGTCGTGCAGAAGAGCCGAGCGGGCTCGCCGAGGACGAAGCACCGCCTTGACTTCTCGGGACCAAGGATACCGAGTGGTGGAGCAGTTCAGTATGGGTATCCTTGTCCCGTGGATGTCCTATCGGCTTTCGGGCTCGAATCATGGGGGGTCGTCTGGTCGACCCATCTCGAGGTCTGGGCCGGAGCGTGCCGTCGATCATGAATCATGGCCGATTGCGCCTCGATTGTCCATTGATCCGAGGTCTTCGGCTCGAATAGCCTATCTCCTCTCTCGTTCATTCCTCTTCATGCATGCGCGGAGTAGTGTAGACAAGGCGCGTAGACGAGGTCACTCCGATGTCGCAAAGCAACATGTGGAGCCTTTTGTTTTGGCGATGAGCAACAAGTCGAGTAGTCGCAAGCTCGAACTAGTTGTAGAATTTCTCGGGATGCTCGGATATAATCACCGAAGCTTCCATCCCGATTGATTCACCTTCGGATGCGCTCGACTCCAAGTCTATGGTGAAGTCTGCTCTTCGGTTGGAGGGACTGAGCGAGTGGAGGGACGAAAGGGGGTCTAGGCGCCGAATATCGCGCTCCGAGCTTCGAAGCATCCCTGGTTCCTTTCGGAAACAATCTTTTCCACGACCGAGTCTTCTCGAAGACTCGACTCATCAACCACGCATGGGCCGAGTAGTCTTCTCGGGAGCTCGTTCAGCAGCACTTGTGGAACCTCCTCGGGCCGGCACCTCGCGCTTTCTTCATTTTCTTTGCCGGTGCCTTAGGAGTTTTAGTGGGAGGGGTTCTTTTCTTTATAGGCGTACTGAGACTTTGATTTCGGAGAGACGCGAGGTCCCGACCTATCCGCCGAAGCGCCTTGTCTTGTTGTGAAATCCGACCTTCTTCACATTGAAGTACTCCTTGTCCCGTAGGTGATAGGCTCGGATCCACATAAATCTTCGATCATGATGGACGTTTGAGTCCATACAAGAATTTGCCCTTTGCGCCGCATGTTCGATGCTTTGTCGACTTAGCAACTGAGCCATGATTCTCGGAGAAAGAACTCCGTCCAATTTATCGGGCTCGGCGTATATGGCCATCATCATTCGAATCTTAGGCCTCGACACTGGTAACGACCCGCGCTTGTCGAGGCGTGTCACTATATAGCAAGTGCCCGAACGAGGCAACATGTCGTTCTTCGGAAAAGCACTCGAATGTAGTGGGCTTTCCACGAAGACGGTAAGATATTCATCAACTCGGTCGTCTCTCCGAGAACTTATCCCTTCGGAGGGTAGATCAAAACTCCGCTTCAAGGCATCCTTGATGGACATCGCTTCACTCCGTATGGCGTGTTGGATAGAATGTGCAACGAATCTCGCCATTATATCTCCGATACGTGTCCGAATTCAAGTACCGCAACCCGTCTCGGGAGGAAGAACGAAGGCCTCCTAGACAGAAATTTCTCCCCGACTCGCGCAGCGAGAATACATCGTCCATGTACTCCGATCGTATGAATAGAAGTCCATGGTGGGTTCACACCATACGCGATCCTTCTCCAAAATGTTCGCATATCGCCGGAGATATCATAGAGATATTGGTTTCCGCCATTACTGTGAAAGAAATGAGTCAACTATTTTTGGATAGAACAAGCTGCAATGCGATCGAAACATATAACAAATATATTAGCGGATATAAGCATACCAATGGATAAAATTCGAGATAAGATAGAGTGAAAATTGCGAATGCGAATCTCGGATTTTTCGAATTTGAGAGTTATGAAGTATGCTAATGGCGGTTCAAGGATATGATCGAATATATATATCAAACTATGAAGGTGAACGGTTTTTGATCGAAGGTGAATGTAAACTTGCTTTATGATATGGACGGTTAAGATTAGAAGTTAAAAAAATAGGCAATGATCACAAAAGACGCCTAAGTCAAAGCCGTTGTAAAATAGCCTAAGTAGTAATCGTGAAAAGACACGCATTAAATGCGTGCGAGTTCAAAGAAGCTTATGTATGGAATGTCGTGCATTAAATGTGAGTCGTTAATAATAAAGACAAACCAAAAGATATTAATGTCATGCTGAATCTTTGCCATAAATGCAAAGTACCGTAGTATTAAATTACTACGATAGAGATACGCAAACCGTCACGAACATAGTAGTCACGATACCTCGTGTAGATGGTTTTTCGAATCTCTATGTATCGAACTTACTCGATCGAGAGTGATCATTCCCCCTCACCGGAATGTTCCTCTCCCGAAACCTTATTACCGACTAGGGTCGGAGGGTCCAGCAGACCTAGCTCTACCGAAAGTTCTCTCGAATCGGTTCGGCTAGAGGCTTAGTCATATCGCCCTTTGCTTGTCAGGATGGATCTTTTCCATTCGATATCCTTTTTTCGACATGGTCACGAATGAAGTGATGTCGATGTCCACGTGCTTGCATCTTGTGTGAAGAACAGATTCGAGTGATTGCAATAGCACCGGACGTCGAGAAAATCGGCCTTCATTCGAATGACGTCATAGTCTCTCACCTGTCTCACAAAGGATGGGCGCAAAATTCCGGCATGTATTCGCCCGTAGTCGACGTGGCCCCGAGTGCGTTTCTTTGAAAACCATGAGATCGCTTGCCGCCAGGACCGACATGTTCCGAGTTGATTTTCGTCGATTCTACATCCCGCATAGTCGATCGGAATAACCAGTTAGTTCAATATTATCATCATGGATACCACAAACCCATGTCGTGTTCCTCGTAGATAGCGGAGAATCTTCTTTGCCGAGTCCATATGACTCGCTTGGGATTCGCCCGAAATCGAGCACGTACACCTACAAAGATAAGTTATGTCGGGACGAGTAGCGTTAGATATAATAAAGAACCAATTATAGCACGGTATTCGGTTTGGTCTATCGATACTCCCTCTTTATCAAGATCTATCTTCATATTCGTGTTCATAGGGATCTTGATTGATTTGCCGGATGTGCACCAATCTTTTGATGAGGTCTCGAGTGTATTTGCCTTGGTTGATGAACGTTCCCTTTGTGATGCTTGACTTGAAAACCAAGGAAGTAGTTCATTTCTCCCATCATGACATCTCGAACTTATCCTTCATCATCTTTTCAAATTGCTCGACACATGATGACATTCTTGAACCGAAGATAATGTCATCCACGAGATCGCACAAGTAATAAGTCTTCTTCCGGCCGAATCTGAATAGAGTGCGGTCTTCGTGCCTTTCGAAAACCTTTCAAGAAGAAACTCAGAGGGTATCGTACCAAGCCCCGGGTGCTTGTTTTAACCCGTACAGCTTTTTCGAGTCTATATACTTGATGTCCCGCCGAAAGCCGGGCGTTGTTCCAATAGACTTCTTCTTTCAAAGACGCCATTCGAGAATGCAACTTCACATCCATTTGATAAACTACGAATCTTTGATGTGTTGCGTAGGCTAGAATAGTCTAATTGCCTCCAATCTTGCAACCGGAGCGAAGGTTTCATCGAAATCTATTCCTTCACTGACGAGCCTTTAGCCACGAGCCTTGCTTTGTTCCGACTATAACGTTGTTTTCATCTCGCTTGTTTTTGAAGACCCATTTGGTTCCAATGACATGTTGATGCGGGTCGTCTACAAGCTCCCATACTTCGTTTCTCGTGAACCGATTCACTCTTCGCATAGCAATAATCCGACCAGATCTTTAAGTGCATCCTCAATATTCGAGGTTCTTCGTAGACAAGAAGCGGGAAAATAATGCGCTTTCTCCTTGAGTAACTGGATCTTGTCTTGACATGTGCTTTGAAGGATCTCCAATTATAAGATCAGCGGTGAGCATCTAGCCACGATCTACGATGTTTTAACTCTTCATCGAAATTTGTTCAATACGATAGTAGGTGAGTTAGGCTTTCGTTGTACTATTTCGAGATTGAAGTAGTTCAAGAACAAGAGTATGATCTCGAGTCACCGGTTCGGGGCATTCACTCGGAACATTACTAGACGTTCCCCGAGTTGTTATTCTCGAGTGGTCTGATTTCTACGTTCCTCATTGACTGAGTTACCGGGATTGATTCTGTCGGGAGAATCAATCGCTCGCCTACTTGCTCACCGGTTGAGATTCGTAGATTTGTCTTCGTTTCTTCGTCCGAATCATCATCCCAACATAGCCGGATCTTTTGATTTGTCTTTTAAGCTTAGATCCCGTAGCCGCTTCGATGTCCTCGATTCGAATTTGAGTTATTGCTCCCGTCTTCGTAGCAAACTCGTTAAAGACAACATGAGGGCTTTCCTCTACGCAAAGAGTCCGATAGTTGAATACGGAAAGCTTTGTCGACGAGAGTATCCTAAGAATACTCCCCGATCGACTTGCTATCAAAAGTCTTACTGATCTTTCCCATTATTGTGGATAAAGCATGAACAACCAAAAATATGGAAATAAGATAGAGAAGGCTTCCGTCGTTCCATAGTTCATATGGTGTCCGCTTATGCGTTTGTCGTAGAGATCTATTTCGAGTATAACATGCAGTCGTAGCTTCGCCGAATTTGGTTGGGAGTCCGATCTGCGAGTAGAGTCCTAGTCGCCTCTTTTAGAGTTTCGTTCTTTCGTTCAGCAACTCCATTCCGAGGTGTGCGTGCCTGAAGTTCATGCTCTATTCCTTCGCTGCGAACTCCTTTACCATGGAATTAAGGAACTCGTTCCTCTTCCGAACGTATTTTTTCGATCTTGGTGTTCTTCTCGACACGGCCTTTTCGAAGCGTTGGTAACTCTGTTTGACGTCGACTTGTTGGCAATGAATATGACCCATGTGTAGCGCGAGTAGTCATCTATGACACTAATGCATATTTTCTCGCTCTCGATCGTCCTGGGGAGACCGGACCGAACAAATCCATATGTAGCGTCAAGGATTCCATCCGTGGAAGGCGATGGACCGGAGGATTTTGATTCCTTGTTTGCTTTCCCTTCGACATGCTTCAACCGAGTGTCTTTGTTGAATACTTCATTCGGCGCCCCTTGCTAGAGTGTTTCTTGCAAGCTTGTTGAGCGTTTTAAAGTTGAGATGGCTGAGTCTTGTGCCTAGCCACCCGTGCGGTTGTCATTCTTCGCCGAAGCAAGCTTCGGTTCCTGAGTTCCGCACACATATATGTTCTTTACGCGCGAACCCGATAACACCTGTTTTCCCTGTGGATTTATCAATAACATCACGTAAACCAGCGTAAAAAATCACTCATTTGAGTTATCACAAAATTGACTAACAGAGAGAAGATTATGTAAGTCCTTCAACATATGATACTCTTGGAACTTTGGCGTCCTACTGCGAGTGTGCGTATCCTCTCGTGTAGCCTTTGGCATTATCTCCAAACTCATTCCGGGTCCTTCTTGTGATATAATTCTTCGCAGACTCCTTTGGTATGTCATGTGTCTTGAGCTCCGTCCATATACCATGGGTCTTTACGACCCGCAAAACAATTATATTCGGGTACCCTTTATTTTTGATTTTGGGTCCTTAGATGTTAGTTTTCATAACCCAAATCGTCTAACAACCTGGTGGTTTCGGACATTTTCTTTCCACTGAGTCAACGTATCGACCGGATCGGTCAAGGTGACTTCGAGGCTTCCGAGGTTCGGGAGTCGATCTTCGAGTTGGTGGACTGCCGACCTTAGCCTTCGTGTGGCTTTCCTTTTCTTCGACATTTGGAGCCTCTTCGACTATAGGTTCATAATAGTATGACCCATACGATGGATGTGTCGCTTTGGAGGTCCATACGATCCGCCAATTTTAATCTTTGGTTCCCCCTCGTTGTCTTTGGGGTTTCTTGGCACGATCTTCTTGTCGATGCGACGTGTGGGATGAGGTGCTTTCATCTTGTTTGTTCTTTGCTAGGGGTTCGGTATATTTGCGGTCATAGTCTCCCCTCGAACAAATCTATGAAGCGTACGAGTGTCCGGATGTGGAAGCTCCTGGCTGAATCCAAGTCCTTCCTTGCAGGCTTTGACTTATGCATGCTAGATAGCCTCTAATTTCTTTTCGACCCATGTACCTCTCGCATAAGCTCCTCCGACATCATCACTCTTCTTCAGTGTGTCGTGCTTGGTCGAAGTCCGACATTTCTTGCTTCGCCAGACTTAGTTCAAGATCTTTCGAGTCAAGTCATTGGTCAAACCGAAATCCGATCTTCTTGATGCGAGACTTGGCCATCGAGAGTTTATTTCCTCCCCAGTCTCAACACAAGTCCTTCGGCCTCGAGCAACCCGACTCTCCGAGAAAGTCTCTCGATTCTCTACTTTGAGGTATCCAACTCCCGAGCGTCTCTTGGAGCGACTCATCCGAATTTGTTCGTCGGCAGTTCTTCGATGCGGTTGCGACGTCCATATTCTCATCTCGCACCGAATTAGTGTCGTGTGTGGTGTGAAGAGGAGTTAAGTGGTTCATGAGAATTTACCTCATCCTCTTCGCCCGCCAAGACTTTTCGCTGATTCATCCGCTTCATGCTCTAAGGCCATGAAAGCGCTATCGTCGGATGAATCCATAAAGGAGTCGATCTCTTCGAGTCGTCGAGATTTCGCCGCTATGTAGGATTGTCTCTTCCGGGCGAATTTCTCTCTCCTTGCTTTGCGCTGCGCGTTAAGCTATTGAGCTCGGGACAATCATACGTATGTCCCGCGTCTTGCGGTTGTAACAAGCAATGACTCTTTCTTCTTTGCTTTCGCTATTCTTTGATGGTTCGAGTCATCTTTCTTTCGATTCGTAAGATTGTGAGTCGGGAGTGTGTTTCGACATATAATTTGACTTACCTTTCGTTTCCGATAGCTTTAGTCACTTTTCGCGTCGCTCCTTCTCCTTCGATACTTTACACGAGCAGTACTTCGAGCGAGGCTTCCTTCTTGTAGATCATGAGTGAAGGTTCGGCTTACTCGTCGTTTTGCTCGTTCTGGAGATCTTTGGCTGACCGATGCTTTGAAAGCATGGTCGATTTTGTGTCGCTTGCCTCTCTCGCTTTCTTTGAGGTCCGTCGAACTCAAACTCCTCCGCCCGTAATTACGAAAAGATATGGTCGGGAGACACAAATCTAAGTCGAATGTCGCAATAGAGTGGCAAAAGGTGTCCAGTGTCCGTCCGCATGCCCTCGAATCTTCGATTCATCTCTCGGTTCTCGAATGTCTTTCCCACCCATTGATAGAGTTCATCGATTGGTAAATCGCGTTCGATCTTCGATTTTGTCACCGGGTGAGAGACAAGCTTTCCGGCTTTGGAGTTCCAGCGCTAATTTGTTGGCTTTAATCTTCTCGAGTCCCTCGACTCGGTAGCGCAAGAGCGTCCCGAGTTCTTTAGCAGTCTTGCATTCCCGAACCCCGCCAAGATAAGAATCACTAAGGGTGGTTAGTATAGCATTTCGGCGACTCGATCTAGATTGTGAAGCTTCTTCTCTTCGGAGTGAAGAGACTTGTCTTTGGGGATCTTCTTCCCGGTCACCATTCCTCCTCCTTGAGCTTGGTCCCGAGTCACGACACTATCAATCATAGGAACGATAGGTCCATCTTCAAGCACTTCATCATACTATCATGGAGGGATGTCGGATGTGCTTCCATTCGACCGCCATACTCCATAATTTTCCACGAGAACATGGGTACCATCCTTATACGACATATCGGCCATGAAAAAAAAATATAGATATGAATGTAGAGTGATATGCGGTGAAAATGTTTTCCCTCGGATCCGTTCGAATAGACCAGTCTCAAAGATAACAAGAGTCAAAGAACTCCTGCTCGATACCAATTGTTGGTCCCGAGTGTACGGTCAGAGTGCAGAGGGGGGTGAATACACCCGATTCGATTTCTCAACTTTCGAACACGAACACCTATTCGGAAGGTGCCGTCGAACTAGTTCGGCAGACGCATACTGTTCGAATCGTGTTAAAGGCTAGAAAAGTATCGACTCGCTGAGATCGCTAACCGACTAGGTCGAATTCGTATCTGGGTAAGAGTTCGGTGTGCGGAATAGTGTAGGCCCAAATCGGTTTTGTGAGAAAACGTTGTCTCGTCCCGTAGATATAGAACTCGGTATGAATGGTAAAATCAATGCAACAGTTAAGAAAGCAAGAAGAGACGAGGATTTTTAAAGTGGTTCGGATATCGCTCAAATCCTAGTCCACTGTCCCGAATGATCGGGAGGCTATTTATTATCCCGAGTTAGTCTCGCCGGCTTGCACACTGGGCAAAGCCGCGTCTTGGTTTTTATACCGATCCAAGTCTCGCTTACAACACTATCAAACTTAAAGTGTTTGACAAACTTCTCCAACAGTGAAGGAGTCCTTATACAATAAGGATTGGGTTCGATGTGAACTCCTTCGTCTAAGCTATAGATAAGAACGGTTGAGCTTAGGGTTAGAGGGATAGGGAATATGAAAGAGTAGCTTCTAGATCGACGAACAGCTGAAGGTAAGCTATAAGTTCGTGTAACGTCGATTGGATACTAGAGGCTTTATATGTTGGTTTAGCTTGATTCCCTATGAGCTAGAATGTAGTCTTTCGTCGGAGAATGTTCTTCGAGTTTTTGCTAAGACGTAGTTCTTTGGGTTCTTTGCTCGTTGAATGCTTTCTTGATTTTTGCTCTGGATACGTGCATTCCGTGTATTCCGCTTGAATAATCCCTCTATTTATAGAGCGAGAGATTGAAATAGATCCGTTGGAGACGATCTTCTTCTCTCTCTCTCTTTTTGGTAGCAAACGGCTCTTTTGGTGTAGGCAACAATGCCTTTTCCTCCTTTTCCGGAAAGTGTTGACTTGCAACTTTAGCAGGTGAGAAGACACGTGTATGCTTGTCATTCGTTGAGGTGGATGTAGTGGTTGAGACAAAGACAAACTTCGAGATAGATCGGCGACTTCTCTCTTCCTCGTAGATCGCGATTGTCTTTCAAAAGATTCGACAATCCCGAAGACTATCCGCCGTTGTTAGTCGACCTCGTATTCGTAGATAGATCGCCGAAGATAAGTCTACGATGATCGGCTCGAGTCCAGTGAACTACTCCGCCGAGTTTAGTTCGATCGACTCTCTCGATATCTGCTCCCGCCGAGTTCAATATCATCGAGTCTTTCGGATATCTTGCTCCTACCGAGTCCAAGATCATCGAGTCTTTCAAGATATCTTCCTACCGAGTCCAGATATCGAGTCTTTCGATATCTGCTCCCGCGAGTCCAAGATCACCGAGTCTTGTACCGGTGCCGAGGCAAATAAGCTACCGGCGCCTTGACAGAGCAGAGTGTCTACCGAGTCCGAAACCTCGAGACAAATACAAATACAAAGGAATGGTTCACCAATCAGATAGGGTTTTGGGATCTTCAAATCTTCTCAATAGTTCAGAGCACGAGGCTACTGAGCGTGATCCAGTATAGAAGATAAGTCATTTCCCATAAGTATGATCATGCTGAGGATTGAATCATCACCCAACAAATTATTTTAAATATTGACATCTTAAATATTACTCCCTCCGTCTTAAAATTCTTATCTACTCCCTCCGTCCTTATTTTATATGCCCATTTGTTTTTTTATATTGATTAAGAAAAAAATTAATGATATGAAAGTTAGATAAATGTTGGTATTGGAATTTGAGTAAACTAAAGTAAATTACTAAAAAGTTAATGTCATATTGTGCTTGCTATTTAAAAGTTGGATAAAATAGTCTTTTTTTATATTATCATATTAATTAGATGTATTAAAGTTGGTGAAAGATTTAGTTAGATACAAAAAATTGCTAATAGACATATAGATTTGGGACAGATAAAAAAGGAAAGTAGGCATATATATTTGGGACGGAGGGAGTATTATTTTATTTTGGGTTGTCCCAAAAAACTTGTCCACTTTTCTTTTTTAATATATTATTACACACAACTTTTTTATGGGACCCATAACTTTACACCACTCTACACACAACTAACAACTCTCCTTAAAAATCGTACAAAAACCAAAGTAGACAAGAGTTTTGGAACGGGGGAGTAGTATAACATGTTTAAGTCAACATAAAATTTAATGTAATTCTGTCCCCTAGAATTTGAGAATATCTAGCCATTGAAATGGTAGGAGAAAAAACATAAATCTGGGTAAGATATGTCATAATTTACTTGATGAGTTGCGTTAAAATATATTGTAGTGTTGCAATGCTAATATTATTCATTTTTGTGCTCAGGTAGCATGACGTGTCACTACATTATACTGGATAGTGTCAAAGAGGTGAGCCCAGCCTGTCAAATAACCCCACAACTCCTAGTCCTTTAACAAGTACTCCTAGTTAAGGGTGAACAAAAAATTTAACACCCGTCCGGCCCGACCCACGGCTTGAACCGGCATGGTTAAAAGAAAAATAATACTCTCTTCATCCCATTAAAAAGTCACCTTTTTTTTTGGTACGAATATCAAGAAAATAATTTTGTATGATGTATATTATTTGATTTTTTGATAGCTAATTTATACCCACATATTTTTTGCTTATTTATTTTATTTTATTTATATATTTAATAAAAAAGCGAATTAGATGGAAGCTATTTGAGCGGTAAAATTATTTCTCTCATGTTTCCCTCCAAAATGACTGCATTGTAAGAAACTCGGTCATTTCACTTTCTATAGCAGGTAATTTTTTTTACTCCAAATTTTTGTGTTCTCTCATTCACTCTTTTTTTACTCAATTCTCAATTTTACATGGGCATTAATACACACTCTCTTTCTGCTAGACTGGCTGCATTGCAAGCCTTTCGGTCAATGGTTATGTGTTGGGATGGATATACCTGCCATATTTGAGGTCTTATCTTCTCTCCATTATTTGAAATATTCATCAATCATACACACTTTCTCTCCTAGAATAATCAACTCTATGTGTTGCACAATTGACTGAGTTTGTTACGGGAAGGACTACTAGCATCTGGAAACAAGGTATTTCCATTCCTCAGCTAATCTGGTTTGTAGTTTTAGGAGAAATTAGATGTAACATTACAACATACATGCATCATTATTTTCAGAGTATTGAAGTATTTAACTCGAGTAGGAATATCATATTTATCTCCTGTCATCATTTCTTACTAATCAATTTATCTAATTCGAGCAGGAGTGTCAAATCCAATAACAATCGTTTGAATTGTGAAGGATTGGAAATTGAGTACCTGGAAATAGTCGGAATGATTGTTGAAAATATTGATAGGCAACAAAGTTTGAATCTTGATAATAAATGTTGATGATTTGGGCAAATGGAGACAAGATCGGCGGAAATGAAATCTGGAAAGTGACGAGAGAGAAGAGATGAGGATGAGATAAGTTTTTATTTTTAAGTTATAAAATTAGGATAATATAATATTGAGGCACATTTATAAAATATGTTTACCTTGTATCCCGTAACTTGTGACTTTTCAGAGGTTTTCTGTGATAAACAAATAAAAATATAGTCATATGGTAGATTTAATCCAAAAATGGTAAGTTGTTAAGGCAAGAGTGTTGGTAGAGTTGTTGATCTTGCAAAACCTGAGGAAGTTATTAAACCAAAAATCTATTAAAAAAAAAATTTAAAAAAAGGAAAGAAGAACTCAAGCAATAACCAAGTCTTCCTGAAGGACCACTGATTTTGAAAGCATGTGGGTTCTAAAAAGTCACATAGACCGTGGATGCATATTCTGTTCATCAGCTCTATTTTATTTATCAGCCACATAAAGTAATGGCAAGAGGTTTAGGTAACTATACTAGTTAAATACATTCTCAAAATACAAAAAAAAGCCAACAGTATGGCATTAATATCATATAATTTCCACAGTGCGATGAATTTACAGACAACATGAAAATCTAATACTTACAGTAAGAATCCTGTAATAAATTTGTTTCTATTTGAAAATACTGTAATGAATACTGTAATGACTTTAGTGTAATGAATACTGTAATGAATTCTCAAACATTGACATGAGTTATATAGGGACAGATGCACAAATAAAACAGTGGCTTCAAAGAGAATTTACTGAGAGCACAAAAGGGCTGGCTATAGAGAATAATGTAATGAGTTGGATTTTGTTAGTTTTGGAATTTAAACACACAAATACATTACATCTACGTCTGTACTGAAAATTGAGCATGACGGTGATACTTATATGAGGGAGAATTGAGCACGACGACAACTTCTCCAAACAATTCAATAAAGTAACAATCTTTTTGTATAATACTGGTGACCTCAAGCAACGGGGAAGAGTTCATACAGAAGACATACGAAGATAAATTAATCAACAACTAAATGATCCATTGGCTTGCATGTTTCAATATTTAGTTAAAAGAGAAAAATACAACTCTTTATTAAGTATGACAAAATTACTCGATTACCTAAAAATTGATAGATAAATAACCCGTTGAAGCCCTTTCCTCATTCATATATTCAGCCAGGCTACAATAATAACAAAGAAATCTAGTCTAGACATGTCTAGGGAGGCAAAAGGAGCTGGTGATCGTTGTATTGCACCAAATAATCCTGTAAAACTTGAGAATTAAATTAGTATAGCCTACAGTGTATCGAACACAGAGAACGGAGGACTAGACACATTATTTTTCTGCTTATCTATGGTTTTGTTAGCAACCACACAAGTTCAATTTTTACTAAACTAAGAAATTATAAAAACTGAATTGAAATGAAAACTGTATTAACTGGGCAATTAAGAGATAGGTCCAACAGAATATTCACACACGCGTAATTCCAATCATCGGCACTTAATATGAATCAATCTTAAGAATCTACTAGTTATAGATTGCCGTAATTAAACTAACACAACCCTCACTCCCACTTACTTAGTCGGTAACCACCATGTTGGGCATCGAAACGGCTACTTCCCTAATCTAGCTACAACCTACGTTGTTGGGCAATCAATATATTTAATAACTAGACAGTTTTATCGAACTAAGAGAGCCTAGTATAGGAGTCTACTAGTCTCCTATCGATTTAATCTAATTACTCTTACGAATAATTTTGCTACTTACCTAGCATTGTTCCACGAGAGACGATGGAAGTACTAAGTTAGCTACAGACTGCGCAACCTAGGGTGATCAGACCTAAATTACTAGTCAGATTAATTAATTCAGAATTTACCCGAAACCCTCTTGATTAATTATTCGCACCTAAGCCTCATGTACTGATTAGTGTGTGTTTCACATCCCGTCGGACCCTTAAAAACTTAGGTACTCATGCAGATGTCTTGGTTGTGCAAGCAGGACATTTCGCAGAACAAAAACGTAAACATGTGTAACCCTAGATCTAACATGCACGAAACTTAAAGCACTTAAAACATAAAATAACAGATTATTTAAACCTCCGAAAGTGAACTAGAAACTTGAATTAAAATAAAACAAGAGTATCAAACATAAATTCGATCTCTAAACTAGAACGACAAGAAGTAAACGGAAATTAAAACTATCATTCAACTTTGAAATTATAAACGAACAAACTAACGGAAATAAAGTGTTTCTTCTTCTCCTAATAACTACGGATAGCTTCGGATTCTTGAACGGAATGGATCGGTGGTGTGGAAGTCGGCTTCGGCGTGATCGGCAGTGGTCAGAAATGAAATCGGGATTAAGGTTTCACTACAAGAAATTCACCGTACACCGACGGAAAATTCCGTCGGTAAACCGCGAAATTCCGTCGGTAAAAAAATTACCGACGGAATACCGACGGAATAAATGCGTCGGGTCAGGCTTTGTCTGTAAATATTACCGACGGAATATTCCGTCGGTAATATTTACCGACGGATTGCCGACGGAAATAAACCGTCGGGAGATTGTCACCGGATATTCTGTCGCAGAGGAGGAGGAAATTTAAAATAATTTTTAAATAATTTTTTTTCTTTACCGACGGAATTTTTCGTCGGTAAATTTAAAATAATTTTTAAATAAATTTTTTGTTTTTATTTACCGACGGAATATTCCGTCGGTAATGTTAATATAATTTTTTAAATAAATTTTAAGTTTTTTTACCGATGGAAATATCCGTCGGTAAATTTAAAATAATTTTGTAATATTTTTTTTGGTTTATTTACCGACGGAAATATCCGTCGGTAAAACGTCGGTAGATTTTTTTTTTTAGATATAAATTTTTTCGTTTTTTGTACCCAGTTATCGACAACCTGCAATTTTTAACCAACCAACACATCACATATATTTAACCAACCAACGCATCACATATAACGATTCAAATCAACTCAAAAAGCAAACCGAAATATAAATATATAAATCCTAAAATCCAAATATTCAGTATATATACATAAACCATAAATAAATAAATCATAAAGAGGTGGGAGGAGGGGACTGATCGTATTGTCGTCGGAGAGGTCGTCGTCGGCTAGAGGAGCCCATCATCTCCATAAGCCGGGTCATCTGCGCATTCATATATGCGACCCTGCGCCTCGAGGCTCCTCCTAGCTGCCGACTCCTCCTCCAGTCGGCGCATGATCTCGGCATTGCTCTAGGATGGCCCAAGTGAGGAAGTAGAAGAGCGGCTGGCGGCGTTGATGTAGCCGCTCCCTTCCTCGCCGAAACCGTAGAGCCGCTGCTTCTTGTCCCGAACCCCTTCCAAACGTAGATAAATCGCGTTTTTATCCGCGTGGGGGCCTTCTTCCAGCGGCAATCCGCTCCACCTCCGCCTATTACAATATAAAAAAAGAAATTAGTCAAACTCAGAATTGTAGAATAATATTCTATATTGTAATTGTGTGCTTACATGAAGTCTCGCCGCCTTCATGTTGGAGAAGTCTCCACCTTTGTAATGGAGACTCGGAAAGTGTCAAAGGCGGTGGACTCTAAGGAGCATCCCTCTCGAGAAGCCTATTCATAACATGCATAAACAAAATTATGTCAAAAACAAAGACATAAGAAGCTAAAAAACATATAAAATGAGACTTACCGTAGACCGTGAGTATCTGCGTAGGCGACCGGGACCCTCCTTTGTGCTTGCTCATCCCGGCGCCCGGCTCGGGCTCGACTCGCGGCACCGGGAAGCGATCTCGACTTCGGAGCACCTCGGCCGCATCCAAGTACTCGTTGAGGGCCGCCCACCTCTCTGTGTTGATGTAGTCCGGTTTTTGAGGGCGACCCATCTTCATTTAGTAGTGCCAGTCGCTGAACCTCTTGGATGCCCTCTTCTACCACATGTGGTGGATCGCTTGCTCCCGGTCCGGGCCAGGCAAGAAAGTGCTTCGCAATTTACATGTTTATACATGTTAGATATATATAAATAAATGCTAAATTATAAGATTGTAAACTTGAAAGAAAAACTAACCTTAAATTCTTCAAAATACTTGCTCCTTAATTTCGGGAGGAGTCGGCTTCCATGTGAACCCAGTCGGGTTATTGATCTTTTTAAAACAATCAACGATTGTTGAGGCCAATCCAGATGGCTCAAGCAATCGCCTATTATTGAAAATTGGTTAATCCAAGTGAAATTTGATATATTTAAAATTAATAAAAGCAATTATTACATACCCCTCGGGTGAAATCTCGAAACATCGGCGGCTATCCACCGAGTAAGAGTCGGTAGAACCCACGATGGGGTCCACCCGACTCGGGGGGATCGCCCCCATAGCCGGATGTCGATGGGGGTGCTCCACGCCCAGCCAGAGCCGATACGGCCCCGCCACGACCTCCGGGAGGCGCCATGTACCCGAAAACAAAGAATAATCATTAATCGTTTTTGGCCAAAAAAATAAAATAAAATTCTTTTAAAACCTGTAAGGTGTACTAGTCATCACTAAATTCCTCATCTTCTGATGTCAGAACATGTTCTTCTTCATCATCATCTCCTTCGTCAAAATCTTCCTCATCGAGTTCTATTATTTGACGTGGATGAGATAATGTTATATCAGGTTCTACTGTCGCGTGGTTACATACTGGTGGGTTTAGTATGTCATCTTTTTGAAATGCTTCGTCTAATGAAGATTTAGTTGACAAATCTATCTTAAATCTCGGTTTAACTTTACATACTTCCAACCATGCCTTCCTAGATTTGTTCACACTAGGATATGAGCAGTAATACACTTGATGCGCTTGTGATGCAAGGACAAATGGTTCATAATTCTGCAGCGGTTTCGTTTGATCGATAGAAACCAACTTGTATTGTGGATGTATATAAGTCCCTCTAGGGGTCGGGTCAAACCATAAGCACTTGAACAACATAGTTCGTTTTATTGGTAAACCTGGGTACTCAACTTCACATATCTCCACCAACTGCCCATAATAATCAAGTGCATCAGAACCATAATTCTGCCCTTGTATACACACTCCGCTATTCATAGTGGACTTTCCTACCCCATGTGATAAAGTATGAAACTTATATCCGTTCACAACGTAACCAGGGTACGTATAAACCGCTACTAATGGACCTTTTGCTAAATCCCGTATATACGGATTCATCTCATTGCAATAAGGGGAAGAAACCTAAAATCATAAGAAGCTAATTAAGAAAAGAAAATATTTTCGAAATTTATTTAGAATTGATAAGCTCATCGTACATATGATTTGAACCAAGCTCCGAATTCCTGCTCCACCGATGTTTGGTAATCTTCATCTGATATATTTGGACATGCACGTCGAATTTCTTCCTCAAATAGGCTTCATTAAAGTTGGTTGAAGTCGTTACGTATATTACATAAGTTAGAAAATAAGACAAGCGAATTATAGAGAAACTCACTTGTGATATTCTGTAACCTCGTCGCAGTTCAACAAGATGTATAAGTGGGCGGCATTATACTCCTTTTGATCAAGATATCTCATTGACTTCGCGCCAATTGGACGACCTTTTGGAAGAAATATAGAGGGGACATCTATGTTGTCGACCGTCTGGCCTTCTTGTTCCACTTCGCAATTGCGAGCCATCCTCCTCAGCCTAGTGTGGATATGATCTTCAAAATAGTACGAGCAGAAATTTGAGGCTTCTTCAGCTAAATAAGAATTGCATATGGATCCTTCCACACGAGCTTTATTGCCAACATATTTTTTCAATTTCCCTAAATATCTGATAAAGGGTGGTTCAATGCATTAATAATTAGGAAGAAAGGATATTGAATAGGAAAACAATAATATGAATGATATTATACCTCTCAAATGGATACATCCATCGATATTGAACAGGACCGGCTAAACGAGCTTCATCAGCTAAATGCACCGGGAGATGCTCCATGGAATCGAAGAAACTTGGTGGAAATATGCGCTCCAAGTTGCAAAGAGTAATTGGAATACTCTTGTTTAGTCTCCTCATATCTTCAATTCTTATAGCACGAGATGTTAAGTCTCTGAAGTATAAGCTCAACTACGTAATTCTTTGTCCAAACAGGTTGTGGAAGAAGTTCACGAAATGCAACCGGTAGAAGCCGTTGCATGAAAACGTGACAATCATGACTTTTCATCCCAAACATTCTTAACTTACTCATGTCTACACATCTGCTCATGTTGGACACATAACCATCTGGTAGTCTGAGCTGCTTCACCCACGTTAATAATGCATGCTTCTCTGTACGACCCAGCATGTAACATGCTTTCGGATAATGTCTGTCACTCTCGTTAAGCTTCTTCAGTTCAGGTCTAGCACAATATGTATTCAACTCTGCCCTAGACTTCGGCGTGTCTTTGGTCTTTCCTGTCACATTTAGGACAGTGTTGAACACATTATCAAACACGTTCTTCTCAATGTGCATGACATCGAGATTGTGTCGAAGCAACAAGAATTTCCAATAAGGAAGATCCCAGAATATGCTTCTTTTCTTCCATCCCGTAATATTTTCTTTAGAGACATATTTGTTAATAACATCGTAGTCTTCGGTGACTTTCACAAAACCATAAGCTTCAATTTGACTAAGTATATCTTCTCCTGTTCTAATGTCAGGGGGTGAACGTGCTACAACTTTATTTTTCGGGGAAAACCTTCTTATTTCGTCTCGAAAGGATGACTTAGTGGTAGAAACTTTCTATGATTGTCAAACCACGACATCTTACCACTCTTCTCAAGATAAAATGCATCTGATTGTTCCATGCACTGTGGGCATGCGAATTTCCCAGCTGTACTCCATCCAGACAACATTGAGTAGGCCGGAAAGTCAGATATGGTCCATAGCAAAGCAGCTCGCATATTGAAATTTTGCTTCTTGGAAACATCATACGCAGACACGCCATGTTCCCACAGGTTCAATAATTCGGCTATCAACGGCTGTAGAAAGACATCCAAGTTATCTTTTGGATTTCGAGGTCCGAGGCACCAACACCGTGAGAAACATGAATTGATCTTTCATGCACATGCCGGGCGGCAGATTGTAAGGAGTTAGAATAACTGGCCACAAAGAGTATTGTTTTCCAAATTGAGTAAATGTTTGAAAACCGTCAGTAGAAAGACCTAATCTAACATTGCGAATCTCCGAGGCAAAATCAGGAAACGTCGAATCCAAGTGCTTCCATGCTGGAGAGTCTGCAGGATGACGCATCACTCAATCGTCCACTGATGAAGCATGCCAACGCATATGAGAAGCAGTTGCATTAGATGCATACATCCGCCGGAGTCTAGGGGATACGGGAAAGTAGTACATTTTCTTAGCGGCCACTAATTTTTTCTTCCCTTTCCTACTAGATTTCGGATGTAGTCTAAATATCGCGAGGTACCGCAAAACTTACAACTCTCCGAGTTCATTATCTTCACGCCAATAGATCATGCACGAATTTGGACAACAGTGAATCTTCTCTACCGGCAACCCCATGCCACTAAGCAATCTCTTAGACTCGTCGAAGTTATTAGGAATCAAATTTCCTTGGGGAAGCATATCCTTAATCATTTGACTCATCCCGTCATAGCCCCTTTGCGACATATGATTCTCGGCCTTCAAGTTCATCATCCGAACTGCCTGCAGACAATTGTGAGTAGGTCTCACAACCGAGCCACAACTCCGTGTCGATCGCCCGCAACATTTCATAGATCTTGTTTGCTTCATTATTTGGTGACTCCTCAATATCCGCATCATTATAATTTGGCCCAAAGATGATCCATTACCATCCTTTGATAGGAGGTCGACGTGTCATTTTGTACATTTCTCGTAGCTTGTTCATTTAGGGTTACGTGTTTCGTTGGGATTTTGTATATGGAAGCACTTTTATGCTTGTATACAATGTGTTTTTGTCCTTACCACCGTTTTATTCTCCTATCGATAAATATGTATATTTGCACATGTTATCCTTTATCTTGTATAATAGTTAGATTTGTGTGGTGTGTCGGGTATCACGAAGACAACACAAATTGGTTGAACCGACAAGATATAAACAGTTAACCTTGAGACAACTTAAGGATGAAGTTGTCGGTTTAAGCAGCAGTTTAGATAAGAAGTGGCTTGTCTTAGTCGCTTGTCTTTTCGGTACACTTAAGGTGGTGTATTGACGGATCACGGTGAGATGTGTTTTCCTAACGACATTAGTGGAAAACCAAGATCTCGGTGACTTAGCTAGTCTTAAGCTTGGTAAGACTTCATGAGTGCATTTGGCTATCTACACTTTGACCTACTATGGTGAACGTCCAATGAGCGACCGGATCTACGTATCTTGGGTGTTAGTAGTCATTTGTGGCTCAGGTGGTTGTCGTATCTTACAGCCGTATCCCCGGGAATGAGTTGATAATATCCCCCGAGGAACTTGAAAGGATTAGCACACTAAACCCGGCGTTGATTAAGTTCGGGTGTGTTAATAAGGTCGAGTGGTACTACTCGGAGAATACAAGATGTTAATTAATTTAAGCGACAAGTAAGCTTAATTAATTAACGGATATTTCTATCTTAAATACGAGATCGATTAAGTCTAAAATATAAGCCCTTGCTTAAATTGGGATAAAGGGGTAAGTCAAACGGATTCTCTAGTGGAATGAATCCGTGTTAATTAATTAATTTTGCCTCCGGGTGAGCATGGATAATTAATTAATTGGAGGCCCACTTTATTTCTTGTATTGGATCCCGATCCGCCCAATTAGTTGCCTAGTAATTTATTATCTCTCGAATTCATTATTAATGGATTAATGTATTTTACATTATTTAATAATGTTATTTATTCGGAATTAATTGGCTGGGCCAATTAATTGATAAATATTAGTAGCCCAATAAATTAATTAATTATATTATGGGTGATTTAATAGAAGCCCATTAGATTATAATTAAATTAATGGGCTACAAATATATTAATATTATATAGGTTTTTGAAGCCTATATATATTAGTATTCGTTCGAAACTACACAATTGATTCATAAAAATCGAGAGTGGCGTGAGTTTATAGAGAGAGAATAAATTTATTTTCTTCGATCTCGACCACCCGAGGGAAAAAAGCGGGACACGATCGAAGATCGACACAAGAGCAACAATCGAGGCGACAACACACCGGGAGGAAGGTAGCCTTACCGTAAACCCTATTATTCCTTCATTGGTATCGAGCCTGGTTTAGGCTCGATTGTTGTTTAATCGTTTTTTATTTCGTCGTTATCGGGCTTATTTCGTGTTTGGGGGCGGCGGAGCCTGTTTGACCCCGTTGTATCGTTTTTCTCGTGAGAAAATCCACGAGTAGTTGATAGGATCAATAGCTATGTGATTGTATTTTAATTGTATGTAATTGGTCCAGAGGCATGGAATACGAGACGACGAAAATCGTTTTCGCAGCAAAACCCTAGTTTATCTAGGGTTCCGCATCTTGCGGGGAGATTCCCGGCGCGTCCAACGTCGGATCGACGATAGGTTGGACTATGGAATCCTCGTCTTACGAACTTCACGTTGATAGGTCGTATGGGATCATCCGCCGGATGCGGGAATTGACGTCCGAAGTTCGCTCGTTATGAATTCGTCCGGCGAATCGTTTGAAATTCGGGAAATTGAGGAACTAATCTCGGCGAACGTTACCGGTGGTCGTAGTGTTCCAACATCATTTCCCTCTTTCAATTGATCGAATCGCGGTTCGGAAAGGGAGAATTCGGGCGGCAAGGCGGCGGCGGGGAGCGCGATTTATCGCAGCGGCCGGGGCGGCCAGTGGCTGTTCTTCACAGCCCGGACGTCGTGAGACGTCCGGAAGGGGCGGGACGTCGACGAGGCGGAGGGAGGCGGCGGCCGCGCGGCGCAGCGAGCGCGAACGCGCGGCGCGCGCTCCGCCTTTCCGGCGATGGCCGGACGAGAGGGTGGGAGGCCGCGGGACCCTCCGGCCGCGGCGCGCGGCGCGGCCGGGCATCGGCGGCGGCGACTTCTCGCTAAAGAAGCGATGATGACGTGGCGGTGACGTGGCGCTAGCCCTAGTTGAGTCAAGCATCACGTGTGCGCCACGTGGACGCCCGTGGGACCCATGCGACGGCGCAAGCTTGGAGCAGTGATTCGAAGATTTGAAGATCCGTATCATGATCGGGATATGTAATAGTTAGGAATTACGTGTTTTTAATAGCCCGATAACGTTTTTATATTTCCTATTTGCGTATTTATTTTTAATTATGCTTTAGCATGCAATTATATGATTAATTGCGCTTAGAAAATCATGTAAATAGGATTTATGTCTTTATTAAAGCATGTTTTATTTTTCGCGAGCACGTTTTATTATGTGCGTTTAGAATTTGCATGCTTTAGGAATTATGTGTGATTGCATGATTCGTTACAAACCTTTTGAACAAAAAGACTAAGCAACTTTAAAATTAAATGTTTAATTAGATTCCATTAATTTGGATATTAAACACTTAATCGGACCTCCATTAATTGGACTCTACACGAAAGTAGTAAGATTATGTAAGTAAACGTCCACGCGTGGCTTGTTTGCATTTTTGAGCTACCGTTTTGTGAGATGAGTTTTCCAAAATAATATTTGATTATTATTGAGTAGTGGGAGCGAGGAAACGTCCACTGCGTGGCTTGCGTGCCTAGTAAACACGAGTACTCTAGAAGATAATAATTAAATAGGATGGCTAATTAGATCAAATTGAATGCGGCATGGTTCGAGTAAGTATGTCAATTTCAAGGATTTGATTCTATTTGGTAAATTAATGGTCAATGCTTAGATGTCACCGCAGTACAATTACTTCCCTCGAAGTCCCTTCCGCGTTTTAATAGTGACATGGTCCAAGTATATCGAACTATTAATTTCATTCGTCTTAAGAACCTTGACGTGGATTGGAATTAAAGAGCTAGGTAAATAGCTTGGTTTAGGGTTACGCTAGTAAACGTCCACTGTGGCTTGCTAGTGAAATTCCTAGAGCGGTTCGAGGTTTTTAACATCATTGGTTTTCAAAAGGTTACAATGATTGTTAATTACAAATTATGTGCAAATATTAATTTTATACATGCTTTTAATTTATGTTTTTTCGTATATGTCGTTAAAAACTTTAATTTCGAGTTCCTAAACAGCTCACCAACCAAACCCTAACGGGTTTACAATTTTAAATAATTTTACAAATTGGAAGAGATATCTTACCTTCCCAATAAATGCTCGAAGGTTCTATAAGAACTTCTTTTTTAGGACCGTATGTCTAAGAACGAGTTTACTTTGAGTATGTTACTCAAATCTTTGGTAGCGGTCAAAGAGGTTATAGAAAAGGGCAAGAGTGTCAAGTCTTGAATATCCCTAGTAGTTCAAGGAATCCTCTCGAAATGCGGAAACCGAAAAAGAACGAAGGGTGGACATTTCAAGAAGAGCGTGGGAGTAAGAAGACGGTCCTTACGGCGACATGCAAATGTCAAAGGAAAAGGAAGGTTCTTCAAGAATGGTAAGAAAGGACACTGGAAGAATTATAATCCGGATGTCAAGGAAAACGGAAGAGACGCGAGTCGCTTTGTAATCAAACTGTCGGTTTCCTCTTCTACCCATGAATGGGTAGTGGATTCGGGGAACTTGTTCATGTTTGTTACACCTTGCAAGGTTTCTTGCAAAAGGTAATTGAGCAATGGCGAGGTGGTAGTCTCAATGGGCAATGGATTGAAAGTTCCGCAATTGCCATTGGAGATTTAAATCTATCTTTTGATAGTTTCGTTTTAGTACTTAAAGATGTTTAACATGTGCCGAGTTTAGGCGAAACATTATTTTGTTTCAAAACTCGCACCATGGATGGTTATAAATCAAGTTTTGATAGTGAAGTTTCTATCATGAAAGACGATGATTTTATACGTGAGTGGACCATTAAACGGATCTTTATATACTATTATTGTAAACCGCGTAGTTACGTTAATATTGCTTCCTCATCATCAAATCCTAAGAAGAGGAAAGAGTCTTCTAAGGTAAACCAAACTTATCTATGGCACTTAAGACTAGGTCACATCAATCTTAACGGGACTCGGAGGTTGGTGGAATATGGATCATTGGAGTCTCTCCAAGATTGAACCGTTTCCAACTTGTGAAACCCTGTTTGGAAGGAAAGATGATGACTAGGCCTTTGAAGGCAAAGGGTTATAGAGCCACGAAGCATTAAGTTTGATACATTCGACTTGTGTGGGTCTATGTCTACACAAGCTCGTGGAGGGTATGAGTACTTCGTCAAATTTACCGACGATTACTCGAGGTATGGATATGTTTACCTTCTTCGCCACAAGTTGGATTGCTTTGAAACCTTTAAGGAATTCAAGGCGAAGTGGAGAAGAAGCTAGGTAAAGAAATCAAAACACTACGATCTAATCGTGGTGGGGAATACTGTCTAACGAGTTCAAGGACTACTTGACGAATGTGGGATTACATCCCAACCGACAAACGGGACGCTCGGCAGAATGGTGTGTCGGAGAGAAGGAACCGAAGTCTCTTAGAGATGGTTCGGTCGATGATGAGTTATGCAACTTTGCCGGTTTTCTTTTGGGGATATGCCACTAGACGCAACATACTTGCTGAATCGTGTGTCTTCAAGTCGGTACAAAAGATCCCTTTCGAGTTGTGGAGTGGGCACAAACCCAAGTATGCACCACTTAAGGATTTGGGGTTATCCCGCTTATGTGCGAATAAGGCGGACAAATTGGAATCACGTTCGTAAATGATGTTGTTCATAGGGCATCCGAAGGAAACGAAAGGTGGATACTTTTATGATCCTAAAGAACAGTAAGATCGTTGTTAGCCCTAACGCTCGGTTCTTAGAAGAGGATCACATTAGTAACCAAAAATCTCGAGTCGACATCATCCCTTCGAGGAATTACAAGGTGGTCGGGTTCCACTTGAACGCCGGTTGTGCAAGATAGTACTCCACGAGTAATCGCACATCGTTAACACGCTCCCGACACCGTTCGACGTAGTGGGAGGGTGATATTTACACTGATCGGTATATGTTCACTATGGAGACGTTTAATTATCTCCTGGCGATGAACAAGATACCGTGGATCCCTTGACTTACAACGAGCAATGGAGATGTAGATGCACCATGGACTCGAATTTGAGTCCATAAGCGATATGGATGTATACGAGATCACCGAACTACCTAAGGGCTTCAATGCTATTGGTAGTAAGTGGATATACAAGAGAAAGAGAGAGCACCGAATGAAGAGATCATGACGTTTAAGGCCGACTAGTGGCGAAGGGTTTTACCCGGTAAAGAAGGTATCGATTATGAAGATACCTTCTCGCCTATAGCAATGATCAAGTCCATTCGGATTCTCCTTGCCATATCGACTCACATGAAACTAGAGATCCGACCAATGTATGTCAAAACCGCTTTCCTAAACGGTCACCTTGAAAAAGGTAGGGACATCTACATGAAGCGACCGGATGGTTATGTGAATGAGGGCGAAGAGCATCTAGTTTGGAAGCTTAAGAAGTCTATTCATGGACTTAAGCAAGATTTCCGTTATGGCACCGGCTTTTGACGAAGTAGTCAAATCCTATGGATTTGTATCCCGTCCCTAACGAGGTGTGTGTAACGTATTTGTGTTAACGGATCGGTGGTGTTTCTTGCATTTTACGTAGATGACATCCTTCGCATTAGCAATAATGTTGAAGTGTTATCGACGTAAAGACGTGGTTATCCGAGCAGTTTCAAATGAAGGACTTAGGTGAAGTCGCTACATCCTTGGGATCAAGGTTATTCGAGATCGCCGGAAAAAGGATGTTAAGCTTCTCACAAGTGTCCTACATTGACACCGTTATTGCTCGTTTTAGCATGCAAAAGCCAAGAGAGGTTTAGTACCTTTCGACATGGCATTTTCTATCCAAGGATCGGTGCCCGAAAACGCCCGAAGATATAGAAAGTATGAGGCAACTACCATATGCTTCCGCCGCCGGTAGCCTCATGTATGCGATGCTTTGTACAAGAGCAGATATCTCATATGCCGTAGGCATGGTCTCAAGATATCGCCTAACCCCGGAAAGGAATACTGGACTGGGTCAAGTATATTCTCAAGTACCTTAAACGGACTAGAGATTATAAGCTTGTTTACCCGTCGACGTCCAGTGTCTTTGGGTTATACGGGAATCGGTTTCCGGTTGACCGTCGACGAGAAGAAGTCTACCTCGGGTTATGTGTTTACCTTGGGAGGTGGAGCCGTTTCATGGAGGAGTGCAAAGCGAAATGCATTGCGGACTCAACCATGGAAGCAGAGTATGTGGTCGCTTCCGTAAGCTTCGAAAGAGGCGGTTTGGCTCAAGAATTTCCTCCAAGATCTTTATATTGTTCGAATTTGCCTAAGGCGATCACGATTTATTGTGATAATGCGGGTGCGAAGAACAAATTCTAAGGAACCTAGATCTCACAAGGCGTCTAAACACATAGACGGGAATTACCATATTATACGAGTATTCGTAAATCGAGGTGACGTGGTGATTGACAAAATTGGAACCGAAGTCAACTTAGCTAATCCTTTCACGAAGAGCTTACCACTCCCGCATACGAGAAGCATGTTCGTGGCTTAGGGATGGTAGAGATGCCCCCACTTGGGACTACGAAACTTTTGTATAAGTGGGAGAAGATGTCGTGATAGATAGGATAGATAGCTAACATATAGTGGGTACTAGTTTGTACCTAGATAGCGAGATATAGACACATTGTATACTAAAAGTTTACTTTAGTATAAGTGGGAGAATTGTTGGGATTTTGTATACTTGGAAGCACTTTTATGCTTGTATACAATGTGTTTTTGTCCTTACCATTGTTTTATTCTCCTATTCGATAAATATGTATATTTGCACATGTTATCCTTTATCTTGTATAATAGTTAGATTTGTGTGGTGTGTCGGGTATCACGGTAAGACAACCAAATTGGTTGAACTGACAAGATATAAACAGTTACACATGAGACAACTTAAGGATGAAGTTGTCGGTTTAAGCTGCAGTTTAGATAAGAAGTGGCTTGTCTTAGTTGCTTGTCTTTTCGGTACACTTAAGGTGGTGTATTGACGGATCACGGTGAGATGTGTTTTCCTAACGACATTAGTGGAAAACCAAGATCTCGGTGACTTAGCTAGTCTTAAGCTTGGTAAGACTTCGCTGAGTGCATTTGGCTATCTATCACTTTGACCTACTATGGTGAACGTCCAATGAGCGACCGGATCTACGTATCTTGGGTGTTAGTAGTCATTTGTGGCTCGGCGGTTGTCTGTATCTTGCCCGTATCCCGGGAATGGGTTGATAATATCCCCGAGGAACTTGAAAGGATTAGCACACTAAACCCTACGGTTGATTAAGTTCGGGTGTGTTAATAAGGTCGAGTGGTACTACTCGGGAATACAAGATGTTAATTAATTTAAGCGATCAAGTAAGCTTAATTAATTAACGGATATTTCTATCTTAAATACGGAGATCGATTAAGTCTAAAATACAAGCCCTTGCTCAAATTGGGATAAAGGGGTAAGTCAGACGGATTCTCTAGTGGAATGAATCGTGTTAATTAATTAATTTTGCTCTGGTGAGCATGGATAATTAATTAATTGGAGGCCCACTTTATTTCATGTATTGGATCCCGATCTCGGCCCAATTAGTTGCCTAGTAATTTATTATCTCTCGGAATTCATTATTAATGGATTAATGTATTTTACATTATTTAATAATGTTATTTATTCGGAATTAATTGGTGGGCCAATTAATTGATAAATATTAGTAGCCCAATAAATTAATTAATTATATTATGGGTTGATTTAATAGAAGCCCATTGGATTATAATTAAATTAATGGGCTACAAATATATTAATATTATATAGGTTTTTGAAGCCTATATATATTAGTATTCGTTCGAAACTCACAAATTGATTCATAAAAATCGAGAGTGGCGTGAGTTTATAGAGAGAGAATAAATTTATTTTCTTCGATCTCGACCACCGGAGGGAGAAAAGGCCGGGACACAGATAAGAAGATCTGACACAGGAGCAACAATCGGAGCCGCGACAACACACCAGGAGGAAGGTAGCCTTACTGTAAACCCTATTATTCCTTCAGTTTCTCCCCATGAGATGACCAAACTTTATAATTTTTAACGAATCCCTTCATATAAACGTGCTCTCTTACAACTTGTGTAGTCAAAAACACCTTATTCTTACAATTTTTACACGGACATCTAATTTTTTCCCCGTCCATATAATTTGTCTGGCTACTTGCCCAATCAATGAAAGCCTCAATGCCATTCACAAATTGAGGATTCAATGAACCGTCTATTGTCCACCGTGTATACATCCACGAACGACTCATTAGCTCAAATCCTGATTGTACGAATGGAGAAACAAGTTGATTATCAAGAGAAGTTCGACCTTGGTATGTCTTTAGTGAGAAAAAATTGTCTGAAATTTGTTGTCATTTGACTCTTATAATCAATCAACTAATCAGTGCTATTTAAATAAGATTGTTTAGTTGAAATTTTTTTATGGATTGTCAAGTGTAGGAACTAACAGTTGATTTTTTATGTAAGAAGAAGAAATAGGACATTAAATTTCAATTCTTATATCTTTATGCAAAAGGGATCCAAAATTAAATAAGTAAGATGAAGGGTATTAGTTCTTAGGTTCTCATCATATCAATCTCCTAATTTAACATTCTTATACTTAAACAATCAAAACAAACAATCTGCGAAACATAGTTAGAGAAGTTGAGCTACTGAAAAACACCAAAACAAGAGCTAGAACGTGACATAAATTAGCCACCAAAATGAATACAAAAATTAGCTCAACAAGTTTGCGTTAAAATATCAGCCACCAAAATGAATACAAAAGAGATATATATGACAGTATATCGCATTAGCTCAACAAAACATTTAGTTGAAAACACGACTCAAAAAGAATAAGTGATATTTGATAGTTTTTCTGCCTCCATAGGCTTGATATGGTCTAATTACCTCTATCCCACTATATTCAGTCACTAAGTTGTACTTCCTCGTATATTAAGATTTGTCTCTTTCCCAGATATAAAGGTACTTACCGCAATGAAGTAGCAATCAAAATTCTCAAGACGTAACGTTTAAATACCGAACTACGAAGGAGTTTGCACAAGAAGTATATATAATGAGGTTTGTCAGAGTATATTTATGGTTCAATTGGTGACCATCTTTGCAAAGAAGCAATAATTTTTTTTATTGAATATTTGCAATGGTCATTTGTGAAATAGTTGATGATATATTCTTACTCTAAACTTGATCTGAGCATCTACATTCAAGTTAAACACAATGTTGTTGGACAATTCTGAATTAGCCTATAAGGGGGAGGGCACTCTGAATTAAGGATTAAGGAATCTCCGAGGTTAACATAACTGGCAAAGATTAAGGAATCATAAGATATTAAACAGACATTAGTTTAAACATATAAATTATGTCACTTCATACTAGCTCTCTAATGAAGAATAACCATCTATCTAGGGGAGTACTTCATGATTTATTATCCAGACGCATCACAAGATTGGCCACCTAGAATCAAGGGAAGAATACTTTAATTGTCTAAAGCTTATCTCTAATCTCAAAGCTTTACTCAAATGACAACAAGCTACATTATTAAACTAGTTTGCTTACTACGCCTGAATCTGATCCCACCTTCACTAACACGATCTATCTCAAAATTTTATACTATCCATAAGATATTATTCCATTGAAATTTATAACTAAGCTATATGAATTTTTTATAAGTGAGGTGATATTTAAATCTAGGTGAAACTTTAATCTATTCCCTCCAAATTCCATCCATATTGCCACCATATCTAGTATATCTACACGCTGCCTACGAAGTCCTTTATGTGTGTGCTTATAATTTTATATTTTGTACATGTGCCTACAATCTAATTTCATTAACATGCCATAATCTATGGATTAATTTTCACAACACGGCGCCTCGTTAGCATCGATTGTTGTAGAGATGAGACACCGTAAATATCTATGGTTCTATGTACTCCACTCCACTAGAATTTTTTTACAAAGAAAATGCAATTTCATCCCAAAATAACATCGTAATTAAAGTGCTTATTTATAATTTCAAAATTCACTAAAACGAACATACAGTGTATACCTATGATTAGTCCCTCCTATATTGTTATATATATATAATAAACAATTATTCCATAAAAAGATCTAGAAGTAGAAGAAAGGAGTTGTCGTTACTATTAATCCAAACTTAAACTCTCTTCAGGCATAACAATTAGTACATGGGACTTCAACCAGCAGAGATGACAACACTAAAACCAATACAAAAACAGACTCGAAAAGCCAATTGAATCAAATCACTCATGGCTACTTTTATTACCAATGGGACATAAATCAACTACACTACCATCACTGAAGATGATGTATAGTCGTCGCATAATCTTGTCCCACTTTAGACACAAAGACATAAAGTTGAATTTCATTATTGTGCAACGTATTAAGCATTTTTGAACAAAGAATTAAGCATCACAAAAGTAGTAGGGTAACCTGGAGAGAGAGGGGCTTCGGCGAGCTACTGGCGGCGAGCGGCGACCGGCGAGCGATTGGCGGCGAGCGGCGAGCGGCGAGCGACCGGCGGCGGAGCGGCGAGCGGTGAGCGATCGGGCGGCGGCGAGCGACGGACGGCGGCTCCACTGGCGGCGGCGACGAGCGAGGGAAGAAGACCTGCGTTGTTCTGTTCTGTTCGCTCCTCCGCCCGTAAATTAATCTAGGGTTTACCGACGGATTTACCGACGGATAAATCCGTCGGTAAATTATAAAAGATTTTTAATCAATTTAAATTAAAAATTCATTTAAAATAAATCAAAATAAATTTACCGACGGAATATTCCGTCGGTAAACATTTTTTAATTTAAAAAATGATTTTCTCAAAAAAATAAATTATAGTTTCGATTTAAATAAATCAAAACGATATATTTACCACACAAAATTTTTTTTTATAAAAAAAAAAAAAAAAAAAAAAAAAAAATTTTGGAAATAATAATTCCTTCGAAAAAAATAAAAAAATTTTTTTTTTTTTTTTTTTTTTTCTCTTTTTTTTTTATTAACTTTTATATCCGCCGTGCATCCCCTCCTTTTTTTTTTCTTTTCAAAACATTAAAATTTTTTTTTTTTTTTTTTTTTTTTTTTTTTTTTAAAAAAAAGAGGGGGTTGGGGAAGAAGAACAAAAAACACCCCCCCCCTCTCCCTCTCCCTCCTCTCCCTCTCTTTCCCTCTTCCCTCTCTTTTATCTTTCTTTTTCCCCCCCCCCTTCTCTCCTTTTTTTTTTTTTTTTTTTTTTTTGTTTTTGGGGATGTGTCCCCCCCCCCCCAACATAATTGATTTTGATTTGATTATTTAATTAAAATGTATTCCACATGTCAAATGATTTGTGGAGGTGATATATAGTGGAGTATAATTGTGTGACACCAAAGTCTATCCGTTTCTTGATCCCTAAGTTAGGTTAAATCCCTCCTTAATAAGGAAAAAGATTTGGATAGATAAGGTAAACATATCTTTCCTTATCCAACACATATATGATCAAAATATCTCCCTCCTTCAAAATCCGCGTCCACATCAGCAATCTCGCACCTTCTTCATCATCAAATATTGCCAAATTGCATCCGAGACACCTCGCCACGTCAGCACCTAAAAACTTGCATTTTCGCCACTACAAGTGCCCTGATTGACTAGTTAAGACACTTTTCGGTCAGAAATAACAAAGTACAAAAATGACTCACCAGGAGCTCATTTAATTTACCTACTACATTAATCAAACTTAATACTCTGATATCAAGTATGTATATTTATGTATATGTATTCAATTGATAAACTAATTATGCCTTTCCTTTTTACCAAATCAAACTATAAATTAATTTATGCATTTGCCGTTTGCCCAAATCAAACTATAATAATAGAATCAATGGCATCAAAGTTAATAGAGGATTGAGGTTTATGTAACAATAATTCAAGTTAAAACAGAATTAGCTCGTGATTCCTAATAGCTAGCTGGAAATGAAGTATAATAATAAGATAATAAAAAAGTTGGTTTAGATGGTAGAACTTGGCACTACAAGAAATTCACCGTACACCGACGGAAACTTCCGTCGGTAAACCCCTTAATTCCGTCGGTAAAAAAGTTACCGACGGAATACCGACGGAAAATAACCGTCGGAAGTTTGTCCCCGAATATTCTGTCGAGGAGGAAATTTTTAAATAAATTTTTTGTTTTTTTACCGACGGATTATTCCGTCGGTAAATTTAAAATAATTTTTTAAATAATTTATTTGTTTTTTTACCGACGTTTCCGTCGGTACAGTTAAAATAAATTTTCAAATAAATTTTACGATTTTTTTACCGACGGAATTTTCCGTCGGTAAATTTTAAATAAATTTGTAATTTTTTTATGTTTATTTACCGACGGAAATATCCGTCGGTAAAACGTCGGTAGAATTTTTTTTTTTAAATAATTTTTTTTTGTTTTTTGTACCAAGTTATCGACAACCTGCAATTTTTAACCAACCAACACATCATATACAATTAACCAACCAAGACATCACATATAACGATTCAAATCAACTCAAAAAGCAAACCGAAATATAAATATATAAATCCTAAAATCAAAATATTCAGTATATATATACATAAACCATAAATAAATCAATCATAAAGAGGTGGGGGGAGGGGACTGATCAGCGCTGTCGTCCGGAGGCTGTCGTCGGCTAGAGGAGCCCATCATCTCCATAAGCTGGGTCATCTGCGCATTCATAAATGCGACCTGCTCCTCGAGGCTCCTCCTAGCTGCCGACTCCTCCTCCAGTCGGCGCATGATCTCGGCATTACTCTGGGATGGCCCCAGTGAGGAAGTAGAAGAGCGGCTGGCGGCGTTGATGTAGCCGCTCCCTTCCTCGCCGAAATCGTAGAGCCGCTGCTTCTTATCCCGGACCCCCTCCAACCGCAGATAAATCGCGTTTTTATCCGCGTTGGGGCCTTCTTCAGCAGCAATCCGCTCCACCTCCGCCTATTACAATATTAAATAGAAATTAGTCAAACTCAAAATTCTAGAATACTAATCTATATATTGTAATTGTGTGCTTACATGAAGTCTCGCAGCCTTCATGTTGGAGAAGTCTCCACCTTTGTAATGGAGACTCTGGAAAGTGTCAAAGGCGGTGGACTCTAAGGAGCATCCCCTCTGAGAAGCCTATTCATAACATGCATAAACAAAATTATGTCAAAAACAAAGACATAAGAAGCTAAAAAACATATAAAATGAGACTTACCGTAGACTGGGAGTACTGCATGGCTGACCGGGACCCTCCTTTGTGCTTGCTCATCCCGGCGCCCGGCTCGGGCTCTGACCTGCGACACTGGGAAGCAGTCTCTGACTTCTGGAGCACCTCTGGCCGCATCCAGTAGTCGTTGAGGGCCGCCCACCTCTCTGTGTTGATGTAGTCCCGTTTTTGAGGGCGGCCATGCTTCATTTCGTAGTGCCAATCGCTGAACCTCTTGGATGCCCTCTTCTGCCACATGTGGTGGACTTGCTTGGTCCCGGGGCCACAGCCGCGAAGTGCTTTCGCAATTTACATGTTTATACATGTTAGATATATATAAATAAATACTAAATTATAAGATTGTAAACTTGAAAGAAAAACTAACCTTAAATTCTTCAAAATACTCGCTCCTTAATTTCGGGAGGAGTCGGCTTCCAAGTGAACCCGGTCGGGTTATTGATCTTTTTAAAACAATCAACGATTGTCGAGGCCAATCCGGATGGCTCAAGCAATCGCCTATTATTGAAAATTGGTTAATCCAAGTGAAATTTGATATATTTAAAATTAATAAAAGCAATTATTACATACCCCTCGGGTGAAATCTCGAAACATCGGCGGCTATCCACCGAGTAAGAGTCGGTAGAACCCCGATGGGGTCCACCCGACTCGGGGGATCGCCCCCCATAGCCGATGTCGATGGGGGTGCTCCACGCCCAGCGCAGAGCCGATACGCCCCGCCACGACCTCGGGAGGCGCCATGTACCCGAAAACAAAGAATAATCATTAATCGTTTTTGGCCAAAAAAATAAAATAAAATTCTTTTAAAACCCTGTAAGGTGTACTAGTCATCACTAAATTCCTCATCTTCGATGTCGAACATGTTCTTCTTCATCATCATCTCCTTCGTCAAAATCTTCCTCATCGAAGTTCTATTGTTTGACGTGGATGAGATAATGTTATATCGGGTTCTACCGTCGCGTGGTTACATACGGTGGGTTTAGTATGTCATCTTCTTGAAATGCTTCGTCTAATGAAGATTTAGTTGGCAAATCTATCTTAAATCTCGGTTTAACTTTACATACTTCCAACTATGCCTTCCTAGATTTGTTCACACTAGGATATGAGCAGTAATACACTTGATGCGCTTGTGATGCAAGGACAAATGGTTCATAATTCTGCAGCGGTTTCGTTTGATCGATAGAAACCAACTTGTATTGTGGATGTACATAAGTCCCTCTAGGGGTCGGGTCAAACCATAAGCACTTAAACAACATGGTTCGTTTTATTGGTAAACCTGGGTACTCAACTTCACATATCTCCACCAATCGCCCATAATAATCAAGTGCATCGGAACCATAATTCTGCCCTTGTATACACACTCCGCTATTCATAGTGGACTTTCCTACCCCATGTGATAAAGTATGAAACTTATATCCGTTCACAACATAACCAGGGTACGTATAAACCGCTACTAATGGACCTTTTGCTAAATCCCGAATATACGGATTCATCTCATTGCAATAAGGGGAAGAAACCTAAGATCATAAGAAGCTAATTAGGAAAAGAAAACATTTTCGAATTTATTTAGAATGGATAAGTTCATCGTACATATGATTTGAACCAAGCTCCGAATTCCTGCTCAACCGATGTTTGGTAATCTTCATCTCGATATATTTGGACGAGCACGCCGAACTTCTTCCTCAAATAGGCTTCATTAAAGTTGGTTGAAGTCGTTACGTATATTATACAAGTTAGAAAATAAAACAAGCGAATTATAGAGAAACTCACTTCTGATATTCTGTAACCTCGTCGCAGTTCAACAAGATGTATAAGTGGGCGGCATTATACTCCTTTTGATCAAGATATCTCATTGACTTCGCACCAATTTGACGACCTTTTGAACGAAATATAGAGGGAACATCTATGTTGTCGGCCGGCTGGCCTTCTTGTTCCACCTCGCAATTGCGAGGCATCCTCCTCACCTAGTGTGGATATGATCTTCAAAAATAGTACGACCAGAAATTTGATGCTTCTTCAGCTAAATAAGAATTGCATATGGATCCTTCCACACGAGCTTTATTGCCAACATATTTTTTCAATTTCCCTAAATATCTGATGAAGGGTTGTTCAATGCATTAATAATTAATACCTGGGATATTGAAAAGGGAAACGATAATATGAATGATATTATACCTCTCAAATGGATACATCCATCGATATTGAACAGGACCGGCTAAACGAGCTTCATCAGCTAAATGCACCGGGAGATGTTCCATGGAATCGAAGAAACTTGGTGGAAATATGCGCTCCAGGTTGCAAAGAGTAATTGGAATACTCTCGTTTAGTCTCCTCATATCTTCAATTCTTATAGCACGAGATGCTAAGTCTACGAAGTATACGCTCAACTCGTAATTGCTTTGTCCAAACAAGGTTGTGGGACAAGTTCACGAAATGCAACCGGTAGAAGCCGTTGCATGAAAACGTGACAATCATGACTTTTCATCCCAAACATTCTCAACTTACTCATATCCACACATCTGCTCATGTTGGACACATAACCATCTGGTAGTCTGAGCTGCTTCACCCACGTTAATAATGCTTGCTTCTCTGTACGACCAAGCATGTAACATGCTTTCGGATAGTGTCTATCACTCTCGTTAAGCTTCTTTAGTTCAGGCCTAGCACAATATGTATTCAACTCTGCCCTAGACTTCGGCGTGTCTTTGGTCTTTCCTTTCACATTTAGGACCAGTGTTGAACACATTATCAAACACGTTCTTCTCAATGTGCATGACATCGAGATTGTGTCGAAGCAACAAGAATTTCCAATAAGGAAGATCCCGGGAATATGCTTCTTTTCTTCCATCCCGTAACATTTTCTTTAGAGACATATTGGTTAATACCATCGTAGTCTTCGGTGACTTTCACAAAACCATAACCCTCAATTTGACTAAGTATGTCTTCTCCTGTTCTCATGTCATGGGGTGAACGTGCTACAACTTTATTTTTTAGGAAAGCATTCTTATTTCGTCTTAAAGGATGACTTAGTGGTAGAAACTTTCTATGATTGTCAAACCACGACATCTTACCACTCTTCTCAAGATAAAATGCATCTGATTGTTCCATGCAATGTGGGCATGCGAATTTCCCAGCTGTACTCCATCCAGATAACATTGAGTAGGCCGGAAAGTCACTAATGGTCCATAGCAAAGCCGCTCTCATATTGAAATTTTGTTTCTTGAAAACATCATATGCAGACACGCCATCTTCCCACAACTCCAATAATTCGGCTATCAACGGCTGTAGAAAGACATCCAAGTTATCTTTTGGATTTCGAGGTCAGGCACCAACACCGTGAGAAACATGAATTGATCTTTCATGCACATGCCAGGCGGCAGATTGTAAGGAGTTAGAATAACTGGCCACAAAGAGTATTGTTTCCCAAATTGTGTAAATGTTTGAAAACCGTCTGTAGAAAGACCTAATCTAACATTGCGAATCTCCGAGGCAAAATCGGGAAACGTCGAGTCCAAGTGCTTCCATGCTTGGAGAGTCTCGAGGATGACGCATCACTCCATCGTCCACCGATGAAGCATGCCAACGCATATGAGAAGCGGTTGCATTAGATGCATACATCCGCCGGAGTCTAGGGGATAAAGGAAAGTAGTACATTTTCTTAGCGGCCACTAATTTTTTCTTCCCTTTCCTACTAGATTTCGGACCGTAGTCTAAATATCGCGAGGTTCCGCAAAACTTACAACTCTCCAGTTCATTATCTTCACGCCAATAGATCATGCGGGAATTTGGACAACGGTGAATCTTCTCTACCGGCAACCCCATCCCACTAAGCAATCTCTTAGACTCGCTGAAGTTATTAGGAAAGGAATTTCCTTGGGGAAGCATATCCTTAATCATTTGACTCATCCTGTCATAGCCCCTTTGCGACATATGATTCTCAGCCTTCAAGTTCATCATCCGAACTCGCTGCGCACAATTGTGAGTAGGTCTCACAACCGGGCCACAACTCCGTGTCGATCGCCCGCAACATTTCATAGATCTTGTTTGCTTCATTATTTGGTGACTCCTCAAACTCCGCATCATTATAATTTGGCCCAAAGCATGATCCATTACCATCCCTCGATAGGAGGTCGACGTGTCATTTTGTGCATTTCTCGTAGCTTGTTCGTTCAGGGTTACGTCTTTTTCCCCATGAGATGACCAAACTTTATAATTTTTAACGAATCCTTTCATATAAACGTGCTCTCTTACAACTTGTGTAGACAAAAACGAACTTATTCTTACAATTTTTACACGGACATCTAATTTTTTCTCCGTCCATATAAGGTGTACGGCTACTTGCCCAATCAATGAAATCCTCAATGCCATTCACAAATTGAGGATTCAATGAACCGTCTCATCGTCCACCGTGTATACATCCACGAACGACTCATTATTTCAAATCCTGATTTTGTCAGAATAATAGAGTGAAGTCGAATACTATTCGAAAATGAAACACTAATAGTCACAGATTCCTAGTTAATTGGCAGGGTTGATGCTTGAAATCCAGAAGATAAGGTTGTCCCAACCATGTTATATGTACAACCATTATCCACAAGAAATCTTTCATAATAGAATCCATTAGTCTATTTAAACACCAGAATTTTCATTTAGATAAAAAACCATCTATCATGAATTTAATTGATCTGCAGACTTTAGTTAATCTGCAAAATAATACCTACTTCAGGACGAACCAACACGAAATAACGACCAATTAATGCGTAAATCTGACAAAAACCATCTATCATGAATTTACACATTATCATCTACATGCAGAGAACCAGATACAAACACCAAAAGGCACACATGTTCTCCCCCACATAGTATAAATTTACAAATAAAGGTGGTAGATTGTGGTAATTTCAGTCCGGTTTGTGCGGTGGGACTCAACAAGAATGTGGAATAATACACAGCGGAATGTAGTTGACAAAGCACAGAAGCAAGTCACAACATCTCTACAATCACAACATCTCTACAATCACAACAATAACATCTCTACAATCACAACAATAACATCTCTACAAGCACAGAAGCAAGTCATAGAAGTAGTCAACAATAACATCTCTACAATCACAACAATAACATCTCTACAAGCACAACAATAACATCTCTACAAGCACAGAAGCAAGTCACAGAAGTAGTCAACAATAACATCTCTACAATCACAACATCTCTACAATAACATCTCTACAATCACAAGAAGCACAGAAGTAGTAAACAAGAACATCTCTACAAGGCTGAAAAATGAGCTACAATAACACGAAAGAAACCTCCATAAGAGACGATATTGAAGGAATGAGAGAAACTAACCAAGGAGACGGCGGCGGCGGCGGCGCGAGGAAGTGGGGCGGAGGCGTTCAAGGAGGGCGGGCGTCCGGCGGCGGCGGCGAAGCGGCACAGCGGGCGGCGCCGCGAAACGGCAGCAGCGGGCGGAGGCGCGACGAAGAAGAAGACACTGCGTTCGTCCCGCGGCGCTGAATTAATTTAGGTTACGCCGACGGATTTACCGACGGATAATTCCGTCGGTAAATTTATAATGACTACGGACGGATTTTTCCGTCGGTAATCGTCGGTAAAATAAATTAAATTTTTTAATAAATTTAAATAAATTTACCGACGGACTATTCCGTCGGTAAATATATTTTAGTTTATTAAAAACTAAATAAATAATAAGTTAACATTACCGACGGAATAATCCGTCGGTAAATTTATATATTTTAATTTATTAAAACTAAATAACTAATGATATACCCTTACCGACGGATTATTCCGTCGGTAATATATATATTTAATTTATTAAATAGTAAATAAATAATGATATACCGTTAACGACGGAATATTCCGTCGGGAATATGACGACGGAAATTATCCGTCGGTATTCCGTCGGTAAATTGAGCATCCCAATTTCCGTCGGTAATCCGTCGGTAAGACGACCCGTGTTTTTCATCCGTTGGTAATTCCGTCGGTAAATAGCATAAATTTTGTAGTGTGGATTATCACTTTCCAATTGCTTGACAGAAGAAGGTAATACAAGAACAACTAACATTCTATTGTAATAGCTGGTTTACTTAGCCAACTAACTAAAATAAATTATAGTAAGAAAAATTACCTTTCATCTTTAACTGGTGCTCAATAAGTAACTATAAGTATTTTAGAAACTTTCATTCGGAACTTCAAATTTCTCACCAACAATATCAACCAACTATCAAACCTGTCAAGAGTGAGAACAAATTTCAACTTTCTGATAACAAACTGTATCAAATAGGTGGAGATGTATAAGGAGGTTAAAAAGGTTTCAAATTAGAAGTGCTAAAGAAAAAAATGAAGTAATGACCAACTCAGATGAGAACTTTATGAACTTTACAAAGTATATTAATATCAAAACTTGAATAGCATTTCAAAGTATATTAACATTTAATATTTTAATGATATTATATTTGATTAATTTATTAGATGAGAAAAGAGATGAACAACTCAGATGAGAACATTACGAAAATACATTTAGATGGTGCTCATCTCCAGGTATTGTTATTGATTTTAACTTTTAATTAATATCTAATTTTATAAATGTGAAATATAATTTATTTTGTGGAATATGTGTAGGAATTGAGGAGAAGTGAAAAAAGGAAAACCTTAAGCAAGAGAAAATGATGTTGAATATCTTCATGCTGCATTTATATATTTTGATATTTAATGTTAGATTTTAAATTTTATCCTAGAACTTTACATTTGTTGTACATATTTTTAATGATTGATAGACTTCTTTTGTTCATATTATATATATTGTGTTGATTTTGATAAATTCTTAAATGTGGAATTATTATATTGATAGAGCAATAAATTAGCTTAATTAAATGACACAAAACTTGTAAGATAATAATAAAGTGATGCAGAAGGTGTTGTATTTTTTACGACTTTAAATTTTTTTTACAACACATATATTATGTGGGAATACTATGCAACATTTTAACTATGATGTCACATGTGTTGCAAGCAACTACATCACATTAATTATAATGTCACAAATTAGGACATGTCATTTCAATTAATGTCGTAAAATTGATGCAAGATTTACGACAAAATAAAAATGCGATGTAAACAATATTGTATATTTCGCGACACTTAACACAAGATTTTATAACAAAAGTTATTGTCACAATAATATACAATACTTGAATATGATGCTACAAGTTGTGTCACATTATTTCAATATCACAAGCTACCTCGCAAATTATTATACATCATTTCAACTAATGTCATGTTTAGTGTCTGTTGGTCCCGAGAGCACGTTTAGGTGTAGAGGGGGGGGGGGGTGAATACACCTAAAACCTATTTCTCAACTTGTAACACGAACAATCTCGTTCGGGGAGTGTGCCATCGAAAGAGTTCAGGCAGACCAAATAGGCGTTTCCGAATCGTGTTAAGGCAAAGAGGTACTGACTCTTTTGAGATCTGCTAGCTGACTAAGTCAGAATTCAGTATCTTCAGATGGAGTTCAGTGGTGCGGAAATGTGTAGGCCCAAGTCAGTTGAGTGGAAAAACGTTTTCTTAAAAACAGTTTGAGTTCAGAAGAGTGAATCAGATAAGTATGCTGAAACTTAGTTGAATGATTTTAAAGATATGATATTCAGTATGAACAGTTAAAATCAATGCAACAAGTAAATAAGAGACACGAGAGATTTTTAAAGTGGTTCGGATGCACGGGATCCTACGTCCACTGTCCCGAAAGGTCGGGAGGCTATTTATTATCCCGAGTTAGTCTCGGTCGGCTTGTACACGGGACAAAGCCGCGTCTTGGAATTTAGACTGAGCAAGTCTCAGTTTACAACGGGTATCAAACTAAAGTGTTTGACAAACTTCTCCAACTATGAAGGGGTCCTTTTACCATAAGGATAAGGTTCAAAGGTGAACCCCTTCGTCTAAGCTATGGATAAATTCAGTTGAGCTTAGGGTTAGAGGGATAGGGAACGAGAAAGTGGCTTCTAGATCGACGAACAGCTGAGTTGTAGCTTTGAGTTCGTGTATCGTCGATTTGGATACTAGAGGCTTTTATATCTGTTTAGCTTGGTTCCCTAAGAGCTAGAAGGTAGTCTTTCGCCAGAGAATGTTCTTTAAGTTCTTGCGGAAGACTTATGCGATATTCTGTTTTTGTTCGTTTTTCCGTTTTCTTGCTCGAGAGTGTGTTGGCTCGTTCGTTGCTTTTTGGCTCTCTGCATGCATGAAAAAACTTGAATCATCCCTCTATTTATAGAGAAGAGATTAGGAAAGATCCGTTGGAGACGATGATCCCTTTATCTCACTCTTTTGGTAGCTAACGGCTCTTTTGAAAAAGGTGACAGTGTCCTTTCCCTCCTTTTTCCGGAAAGTTGTTGACTTGCAGCTTTAGCAGGTAAGGACAGGTGTTGGCTTGTCATTGCCGAGGTTTTGCAGAGTAGTTGAGACAGAACAGACTTCGAGGCATAATGAAGCTGACTTCTCTCTTCCTCGTATTTGATTCGTGCTAATTGTTGTTCAAAAGATCGACGGTTCGAAGGCATGCTCGCCGTTATCGAGTCCGATCTCGTAGAGAGTCCTGAATTTACTCTACGAAGGTCAGCTCTTAGTTCGATGAACTACTCCGCCGAGTTCGGTTCTTCGAGTCTTTCGATATCTTGCTCCCGCTGAGTCCAAGACATACCGAGTCTTCTACATCCGGTGATGAGGCTGATAATTTACTGACCGCCTGAACCAGTGCAGAGTGTCTACTGAGTCTGAATCCTCAGAGACAAAAACAATTACAAAGGAATGGTTCACCAATCAGATAGGGTTTTGGGATCTTCAAATCTTCATGGGATCACTCAGGGTATAAGCCTACTGAGTGCATTTCAAGACGGAAGATAGAATCATTTCCCACTATGTAAAACCGTGCCGAGGACTCGAATCATCACCCAACAATTTCCCCCTATTTGATGATGCCAAAACCTAACACTATCTAAAAAAATCTAACACTATCTATGCTATCAAAGCACTAAACTTATACAGAAACAGAGCTCCTTACAATATTACAAGAAGAATCAGTGGAGTTGTTCTGCAAGTTCTAGACTATTGAAGGGAGCAGAGCATGGAGTCAGAATAAAAAGATTAAGCATAACCCTGTCTTAACAATTTCCCTTATTACAAGGAAACAATTTCCCTCTATAACATATCAGCTAGTCTAACAGAATCTCAGCAGCTACTGACAAAAGATCAACAAGTGAGTGTGTGTCAATAATCACTTCAGTGATTCTGAGTGTTAAGCATAAAAACAGAACATGGCTTATAGAGACAATAAGGTATTGTCAAAGCCAAAGAAAGAGATATGTATATCAGATAAAGAAAGTTCATGATACTCTCTTGCTAAGCTAGGAAAGTACGAGAAAAGTCTAAGAACTATGAACGCTTGTACCGCTTGATCCCGTCCATGAAATTTTGCGATTGAGTCTCGGGAAGGGGCGGTCCATACATTCCGTAGGTGTACTTCCTCGCCTTCGGATACTCGGCGAAGTCCGCCGGCTCATCTTCTTCAAGTCCTTTGTGTGCAAGCGATCATCCTTCACTTCCTTCTCTATCACTCCAAAGTAAGAGAATCATCAAGTCTTTTTGGTGGTGGCGACTGCAGGTTCGGGAACCTTGACTTCAATGTTTGCTCTTACAAGCATTTTCCATGTAGGGATATAAGTCCGGTTCGGTGATCATCATCCATTCCACGTAGGCATCGGCCCTTTGTCTTATCTCGACCGTAATTTCCAAAAATAATTCCTCTTGATGAATTCTATTTTTCGTGATTCCCATCTCTCGAGTGAACCGAGCGAGAATCCACTCATCCGTCCTAGGCCATCTCACGAATCTTCATGTCCGTTGGCTTCCCGAACCTTCGTATTTGTATGGAATATCGGCTTTGGAAGGTACTCTCGACTGGCCTCTTGTTCGGTGCGGATTCCGAGTGCCTCTAAGTCTCGCCATATGAATCCTATGTGCGGCGGCTTCTATCCGTCTCGCCTCTTCTCCTCGTAAAGATACCGATCCATCGAGCAAAGATGGCCTCGATCTCAGCATCTTGTTCTTTTGATCTTGTGTATGAGAGCTTCGAGACGATTGTTCTTCCGAGTCGCAGGGTACTAGATTTGTCTTTAGATGTACCCCGCTTCTCGGCACTTTTCGTTGTTCTTGCTTGCTCCCTGTCTTCATCATCCCGAAGTACCGGTTTTACGGGAGGCGCCTAGCAGGAGCTTTCTTCTTTCCTCCACGAGCAGGAGCCTTAGTTTTAGCGAGTTGTGGTTTTAGCCTTAGAGCTTATTCGCCGCTTCGCCTTCGCTATCTCCCCCGGCTAGCTTTTCATTAGCTGCGATCTGAGCCGCCTCCTCCTTACTTATATATCTCTTCAGTTTCTTGGAGGGAGGGGTCGAGAGTTTCAAGGCTTTCTTGCCTTTGCCTTCTACTGGAGGTGGGAGAGGTGCCTCTTCCTCTTCAGACTCATCCTCCTTAGCATACTCAGCAATTTCTTTGACCATATCCTACGGGGTCTGAGTTGCCTGAGTTGCTTGTGTTCTGGTTCCTGAGCCACTTGGGCCAGTCCTTGCTGGGATTCCAACAGAGACACCCTGGGCCTCACCATTCGGTTCAGTGCTTGCTCCAGCCACTGACCTTGTCTTCCTTGAAGACTTTGGTGCCTGTTCCTGAGCCTTCTTGGTTTTCTCTTCCCCCTTGCTTGATGGCTGCTTTTCAGGTGTCTTTTCCTTTTCAGTCTTCTTATTCTTTTCCCCCTTTTTGGCATCAGCAAATTGAGTCGGGTTAGGAACAGTTACCTTAGTGTTAGGCTTTTGTAGGATGCTGACAACTCATCAAGTCGAGTGTGGATCTTGTTCAGCTCCTCGTGCAGCTCATTCTTCTCATTAATCAGTTCATCTTTGTATTTCTGGTGAGAAGTGTCTGCTGTAGCCTTGAACTCATTCAGCTTCAGACTGACCGAATTCTCCAGAGCCTTCTGAATAGATGTGAGATGGAGCTCATTGGCCTGAGATAAGGTGGAGACTGACTCCGTATGAAGGGACTGAGAGGCCTTGAATTCAGCAAGTAGTTTAGCCTTGTCCCTCCGGGAATAGTCTAGAGCTGTTTCAAAGTCAGCTTTCTGCTGGGCCAGTGCGTTTGATACGATGGAGGAGACATCAGGGGCGACTGATTTTGACAATGATTTCTTCAGCCCCTGAAGCTCTGCACTAGTGGCCTGAGCAGTGTGCTTCCATATCTTGCGGACAGCCTTGGCAAAGGCACGATTCGAGTGCCTTGGCTCGGAGAGCCTTTGCCACCGACTTTGAGCGTCGGCCTCCGGGGGCCGGGCGCTACTTCGTAGGTCGACTCCAAGCCAAGAGCCGAGCAGTGCTCGCCGAGGACGAAGTACCAGCCGTCGACTTCACAAGAGCAAGGATACGCAGGTGGTAGGTCCGGTTGAGTAGTTGTATCCTCGTCCTGGTGAGTTCCCTCATCGAGGCTTCTCGTGGCTCGAATCATGGGGTGGGTCCGACCGTCGTGGTCGGACCCATCTCGAGGGGCAGAGCCGGTTGCTCGATGTCTATCATTCAAGAGGGCCAATATTGCGGCCCTCGGATCGTCGAAGGTTCCAAGGTCGCAGGGCCGGGAGTAGCCTATTTGCCGCCTTAAGAAGCTGCTCCTCCTTATGTAGCCGGTCGCAGGAGTAGTGTAGGATGAGGCGGAGCCGAGGATGCCACTCCCGAAACCTTAGGAGCATGTGGAGCCCGGCTCGCTTGGCAAGAGATACCAGATCGGGATGGCCGGTAATCTCCGGTATGAGTTCAGTAATCTCTCGGAATGCTTGAGATCGGAGAGCTGAAGCTTCCATTCCGATCGATTCCTGTTCAGACGCCGTTTCTGAATCTTCAATATCTATGGCGGACGTCTGTTTCTCAGCAGATGGCAAACTGCTGAGTGGAGGGATGTCAAGGGGACTGTCCAGAATCTCCAAATCACCACTCTGGACCTCTTCAGTCTGAACCCCTTGGTCCACTTCTTGTGCTTGTTCAGTGGAGACGGCCTTCTCCACTGAGTGAGTCTTTTCAGAGGACTCAGATTCATCAACCAGCTGTAGTGGTTGTGTCTGTTCAGTAGGGATCTCAGGAACTTCAGCAGTCGCCTCTGATTCAGTAGGCACATCAGTGAATGTTTTCTTCAGATGTTTGGTCGGTACCTTAGGAGATTTTGCTTGAGGAGACCGCTTCTTCATGGGCGTGGCCTTCTGAGGCGGTGTCTACTGAGCTGAGGGTCCTGACCCTATTTGCTGAAGTGCTACGGTGCGGTTCTGGAACCTGACCTTTTTCACATTGAAATAAGTCTTGTCGTGGAAGGTGATCTGGTCATCGCCGCAGAAATCTTCAATTATTACTGAGAGCTTGAGCCCATATAGTAATTTTCCTTTAGCGCTCAGTATGAATGAGGCTTTGTCAAACTTGGCAGCCTGGACCATGAATTCTCGGAGGAAGAATTCAGTCCGGTTAATACGGGCAAGATCATGTATCGCCATCATCACTGAATCTTTGGCCTAGATACCGATCGAAAGAGCCGGCTTGGCTCGTCGCCAGTTGAGTGACTATGTAAGCCGGTGCCCTGCATCGAGTCAAGCATGGCGTTCTTTGGGAAGGCCACTCTGAAGGCCGTGGGCTTCCCGCAGAAGACTGAAAGGTAGTCATCCACCTGATCGTCCAGATACCCGACGGTGCTGACTCCTTTGGAGGGTAGGTTGAAGCTCCTCTTCAGTGCTTCCCTCACTGACATCTTCTTTATCCTCATGGCAGCCTCACCGATTGTGTGAACGGTGAATGTTCCGATGATATCGCCCGCTACTGAGTCAGAGTTGAGGTAAAGTTCAGCGACTTGCCTTGGGAGGAAAAAGGTGGGCTTCTTGGAGAGAAACGCCTCCAATCCAGATTCGCGAAGGGCCGCGAATATCTCTTCCATATACTCCAGCTCGCATGCATCAAATTCCTTGACTGGTTCGCACCAGACACGGTCTTTGTCAAGGATCTCTTGCATGTATTTAGGGACGATTATAGGGAGGCCTGTATCCGCCATTATATCTGTTACAAGAAACGTTGTTAGTATCGAGTTTGATAAAGTAGTTATTACGACGATGCTGAACAAATAATAGAATAAAACTATAACAAATATACAATCATACCAATGAAAAATCTGAGTGTTTATAAAAGGATTTGCAAGTAGGGTTGCTAGAGAGATCTCGGATTTTTCGAAGTTGAAAAGATTTAAGTATGCTAATGGTGGTTTCAAAGATACGATCGAATATTTATATCTAAGAAGAAGATGGACAGTTATCGATCTATGGTTGAATTTAAACTTGCTTTATGAGATGTGCGGTTAAGATAGGATGACATATATAGGTAATGATCAAATAGCCGCCTAAGTCAAAAGCCAGTTATAATATGCCTAAGTAGTAACTATGATACGACATGCATTAAATGCGTGGCAGAGTTCAGCAAACTTATGTATGGAATGTCGTGCATTAAATGTAAGCCGTTAATATTAAATGATAATTCATAAGATATTTAATACGATGCTGAATCTGAATAATAAATGCATATTACTATTTTATTGGTTACTACTGATGTTCATTAGGATCTTGATAGGTTTGCCGGATGTGCAACCGAATCTTTTGATGAGGTCTCGAGTGTATTTGCCTTGGTTGATGAACGTTCCCTTTTCAGATTGCTTAACTTGAAAACCGAGGAAATAGTTCATTTCTCCCATCATTGACATCTCGAACTTGTCCTTCATCATTTTCTCAAATTGTTGGCACATGATGACATTCTTTGATCCAAAGATGATGTCATCCACATAGATCTGCACAAGTAGTAGATCGTCTTCCGGCCGAATGCTTGAACGAGTGCGGTCATCGTGCCTTTCGAAAACCTTTCGAAGAAGAAACTCGAGATAGGGTATCGTACCAAGCCCACGGGTGCTTGTTTTAACCCATACAAAGCCTTTTCGAGTCTATAAACTCGATGTCCCTGCCGAAAGCCGGGCGGTTGTTCCACATAGACTTCTTCTTTCAAGCACGCCGTTCGGGAAGGCAGACTTCACATCCATTTGATAGACTCACGAATCTTTGATGTGTTGCGTAGGCCAGGAATAGTCTAATTGCCTCCAATCTTGCAACTGGAGCGAAAGTCTCATCGAAGTCTATTCCCTCAGCTTGATAGTAGCCTTTTGCCACGAGTCTTGCTTTGTTCCTTACTATGACGTTGTTTTCATCTCGCTTGTTCTTGAAGACCCATTTAGTTCCAATAACATGTTGATGCCAGGGTCTATCAACAAGCTCCCAAACTTCGTTTCTCGTGAACTGATTCAGCTCCTCCTGCATGGCTATGATTCAGTCAGCATCTTTTAGTGCATCCTCAATCGTCTGAGGTTCATCAGTAGACAAGAAGCAAGAAAATAATGCGCTTTCTCCTTGACAGAATCTGGATCTTGTCTTTACACTTGCTGAGGGATCTCCAATAATTAGATCAACAGTGTGAGCGTCTAGCCACGATCTACGATGTTTCAGCTCTTCATCTGAAATTTGTTCAACACAGATAGTAAGTGAGTTAGTCATTTCAGTTGTACTATTCTGAAATTGAAACAATTCAATAGTGAGAGCATGATCTAATGAGTCACCAGGTTCAGGGCATTCAGCTCAGGAACATTACTAGATGTTCCCCCTGAGTCGTTATTCTCAGTAGTGGTCTTAGTTACCTATAGGGTTTCTTCATCGACCTGAGTTACCTGGGATTGACTCTGTTCAGGAGAGTCAATCTGTTCAGCTACGTTTTCTGCTGGTTGAGATTCAGTAAACTTGTCTTCAGTTTCCTCATCTGAATCATCATCCCAACAAAGCTGGATCTTTTCGACTTTATCTTTTAGGCTTAGATCCTGTAGCTGTCTACTGATGTCCACAGATTCAGAATTAGAGTTATTGATCCTGTCTTTAGTAGCAAACTCATTAAAAACAACATGAGGGCTTTCCTCCACGCAAAGGGTTCGATAGTTGAATACCCTGAAAGCTTTGCTGACCCGGGAGTATCCTAAGAACACTCCCTGATCTGACTTGCCATCAAAGGTTTTCAGCTGATCTTTCCCATTATTGTGGATAAAGCACTAACAACCAAAAATATGGAAATAGGATAGAGAAGGTTTCCTGTCGTTCCATAGTTCATATGGTGTCTTCTTCTGTTGCTTTGTCAGTAGAGATCGGTTCTGAGTGTAACATGCAGTGTCAGTAGCTTCTGCCCAGAATTTGGTTGGGAGTCCTGAGTCTGCGAGTAGAGTTCTGGCTGCCTCTTTTAGAGTTCTGTTCTTTCGTTCAGCAACTCCATTTTGCTGAGGTGTGCGTGCAGCTGAA